>JAKOOJ010000003.1:20505000-21705000 GCA_022577455.1 Arizona elegans
GTCACGTGACGTTTCGTGACATTTTTCCCATTCGTGGAACTGAGGTGGGCGTAGCCAGCACGTGATGCATCTGGCCCGCAGGCCACCAGTTTGACACCCCTGCCTGAAGGAATCAAAACAGCATAGAGTCATTACTCTGCTTGGCACATAAAGGATCCGGCAGTATGAGGCAGTTCGCTCAAGAGATTCACCTTACCTCTTGGGGAAATACTAGGCAACTGTGAATATGCTTTGTAGTGCCATGTCTCAATTATTAGATTAAGTCCGGAAGGACAGAAAAACATCTAGTACTTGATAAAGAGATTTTGTCTACTCAAGCAAGTTTTCTTTTCCCACCTGAGCACATTGCTATTTCCCCCTGAAACAGTTACATTCCAATATCCTTTCCCTTCCCTCCCCCACCCCCAAATATCTACATTTCCTCAATCTTTTTCCTACAGCAATTATTTTATTTCCTTTTGGGGGAAAACAGTCATTGGTAAACTGAAAGACATTATGGTGGTATGTTCTTTCTAAAGAGTAGCCATTTTAATTTTTATCAGCCCCACTAAAATTGCAACAAACCTCCTAGAGTTTGGGGTGTCCTAATCATTCCCATAAACTGCAGACTAGAAGTTGGTGTTAATTTTAGAAATGTTAACAAGGCTGGGAATAAACCTGCGTCTTCCGATGAATAAGGGGAAGGAAATTAAAGAGCTCTTTTATTAAAAAAAAATAAATCTCCTCTACAGTAACATTCCCCAAGCTAATGTACTTCAGATCTGTTGGACTACAACTCCCATGATCCCTAGGCAGCAAGAAGAAAGATGATCAAAAGAACAATGCCTTTTGCTAGTACATTGGAACCTCTTAAATGGTTGAAAGTGGGGGGGGGGGCAACAATCTTGAACTAAAGATTTTTTTTTTTCAAATTTGGCAATTTTTAAGATCAGCTCCCAGAATTTCCCAGCCACACATCTGGGAATTAAGAAGCTCACAACTTTTAAAGTTGTCAAGTTTGAAAAACACTCATCTAAAGTATCCCATCTCTGTTTATAAACCCTTTCTAGTTGCATAGGCAGAAATGCAGCCCCTCAAGAACGAACCTCTCCAGCATGACCAAACAGAGACCATCATTTCTCTACCAACACAGCCCTTGGTTAAAACCTGGCTTAAAGCAAGGTGCTTATGGCGAACTCAGAAGTTTACTCAGGGAGGGATGTATTTGAAGTACAAATGACATTTGTATTGATCGTTCAGATGGAGGTGCTTGTCCCTAACAAGTAAATTCCAGACTCGGAGACAAATTATTACTTGCCCTCTAGAAAGACCATTGTAAATGCGATAGTGAGGGAGAAGGGACTTGGAGGGATCCCCCCCCCCTTTTTTTCCCTTTGCAAACTTGCTGCTGCCTGTTGCAACTAAGACGAAATAATAGCACATATAAAAATTTGCATACTGGCAACAAGCCTCTTTTTCAAACTTCAACGAAGCAGCCCAGGAGCAATCAGAATTCATGGTGCATGGGAATGCTGACCTTTAGTCCTCCAGTATTTTATTCCAAGAGACATATCAAGAGGCCAAAGTCCCTCCCCCACAGAGACTGTAGTTCTTCAGCATCAGGTTTAGGAGATAGGTGCCCATGGGCCAGAGCTGGCTTTTCATGTATTTAGGAAAACAGGATTGCCCCCTAAGAAAACTCTGGATTCCGCTTGAAGAGATATGTAACAGGTAAATCCTGAATGGATGGCTATTTACAAGGGAAAGCGAAGGGACCACATACAAGTATCCTCCTCTCCTGGGAGGAAAACAGAGCCTTCCAGCCAGCTGAATATCAACTGGATCTTGATAAATGGAGCACAACTAAGGTAGACTTCTAGGTTGACCCAAAAGCATTTGTCACCTTCTGCAGCCCTTGTTTCTTGAAACCTGAAAGTTGAGACCACAAATCACCGTTAAAGAGAATAGCGTGGAAAGGGGGGGGGGGGAAGTCCCGTAGCCTCATGGCCTAGCGTAAATGAGACAGACTCCTGTGGTCCCAGATCTCAGTATCCTGCCGCTGCTAATCCGTTCCTGGTGTGGATCAGCTCCGCAAAATAGTTCACTGCTTGACTGGCGGTGATCACTGTTTCTCATAAAATATTTGCCTCCTGTTCTCCCACTTTTTCTTTTTTTTTTTGCAAGCCCAAATATCAGGCCAGCTGGCAGATCATCTGTTAATGGAGAGCACCGGATCTGGTCGGAATGGCTCGCGGAAGGCCCGCAATGCTTTTCAAAGCCTTTCCTGAGGCAAATGGTGATAATTTCAAATTTAAAAAAAAAGAAAAAAAAAAGACCTAAAACAGAAACAGAAAGCGCACCCCCGCAATGTTTATCCACAACTGCAGTGAGCTTCCCAATGGCTAGGAGCCAGCCCTGCTTTGTCCTCCATGTATTTACAGTGTCAAGACCATAAGTTGAAGTCTGTGCCCGCTCAGCTCTGCCCCTTCCACAGGAGATAGGCTCAGCAGGCAAACTCGGGCACAAAACACAAGCAGGTGAACAAGCCCACTCCCAGAGCATCTGGTGGACTTCCCAGCAACTTCTTAAAAGCCTCTTCTATGGCCCAACCCTAAAGCAGTAGCTGGGAGTCAGATGCTTTGCTGGGGCAACCCTGGCACATTCGTTTGTGTCTCAGCAACCGGTCTGTCCTGGAGAAGCTCTGTGAAAAGGAAAGGAGAGGAGGAAAAAAAATCCGGAGAGATGACCAAAAAGACAAAGGCTCTAGGTCAAAGGTGGGGAAAACGATGGCCCCTATATGACTTGTGGACTTCAACTCCCAGAGTTCCTGAGCCAGCAGGAAGTCCACAAATCATACAAGGGCCATCGCTCTCCCCACCCCTGCTCTATGCAAAACCAAAAGCAAAGTCGGAAACCCTGCATTTTAGGGTCAGTGCAATTGAAAACCGAATGCGGGGCAATGGGCCTTTGTGACTGGAAGTAGGAAGATCTTCCTCCTGTCAGGGAAGCTCACTGTGAAGGAGTTATATTTTCTCCACCAATCTCTCATAGAGTTGCCCCTTGGAAAAAAGTTAGAAGAGGGAATACTCTGTGCTCCACACTGACTTTCCAGAGGAAACTGAACCTCAACTAAAATGCAGGGTTTGTAGTTTTCCTTTCAGTTTTGCACAGACATAAAACTAAAATGGCTGGCCTAACTAACTACCGTGTTTCCCCGAAAATAAGACCCTTATATATTTTTTTTGCCACCAAAAAAAAGGCATCAGGTCTTATTTTTTTGGGGGGGGGAGATGTCATCCACTGACTCACCTCACTTGTGCGCGTCACCCTTGGTCTCTTTTTCGCTACCAGAGGCCTTTAGGAACTTCTTCATCTGACAAGGCCAGCATGGCTTTCCTGCAGGCCTCTGTAGCCGATAACAGAGCTCCGAATCGATCCGGAGCTGTGTTATCGACTGTAGTAGAGGCCTTCTGGAAAGCCTTGCCTGCTGCAGCAAAAGAAATGGGCCGAGGTGTGTGAGGGCTGGTTGCAACTATCCGAAGGTAAGTAGTAGGGCAGCTCCACCCCCCCCACCATCCCAGCTTAATTTTTACCTGTGCACCCTGGACTGGGCAGGGTCTTAATTAGGGCTTATTTTGGGGGTAGGGCTTATATTGGGCGCACATGTAAAAATCAAGCTAGGACTTACATTCTGAGTAGGTCATGTTTTCGGGGAAACATGGTAACTAACTAACATGAACTGGCTGGCCAGTTCAAACTCCTGCCGGAAATTTTGGACCCTTCCTTAGGAATGCCAGATCACAATTCTGGAATGACAACAAAACCCACAACTGACAGAATTTCCTTAACACGTGGGGAAAAGTGTGTAATTTCTGATGGGCTAGTGAGGCTTTTGAATGGACTGTCCAGGGCTATGCTTTAGGAGAAGAGTATAGACTACACAGCAAAGATGGGCCATTATTTAAATAAAACTTTAACTATATTAACAATTACTGATTAGTTAACTGATTTTCTATTGGTGATTTAATTTCTCACAACCTACTTATTCCCACCTTTAAAATTTTCCACCTTTAAAAATGGTATGACTTACATACAGTTATTTAATCTGAAATCCAAGCCTTTCAATTTAGTCGTTGGAAAATTTAATTGTGAAATTAAACTGAGTGACATTCACCCTACCGTTTTTCAGCCTCACCTTAAAAAGAATTGACATTCTACTAAGAAAAGAAAAATGAATCCTGCGTAATTGCCTAGTTTTTTTGATGATGAAAACTGGAATATCTGTTGACGGATGCTACAACCACTTAAGAGGTCAGGAAGAGAAAGGGGAAAGGGTTTTAAAGTGAGAATATCGTGTTTCCCTGAAAATACAACCTATCCTGAAAATAAGCTCTAGCTTGATTTTTACATGTGCTTAATATAAGCCTTACCTCAAAAATAAGCCCTAGTTAAGATCCCACCCACTCTGTTCTGGTTATACAAGGCGGGGTGAGGTGCATGCGTAAAAATCAAGCTAGGGTGGCTGTGTGGAGCTGCCCCACGCACTTGCTTATCTCAGGACCGCCACAGCCAGGCCTCCCATGCCCCAACAGCTTTTGTGCCATTGCCTGACTTCTTCTGCAGCCGCTTGTGACCAGACGCCATGTGGCACATTGTGCTGGTGCTGCCGCTTGTGGCAGAAGGCCAAGTGACGTGAGCGGAGGCACCAGCACAATGTACAAGGTGGCATTTGGCCATGAGCGGCCACAGAAGAAGTCCGGCAGCGGTGCAACAGGTGTCAGGGGGTGGGAGGCCTGGCTGTGGTGGTCCTAAGGGTAACACATCTCCCAAAAATAAGACCTGGTGCTTATTTTGGGGCCCAAAAGAAAATAAGAGCTTCATAGTGTAAAGCATCATGAAGTGGTATATAAGTCTTACTGCTATTGCTACCACGATTTCCCGAAAATAAGACTAGGTAGCAATAGCAGTAAGATTTATATACCGCTGCATGGTGCTTTACAGCCCACTCTAAGCAGTTTACAGAGTCAGCATATTGCCCCCAACAATCTGGGTCCTCATTTTACCGACCTCGGAGAAGGCTAGCCGGAAGAAAAAAAAAGAAGCACAAGGGAATGGAGGAGTCAGGGACATTTTGGCTGGGATGAAAAAATGGTGGTGAGCATTGGGGCAAAGGTGAAGAGATTATCTGAAGTGGCGGTAGCTCAAAGAAACAAGGCCAATGAGAGGGTCAGGGATAGGATTGGTGTGACTCCACCAGGACAGTGAATGGGGCTGGCCATGCAAGGGATGGAAGAAAAGGAGATGGGCTTGCAGCCATGAACACGGGCCTGTCCTCCAGAAGGGAAGGGGATGTAGTAGGAGTAATCCAGAGGGACACAGCCTACAATTCCACAAGCCAGTCAAGAGGAGGTGGTTTGGGCAAACGTTGAAGGGGTTCAGGCAAATGCATCTGAGAAGCAGACCAAAGATATCTCCAGTTCTGGAGACAGGCCGTAGTGCTCTTCTCTATGCTGATGCGAAGTCTTAACACACACGTCTGGCAAGATTTCCACTCTAAATGTGGAAGACAAATGAAAAGAGTCCTTACCTGCAGGCAGCGTTCACACTGATATGGCTTCTCTCCGCTGTGGACACGTTTGTGGCGCTCCAGATGGTATTTTTGGATGAAGCGCATGTCGCAGACGTCACACTCAAAAGGCTTCTCTCCTTTAACAGAGGGTAGGGAGCAGCTAATTATTTCCAGAGTTGTAACTCCTATGCTTTTAGAGGAAACAAGGTGGCAAGAATCCTTCTAAGCAAAGATCTAACCATACAAAGCAGAGCTTCCTAGAGAAGACACATAAGACACTGAAGCAAGAGATGTTCTTAGTGAAATATATGCTACAGGACACTCCAGACCCAAATGAAAAAGTGATGTCATTTCTCACTCTTGCCTCTCCTAATACCTTACTTTTCTCTTGGCAATGCAGGCCCCGATTGTGAAGATGGAAGCCCTGGTTTTTACTTTGCCAAGAGCCAGAGATTATTTCTGCAAGTCTATTTCTACATGGAGGAAGCTGCTACTCATGCATCCAGTTTTTTTTAGAAAAGAAATAGATGAACCTTTTCCTTAAAGTCCCAGGCCTGAAAAAATATTGCATGACCTCACAAATATTTTTTTTTTTAAAATGCCTTTTTTAATTCTAAAGATGAACACATTCCAGAGAGTTGGTGTATAGATGGGTACTACTTATTAGATGGAAATTTCAAAAATGATCCAGAATTTGGAAGAAGTGTTTCAGGTCTTATGCAAACACACTAGATCCTTGCTATTTATTTAAAAAGCCTGACTTTCTTTAAGCCCACATGTGAAAGTGATTTAAAGAACATGGCTATTTTAAGAATCACATTAATTAACTTTAATGAATCGCCTACTGAAAGAATCAGCTGCTGCCACAATATTTTTTCAGACCCATGGGGCAGCCTGGAAGAAGTCCAGTGCCTTTCATGGATAATAGAGAACAGTGCTCACCCGAAATCCAAAGTATTTCTCCTGCATCTTTTTTAAAATAGGCACAGGCCTCATAGTACTATAGTCTGCTAGGCAATTCCTCTTCTATAGTAAATCAGAACTACTTTGCCATTCCATTGTTTACACTAGAGAATGTTTGGAAGAATGAAGCGTGGAACACTTACAGAACAGCCCCACCTCCGTCTAACATGAAGACTTGTAAACGTTCCTCTTTCCTTGATATAATTATTAATCTTAAAGGTTTCTAAATTACCTTTAAATTGGCATTTGGTGGATGCATTTCAAAGGGAAGAGGGCCATCTACTGGCAGCCCAAGGACAGGGCAACTGACTGGAATGATGTTTTAAAGCTAACATTTTTGTTCTTTGAGTGACCCAAACTGCACATTAAGGAAGCCTGAATTTGAGAGACGGGTTGATACGTAAGGATTCCGTTTTAACCCAGATAAAAGTTGTTCCCGTGAATGGAGAACATCATTTGATAACCCTTCAGCAGGTTATGGTGAATTAAGTCTCTGCATCACAATCAGTAAGGTAGTCCTCAACTTACAACCATGATAGAGCCGACCCATTACAGTTATAAGTCGTGACAATCGTAAAGCAAGTCGCCTGTGCGTCTGATTTTACAACCTTTTCTGTGACAATTGTTAAAGTGAACCAACTGTTCGCTACTGGCTGGTTTTGCTGGAAACTACAAATAAATGCTAGGGGCTTTTTTGGGCGAAAATGTCATAAAATGTGACCATAGGACATTACAAATGGTCATAAACGAAGGGCACTTGCCAAACACCTGAAGTGCAGTCACCAGGGTGTGTGTATATGTGTCAGAATTTCGTAACCAGGTTGTAAGTATCCCTGGGGAAATCTGTCACAACTCTTACCAGCCACTAAGCAATTGGTCACAAGTCAAAGACTACCTGTAGTGTCACTAGACTTCCTTCATTACACTTTCAAGACTTAGATCACCTAA
Source organism: Arizona elegans (assembly GCA_022577455.1). Taxonomy (NCBI): domain Eukaryota; kingdom Metazoa; phylum Chordata; class Lepidosauria; order Squamata; family Colubridae; genus Arizona; species Arizona elegans. The sequence continues at coordinate 20,512,460 of JAKOOJ010000003.1, forward strand.
ACTGCTTCCAGGGTGAAGATAGGAGCTGGGTTCTCTGGTTCTTGGTATGTCAAGCATCAGCACCTGCATTATATATGTTCTTTGTGTGTATGTGCATTTAAACATTTTATTAGATTATAGAATAAAATACAAAAACAAATATGCAGATACAGAAGGGGGGGGGAGAGAAGTGAGGGAGGATGGGGGAAAAGTGAAAAAAAAAGTGTTGACTTCCGACTTCCTCTGCTGCAGTAAAATAAAGCATTAACATCAAACCACAACTTTTTTACTTTTCCATAACAATATAAACTAGCCATTTCTATAACTGCATTATATCAAGGTCAAGGTCTGTCCCCCGCTGCCTATTTTCAAAAGCAAGATTGGCAAATGACCATATGCTTACCAGTATGAATAAGAATATGTCTCTTGAGGTGGTAACTGCTCCGGAATGCTCCAAAACAGTGCTCGCAAATAAAATTCTTGGGAATCCGGACCTGGAAGGATCCATTCTGCTCTATCACCATTACCTGCAAGCAAGCATAGAACAGCTTCTCAACAAAGAGGCAACATGCCTATCTGGGCATATCTTCCAACTTGCAGGTCTGTCAGGAGGTTTAGCTAAGACATTTGTCAGTGCATATATAGTACCTTTGCCTCCTCTATAGACCATGGGTCCCCAACCCCAACCCCAGGTCCATGGACCGGCATCAGGCTGCGGCATGCCCGAAACCGGGCCGCGCTAACAAGCAAAGCTCCATCCATAGGATGCAGGCAGCATGCAAAACCACGCCCTCTCTAGTCGTGAAAAAACCTTTCTCCATGGAACCGGTCCCTGGTGCCCAAAAGGCTGGGAGCTACTGCTACAGACTGTCCACTCTCCCTGTTTCAAGCCACAACAGAATGAACTGCACAACACAATGGAAGAAAACAAAGCATATCTCATGTACCCTGTTTCCCCCAAAATAAGACATCCCCTGATAATAAGCCCAATTGGGCTTTTGAGTGCATGGCAATAAGGCCAAGCACTTATTTCAGGGTTCAAAAAAATATAAGACAGGGTCTTATTTTCGGGGAAACACGGTATGTAACTCTTTTGAATTTCTACACTTGATCCAGCTTGCCTCTTTAGCTTTGTTTGGTATACAACAGATTGCCTGGATTTTTTTTTTCTAATTACAGAGATTCATTAATATCTTCTGCTGTTAAAAATGCAAAAAATATCCTATATTTGACCCCTAGTGGAAATAGGTTGATCTTTGGCAGAAACGGGGTGTATATTTGCCCACTTCCACTTTATCTCGTTAAGCTTAATATACGATAGGCATGTACAAAGCAATATGTTCTGCCTCTGCATTTGGGAAAACTGTGGAGTGGTCTGTGAGTTTCCAGGCCCAGGAAGCAATTTTTTCTTGGAGCATTAAAATCCACTTCCTGAGTCTGTTAACAGCAGATGGGCAGTTTTAAAAGAGAACAGAAATCTTGGGAAGATAAGTAATCTGACAGCATTAACTCTAGCTAAATATGTGAAATGTACTTTGCCCCAATTCTTTTAATCTCATTTACTTCAGCTGAATAGTATTTTCTTCAATTCTTATGGTTTACCACCAGAGATTATCTACTGAGCTCAGAGTACAACTCCACAAGTTTTTCTTTTTTTTGTATTTCATAGAAAGACAATGTTTATTTTAAAAGGTCACATAATGATTGCAAAGTTCCTATTCTTCGTTTGAATTATTCCAGTTCAAAGATGCTGGATGCAGCAACAGTATCTACGTGCATTGTAATTTGTCCATAAGAACTAAAACTAAATTCAGAGGCACTAACTAACCATACTGCTATGACAAGCCACAGGATGATGTCTTATAATAGCAATAGCACTTAGACTTATATACCGCTTTACAGCCCTCTTTAAGCGGTTTATAGAGTCAGCATCTTGCCCCCAACAATCTGGGTCCTCATTTTACCCACTTCAGAAGGATGGAAGGCTGAGTCAACCTTGAGCCTGGTGAGATTTGAATTGCCAAATAGCAGGCAGCCGGCAGTCAGCAAAAGTAGCCTGCAGTACTGCACTCTAACCACTGCACCACTGTGGCTCAATATGCAGCAGACGCTAAGTGAGGGGGGAAAGCCTTCTGGTCAAGCATAGGACAGCTTGTCTGACCAACCCTAAATTTCTGCCTTCCAGATGTATTAAATGACAAATCTTACTGGCTACCCTGGCTAGGGATAATGACCATAACAGGCTGACCTGTTCGGAAAGGAGCAGAATGAAGTTTGTCACAGTTGTCGCACAAGCCTGAACAATAAAGTTCTCCTATTTCTTATTCCTCAGAAACACATGAAGAACTATTTAAATTAGTCAAGCTGGTACAGAAGTTAACTATTTTATTTATTTTATTTATTTGTAAAATTTATTGGCCACCCATCTTACCTCAGGGTAACTCTGGGTGGCTTACAATCATAAAAAATAAAATAAAAACTGTGCAAAGATAGAAGCTTGTGCTAGACAGCTATGCATTCCCATGGAAGGTTCCTGGGCTTACTCATATATGCTATAGCAATGGTTGTGGTTCTGCTTATCTTCAGCTTGTGAGAACAGTTGCATCTTTCAATTTTTGCTGATTTGGCCAGCCTAAATCATTCCCAGCCAGCATCTGGCTAGGAGTCTACCATATTTTTCGGAGTATAAGACGCACCTTTTCTCCCCCCAAAAGAGGGTAAAAATCTGGGTGCATCTTATACTCCGAATGTAGCCCCGCCCAGTTTCTCAAATGGAGGTTTCGGAGGCTGAAAAAAGCATCGGAAACGAAGCTTCAGAAAAGAAGCCCCCAAACAGAGCTTCAGAGGCTTTTTTTCTGAAGCTCTGTTTTGGAGGCTTTCAGAGGCAGGAAAAAGTTTTTTCTGAAACAGTGTTTCAGAAGTTTCAGAGGCAGAAAAAAAAGCAAAAAAAAGCAAGGCACAGAGCTCACAACCAAGGAACCTGTTGCTAAAATTCACCTCTGGGAATAGCTGATTGAGGGTATTCCAGGAGGCCGATCCACCTGCCAATCAGCTTTTTTCTTATTTTCCTCCCCAAAAACTAAGGTGCGTCTTATACTCCGAAAAATACGGTATCTAAGATTGTCCTGAAAAGCGTGCAGAAACCCTAGAAGTTTAAAGGGTAATGATTAAAGTGGATTTAAATGATCATTTACTCAGAACATATTATACAGTTTTTTTCCCCATCTGCACTGGTTTTCATTGGATTCCAAAGCACAAAGCAAAGTACCTGTTACAAATTGTTAAGCTCTCAATGGCTTTGCACCAGATCAGGAGGGTCAAACTCATGGCCCATGGGCCAGATTCGTCACATGCTGGCCACGCCCACACCATTTAGTGAAAGAAAAAAAGTCACGATACGTCACATGATGACATGAGTTTGACACCCCTGCACCAGTTCATTTGAAGGAACCTGTCTACCTGCATGAAGCTGCTCAAGCAATGCCGTCAGTCCTTGAAGCTCTGCTCCAAGTTTCGTCAGGCCAGGCCCAAAGGTTTCCTTGTTGTGGATATGAGGAAAGGCCTTGTTAGTGGTGGCACCCCTGCTTGGGAATACCTTACTAAAAACAATCCCACTTGCCCCTTCTGTTGAATACTGGAAGGTTGGTATATACTTTTGCTTTCTTCATGCTTTTAACACTTTTCAGTTACCTGCTTTGCTCCTGAATTTTAAACTGAGGCGCTTGCTTTAAGCCCGTCTCTTGTAACTCTTTCTAAAATTGAATTGTAGCCTACTTTTTCATTATTGTCATTTCACATATTTAAACTGGAAGCTACTTCAGGCTTAGAAACTAGGTAGAAATTCCCTGAAAGCTAATCACAGCCCTGCTCACCAATATGGGGGTGGGTGGGAAGAGGACCCACTTCCAGCTGATAGCTTCTGCTTTTTTTAGCTCCATCGTCTTGACGGCTTCCGAGAGCAGGACAGGCATTCTGTGGAGAGCTTGATCTTTACTAGGTCATATAATGAAAGATTACCTGCCTTTTTAAGGGATTTTTTAGGAGGAGACCCTTCTGCTGTTTCTTCTTCCTTCCTACGTGATTTCTCGCTCTCCTTGCGATGACCCTGGCAGACAAGAAAGGAGGAGACTGGCTACAACGGCTTAAAAGCTTAATCTGGCAATTTGCAAGCCAAGCCTCCCTTGCCCCAATCCTGTTTTCTCTGCTCCGTCATCCAACGTGTCTGGAACAGAGAACAACGAAGCGCATGTGCAGCATCAGACAGCTGAAAACGGGCTGGCCCTTACCAGCATGTCCGGCGCACCCCCTCTCTCCCCGTTCTCCACCTGCTTAGAGCTTTGTTTCGGCATCATCTTCTTGCTGGCAACTGTTGGCACCAGGCAAACACCAGAGAGTCCCTCGCAGGCCAGGAGGCTCGCCTGCAGAGAAAAACAAAAGCAAAAACCACAATGACATCGAACAATACAGCCAAGCTGATTCCAAACCAAGCAGCCATCCCTATTAAGATCGCAGCTGTGCCTTTTTAAGGGGTGGGCTACAATCTGATGTATGGTCAGACTTGCTGCTGGTTTTGGAGTTTACCTACCAAAGATTGGCGAATGTCAATAACATCTGGTGAGAGAGAAGACTCTCATTAGGTCAGTTTAGGAAGGTTTCTGAAAGTTTCCTTGAAAGAACAACCTGAACCAACTTTGGATCCAAACCCCAAAAAGGTGATTTAAGAGATGAGATAGCCACATTGTACTTCCTGGCATTTTCTTTAAAAAGCTGCCTATTTCCTGGACCCACGCAAAAGCCATGTCATTCCAGGTAAATACAGGTAGTCCTCGACTTACAACAGTTTGTTTAGTGACCGTTCGAAGATACAATGGCACTGAAAAGAGTGACTTATGACCATTTTTCACACTTATGACTATTGCAGCATCCCCATGGTCACGTGATTTACATTCAGATGCATGACAAGTCATATTTATGATGGTGGCAGTGTCCCGGAGTCATGTAATCACCTTTTGCAACCTTCTGACATGCAAAATCAATGGGGGGAAACTAGATTCACTTTGCAACCATGTTACTAATTTAACGACTGCAGTGATTCGCTTAACAAATGTAGCAAGAAAAATCATAAAATGGGGCAAAACTCACTTAACAGATTTCTCACTTAGCAACATAAATGTTGGGTTCCATTGTGGTCATAAGTTGAGGACTAGCTGTATGTGTGCAAGCTAAGGAAGTGCTGATAGGGTGTCACAAGTTTATCTCACCCTGTCCCCCTCCATAGCTTAAATGTGTATTTCCCTGGGAAAGAATGGCTACTGTGCACGTTGAGAAAAAGGCATGGCTTCTTTAAGGAAGTGCCAACACATTCAACCATCATGATGCCAATGCCACCTCCGATGCATGCTTCTCCTTTGGGTTTGAACAGCTGAATAACTCAACTTTTCTGTATCTTGGAAATCATTTCACATCCACCAGAATCTAAGTCGTTCAGCTTTCTGTGTACAGCTATCCATTAAAACAAGGGAAAAAGGACTGGCTTCTCTGAACATCTTTCCTTTGTTATCTGGGGCAATTCTTATCCCCCACACACCTTACTGTTTATTCTCTGTGCTAGCAGGGTCATGAAGAAAGGCAAAATTCTATACATACATATGCAGGCATGAAAGTTATTTCCATTTGCCATCTAGACCATAAAAGTGTGCTTGTTTTATTGAGTTATCCTACCAAGCTTTCTTAAATCCACGGCTATTGGTCAGCTTCCCTGAGGCAAAGAGTTTCCATCAATTCTTCTCCAAAGAATTAAGAGACTAAACAGGCAGCCTTGGCTTCTAACGTATTGCTCATATTTAAAGATAGACGTTGAGAAACAGCCATAAAACAGCAGAAACTCTGCAGTTTGGTAATGTCTGGAGACCTAGCTTAATAATCTTTCAGGGCCTTGCTCTGAGGTAATTAACACAGTTAGTTGTGTTGATTGGCAAGAAAGCAGAAGATGTCCATTAAGTGAAAGGTGAAGGGAGATAGGAGAGGGAGAATGCAAAACCCGAAGGGCATGTCCCACTGTCCCCCAACATCTTAAACGAGGCACAAGTCAAAGTGACAACTTTCAACACCAAATGTAGTAGCTGGATCTGCAACCCAGGGGCTGCATAGGCACGGATGTACAGCATAGCAGCAATTTGGACATGTGCCAGACTCTGGCATTCTAGTCACAGATGATCACAAAAAGAGAATTACAATACTTCAGAGAAGAGCTAAGTCAGCCATGAAGGAGAAAAAAAATTATGAAGAATTGGGAGCTGGGTTTGGCTGGGGCCTCATCAGTCCTATGTGGCAGTGAAATGGGCCACCTCCTCACTCTGTGAACAGTGAAACAAATAGAAGTGGGATTAGTAAAGCCCTAATTGCCACTCGAATCTGACCTACAGTCAGTGGGGATTCTGTTTGCATTGAAGAAAAAGAAGCATTGCCAACAGTGGCAAAACTCGGCCAGATTCTGTGAATGAAGCCTGTCAGGTAGAGCCTAAAAAGCTCCCCTACTCTCAGACACTAAAGCCGAGATAGGCAACTCGTGTGAAGGGGTCTGGAACCAAGGACACCTGGGTTTAAGCTTCCAGCAGATAGCTCTCCCTAGACGATTTGACTGCATTATTCTCTCTCCCTCTGTCCCTCCTTGCACAGTTGCTGTTTGGGGGGGGGGAGGAGGGAGAGGATATGGCCACATGAGCTATTTCAATCTCTCCAAGGATCCTTAGGAAAGAAAGCCAGTAACACATGGATCTTATGCCTAAAAGTGCTACTGCTGGAGCTGCCATTTTAACTTCCCCACAGTGTATCGGGCATCCTGATGGGGCAATGAGCTCTGGAATGACACTCTGTGATTTTTGAAAAGTGGCATAAAAGGCTAATGCAGGAGCAGCAATAGCTGCTAATGGAAAACCAGGCAGAAGAACATTTCCCTAAGAGTGTAAGATCCCAAGACATATTGATAATTGAACTGAGGAAGTAAAGAGAACAGGAAACCCGTGAATAATAAAATGTACGTAAAAAGAAATACAGCAGTAAATGCTGGATTAGACTCAATGCTTTTAAGATCAAACGAAGATGCAGTTTGATGTATTGGATGAAACAGAGAGTCAAATTTCCTATGGCTGGGGTGTACTCCCCCCCCCCCCCCCTTTAGTGGATTGCAAAGGATATGGCAGATACATAATCTGGGTGGCAAAGCTGAATTTCTGGGATGGCCTGTTTGGGTTAGTCTGAAGATGATAAAGAGACAAAAAAAAAAAAGGATGTATAAAGTTTTATGTACGTTTTTACACATTTACTTTGTCCCGTTTTTTTTGTTTTGTTTTGTTTTGTTTTGTTTTGCAAATCCCACTGTGAAAAATAGTGCTACCTAGAAACTTTGATACTACAGTTGAATATTGCTGATGAAACGTGAAGCTGGAAAATGGGGTTGGGGCAGTAGAAGTGCTTTGACGTTCTTCATCCCTCTCCCATCAGCCCCTACTCCAGCATACATGTAAGCCCCTAGGCTTGGAATGAAAGACGAGAAAAATACGAAAACATTTCCGGCTTGAACTGGAACTGGCTGTAAGAGAAAGCAAACACATTCTCCAAACATGGCTGTGAGAAGAGGACCAGAACAGCTTGGTAACCCCCCAGAACTTTGGGAGGGGTCCAGCACTCCCAAGCTCTGCAGTGCTGACTCCTGCAGCAGACCATCAAGAGCTGAACAGTTTACGTGACAACAGAATAGATTATCACAGATGGCTCTTAGCAGCCACTTCCTCAATGATGGATTCCTGTGGGACAGGATGGGAGAACCGGGGGCCTGTTACCTGAGCCATCGCGTTAGTCTGACAGTCCTCAACACGGAGATTACGCCAAGTCCTTACGCTTTCTCTCTCTCTTGCTCAGGAAAGAATTTTACGACTACAAAGATTTTTCAGTAAATCGTTTCTGCGCCGGTCCCGTCCAATACCTTCCACTTTGTTGACATCTTTCTGGAGTCGGAGAGTCCAGAATGGCGTGCAGCAAGTTTTCCCAGCCTTGTTAAAAGCTGAGGAAAATTACAGACTGTGCTGCTCTTGCAGATGAGTCACCCCAAACCCAAATCCCCCTTCAGGATGGCCCTTGCTGGGGGGAAAGGTGCTGAGGTCTTCCTTGCAAAGAAGCCACAATATTGCTGTATGTCCACCTCCAGTTTCCACCTGTGGGTTAAGGGAAAAATATATATATATATATATATACATACATATATTTAAAAAAAGAAAGTGAGAACAGTATTTTTTTTAAATTATAATTACACACCAGAGAGTTTTACTGCAATGGCAAAAGGTATTGGTGTCTCTAGTCTACTGAAATATTCTGCTTATTATTAAGTTCCCACCTCTATATGATTTCTGCAAGCTCTTGCACTAAATTCTGAACTGCTGAATCAGTACATCATCTTGGTGATCTGTATCCTTCTATACTAAAATATTATAATGCAATATTAATATAAGAATTTTCTATCTGCTTGTTTTCTTCAAAAGAAAAAAACTTCAGTAGGAAATATAAGAATCATGTAGAAAATCACAATGTTTTGTAAAGCCCATCTAAGCAAGACCACAGATATACTCTACTGCAGTTAAACAACTGGCGATACTTATGCAATGAAGGTAATTTCTCACTAGATACACAGTGGATACCTGAATCAGATTCTGACATTAAAATATTAGTAGCTCAAATAGAGAACGTTAAAACTTTACAAAGTTAACCTAGTCTCCATACATAACCATTCTGTTTAATTATTAATGTAATATTTATGGTATTTAGTATGAACATCATAGTCTCTTCATTACTATAGTTCAGTAAAAAGTTTTAAACTCAAAACCAGTATGTTTTTAACTCTACACAACACAGCCTTAAATCTAACATTACTGACAGAATGAAGCACATAATGCCTTTTAGCAAAACCAATGTGATTACGTAAGCAAGCATTACAATATACATGCACCAATAACACTGTGTTGACCAAATTAGATGCCCTCCAATTATGGAAATTCCCCCAAATTTTCAGAAATAATCATTTTGAGTTGGGAATTCTGGGACTTGAAATTACACAAGTAAAAGGCACCAGAGTTAGGAAATACTAATTAATCTATCGAAGAAACCAAATATGTTACAAGGCACAAAAGAGTAAACTGGAAAAAAACCAGAAATGCAGAAAAATGAAAGAAAATTAGTACAGGTAGTCATTTGACTTACAACAGTTTATTTAGTGACCATTCAGTTACAACAGCACTGAAAAAAGTGACATGACTGTTTTTCACAATTACAACTGTTGCAGCATCCCTATGGTCATGTGATCAAAATCCCAATGCTTGGCAACTCATTCATATTTATGACAGTTGCAATGTCCTGGAGTTGTGTGAATATTTATGAATTTTGCAGTGTCCCAGAGTTGCGTGAACACTTTTATGATCTTGGGGAAGTCAATGGGGAAGCAAAGTCAATGGGGAAGCCAGATTCACTTAACAACCATGTTACTGAACTTTATATCTACAATGATTCACTTAATGATTGTGGTAAGGTAGGTCGTAAATTGGGGCAAAACTCACTCAAGGCCTCACTTAACAACATACATTTTGGGCTCACTTGTGGTTGTAAGTTGAGGACTACCTGTATTAAAAGTTGGGGGTTGGGTATGAAAAAGCCCATATGATTTTTCGTCTCAATAATTGGAATAAAGCTGAAAAATACAACAGCAAGGACCTCTGACTTAACTACATTAAAACCTATGACACAAAACAAATTCTTATTTCCTACCGTATTTAAAACCTTTCCTTCATTTTTGAATAGATTGGAATATTGAGAATCCTTGACCCTTTAAATATACACCGCACAGCATGACAACAGGACATCCGTGTTCACAAAAACCTGAAGTTTGGTATTTTGGGTCCTTTTTGTTCCGAAAAGGATCAGTGTCAACCTTTCCCCCACATTAAGAATATTTTAATACCAGGTTATCTCCTCCAAGAAGAGCCTGCATAACTGTGGAAAACGACTAGCGTTTATCCATCCTAACCAATTTTTTACTGCAACCTCCGTGAACGAATGTCACGATTCAGACTGAAATCTTTTAAGGACACGGGTCAACTTGAAATCACCTGTTGGTGTTAAACGGCTACTTTCACGACCCTTTGGCTCCAGGGAGGTCAAGGTGGAACCCCTGCAGAAAGTTTTAGCTGATGAGAACCGAACAAAGACCATCAGGCCATTATTTCAAATGGAGCATGATTTCTTTTCATAGGTCTCTTGCGTGAGCAGGGAGGTTGGACTAGATGACCTCCAAGGCCCCTTCCAACTGTTAACTGTTACTGCATCCAATTACACCATTCGCACCGCAAAGAAGAAAAGCTCGGTGCTTGCTTGCTTTGCTTATCAGCCTCATTTAAAAACCGCTTCACTCAAGAGCAGCCCCGATGAGGGTTAAGAGTGAGTCGGCGGGAAGGATCGGAGAGACCTGGGCTCATTGCTCCGTCTCGACCGTTAAAAACACCTGTCTTGCAAGGTGTTCCCGGTCCCTGCAAACAGGCAGCCAAGGCGGCCGAGCAGGTGACGCGGACGAACCCCGGCAGAGCGAGCGAAGAAAGGTTCATCAGCCCGGAGGGCGCGTGGACGAGCACGCACCGCCTCGCGCTACGCGCGAGGACAAATGCCCGCTTTCCCCAAACTCCCCCCTTCACCTGCCCCCGCCCGGCCGGACAATGAGCGGGCGGCGGCCGTACCCGCCCCCCTCCCTCTCCCCGCGAGCGCTAAGGCGTGCGCGCGCCCCTCCCAGGGGACGCCACCCCCCTCCCGCCTGCTCGCTCAGCCGCGCGCGCAGCCTCATCCAGCCCCCGCACCTGAGTTCAAACTCCCTGCGAGTCGGCTCTCCCCTCTCCCGGGGAGACACCAAAGTGAAACACCGCCACTGCTGTTGCTGCTGCTGCTGCTGCTGCTATTCCCACCGCTGCCGTCCCTCCCCCTCCCCACCGCCGCCCTGGAAGCGGAAACGTCGGAACCCGGTACACACTCTGCGGGGTTTCCGGTGGCTTTGCGCACGCTCGCGCGCCTGACGACTTCCTGGTAGGTCTTGCGAGGGATCCCCGCCCCCTCCCTTCCCCCCCGCCCCTCCACCCCCTCCCTTCCTCCTCCAGCTGCCCCCCCCACCTCCACCTTGGTAAGAAGAAAAGATTGTGTGGGTTGGCCTCGCGTAGCTCGAATGTTAGGAGTTGTAGTCCCAACCTGATTAGGGATGGCAGCCTCAAAAAACAAAACAAAAAGGTTTTGACTAGAAAAGTGCTTTTTTTTTCCTTTGCGGTATTATCGCAACCTAGATCAGGGATTCCCAGACTTTTTTTTTTTTTTAAATTCCTTGTTTTTAGAAACACTCCTTGCACATTGCATTCTCTCTGTATTTTTCTTATCCTTTCTGGGTTTCATTTGTGGTGTCTTTATTCGTTGTTGTTGCTTTTTTTAAAAAAAAGAAAAGCAATTCAACAATGTTATTATTTGGAAAAAGAAATACAGCATTCCCTCCTAATTCTCATTCAAAAGGCAACCCTCCCTTTTAACAAAATGCTCAAATTAAAGACAAAAGCAAGCACATATGCGTTTCCCGTAGTTTTTATTTTTTTTATTAAATATCAAAAGATAGTTATTTCACCGTATACCCCACGATATAATTGAATCGATTTTGAGAACTTACTTATAAAAATGTATCTAAGATAGATCATTATCTACCAATTTTAGAACTTTATTGAACCATCCACATCTTTCCATATTTGAACAAAAGTAGTCAGTTCTCAACTATAGTTGTTTTGATTGGTGAAAAGTTTTAACCTTTGCCATTTTTAAACAAGAATATGGTTTGCATTATCTTTTTCGGAGAGCCCATTTTTAAAATAGACATCTAGTCAACGACCCTTGAATAAACAAACATGCATATTTCGGATTTTACTAATATCCCACTTCCAGTATCAGGAGAAAAAGGCAGGTTTTCAAACCCTTTCAGAATCTTGTCCCAGCATCCGTTTTTGCATTCAGGTTCAAAAAAAAAATTGGCTTCCAAGGCACCCATTTTTCTGACCGCGGCATCACGATTTTTCCTCTGCAGGCACCAAAAACGCTTGATTTTTAAAAACAGCAAGAAATGCCGTTTTTAAGCATGAAATTCCACTCCGAATCTCATCCCAGCATCTGTTTTTGAAAACAGGTTCAAAAAAAAAAAATTGGCTTCCAAGGCACCCATTTTTCACTGGTAACTGAGCCCACCGCGCCAATTGGAGTAAGCCGCAAATTGGCACTATAAATAACAATATCTCCCTTGTTAATTGTTGACCAATTCTGCTGACTATGAACCAATTTTTATCCTCTTCCCTCCCAGCTCTACTGTTAGATCAACCAAAGTTGGAATCTGCCTATCTTCTCTTGCTCTTTGCCTGAATAAATTCCTTTCTGTATATATCTTAATTAGTGCGGATTTTAATGCAAAAATTGGTTGCAATGATGAAGATCTATAAGGCTAATCCTCCTGAATAAATTATTGAACCACGGTTTATATCCAGATCCTTCAAGGTTACAAAATGGAATTTAACTGGGTTAAAGCTGGCACGTATTTTAAATAGGTTTAATTTACAAATACTAAATGATTCCATTACAAGTAATTTTCCTGAGAGGTGCACATTTTGGTCAGATCATAGATGATGTACTAATTTGATGATGTATGTAATAATTTCTAGAAATTGGCTCCATGACTTTAAGTACTTGGCATAGTTCCCAGGTCTGGAGGTAATCACCTCCCTTTAACTTTCACTTATAAATTTATCCAGGGCCCAATCAGGAATCAAATTAAGGCTTATTTAAACTGCCAAATGGTGGATGAGTTTCAATACAGTCCAATGGAATGACCCAATAATTTCAGTGGAAGAAAGGGGATACAAGTGGTCCTCGATTTACAACCACAACTGAGCCCAAAGTTTCCATGACTAAGTAAGATAGTTGTTAAGTGAGTTTTGCTCCATTTTATGATCTTTCTTGCCACAATTGTTAAGTGAATCACTGCAGTTAGTAACACGGTTGTTAAGTGAAACTGGCTTCCCTGTTGACTTTGCTTGCCAGAAGATCATAAAAGGGGATCACCTGAGCCTGAGACATTGCAACCGTCATAAATACATGCCAGTTGCCAAGTGTCTGAATTTTGATCATGTGACCATGGGGCTGCTGCAACAGTCGTAAGTGTGAAAAAATGCCATAAGTCATTTTTTATCAATGCTATTGTAAATTTGAATGGTCGCTAAATGAAAGGGTATAAGTCAAGGACTACATGCACTCTGATTCTTTATTTGTTCAGGTCATATTTACACCAGTGGTGGGTTTCAAAATTTTTTACTACTGGTTCTGTGGGTGTGGCTTGGGCGTGGCATGGCTTGGTGGGCATGGCTTGGTGGGTGTGGCAGCGGAGGGATATTATAAAATCTCCATTCCCACCCCACTCTGGGGGAAGGATACTGCAAATCCCCATTTCCTCCCAATCAGTTGGGACTTGGGAGGCAAAGAATAGATGGGGGTGGGGCCAGTCAGAATTGTTACTACCGGTTCTCCGAACTACTTAAAATTTCCGCTACCGGTTCTCCAGAACTGGTCAGAACCTGCTGAAACCCACCTCTGATTTACACCTATCTGACCCTCAAGATAATAAAATGTTTGATGTACATTTGTGCTGTTATAGCCAGATGCCAAACTTTTGTAAGGGAGACTCTGTGATGGATGTGCCTTTATCCGCTTTACCTCAATGGCTCAGGTCACATGCCAAGGGTTAAAAAAGATTATTAAGCAACTTAAGTGAGATAAAGCCCCCTTCTCAGAGAGTGACTGCATTCCAGCCAAGTTAATCAAGTCCAAAACTCTAACTGGTAGGGCCCAGTGCTGGCCTTCCGGTTCTCACATTTTAATCCTACAGCTAAAGTCTCAGATAACTGAGGTGCAGAGAGTAGCAACAATTGTTCCCGTTTTAAAAGAGTGGCAGGAATGATCCAGCCAACTATGTATCAGTTAGCCCTTTGAACACCATCAGCAAACAGTACCCCAGGTTTTAATCTATTGATCAAATTTCCATATGAGGTGGTAAATGGAGGAATAATTGATATTGAGCAATTGAGGTTCCAACAGGACAGTCCACCAGAGACCACTGCCTAGAGTTATATTTGCTGGAAAAATATCCAGATCACTCTGACCTGACTTTATATGCAGCTTTTACTGATTTCAAAGTACAGCTGATAATGTCCAGTTAATAATGACATCTGGACTGGTCTAGGTTATCTATAGATAAATTTGTCTTATTATTAATTTATAGGAAAAAAAATGGTCTTAGGGTAAGAGGTGACTTGGCAAAGGATCTTTCTGATTTTATTCAGGCATCTGAGAGGGTGAAGCAAGCATTCATTGTACTCTCACTAGTTTTTAATCTACGGTATTTATTAACTCCCTAATTAAAACTCTTCAAAGAGTTGACACTGATAGGCTCAAATTAACTGATGGGTATCTTCCAGTCTTATTTTATGAAGATGATGCCATTCTCCTCCCTTTGTTTTATTTACTGTAGGTATGAAGCAACTTGCTGTGTCCCTAATGCATCCCTGAGGCTTGAAGTTCCAAGTGTTAAAGTCAACGCCTGGATTAGCATTCTAATCTTATGACTCAGAATTATGATTAATTCTACAGGCAGAATTATTACCATTGCTGTTGATGGACAGCTACGAGTCTCACTGATATCAAACTTACGCTCTGTAGCCTTTCTCCTAGTCACATATATTTGTGCAAATCAAATGAACAGTTAAGGAACAAATTGGCAATATCAAACATCAGAACCCCAATGCTTATGAAGTTTATTGCCAAATAGTAGACCATAAACCATTTATTGCAAAGTATTTGCACAATTGAACTCTGAGTAAATATAAATGGGCTTTATCTATACCCTGTTTTAATGCCTTTTCCTTCTGCACTCATAGTGGAATAGATTTCAAAGTTTTTAAAAAATCTGCAAAGACCTTACAGCCTTTGTGGCTTTAGGGAGATAGAGGAAGAAACACGTATCTTTTTACGCTATCATAATTGTGACATTTAAAGAATTTTTTTGTAATCCCCAATTATTTCCAAACTTGAGGGCTATTCAGATAAATATTATGTATGTTATCTTCTAAGGGATGTTAACCCCTCACTTACATTTCAAGTAGCAAAATACCTTTGCCATGCAAAGCTCTGATTTAGATATTGTTTTATTGTTTTATTATAGTGTGATAATTTGCTTAGTGAATTTCGTGTAACAAATTGCTTCCTTTTACTTTGAATGCTGGTCAAAGACCATTATAAAATTTTATGTATGCATGTTACGTGTATGTATATACCATGATCAATGTTATCAAAGGCTTCCCATTTTAAAAACTAGATGTTTATAGTATACCATGGTTTCTCCACTGGCTGATTTTGCACACCTTCACATCAAAAAACCATCATTCTACTCTGCCTCTTCAAATTTCATCATGATCCCCTAAATTTCTTCATGACTTCCTGAAGCACATGCCTCCCAATTTGGGAACCCTTGGCCTAGAAAACATGGCAAATACACAAGCTTGATAGTCTCTTTGCTTTTATCACCATTTAATTATTGCTTATGATATTCCCTAGACAAAGATTTCATTATATTAAATGAGCTGCATTTAATGCTAGACATTTCCCTGAAACATCAGTGTTTTTCCATAATTTTGCTTTTTTTTTTTGTTCAAATTGCTAAAGGCTGCAGCAGTGGGGAAGAATCTGGCACCACTTGCTTTATTTTGATGTGCAAGAGGAAATTACCAAGATAAATATAGATTAAACTGCTGTTAAATCAACTTAACTTTCTCTTTTCGTTTCTGGGTTCAAGTGGTGTTTTTCTCTTCAACAGGCAAAAAGTGGCAGCAATTTTACTGTGGGTATCAACTGATGTGCTTCACCAATCTTTGATCAGCCCAACTTTGACACAGCTGGGATCTTTCAAACTATTTATATATCGGTATTTATTTACTCAGTTTGTATATCTGCTCATCTTACTGGTGTGATTCTTGCCCAGTCACTGAGCCAATCTCCAGATCAGAGGCCTGCCTTACAAAGAAGGATCAGCATCAGCCCAACGAGCAACTGGCAGATTAACAGCTAAGAACTGATGGGAGGGGAGCAGATTGGAAACTTCTTTATAGTGTAATGCTCCCCTCTGCCTGCCCTCCATTTAACAACTGTCAGTGAATCTGGAATTATCTCCTTTTTTAAATTTTCTTGCCACTTGGTGATATTTGCAGGAAGGGGAGTGAAACAAAGCCAAGAGACACCATCAATTTCTTTCCTCAATACGCTCTCCATTTTTGTTTGTTTGTTTGTTTGTGTCCTGCCTTTGTTATTTTTATAAATAACTCAAGGTGGCAAATATACCTAATATTCCTTCTTACTCCTATTTTCCCCACAACAACAACCCTGTGAAATGGGTTGGGCCAGTGGTGAAATCCAATTTTTTTTATTATCGGTTCTGTGGGCGTGGCTTGGTGGGTGTGGTGTGGCTTGGTGGGTGTGGCAGGGGAAGGATACTGCAAAATCTCCATTCCCACCCCACTCTGGGGCCAGCCAGAGTTGGTATTTGCTGGTTCTCTGAACTACTCAAAATTTCCACTGCTGGTTCTCTGAACTGCTCAAAATTTCTGCTACCGGTTCTCCAGAACCTGTCAGAACCTGCTGGATTTCACCCCTGGGTTGGGCTGAGAGAGAGGGACTGGCCCAAAGTCACCCAGCTGGTTTTCATGGCTAAGGTAGGATTTGAACTCATGATCTCCCGCTTTCTACTCCCGCTGGTGCCTTAACCACTAGACCAAACTGCGAATGAGGGCATTAGCAGTTGGCCCTGCTGCCCCTGTGGACAGGGATGGAGATCACCAATGAAACATTATTTTTTTCCGCAAAGACACTGTAGTTTTCTACAGATTCAAGGGTTTTCGACAGATTTGATAGCACTTTGTGTCAGACATGGAGAAAAAGTCTTCTGAGGGAAAAGATTTGCTACCGAGTTTGATATTATGCTTGACCAGTTAAATGATAACGGTAAGCATGAAAAATAAGTACTTTTATAACTTTGAAGTCAACAAAGCTGAGGACAAACTGTGCCATGACTCACAAAGTTGATTGCTTAGAAGAGTTTTGGAAAAAGAACAGTTCAGTTTATTTCACTATTTCACAGAAGAACAGTTGTTTGGAGGTTTTCTAAGAAGTCAGGAGGTTCTGAGTGTCAAGACGACACACCTGAAGGACAGGGTCTCCATTCCTCCTTATCTTCCCCTCTGCAGTGCAAGAGGAGGTGTTTGAGGACACACTTATCTCAGCGTGCACTCACTCATCCTGTTCTTTCCAACAATGTTGAAAACATTCTAAGATGACAAAACAATATGCATATTAATACTTAACAGCGGTTTGCCCAAAGCAAACCATTCAAACAGGAGGTCAAACAAAGCCAGACAAGGATCTTGCAGAGTGCAGTTACTGGAAAGTAAGATTTTTTTTAAGCTTCGTGAGTAAATGTCTTAAGGCCAGAACTGCGTGTACCACGTGCATGTGGAAATATACAGCTTTACTTGGCTTGTTGCTAAATATTTAAAAAGAAAGCATCCATTTGGAAATATCTTCCTTGGAAAATAAAGGTTTGACACACCACTACCTTGTTTCAGTGGTGAAATCTAAAATTTGTTACTACCGGTTCTGTGGGCGTGGCTTGGGGGGGTTAATGTGACGGTGAGCGTGGCCAATTTTTTGTTTTTTATTTACTTTTAAAAGCATTTTTTCTACAACCTCTTCAGCGAAGAGATTGTAAAAAATGCTTTCAAAAGGCTCTGAAGATCCCAGCTGAGTTGCTTGATCGGCAGAGGCTTTTTTTCTTTTAAATGCCTCTGATGATCAGGCAACTCAATTTGGATCATCAGAGGCTTTTAAAAGAAAAAAAGCCTCTGCTGATCAGGCAACTCAGCTGGGATCATCAGAGGCTTTTAAAAGCATTTTTTCTACAACCTCTGAAGAGGTTGTAGAAAACCTCTGAAGAGGTTGTAGAAAACCTCTGAAGAGGTTGTAGAAAAAATGCTTTTAAAAACCTTTGATAATCCCAGCTGAGTCGCGTGATCATCAGAGGCTTTTTTTTTCCTTTTAAAAGCATTTTTTTCGGCCAAAGAGATTGTAGAAAAAATGCTTTTAAAAGTAAAAAAAAAAAGCCTCTGATGATTGTGCGGCTCAGCTGGGTATGGAGGGGGCAGGGATTTTTGCTACCGGTTCTCCGAACCACCCGCCTCCATTGCTACCGGATCGAGTGATGCGGTCCGAACCGGGAGCATTTCACCCCTGCCCTGTTTCCCCGAAAATAAGACATGCCCTGATAATAAGCCCCATCAGGCTTTTGAACACATGCGCTAAAATAAGCCTCCCCCCGAAAATAAGCCTCCCCTAAAATATTTAAATGTAGAGCTGGAAATCAGGTAAGACAGCAAGAGGAGCCCCATCTTGCTCCACATGCCCCAAAATAATAAGACCTCCCTGTAAATAAGGCCAAGCGCTTATTTTGGGGTTCAAAAAAATAAGACAGTCTTATTTTTGGGGAAACACGGTAGTAAAGGAAAGTATCCAACTTATTTCATCCATGCTGCTCTCCTATCCATGGTCATCCTGCATTATGTTACCCTGCATTATGTCTTGCTGACCACTCAAACTCTGGCGTTATGAAATGTGAAGATTTCTTTTGTCCACAAAGGAGCAACACTTGTGTGGATTTGGATCATGATTAGTTCAGCTACTGTAGGAATTGCACCTTTTCATGACCAGGAATTGCTTGTTGGACCTCTCGTGTGAAGATTTGCCACTGAGTACCCTTCCGTTGTCTTTAGGTGAAAAAGAGTTTGGAATTGCAACCCTTCTGATAGCTTGAAAATCCCATCCGGCAAGGCTGGATTTCAACCCCGAGCTATAAATATTATCATTAGGATTGATTGTTTAATAACAGTTTGAAGTTATAATGGACCTCGGCTTTATTTCTCCCACCCCTCACCAATGTGGTCACATGATCACAATTTGGGCCCTCGGCAGCCATCTAACATTTACAACCATTTATAGCATCCACAATCTATGACTGTGATTTATGCTGGTTTTGCTGGAAATCGGCATTTACTTCAGGTTTCTAGCGAAAAATGGGCTTGTTTAATGACCACTGCATTTGCTTAATAACCATGGTGTTTGCTAACAACTGCCGTGTTACCTTAACAACTGCCGCAAAAAACGTAAAATCAGGTATGATGACCTGCTTACTAAGCGTTGCAACATGACCATAATTGCAGGGTCAGTTACAATGATGTGTTGAGCACTGCCTGTATGAGCAAATGAATAATCTTGAATAATCAAATTAAGACAAACAAATCAACAAATTATCTGGTGGCCAGATGATGCAGAATTCAAATTACAAATATATCAAACCAGATGGGTAGAATCCCTAAGTTTGCAGGTCTCTTTGTTCATTGTCGCAAAATAGCACAAATATTTTCCAGAGGAATTTATATCTGTACAACGTTTTATTGCTGGGAGGTGAGAAAGGAGTTCTTTGGACAGGTGTCTGCACGCAGGCGTGCATTTATATCTGCAATCATGATATTTCCTGTATGCAAATTGAGGTCTTCAAATCAACTCTTCGGGCTTCTGTGTACAGGCACACAGAAAATACATATATTTAGTAGGAGTAGAAATGTAGAATCACTGGAATGTAATTGATGTTACTTTTTGACACAAACAGCTATCAAGGCACCTTTTGGCATCCCAAGGTATCCTCACCCCATCCCTTACTTTTTTAAGGGTAAAACAACTCTGTGGGCAAAGCTAGCAATAGCAATAGCACTTATATACCGCTTCACAGTGCTTTACAGCCCTCTCTAAGCAGTTTACAGAGTTGGCATGTTGCCCCCAACAATCTGGGTCCTCATTTGACCGACCTCGGAAGGATGGAAGGCTGAGTCAACCTTGAGCCGGTGAGACCCAAACTGCCAAACTGCTGGCAGCAAAAGATCAGCAGAAGTAGCCTGCAGTACTGCATTCTAACCCCTGCACCACCGTGGCGTAGCAAGCAATCCAGAGGGCAAATATTTTTACTCCCACAATATATAATGATACTTGCTGGTTATGTGGTCACTCCCTTTGTACTTTGTCCCTGAAAGCAGTGGGAATCTGTACAGGATTGGGCAGGTAACTATAGCAATTGGACATTATGTTCTTTCCTTCCTCTAATGTGGAGAGTAAAACTCCTACAAAATAATGTTGGTGCAGGCTGAGCAGTGTTTCCTTTGCTGAAAATAGAGTTAGCAGAGGTTGTGACCAGCTGAAGAAGTGGGAGCTCATCCCTCTGCCTTTTGAAACAATTCATCGGTGCAGTGGAATCTTCCTGGGACGGAGAAAAAGAGAGGCAGCACACCTGACTTCCATTCAACAAGAGAAGGTGAGATGGTATGGGCTGCGTGTTTTCAGTTGTGTTATACTGTTATACACTAGGACATCTGAAATTTCTTTGAACTTCAGTCTAACATGTTTCAGTCTTGCATTTTTAAAAATTTCAGTGCTGGGAAGATGGGTTTTCAAAGTTGAAAAATTGGAAATCTGCAGAAGTGGTTATTGAATTACAAAAAATCTTTAAAACATGGATGTGGTTTGCGGATGGAAAAATTACTAGGCTTGTTGTGAAGATTTCATCAGTGTCTAATAATTTCAAGAAGGTTGTTATTTTCCCCCAAAATTATGGGGTCTTAATGTGTAGTGAGTGCTTGTGATGATGTCTGTTGGTTGAAAGTAAGAATGTACCGTAGGTTTTTTTAGATGCAGATGATGTTGTTTTACAGATTGAGAACCTAAAATGATTTGCAATGAATCTTTCACTGATTATAAGATGCAATGTGCAGTTATCGTATACAGAATCAAAGTACCATGACTTTTCCCCCCAAGTCTTTATCCATCAGTCTCAGGAGGCAGACTCCTGATCTCAATTATATATTAATCTTTAAAATCCTCTGAATCAGGATCCAACCCCCCTCCCCTTTGCTTTTTTACAAATCCATCAAGCATGATAAAATGTCCCTTATTACTGTTTTCATTTCCAACATAAATTTGAAGTGCCTTTATACATTCTAGATCTAGACAATTTCTCTGGTGACATATGACAATCATTTTATAAAAATATTCTAGATGACTAGCACATAATGTACATTATGCTTTCAACTACATATTTTTCCATTGGTTCATTTGTATATCAAAACCAATGAGTTTATCCATTTTATCATACATTCTTTGACTCCTTATTTTGTCTCACATTTCAGCAAAAGCTCATACATTTTAGCAATAACATTTCCTCATCAGTATATAATTCTGTTTCAGACTTGGTCTTTGTTCAAAATGATAAGTTCTTTTAAAACCAGTTTAAAGCTTTCTGTTAATTGTACATAAGACATCCATTGACAAGAATAGCCTTCTGTTACCTTCTTTTTCTTGATTTCATTTTAGTCTCTTTGAGACAATTCTAATACCTCACAATTAACAATTTATTTTTACTTATTACTTAAGTAAAATGATACTAAAACAACCCAAATATTTTACTTTCTCAATTTTAAGATTTGTTTTATACATTCAATTCTGTTTGATATTTTATCTTTGTATTTTTATTAATACATTTGTCTTCTGTTTATTAATCTTGAAACCTGCTAGTAGCCCAATTTTTTAAAATGTACTCATCAAAAGTTCAGTGTCCTTTAAAGAGTCTATCTAAATTAAAGAGTCTATCTAAATTAAAACCAAATCCACATAGCTTGTATGACTCTTTTTTAATCTTTACGCGCATGATCCTTTCATCTTATCATATTCCCATTGTTTATATAGTTTTGTCTGCTCTCATGAACTATGAAGCAGTAACGCAAGATAGCATTTATGCAAATCTGTTTAGTACATGTAATTTAAAAGGAATACGGATTTGGTTTAGCACAGAATTTCTTTTCTTTTTTAAAAAAAGTTTTTTATTAGTAGTTCTAAATTAAAAACATTGGACATAGATATGACATTACTGGTCCTAAACATCTTCCAACACTTTAAACTAATACATAATATACTAATGGTAATAATATATTCCTTGTACCTTATACGTTATTTAAACATAGTATAATAATAGTAATTTATACCTTATTCCTATACAATTATACATATCTATACCTACATATACCTATCTATACAATTCACATACATATTTATCTCTAATAATGTATATAATTCTAATCTAACACTACACATTTGTCTTGGCTATCCTCCTTTTATCTAACCATTCATAGAATTTTGCCCAGATTTTATAGTACAATGTTTCACTTTTATCCTTGAATTCCAAGATGAATCTATCCATTTCTGCGCAGTTGAAAATTTTTAGTAGTATTTCCTCTTCAGTTGGGGTATCTTTCACTTTCCACTTCTGCGCAAAGACTATCCATGCCGCTGTAAGTATATGTAGTAGTAGATAATTTATGTCTTTCTTGTATTTGCCCTCTGTTATTCCCAAAAGGAAAAATTCCGGTTTGACTTCTATGTTTATTAACAAAATTTCTTCCAACCAATTCTTTATCAGACTCCAATATTTTTTTGCCTTTGGGCATTCCCACCACATATGATAGAAGTTCCCCAGAGCCACCTCACACTTCCAACATGCCAAAAATTTCCCTTATTGATTCGGGTTTAGCTTGGAATTTCTAAGGCTATCCAGTGTTTGAGGATATTATATCTCCTTGCTAATAGAAATGGCTTAAGATGGGGGGGGGGGGGAATAGATTAGTAACTGAATGCATCCATGAATGTCTCATATATGATTGATTCTGCCTGATCTGCAAATCCAGATCTGCGTACCCATAAATCACCATGAATTTAATTCAATAAGCCATGATTAACAAACCTGGCTTATCACAATGTATAAGCCTACTTAATATGCATGAATAAGAATGGGTCTCTCTATAACAGGCCTGTCAAAGGGGCGACTCACGGGCTGGATACAGCCTGCGCAGGCCATGCCCACTCCGGCTCCGCAAAGGCAAAAAACATCCCGATATATTATAATACGGCCCACAATGCGATCAGGTTTGACACCCTTGCTCTATAATATACCTTTGTTTGGTCATAAATGCATATTTATATCTATCAGCTGCCCCATTTATCACTGTTGTTATATGAGAACCTCGGTGCCAAAAATTGACTTGATGGATTATGAGCCATCATTATGAAGTTGTTGTCAACTCTTAGTGACCACATACGATAAATTTCCTGCATAATGATTTGTCCCTAACTTGATCTTTCACGTCTTCTCAATCATTTTATATTTTCTAATCATGTGGTTTTCTTGATAAAAATACAGGAGCGGTTTACCATTGCCTTTTCCTACACAGTATGAATTGCTGCCTTTGCCATTGTCCGTAAAGTAAAAAAGTTCATTGAAGGTTAACTGTTCATGAACTACAGTTGTATCCCTCATGCTATTAAATGTATGAACGCAACAGGGATGGCTACATCTCTATGTTAGCATAAATGTTATACTGTAAAGGGTGCTGGAAAAAATACAAGTACCTCTATTGTCCCGGTGTCAAGCTCAAAGAACTGAATGTCACTAGTTGGAAATTGATATGATCCTAGTTACAATGACTGCATTTTGTAACATTCTTTTTCTGGAGATATGTACCATGCCAGTATGGAAACATTGTAGTGGATTTGCCTTCAGGGTCTTATTTGAATTCATGTTCCTGATGCCTGGCCTGTTATAGGAGGAGGTCTGCTTGACAATGGCAGCAGAAAATTCTTTGTCATCTCCTGGCTTGGATCGGGTAGCTGGTGAGAAGTTCCTGCAGGAAGCCTTCCAGATCATGCTTGAAGAAGGGATTCGAAAAGGGATGGATGCCTCTGAAAAGGTAAGGTATATTGATTTTCATTCTAAGTTTCCTTGAGCTGGGATGTCCACTCGATATACTTTAAGCAATGGCTTGGGCCAGGTACCCAAACTGAATTTTATTTGCAAGCTAACAAAGTAGTCCCTCAGCAGAAAAATCACCAATTCCTAATCCCAGATGGTTTGCATTGAGTAAATTTGGTATAATCCACTCTTAATTTTTCTAGTTCCCCTCCCAACATCCAGTTTATTACTGTAGGGTGGGTGTCAGCAACCTGCGGCTTTGGAGCCACATGTGGCTCTTTGGGCCTTCTGTTGTGGCTCCCTGTCGAGTGATCCCACTACTGGCTGGCCCCGCCCCTCGTCCTCCCCTCCCAGTCATTCCTCGTCTGGCCTGAGAAGGTAAGGGCGACGGTGGGGAGATGGAGAAGCAATCAGGGCAGAGACAGGGAGATACAGAGAGAGTGGGGGAGGGAGGGAGAAAGAGATGTCAAAAGAGTTTTGTGGTTCCTGGTGTTTTTTAACAATTGGTTCTCTGCCCTAATGACCAGCTGGGTAGGCGTGGCTGGGGGGGTGTCATGTGACTGGTGGAAGTGAATGATGTCGAGTTGGCCACGCCCACCCAGGTTTTGTGGCTCCTGGTGTTTTCTTTTCTGTGGGAAATGGATCCAAATGGTTCTTTGAGTGTTTATGGTTGCAGACCCCTGCTGTAGGGCAACATTTCCCCACCCAATGTCTCCAAGAAGCATTGAAACTATAAGTCCCAGACTCCTAGTGAGTCAGGAATGCTGGCTAAAAATGTCAAGGATTAATCGTCCTAAGACATTGGGAGGGCTCCAGCTTGGGACATCTAGCTTAAATTTCTGAAAACATGGCAGCATCCTCAGGCAGCAGAATTTGGACTTGGGCTGATATATAGAATTTTATACCAACCCCTTGTCATCCAGGAGGCATAACCTGGATATAGGATTGCACTGTTAGATTTTCAGCTTGTATACAACCTTCTATGGCTTTTCGGACATGAGCTGACTATCTTGCTGGTAGGTGTGTATTTGGAAGGAACCTGAGGAACTGCAGCAAATTCTGGACCTGAATCTAAAAGACAGCGGGGAGCCACATGAAAGGTTGCTGGAACGCTGTCGGGAAGTTATCAGATACAGTGTGAAAACATGTGAGTGTTCTGCCTGGCAAGAGAGTATGGTTCCTTCTTCAGAACTTCTTAGGAGATATAGGATTGTTCCAGTCCAGTTATTGAGATTGGTTTGTCTATCTTGGCATCTTGAGTTAGTTAATTCCCCAGTTTACTGTACTTTGGATGTTCTTTTTTTTAAAATAATGAGTGGGTGATTGGATTATGTGCCATAAAGTTAGTGCTCTTAGCAACATAAATAGATTTTCTCCCTGATGATCTGTCCCTAATCTAGTCCTTCAGGTCTTCCAATGGTTTACCCATTGCTACCATAATTGAGTCCACTCACCTTGCTTCTCGTTGTTTTCTTCTTTTTCCCAGCATTTTAGACTTCTCCAGAGAGCTAGGTACAGTATTCACGCAATGTACTCAAGTAGAATCATTTGAACCTGGTAATTTGGGTTGAAATGTAACATGTACCAAGAGACTAAGTTTCAGGTTGACTTAAATACTTAGGATTTGATATGATTCTTTTCAAACTATAGTTATTTTCTTAAGTGTAAAGGCAAATGAATTTAAAATAGTTCTTGTACAATTATTGGAAGGTGACTGAAATGTAAACAAATATCTGGGATTCAGGAAAGCTCTAAGGAATATCATGGATAGGTCCAGTAATACAAATGAGCCTTTAATAAATGCTCATGGTCAGGGCCATCATAACCGCATTATGGGCCCCGGGCAAAGCAGTGTACTGGGGCCCCTACGACAACTACTCACATGAATAAAAATGTGGTTGATAAAATTAAACATATATTTATTTTATTGGCACTTCCAACAAAATCGGTGTTGAAATATTAAAAACATGCTGTGCAGCAACAACTAATCAACATGATAAACATTTGAACAATACACGAGGCTTGAAAAACACAATAATACTCAGTAAAGCCTTACAGTTGCTGTATTTACAGTATATGATGCAAGGTTCGTTGAAGGGTTAACATACGCAGATTAGTATGGGGGCCCTATGCTCGTGGGGCC
Source organism: Arizona elegans (assembly GCA_022577455.1). NCBI lineage: Eukaryota > Metazoa > Chordata > Lepidosauria > Squamata > Colubridae > Arizona > Arizona elegans. The sequence goes on from JAKOOJ010000003.1 coordinate 20,538,631, forward strand.
CACAGTCAAGTGCCCACCAGGCCCATGCATTAAGACACCCCTGCTCATGGTGCAACAATAATCACATCAATACCTGTAATGGTGAAGAAAATAGGAAGTACTTCCATTGAGACTATTTCCTTTTGCACAATTTCCTTTCCTCTTGCTATGTCTCTTTGTTTTCTCCCAGGTCATCCACGCTTCTGCAATCAGCTATTTTCTGGGCTTGATCCCCATGCTCTGGCTGGACGGATGATCACAGAGATGCTCAACACTAGCCAGTATGTGTTCTCCATTTTCTCATATATATATTGGCATTTAAAAAAAAAAAGGAAAAGGAAAAGAATTCCCAAGACTCAGCTACAGCATAGGTGAATTTCACTGCTGCTTTTTTGGACTAGAGATTGTAATTTTAACAAGTGTGACCACTAGAAAGCAGTTTGAAGAAGAAAATTCTTTGCTTTTTATGATGTACTACTTTATCCACAAATTCTGTTAACGTCCTTCACTCTGGCAGTATCAGATAAGTTTGTCAAGGTTTTGAAAGGATCCAAACTTGCAGAGGAAAATTTTTTGCAGAGGATCATATTCCTATGAGCAACACTAATGTATTGTGATATAAGAATAATATAATATAAATAATCTTCTCTCTCTCTGATTAAGGGAGACTAACAGAGTGGATTCCTTCAATTGTGAAATATTTGCTCTGTGGAAACTGATTAGCATCTCCCTAGTAAATGGATAGTGAGTTGGGGAGGGGGGGAAGTAATTTGATATCACTATATTAACATTTCTCCCCTCGTGGCAAACAGTAACATTAAGTGTTATATATAGTTTTTCCTCTTCCTTTTATCTTCATGACCACACTACGTAATAATTTGAGCTCAGTTAAAATATTCTGTTCATAGATAAAGCTAAGCCAAAATGTAACTTCTTTGCTTGGAGTTTAGTGTGATGTACAGTAGATGCACTTGCTTAAAAATGTTAAAACTAACCTTGGATTAATGTGAATCAGGCCAGTGATTGGCCCAAAACCAGCCAATGACTGTAGTGGCTGAATGCAGACTTCTTCCATATTGAGCAATCATTACATTCTATCTCTGCAAGTGAGTAAATATTAATATGAAGACACCATGATACTCAAGAGATATGCATTGGTAAGATGACTCTATTTGGAACCTAGAGCCCTTTCTGGCCTATAGATTTATCTGCACTCTACTCCCAGTAGTTGAAGTCTCATAGGGTACATAACTGCTAACTTTCTTCCTCCCAAGCTGCTCATTTGCTATGGCTTCTGTTGTTGCTAGGTGTTTGAGCTACCAGGGTGAAGGCTGCAGAAATCTGGATGACTACGAGTCATGGCTACAAAGAGGTATCGAAAAGTCTCCTTGCTGCCCTCTAGCAATCGTCCATATTTTTGCAGTCCAAATATGTTAGTCCTGCTCCATACAATCAGATGTGTTGACTGTGTGGAGCAAGAGACAGGTGACAAGAGGAAAAGAATGGGAGTCTGCTTCCCTTGATTTTATCCCTGCAAAGATTTATATTCATTTACAGATTTACTTCATTTATCATCATAAGATAAAAAAAACCTCTATAAGAAAGAAAAAAGAGTAAAGAAAAGGACCCAACATTAAAAAAAAAAAAGAAAACTACAAAAATCCTGCACTTTCAAATTTGTCTAAGTATTCTCTCCTCCTTGGTTAGAAGGAGCAGATAAGTCTTGGTAGTTTTACTAAAAACCAGAGCAGGGGGGCATTCGAGCCACTCTCACTCCTAATCTAAACCAAACACCATCATTGCCCTCCGATAATTTGCTGGCTATTTTGGTTATAAGACTCATAAGACCACTTGTGTTTTAGATACACGTATGAGATTGCACCTGTATTTGTCTTGATGGAGGAGGTGGTGCTGAAGAAACTGCGAAAATTGGTTGGCTGGGAAAAAGGCGACGGAATCTTCTCCCCTGGTGTGTAAAACCTAGTACCCGGGGATTTTCAAGGGCTTGTGTCTGTTTATAAATGTTTTAGAGGTTACATGCAGCCAATATTTATTAAACAAATGTATATAGCTGCTCAACTCTCACATAGTGACTTTGGGCAGCACAGAACATTAAAAATTCGCAGTAAAATCTGTATAATTCAACTCACACACATAGTGACTTTTGGGCGGCGTACAACATTACATATCCACAGTTAAAAATTCATAATTTAACCTCCACTTTACCTTCCACCTCCTGGTGGCTGCAACAGAATCAGACAAGCTAATTGACTGGCTTTCAATGGGGTCCCCAAGCTCTCTGACAAAACTATGTCTTCAAGGCCTTTTGGAAAAGCAACAATGTGGGGGCGAATCTCTGAGGGAATTGTGGTTCCAAAGGGAGGGAGCCACCACAGAGAAGGCCCTTAATTTGGATCATCCAAATGAAACCAATTTCCGCCATTCATTATGTCCAGCACGGATGCCCTGAAAATATCCGGGAATTACATGCTAACCTTAAGTTTTGACTTTAAAATGGTAATGAGTGGGTCATTGAACAATTCTCTGGGTTGTTTCCTTGGTAGGAGGGTCCATCTCCAACATGTATGCCATGAATGTGGCACGGTATCACCGTTTCCCAGACTGCAAGCAGAAGGGGCATTGGGCAATACCAAAGCTGGCAGTGTTTACATCAGAAGAGGTATTGTTTTCTTGCGTATGCTCTAGAGAACCAACCTACTTGCTTTTGGTTAACCCAGCCTAATTTGCTTTTAGTTTTGCAGTGGGAAGAGGTGGGGGGGTTGCCTCCTGAGATTATACTATTGAAATTTGGTGGCAAAATGTTTTGTTTTGGGGTATGATTAAAACACACCCTCCACCTTAATCCCCCTTAACATGTTTATTTTGAAAAATTCTGCCACAATGTTGCTCATGCCTTTGTGACTTTCGAAGATCAGTAATGAAAGTATGACCTGTTGCCCCCAAAACTGGCTTTTCCTAGACCCACTCCTGAGGCAGGGGGACAAGCAGTGCCTCAGACAGCAGATATTGTTGGGGATTTGGGAGAGCAGACAAAACACTAATGGTCTCTGGAACAAATGGCCACCCAGTAGTGCTACCTTCAGAGGGAAAGAAGGCATTGTCTTATCAGCAATGCTAAAATAAGATTTAGCTGGCTTCTGTATGAGAACCTCTGGGGTGGACATATTGGAGATTAGGGGACGTGTTGTCCTGCACATTTGGAAGGCATCATGTTGAGTACAACTAAGAGAAACTGAAGCTGGAACTTGTACATCAGAATTTGGACCAGACTGACCTGTTAACAGCAGACATTTTGGGAAGATCCCGATGGCACCTTCATCATAATTGTAATTGAGTGTTGTTACTGATTGTCCCATTCTTCTGTTTCCTTATTTCTTTTCCAGCATTATAGCCTTCTCTAGAACGGTTAGATCTTTGCTTAATGTGTCCAAACTAGGATAATTTGAACCTGGTCATTTGTGCTTTGAGTGAGAATTCTGGGTTAATTTTTTTAATGATCCACTGATTTGTTTTCTTGACTGTTCTCAGGAGTTTTCTCCAACACCAAAGTTCAAAAGTATCAATATTCTTCCTATCTTGCTTCTTCAAACTCCAGTTGTCACTTGCATAGGGTGTTGCATGGAATTTCAGAATGTGCACATTTCCGATCTTTGTAGGTATCATTTCCTTATAAATCAAACTAAATTTTATTCTGATCTCATATAGGTTTGTTTCTTTATTTATTGGAGTGTCAGTTGAGATCAAAGTGCTAAAAAAAGCTGAATATTTTTGCGCAACAGTGGAACAGATTTGTTTTGTTAATGGTTTTTGGAAGGGGAGGTGGTGTTTTTTTTGCTTTTAATTTATTCCAAAGAAAGTTTAATTTATCTCCTCAAAAAAGAAAAAAAATGGATTTGCCTGGATATTGGTAAATATGTGGGCCCCCTGGAAAAAGAATGCCAGAGATAGGGCCACCTGCCAGAAAATCTTGCTGTTAATCTCTACCTGCCTAAAGTAAATTAATTATTCCCATTTTGCAAATAACAGCTGTGAAAATACCAAATGGCCTTCATTTTGAAGCCTTGTATTGCTGTGTATCTTCTGGTAGACCATGATCTTTGTCAAAATCTGTGATCTATTGCTCTAAATTTAGAGAAGATAAGAGGGATAATCCTAGGGAATGCTCTCTCCCCAGAACCAGGGTCAGGATTGTGTTGGTTAGGTAGAAATGCAACTTGATATTTCTTTGGGTAATAGTTGATTTCTAAATGGCTTCCCAGGATTCAGAACAGGGTCCTGGGAGAAGGTTTTTCTTAAGGGAAGAAATTGCTGATCCTCTTTTTTCTGCTTTCTAGTGCCACTACTCCATCCAAAAGGGAGCAGCTTTTTTGGGCATCGGCACTGACAATGTCTACCTTGTAGCAGTGGATGAAAAGTGAGTGCTAATAACTGGAAATCCTTATAAAGCTAGAGAAATCAAAGGTTCCGTCCAGGGATGAAATTCACTTACCTTCCCTACTGCTTCACAAATGTGCGCACGCCATGCACACGCTCACTTCGTTCCCGTGCGCCGTCATCCATGCATGCGCAAAGCCTTCTGCGCATGCGCAGAGGCTTAAAATTGTCACAAAAAAGTGACATCATGACATCCGCATGAGTGGGTGGAGCCTTCTGCAGCCACTGCTAACAGTTTGCCCGAGCCGGATAGCACCGGCTGAATTTCACCCCTGGTTCCGTCTTGATGTTATAAGTGGATCATTTAATCTGGATTATCTCCCTAACCATACCCAACACAGATATCAGAACCACTGTGGATTGCATATCCCATTGTTCAATTGTCCCCTCCCCTCCACCCCCGATTTTAGGAACCCTTTGTCCCTGCAATGATTATGGTCTAAAAAAAATTACAGTCTCTAAATCTGAACTCTGGGTTTTCAGTTTCATGTTTACATAGTTCAATTTATTTCTATCTGTGGAATTCAACCCGCTAAGAATATTTATTTTAAGAAGGTTTGGGTTTCTAGCCCTTAAGATTGCAGAGAGTGTTTTCTCCATCAGCTGTAGTTTCTAACTGGTGGCACAATTAGTGAGGACATAATAAGAACTAAGATTGAAGCATCACTTTGTATAGGACCTTTCAACATATCATAAAACAAAGGCACCCAAGTAAGAGCACCTAAGCAGATCTAGGGCAAGTCTTGGATCTAGTTCTCATTTTTTATCATGTTTGGTCTGCATAAATAGCAGGTTTCATATGAAAGAGTTTCTTCTAGATCAGACGTTCCCCAACATTTCCAGCTTTGCACACCATCGGAGGGGGGAGGGGATGGTTTGCGCAAGCAGCTGACAAGTGCGTGCGTGCATGTACAGCTCCATTTCTATGAGTAGTGTGCGCACGTGCCTGCCACTCATGAAAAGGGAGCTGCTCACACAAGTGAGGATGCAGGTGTGTGCACATGTACTCACCGGCCATTTCCACAGTTGCAAACCTCTCACGGCACACAGGTTGGGGACCGCTGTTCTAGATCATATCATTTCAGTGTGTATGAAACGGATCTTATTATAAGTGGTTTCCTCAGGAGGAAAAATCTTCCTGTGCTTAAAAAAAAAATCCTAATGCTTCACACAAGGCTGACTCGGAATCCTTTCCTCGGATCTAATTTGCAGCAGAGGTAGGTTCAAAGTGAAAGGTCCGTCTATATTACCAAAGTGAAACACACAGCTTCATTCTGCTTGGAATGACTTGAAGTCAGTGTGGTTTAAGCAAGAGGGACCGGTTGAAAAGGACCTGTTGAATGGCTCAGTCATTTCAATCACTCTTTTCTTCCTCAGAGGGAAAATGATCCCTGCTGATCTAGAGAAAAAGATCAACCAGGCCAAATCAGAGGTATGTTGCCTGTGGAGGGTTTTGAGGGAGGTTAAAATTTTCCCTTTGCTGCTCCCATCCTGTATATGTAACAGGATGGGTTTTCTTCCCACATCCAAACCAGTGATCCTACTAAAAGAGACACCCAATGGGCATAGGGGCTTTGCAAACTCTGACTCTTTGTCTGAGGTGTGCAGCAAAGGAAGAAACAGTGTGCTAATGCAATAGCTTATGCTTCCTTTATCAAAGAGCTACACGTGAATGAAATGAAATTCAGGCAGACACAACTGTGTGTCAGATCCTATTGACTGGGCCATATAAAGGGATGTGGTGGCTCAGTGGCTAAGACGCTGAGCTTGTTGATCAAAAGGTCGGCAGTTCAGCGGTTCAAATTCCTAGTGCCGTGTAACAGGGTGAGCTCCCGTTACTTGCCCCAGCTTCTGCCAACCTAGCAGTTCGAAAGTACGTAAAAAATGCAAGTAGAAAAATAGGGACCACCTTTGGTGGGAAGGTAACAGCGTTCCGTGCACCTTTGGCATTTAGTCATGCCGGCCACATGTCCACGGAGGCGTCTTCGGACAGCGCTGGCTCTTCAGCTTTGAAACGGAGATGAGCATCGCCCCCTAGAGTCGGGAACGACTATCACATGTGTACGAGGGGAACCTTTACCTTTACCTTTTAATGCTAATGAAATCTCTGATCTTCTCTTCCAGAGAGCGCTCCCCTTCTTTGTCAATGCCACCTGTGGCACCACTGTCCTGGGAGCTTTTGACCCCCTGCCTGAAATTGCAGAGGTGTGCACAAGACACAAACTCTGGTTCCATGTGGACGTAAGTACAATCTTCTAGAGATGTTGATGTGCGCTGTCTTAACAACTCATCCAGCAGATATATTTTTCCCCAATGGAGATAGGTAAGAAAATATCCAATGAATGGTTCAGTCACACAGAGGTAGAGCAGACAGCTGTCTTGCTGAGTGAAGTGTGATTTATTATTCGGGTATGAAGTGGTTCGGGAATAACGAGAGGCACAAGCAAGCAAGTGACAACAGCTCTTTAATATATAGTGAGACTTCAGCGAAAACTCAAGGGCTGCAGCCCTCCTTATATACAATCCTGGAGGGACTGTCAGCCAATCAGAAACTCATGCAGGTTTGAAACTCCCGCTCAAAAGTATCAATACATAACACCCCTCCCTTCCCAGAAAGCACTAACATTCAGAAATTTACATATGTACACACAAAATCTCGCAGGTGCCTAGGACGAGTTCTCGCTCTAGTTGACCTGCGCAGTTCAGTGTCTGGAGGGGCGTCGAGCTGGTCGGAGGGACTCTCAGTCTCTCCCGGCTCCGCCAATGGAACCTCCTGGATTTTGTCCGGGGCGTGGTTATCCCCGGCTGGGAGTGGCGACTCGCTGGGGCAGCGCTGGAACCAGGGCTTGTCAGCTAAGTATTCTCGCGAACCCGGGCTTGAGTTAGCTGTTTTGGGAAAGTCGTTGTAGTTAGGTTCGGAGATGTCCAAATTAATATTTGCTTCACCGACTACCCTTTTTCTAAGCTGGTCTATGTGGCGCTTCCAGAGTCTGTCCACTCCTACGTCTACCGTATATGATTTTGGGCCAGTTACGCCCACTACGGTTCCTGCAACCCATAGAGGACTGCTGGCATAATTTTGAGCGAACACCGGGGATCCAACCTGAAACTGTCTTAGGCCGCAGGTTTCTCCCTTGAAGTTCTCGTGCGAGTAGTTAGGGTGAAGCCTGTCTAACACGCACCGAAGCTTCCTGCCCATGAGGAGCTCTGCTGGGCTTCTCCCTGTTGCTGTGCATGGTGTGGCATGCTGGACTGCTAGGAACTGATCTATCCTGGCCTGCCAGTCCCCGTTGTCTAATCTGGACAGTGCTTCTTTGGCTGTCCGAACAAAACGTTCAGCCAATCCGTTAGAAGCCGGGTGGAACGGAGCTGATAGGGCATGGCGGATGCCCAGTCCGGCCAGGTAGCCCTCGAAAAGGGTTGCCGTGAATTGTGGGCCATTATCGGATACTAGGGTATCCGGTAGGCCGTGTGTGGCAAATAGCTTGCGAAGGGCCTTGATGACTGCCTCGGCTGTGGTAGATGGCATCAGAATTATTTCGAGCCATTTTGAAAAGGCGTCGACTATGATTAGGAATGTTTGCCCATGGAAAGGGCCGGCAAAGTCAATGTGGATCCTCCCCCATGGGCCTTTTGGTTTCTCCCACTCTCGGACGGGCGCTACTGGGGGATCGGGGCGAGACTCCTGGCAGGGCCTGCACTTCCCCACCCACTCGGAGATGACTTGGTCCATGTTGGGCCACCAGACATAACTGCGGGCTAAGCTTTTCATTCTAACAATGCCCGGATGCCCTTCATGCAGCAGCTCTAAAACTCTGTTACGAAGCTTCGAAGGGATTACCACCCTGTCACCCCACAGCAAGCAACCCCCCTGCATAAACAGTTCGTTGCGTTTGTTAGCAAAACCTTGGTACTCTCCCCCATCCACCTTGACCGGCCACCCCTTTAGCACCCAACCCATAACAGTACGGATGATTGGGTCTCTAGCCGAGGCTTTTGCCACCTCGCTAGAGGAGATAGGGCCCAAAGTCAAAGTGTCCAACAATAGAACGGAGGCTTCCGGCGTTGGGTTGTCAAGTAGGTCGGGCAGGGGGCAGCGGCTAAGTGCATCCGTGTGACCCAGGGTTCGGCCGGGTCGATGGACGAGCTGGTACGAGTAGGCCGACAAAAAAATGGCCCATCTGGTCAGACGGGGGGAAAGGGCAGCGGGGGTTGGCCTATCGCCTGCCAGCAGTCCTAGCAAGGGCCTATGATCAGTCACAAGTTCGAATTTTCGGCCATAGAGGTATTCGTGGAACTTTTTAACCCCCGCAATCGCAGCCAGAGCCTCTCTGTCCAGCTGACTATAGTTCCGCTCTGCGCTGGACAGGGTGCGAGAGTAGAACGCAATAGGCGCCTCTAGGCCGTTCGGCAGTCTATGGCCTAGGACGGCACCAACTCCTACGGGGGAGGCGTCGCAAACCAAAACAAGCGGCAGCGCTGTGTTGTACTGAATCAGGAAGCTGTCCTCAGATAGGAGTCTCTTCACTGCTTCAAAAGCGGCTGCCTGTGGTTTCCCCCAGACCCATGGTACATTCTTCCCTAGGAGTTTGTGCAGGGGATCAGCAACCGTGGCCTTGTCCTTTAAGAACATCGAATAAAAATTGAGCAGTCCAAGGAAGGCTTGGAGCTCCGCTTTGGATTTGGGGGCAGGTGCGCTCTTAATTGCTCTCACCTTGCTTTCGGTAGGGTGGATGCCTGTGCCGTCCACCCTGTACCCCAGAAATTCAACGGAGGGGACAGCGATCATACATTTATTCTTCTTGAGTCTGAGTCCCGCTTCTCTGAATCTGGTCAGGACGTTTCTTACTCTGTCCCCCAGCTGGCATTCGTCCTGGGCGCTAACTAAAACGTCATCGAAATAGGGCATCACTCCAGGGAGTCCTTGCAGAAGGCGCTCCATGGTGCTTTGAAATAGGCCGGGTGCGACGCTCACCCCAAACTGGAGCCTGGTGCATTTAAATGCACCCCTATGAGTTACAATTGTTTGCGCCTCTGCCGTGGCGTCGTCAACCGGTAACTGCTGATAGGCTTGGGCCAGATCTAATTTGGCAAAAATTTTTCCGGGCCCCAGGGAGTGTAGTAGATGATGCACGATCGGCACCGGATAGGCGCTCGGCTGCAAAGCCTTGTTGATCGTGCACTTGTAGTCGGCGCAAATTCTTATTGAGCCGTCGGACTTAACTGGGGTCACTATAGGGGTTTCCCATTTTGCATGGTCAACGGGAACCAACACCCCTTGCCTAATTAATTTGTCCAGTTCCACATCGATCTTTGGTTTTAATGCGAACGGCACCCGTCTGGCCTTAAGTCTTATTTGGGCTACGTTGGGGTCTAAGTTTAGAGAAATAGGGGTCCCCACATACTTGCCCAACGTGTCCCCGAAGACGTCCTGGAACTCGGACAAGAGGCTGTCTTTCAAGGTTGATTTGGACATCAGGTGGACGCTGATAAAGCCCATGCCAAGGGCTCGGAACCACCCCATGCCCAGGAGGCTAGGAAGCTGCTTCGAGACGATGGTCAGCGGCAGGTTTCTTTCGTAGTCTCCGTAGGTGACTCGGAACGTGCCCACGCCTTCGAGGGGGACTCGGTTCCCCTGGTAGTCTAGGATGCGCAGTCTCTGCTTGGAGAGCTGGTCCTTCCGGAACGATGGCAGGAGGGTCTTTAGGGTCGCCCACGACATTATGGAGAGAGCTGATCCGGTGTCGATCTCCATCGAGCAAGGCTTTCCGTTGATCTCGACCACCGTGCTGACTTTGTCCTCGATCATCGTGCTGGCCTGGTCGATGTGTATGCTGCGGCCATCTCGCGGTTCAAATTCGTGCCGTTTTTTCGCGCCGCCTTCTCTCGTTGGCTGCTTCTGGCGCGCTGATTCCGGTTGGCTGCGGCGCTCACGTGGTTGGTGTTTTCTGGGCAGAATGGCTCTACAGACTCGCGCCAAGTGCCCTTTTTTCTCGCAGCGCCTGCAAATAGCCTCTCTGTATTTGCAGGACAGTCTATCATGGTGCCCGCCACAGCTGGGACAGCTTCGCCGGGGGCTGCAAGTGTCTTTTCTCTGGTGCTCCGTTCGGAAGATGTCCTCATCCGACTCGGACTCCGAGCTGGATCCGGCGTCTTCTCTGTGCACCGGGGCAGACTTGGGGCTGTCTTTGCTGGTCAGCGGATGCTGCAGCGTTTCTGCGGCTTTTGTGGAGGCTTCATGAGCCCTGGCTTCGTCTAGGGCTCCAGCAAGCGTCAAATCAGGCTTGGCGAGCAGGCGCCGTTGCAGCCTAATGTCCTGAACACCACAGATGAGTTGCTCGAGCAACGCATCATCCAAGTCTCTATAGTTGCAATGAGTTGCGGCTTTTCTCAGGCTGGCCATATACGCGCTGACCGGTTCTCCCTCTCGTTGGACGCGCTGTCTGAGTTGGTATCGTTGCACGAACTTGGAGGGCACGGGAGCGTAGTGAGCCCGGAGAGTTGCCATCAGGGTGTCCCAGGAGACGGTTTGAACCGGCGTTGGCTCGCACAGTGACTCGGCCATATCAAACACGTCCGGTCCACAGTGGCTAAGGAAGAGGGCTCTCTTTCGATTAGCGGAGAGGCCCTGCATGTCGCTGGCTTCGAGCGAGCATTCGAATCGGGTTAAGTACGAGACCCATTTTTCGCGGGTCGGATCAAAAGGCTTGGGCGGAACGTAGGCAGACATGTTCGTATGCCTCCTGTGGTTCGCCTCGTTGCCTAGCTGAAGCTCGTGGTCTCACTGGTCGGCTTCTTGTAGCCTCTATCCCATCCTCGTCGCCAATGAAGTGGTTTGGGAATAACGAGAGGCACAAGCAAGCAAGTGACAACAGCTCTTTAATATATAGTGAGACTTCAGCGAAAACTCAAGGGCTGCAGCCCTCCTTATATACAATCCTGGAGGGACTGTCAGCCAATCAGAAACTCATGCAGGTTTGAAACTCCCGCTCAAAAGTATCAATACATAACAGGGTATATTTGTAGAAAAGCGTTTTTCTTGATGTTTGTGAACATTCTGCATAAGCTCAAATTTTCACATTGTGCTTGAAAGCTATCTTGAGATTCTTTTAGCCTTTAAAAACTAACCCTTTAACTAGTCTGTTACCATTTGAATTATATTCTTGTATTTTTAATTTGGGATTTCCAATAGTAGTACTATCCCAGGGGTAAAATGCTATTGGTTGAGACCAGTTCTCCCGAACTGGTAGTAAAAAATGCTACCGGTTCGGGCGAACCAGTATTTCTGACGATCAGCTGGACGACGATCAGCGGTGACGTGCAATTTATATTAGCCAGAATCGTCAGATTTCCTGCTTTCTAGCTAATCTAAATTGCATGGCACAGCGGATTCCCCCCCACCCCCCCGTGCTATTCTACCTACCTTTGCAGACTCGGAAGGCTTCAAATATTCCTTTTTTAGCACTGCGTGGGCATGCCTCACACACATATATGCGTGAAGCACATGCTCAGTAGTAGACTCATAGAACCGGTAGCAGACTTCAGAGGATTTCACCACTGCACTATCCCCATGCTTTTGACTGGACTTCTTTTTGAGTGACTCACATGGCCTTTTTTTCCTGCTGTAGGCAGCCTGGGGCGGCAGTGCTCTCCTCTCCCAAAGACATCGGCATCTTCTGGATGGGATCGAAAGGTAGATACTGTTTCTTGCAGAAATGAGCTGTGAAAAGATACAGCCATGACTTTGACTTTGGACTTGTTCGTCCCCTGTCTCCGTTTTTAATAAGTTTGTACATCTTAGAAATAATTTGATCATCATTTGTACAAAACTCTATGGCAGTTTTACCCTTTTATCATTCATAATTCCTCTTATCCACCTTAAATTTTTCCATTAGATGTGCAGAGGGAAACCAGCAGCATTTAAAACCTCCCAATGTAATTATCATTTTTAAGTTCTCCTTGAGAAAAATTCAACGAATCAGCATACGGCAACCATTTTTGTTTAATTATCAATTTCCCTTCTGAAAAAGATTTCTCAGGGTGATAAGCATAAAGGAATTTTAAGAGTCAGTTTTGCCTTAATAGCTGTTCCAAATTCTCAGTATGGCATGTTGAATAAAATGGTTTTTAAAATCCACGCTGATCTTGATATTATCAGGCCACAAATAACCATGTTATTCAAATGTATAAACGAATACTGTAGTTTCTAGTCAGTGTCTTTATGGAGTTAGAGGGATCTTGATTGGCCTCTGTGTCATTTCATCCCCACTGAATTAGAAATACAGGGCCACGTTCACTGGCTATTTGCCCTGTCAATCGAACAGACAGTAAGACAACAGTTCCCTCTCCTGGCAGAGCTGCCCAAATGGCACAAAGAATACCCTTGCCTGTTGCTTTAATTCACCAGCTGCAGATATCTAGTGTCCTGCTACTAGGAGCATGTGAACATGTAGGTGCAGATCAAGTATTCCTAACTGCATGATGTTGGTAAATTACACTGCTGGAAATCCTCTGTTAATGACCCAATTCAGTTCTTTAGAAAGTCAGTATCCGGCCCAAAGTCTAGCTAGGCAAAGTCAGAGGAAGGAGAGGCAAACAAGACAACCATAGAGATGTGCTGGAATGACACACTGGGTCAGGCACATGCACATTTGAAAGCCAGAGGTGGGCTGCTGGGTAGATGCAGTGCTGGTTGGCTGGTGGATGAGCCCAGGTACTTGTGATGTAAGGTTGGCAGACTGCTCATTCTGAGGGATTGGCTTGAAAGAAAAGTCTTCTGCATCTCTATGAATAGGTTGACTTCTTTCAGTCTAAAAAAAAAATCAACTTAGATGTAAATTTTATTTAATTAGTTATTTATTAAATGTATAAGCTGCCCAGCTCACTATCAAGCAACTGGGTGGTTTACAATGCACTAGATCACAGGTTTCCAACCTTGGCCACTTTAAGCCTGGTGGACTTCAACTCCCAAAATTGGAGTTGGAAGAAACATACAACTGGAAGAGTGGGAAATGATATGGGAGAATAATTATAGAATAACAAAAGCAACAACATACAAAGAGAACCATTATAAAATGTGGTACAGATGGTACCTAGCCCCAGCGAGATTGGCAAAGATGTATGCAAATGTTAACCCGATATGCTGGAAATGTAAACAAATACAGGGAACCTTTTATCATCTCTGGTGGCTTTGCCCCAAAATTAAGAAATTTTGGATAAAAATTAGAACCTGGATAATAGAAATAACGGAAGAAGATATTGATTTAAAACCTGAAATTTTTCTGTTAGGTATACTCAAAAAAAGTAGTAGAAAAGAAATAAAGTACATTACGCTACATATAATCACGGCGGCTAGATTAACCCTAGCTCAATCCTGAAAATCAGAACAGTTGCCAACAGAGCAGCAAATAATCCAAAAGATATTCATATGCACAGAAATGGATAGATTAACTTTAAAATTAAACGATAAGGAAGACTCACAGTACTTTAAAATATGGGACAGATGGTATGAATGGGTTAATCAATGGAAAAAAAGGTAATGTCAAATATAGTAAGAAATCAAAGGTAACAAATATACACCATCATTAAGATAAAAGAAGTAAAGGTTAATGTATATATTTGCATACTTATATATTATAGACAGGTAATCCTGTTTGTTAGTTTTGTTTGTAAGTAGTTTTGAATGTATTTTTAGAGTTAAGAACTTTTTGTACAATTTTTATATATTGAATAAAGTTTGTTTTAAACCTGAAAAAAAAAAGGAATTATGGTCAATAGGTGGTCAACTTGTATCTGAAAGCAGTGCAATCCATTTGTAGATGAGAGCTAGTATGATTTACAATAATGATTATTCGTGCAAAATAAAGGAAAAGATCCTGGAAAAAAATAATTAGTTATTTATTAAATGTATAAACTGGGCAGCTTATACATTTAATGTATAAGCTCACTATCAAGCAACATGCACTAGATCACGAGTTTCCAACCTTGGCTACTTTAAGCCTGGCGGACTTCAACTCCCAAAATTCCCCAGCCAGCAAAGCAAAGCTGGCTGGGGAATTCTGGGAGTTGAAGTGCGCCAGGCTTAAAGTGGCCACGGTTGGAATGGAAACCCCTGTACTAGATAACAATATAAAACAATTAAAACATTAAAAACATTGGGCCTTGAAAGTTAAAACATTAAAAGATTGATACTTCAGCCTCCAAAGTTTTTGCAATTGTTCAGAAAAGGTAGGAAACAGTTAAGAAACACTCTTCTCTTCTTTCTTTGTCCTTAAGACCATGGGAATTACTGTTTTTAGCTGAACAATACCATGATTATAGTGGCATTTATGTGTTCTTTGACTTGCTGAGACTTGTCTGTGGGAGCAGATTTGAAATGATGCCATGGGAGTTCCTGGTTCAAGGCCTTTTTCAAAGTCTGACCCCTATGGTGCATGTTAAGAATCCCATTTAAATGCAAGGAGTCTAGTAGCACCTTAGCAGGTAAACAAATTGTATCAAAAGCCAATTTGTATCAAAATTGCATCAAAAAGCTGATCAGCTTAACTACTCTTTTGCAGCTGATGTCTTGAGCTGCAGTTCAAAAAACTTGTGTTTTTTAAATACATTTTATTTGTTGAATAGGTACTCCTTCTGATTTTTGGATACCATATAGCCCAGGGGTCTCCAACCTTGGCAACTTTAAGCCTGGTGAACTTCAACTCCCAGAATTCCCTAGCCAGCAAAGCAAAGCTTAAAGTTGCCAAGGTTGGAGACCCCTGATATAGAGAAACATGTTTCTCTGACAATCCATATATATGTATGTATGTATGTATGAAAGATCCAAAATAAAGAGGTGCACCAATGAATTTTTACCAGTCTTCTAAAGACGGTTATTAGTATTTATTTGCATACGAGGTTTATTCAATTATGACATGCTCATTTCTATTTTCCATCCAGGGCTGATTCAGTGGCTTGGAATCCCCACAAAATGCTTATGACTGGGCTTCAGTGTTCTGCCTTCCTGGTCCAGGATAACTCTGTAGGTATTCAGAGTCTCTCTTTCTCTTCCTGGACATGAAGCAAGATATAGTACAAGTTCTCTCTCCCTCCAGATAATATGGCTAGAGGAAATCCAGAGCTACCATGCTTCTCCCGAAATACCTGTCTTATATTTTTTTGAACCCTGAAATAAGCGCTTGGCCTTATTGCCATGCGCTCAAAAGCCCGATTGGGCTTATTATCAGGGGATGCCTTATTTTGGGGGAAACAGGGTACCTAGTCCAATTCTCTGTCCAAAAGTCAAAGTGAGACCTTCTTGTACACTACTAACTCATTCTGGATTTATGTTATTTCTTCTACTTAATTACTGCAATAAGTCCTCAGCTAGCAGCATTAAAGTGGAACTCCATACTGCAGAATATAGAAGTTTGATATTCCCGGTGAAGGCTAATATTGTCCAACTGCTCAGTATCACCTATTTACTATGAAAATAATATTTAAATCTATTCTGAGTCATAATATTTTGAAACTTTAGAAACCCAAACTAAAGTTTCTAAAGGTGGTGAAATAAATGACCAATAGAAAGCTTTGTGGGATTGTGGACTATACTCAGCTGTAGTCTTACCACTCCTTGCTTTAGGCAGAGTTGTTGTTGTTAGTTGCGAAGTCGTGTCCGACCCAGAGTAGATCCTGTCAAACTAGCAAGGTCTATTTTCTTATTAGGGGAAGGTGATCTACTCTAATACGGTATGAGTTTGTCTGCCTATTAAGATCTCTTGGAACTTTTTATTTTTCTTCATGAAAATTAGAAATGCTTTGGTTGGGATTAAAAAAAAAAAGAGCCGTTTCCATTTGCAGGCCTTTATAACAGAAGTTCACCTCTGAAAACTCCCTCTTCCTGTTTGCCCTCTTTCCAATTTTGCCAGGTATTTTATCTGCCATGTTGTTCCTGCTCTGAACCAGAGACTGCAATGAATAACACACTCCAAATATGACTTAATTCAGTGGTGAAATCCAAATTTTTTACTACCGGTTCTGTGGGTGTGGCTTGGTGGGCGTGGCAGGGGAAGGATACTGCAAAATCCCCATTCCCTCCCCACTCCTGGGGGAAGGATATTGCAAAATCTCCATTCCCACCCCACTCTGGGGCCAGCCAGAGGTGGTATTTGCCAGTTCTCCAAACTACTCAAAATTTCCGCTACTGGTTCTCCAGAACCTGTTGGATTTCATCTCTGACTTAACTTCTTATCCCACACCATTAATCATACTACCTAGAACCAATTGTAGCGTAACAATCTCCCAAGATCTTATGTTGCACACCTCTCTTTTAAACTCTCTGGTTTCTGAGCCTATGATCACCCTATTCTTATCACGTTTTCCAGTTCATTTTGAAGTTCTTTGAAATGAACTTCTGCTTTGAGCATTTTGCATTGTCAAGTAGAATAAATCATTTCATGTTTTCTTTTAAAGATAACTCTTTTGATACCTCTTTCTTCCCAGGGACTACTACAGAGATGCCACTGTGCCCAAGCTACCTACCTCTTCCA
Organism: Arizona elegans; assembly: GCA_022577455.1. NCBI lineage: Eukaryota > Metazoa > Chordata > Lepidosauria > Squamata > Colubridae > Arizona > Arizona elegans. The sequence goes on from JAKOOJ010000003.1 coordinate 20,555,592, forward strand.
GACAGACAAGTTCTACAACATAGCTTATGACAGGGGAGACCAAACCATCCAGTGTGGACGCAAAGTAGATTGCTTTAAGTTGTGGCTGATGTGGAAGGCCAACGGCAGCAAAGGCTTGGAGCAGAGAGTGGATAGGGCCTTTGCTTACACTCGGTATATGAAAAACTCTAGTTTGGGATAAGTTTTCTTCTGCCATTCCTGGTGACTGGCATGTGGTTCAAGCATCTTCCCTAGCATTATCCTCTTTTTTATCCTAGGTATCTAGCTGATGAAATTAAGAAGAGAGAAGGCTTTCAGCTAGTGATAGAGGTAAAAGCTATCCAGCCTTCAGGGCTAGCTTTGCTGCTGACATGTATATTGTATGACATTATTTATTTACTTAGACCCCGTCTTTATTATTTTTACAAATAACTCAAGGCAGTGAACGTATCCAAAAAAAACCCTTCCTCTTCCTATTCTCCCCATAGCAACCAATCCTGTGAAGCGGGTTAGGCTGAGAGTGAGTGACTGGCCCAAGGTCATCCAAATGGCTTTTAGGGCTATGGCAGAACTAGAACTCACAATCTTCCACTTTCTAGCTACTAGGAAAAAAGGGGCACTTTATCATGTCCAAAGTTGTATTTCTGCCATAATAAATAATGGGCTGTTCTCACACATAAGACCCCGCCTTGTGCTCAGATCACTGATTAACAAGGGAAGAGGTGAGTTCTGGATGTGCTGAAAAACAGAAGCTGGATATCTATTGGTCACAAATGCTTCAATTTGGAGTCCTGAACTGAAGGAGGTTTTGATTCAATGGTTCCCATTGGGAATCTGCAAGCAGCAGGCGAGTGAGTGAAGCTCTATTTGTGCAAGTTGTGTGTGTGTCTGCAAAACCAACCTCTCCGCCCCCCCCCCCCACCTCCCACACTGCTGCTGCTCCTGTTCCCGGTCTGCAGAGCTGAAAAGGTTGGTGGGGACCACTGGTCTAAATGATTCTTACCAATTCATGATCTGACACTTCAGTTCTAACTGTCCATTTAGTCAGCAGTTTTCTTTTTTGGGGTTTTGAAACATGTTTTCACATGTTTCAAAAACCCAAAGCCTTGGTAGTACAGTGGTCTAAGGCACCTTGTTATTAAGCTGGTTATTAAGACCAGCTGCCTGCAATTACTGCAGGTTCGAATCTCGCCAAGGTTCAAGGTTGACTCAGCCTTCCATCCTTTCTAAGGTAGGTAAATTGAGGACCCAGTTGTGGGGGCAATAAGCTGACTTTGTATAAATATACAAAAGGATGAAGGCTATTGCTGAGCACATTGTAAGCCGCCCTGAGTCTCCAGAGAAGGGCGGCATATAAATCAAATTAAAAAAAAAAATACTACTAAGCCAGATTGTGTGCTTGTGTGTGCTTTCAAATCATTGTTGACTCCTGCCAACTGCCTGGATAAGTCCCTGCAGTTTCTTGGAATGATTTTCAGAAGCGGTTTGCCCTTGCCTTCTTTTTAAAAGACTGAGAGAGTAATTGGCACAAGGTCACTCAGCTGATTTTATGCCTAACTCAACAATTTACCAATTTCTAGCCTGATGCCTTAAGCACTACACCAGGCTGAATCCAGAAATTGGGATTTGCAACATTTTTTGGCTGCCTGGGTCTAATTTTTTAAAAACAAATATTAAAAGGGCAGTAATGTAATGGTAGGGGACGTAGTGGCTCAGTGGCTAAGACGCTGAGCTTGTTGATCAGAAGGTTGGCAATTCAGCGGTTCGAATCCTTAGTGCCGCGTAATGGGGTGAGCTCCCGTTACTTGTCCCAGCTTCTGCCAACCTAGCAGTCTGAAATCATGTAAAAAATGCAAGTAGAAAAATAGGGACCACTGTGGTGGGAAGGTAACAGCGCTCCGTGCGCCTTTGGTGTTTAGTCATGCCAACCAAATGACCATGGAGACGTTTTCGGACAGTGCTGGCTCTTCAGCTTGGAAACGGAGATGAGCACCGCCCCTATAGCCGAAAATAACTAGCACACATGTGCGGGGGAACCTTTACTTTTACCTTTAATGTAGTGGTATCATCTAAAGGGGTGGAGGCAGGAATTTTGATTTCATTTTTGTGGGGGATTGATGTATCATTTAAAAAATGGGAGCTAGTATTTTTAGCTTTTTGGATGACTAATATATCCATTTTATTGCTCTGGCTAAAACAGTGCAAGAAGTTAAGCCATGTAATTTGACAGTTTGCCACAGACTTGCAGTAATGCAATCTTGAGGAGTCTTGGACCCCTTAGTGTACTCACAGCAGAGGTGAGTTTCAGCAGGTTCTGACCAGTTTTGGAGACCCGGTAGCAGAAATTTTGAGTAGTTTGGAGAACCGGTTAATATCACCTCTGACTGGCCCTGCCCCCATCTATTCTCTGCCTCCCGAGTCCCAGCTGATTGGGAGGAAATGGGGCTTTTGCAGTAACCTTCCCCTGTCACGCCCACCAAGCCACACCCACAGAACCAGTAGTAAAAAATTTTGAATCCCACCACTGACTCACAGGGAGATCATAAATTGCTTATAGGTGACATAAACTATGAATTACAAGCCACAATGGTTGGGTTTATACATCATGCTAGATTAAAACCAAATAAACCATTTTATGGTTCTGTATTCCAGTTTCTTTACTGACAATGTGTCACTGCCATAAGAAAGTGACTTCCTACTGTACAAAGGTTAGAGGGAAGAAATATCATTTCACATGCTTCTCTTTTAGGATTTCTTACTCCTTTTTTTTTAACTTTTTCAGCCAGAGTTCATCAATCTCTGTTTTTGGTATGTACCTCCCAGTCTGCGAGGACAGGAAGGCTGCACTGATTACTGGGTGAAACTGGAGAAGGTAAATGTTGGCATCTTTGAAATAGGAAATAAGAGCAGGAAAAATCCCTCTGGGGGCTCCTGGGTTGTAAAAGAAGTGCAAATAATAAATAAATAACTTTATTGTCATTGTACATGTATACACAGTATACCCATACAACGAAATACACTTAACACCCAAAGTCCAGGTCCAACATACATAACAATCCCCAAACACACTCCCACCCACCACAATTCTCCACCCCTAACCCCCCCAAAAATCCACACAACAGACCAAGTAATACTGTCCAACAGCTCACTGATGGTGGTCCTTTAGTTCATTGTTGAGTGCAATTATAGCTCTGGGATAAAAACTATTCAGAAAATGTGTGGTCGGAGTTTTAATTGTTCTGTATCTTCTGCCAGAAGGCAACAGTCCAAAAAGATTGTAAGCAGGATGGGAAGAGTCTCTGAGAATGTTATGCAACTTTCTCAAACAGCGAGATTCGAAGATGTCGTCCAGGGCTGGTAGCTGGAGTCCGATGATATTCTGGGCAGTTTTAATGATTCTCTGTAGAGCTTTTTTGTCTGTTACAGAGCTGCTCCCATACCATGCAAGAATGCTGTATGTCAGGACACTCTCAAGGGTGTTACGATAGTAGGACAGAAGTAGATGCTGAGATAGATTTATCTTCCTGAGCATTCTCAGGAAGTACAGCCTCTTCTGTGCCTTCTTCACAAGCATGTTAACATTCATAGTCCATGAGAGGTCCTCTGAGATATAAATGCCCAGAAATTTAAAACTATCCACCCTCTCCACCTCCTCACCATTTATGTACAATGGTAGATGTACATCTCTCTTCCTCCTGAAGTCAACTATAAGTTCTTTAGTTTTTGTGGTGTTAACTGTGAAATTATTTTCATTACACCACAATGTCAGCCCTTGTACTTCCTTCCTGTAAGCAGACTTACTGTTCTTATTAATGAGCCCCACCACTGTTGTGTCATCCGCAAATTTAATAATTGCGTTGGTGTTATACAATGGGGTGCAGTCATGTGTGTACAAGGAATAAAGGAAAGGGCTTAGCACACAACCCTGGGGGGCTCCTGTGCTTAGTATTAGAGTAGAGGAATGGTGAGATCCCATCTTACTGACTGTGGCCTACCTGTCAGAGCAGAGTTCACACATGTTTCTGGATCCAGCATTCATTAAAAAGGAGGAGAGCTCTTTCAGGATAAATGGACATGTGCACATTTGTTGCTTGCATACAGCATCAAGCAGGATGCAATACAGGAATGTTAATTCCTGCCTCTGAGCTCTGCAGAAAAGAAAGACAAGGGGCAAATATGGGCCACTTGTGTTGTGATGCAGTGGTTCTCAGCCTTACATCCATTGATGTTATAGGGCTAGAAGTCCAATCATCTCATACAACTGGCAATTAGACATTCTGGCTTGTTATGTTGGAGATGTACCTTAAAAACCCACATAAAATCCAAGGTTGGGAACTGCCGCCTAATGCTCAGTTTCCCAGTGACAGAAGAGGACGTAGACTAAGGGCATCCAGATGGAGGCAACAACACCAGTAGTGGTATTCACTTACCTTCGCTACCGGTTCGGAACTGTGAGTGTGTGTGCCACCTCTGTGCATGCGCACAGCAGCCGTGATGATGTCCGGGTGAGTGGGTGGGCGGAGCCTCCCACCGCTGCCGCTACTGATTCGCTCAAACCGGGTAGAACCAGTAGAATCCCATCACTGAACAACATCCATTGGTCATTGACCTTATTTCCACAGCATGCTTAATTGGGGGTAAGGGGAGTGGGCTAGAGTGGTATGGAACATGAAGGAGGGGTTAACTGTCAGCTAGCACTCCAAGTCCAATTTAGTTCCAGGTTAAAGCAAGCTCCACCCAGTCACTCAAGGATACAGGTAGTTGTCGACTTACAACCATTCACTTAGTGACTGTTTCAAGTTACAAGGGCACTGAGAAAAGGGACTTGTGGCTATTTTTCCACACTTAGGAGCGTTGCAGCATCCCCAAGGTCACATGATCAAAATGTAGATATTTGGCAACTAGTTCATATTTATGACGGTTTCAATGTCCCGGGATCATGCGATCTCACCTTTTGAAAACTTCTGGCAACCAAAGTCAATGGGGAAGCCAGATTCACTTAACAACCACGTTACTAATTTAACAGCTGCAGTGATTCACTTAAGAACTGTGGCAAGAAAGGTTGTAAAATGGGGCAAAGCTCACCTACTGATGGCCTTGCTTAGCAACAGAATTTTGGGGACTCAAATGTGGTTGTAAGTCTATACGTCTGCAAATGCAGCCCATTGACCTGTTTCACAATGCTTGTGTGAAAAAGCTAGAGAGCAGCTAGTAAAGCCCACCTATAACAGAGCTGGCAAAGCTTAGAAGTGCAGGACACGCATTCTAAGCACTCACAAACTGCGGAGGCAAAGCCATACCAAGCGTCCCTGGTCCCTGGTGAAGAGGCCAGTGATGTTGTGAAGCCTTGCCAGGGGGCTTCTGGTGTCCTAATTTATGAGGTATCATCCACCATTAATTCCAAAAATGATATTTTTGATCTGGTTAATCTGAGCGCCTGTTGCCTGAGCCACAAGTAAGAGGTTTTGATTTGGATTAGGATCTATTGGCACATAGGTAACCTGGGGAAAAGGTCATGAATAGTAACTGAATCTTCAATATATGGGTTTTGCCAGATTTTCATATAAACATTTAGTATATACATCAAGGGGGCAACCCTACGTAGCCATCATTGGTAAAAATTGCACCTAATTTGATTCCACATTTGAAAGCCATTTTTAGAGCCTGTCTGGGAATAAAGTTTCATTAAAAAGGGGGGGGGGGGAATATGAGCGGCATGATGGCCTAGAGGTAAAGCTCTCACCTCACAATCAGGAGGCTGTGAGTTCGATCCTAGGTAGTGGCAGATATTTCTGTCTCTGGGTGCAGAGAAAATATCTGCTGTGAACTCAGCGTAGGCAACAGGAAGGGCACCTGGCTAGTAAATTCTCAGTTTCATTCAGTTGCCCGGACTCCACACCGATGCAAGGGAATACAGGGTTGTTAAAAGAAAATAAAAGGGGTGGTGGGGGGGGAATATTTTATACCATGTAGTGCAACCAGTTTGAGTGGTTTTGTTTTTTTCCTTGATTAGGTAGCTCCACTGATTAAGGAGCGGATGATGAAGAAAGGTTCCATGTTGGTGGGCTATCAGCCACATGGCAAAAAAGTGAACTTTTTCCGCCAGGTGGTCACCAATCCAGCAGTCACCAGAGATGACCTAGATTTCTTCCTTGATGAAATTGAGAGGCTTGGCGGAGATCTATAAATTGTGTATCATACAGATTGGAACAGTTACGTATGTGGTTCAAAAGCAGACATCACTTTAATTCCAATCACCATTGCACCACTGTTGAAATGGCTTGGAAGCTACGCTTCTCCAATCATGCACAAGGTCCCGTGAGCAGGTGCCACTGGCATGGTGTGTTTGCTGCTACTAAACCATTTTACAGACAAACATATTGTGAAGATGTAACAGTAATGTGTGCGCCCCGTCCCCTTCCCTCCCTCCATTGTTATCCATTTCTGTAACTGGGTGTGTTCCAAAATTAAAGCAAATGTTATTATCTTAATTTCTTCATTGCCTTCTGCAAAAAAACAAAAAAAAAAAACAAAAAAAAAAAAAAACAAGGAAAGCCTAGGATTATCAGAGGTGAACTCCAAAATCCAACAGCCATTAAATAGCAGCAAATAGATATAGACAATTCAATCTCTTTGCTGCCAGCTAGTAGCTTGGAATTTTGCAATTTAGAACTGGTAGCCCTTGGGAAATTGTAACTTCCTAGTAATTATTTATTCTGGCTTCACTTCTTCCATCCTAATCACCACAGTGCTTTTCCATAAGTTTCTGGTATACCTTCTCTTCTTGAAGAGGAGCAGCTGGAGAAAGAAAAATGATTGATGGTGGTTTAAGGGATTAGCAGATCAAGAGTACAGCACCTCTGCTTCTCGAGCCCTGCTTTATGCATTGCTGGGTCTTAAGGACTCATAGTCTCCATGATGATTTGCTCCTAACCTGGTCTGAGATTTCCCAATGGTATATCCCCCCAATTTCTACTGTGCTGCTTCATCGTGAACCGGGGCTGTTCTGGGAGTGAAGAATATTGGGAGTATATGCCAAGAGTATATATTCCCAGCAGATGGGAAAGTCACCCAGCTGTCCAGCTAAAGCAAGTGGGCACCTATATTTGGCAGGAACAGTGTAGGAAGATGTTGGGAGTCAGATGGTCACTTAGTGGCAATGGCAAAGGCATTAATTCAGATTCATATTAGGGGGGAAAGGCAATGGTAAATCACTCCTGTATTTTTACCAAGAAAATGATATGGACAAGCCCTGCCTTAGAAGATAAAATGGATAGTTCCTTTTTTTTCTTTTTGCAAACTAACTTCTACTTTTCAAGTAAGATTTAACTAAAATCTAACCCACATTGCTCTCTCTCTCTTCCCGTTTGAGTATAAGTACTGACTCCTTAAAAAGTCCCTATAGTTTTGGGGCAAGAATTTTCAAAGTAGTTTGCCATTGCCTTCTTCCTGGGGCTGGGAAGGAGTGACTGGCTTAAAGACATGAATCTGGCTTTGTGCCTAAGGTGTGATTAGAACTCAGACTCCTGGGTTCTTGCTTTACTTGTTTAACTTACTAAAGTTATTTGTATTTTTAATGGAGGAAAAGATGAAAACAATGTAAAGCTTAAGGGCTATGGAGTTTGAATTTATGTACTGTATGCACATTTTACTTACCTTCCTAGGTATTTAAATGTACTGCTTTTATAAAACTCCACCATGGCAGCATTAGAAATAGTAAAGCTTCTGCCTCCAAACAGCATTAAGTCTTTTATATTTTTTAAAACGTTATTTTGGTAGAGATATTAAATGATCCTTTTGATTTTTAAAAAGTTTAAAAACTAACATAGGACAAACATGGACCTAGAATTTACAGAAGCAAAGACAGTAAACAAGAAAGAAGCCCTACAGTCAGTATAACGTAAGCAATGAATCATTAAAGTGAATTTTAAAATAACAACCAACAAGGCATGGACATTTATTTAAACTACAATCTAAACTAAAAATTTAAGCCTTAAACTGAAATAATTAGTTTACTTCTGTCCAGAGTTAACGGGCATTGCAGTGAGTACAGGTAGCCCTTGACTTACAATCATTTGTTTAACAACTATTCAATTACAACAGCACTAAAAACTTGACTTATCACCAGTCGTTACACTTGTGACCATTGCAGCATCCCCACGATGACATGATCAAAATTTGGGTATTTGACAAGTAGCATTTATTTCCTATATTTGCAGCATCCAGGAGGGGTTACATGATTGCTATTTATGACATTCCTAGAGGGCTTCCCAAGAACAAAGTTAATGGGAGAAGCTGGATTTGCTTAAGGACCTTGTGATTCATTTAATGACCACAGCAAAAAAAAGGTAATACAATCAGACACAATAAAATCGTGGATTGTATCAAATTGCAAATGAACAAACAGCATTGCACCAGCTTAGCACAGTATTTGACCCTACCTCAGGAGTTTGTACTGGAAAGGGATGGGAAACCAATGACATGCATTTAAAAGGACATGCAATCTCTGTGATTAGAGAGGTAAGTATTACTGGGTTTGGTTTCAAAATGCTTCATTTCCTTTTTTTATAACACCATCGGTGAATGAAGTGTGAATTGATTGATGGTATCTCTCTCATAAAGTACTATGGAGGGATATATAAGTCTACGTGCTACTGCTGTCTGTCTGTCTGTCTATCATCTATCTATTTATCATCTATCTATCTATCTATCTATCTATCTATCTATCTATCTATCTATCTATCTTTATCATCTTATCTATCATGTCTGTCTATCTTCTCTCTCTCTCTATATATATATATATACACAGATGAGGACCCAGATTGTTGGGGGCAATATGCTGACTCTAAAAATCTCCGAATGTAGCCCCGCCCAGCCTCACAAACGGAGATTTCAGAGGCTGAAAGAAGCCTCTGAAAGAAACTTCAGAAAAAAGCCTCTGAAAGGTTTTTATCTAAAATAATATGGCAAGCAACGAAAGAAGAATCAGTAAAGGTTCTAACCAAACTATGCTAACAAATCTGGAGAATAACACAATAACCACAATAAGATCGGAAGAGGTTAATCTATATACCAATACCAATACCAGAAAGGAGATTGAACAGAGTACAGATAGTCCTTCAGAATAAAAGCCTCTGAAAGAAGCTTCAGAAAAAAAGCCTTTTGGAGGCTTTCAGAGCAGAAAAAAAGTTTTTTCTGAAACAGAGTTTCAGAAGTGTCAAAGGCAGAAAAAATAGCAAGGCACAGAGCTCACAACCAAGGAACCTGTTGCTAAAATTCACCTCTGGGAACAGCTGATTGGAGGTATTCTGGGAGGCCAATCCACCCACCAATCAGTTTTTTTCTTATTTTCCTCCCCAAAAACTAAGGTCTTATACTCCGGTGCCTCTTATACTCTGAAAAATATGTGTATGTATTTATGTATGTCACATGTATCGTATCGTATCATATATCGTATCATATCGTATCTATCCTATCTATCTATCTATCTATCTATCTATCTATCTATCTATCTATCTATCTATCTATCTATCTATCTATCTCTATCTTTTTTATAGGTTTTTTTTTAGAAATGGGAGAGGATACAAGTGAAGAAGTCAGGACAAGACAAGACCATGACGCAGATACAGTGGAGAAGACAGAGAATTAGATTTGCTTCGTCATTTTATATAAAGCAAATAAAACTTCAGCACCGAACAGAGAAAATAAAAAGGGAGGAAAAATAAAGAGAAAAGAACAATTGCAGGCCTGTTAAAAGGAGCTACTGCAACAGAGATGAAACAAGGGAAAGAAAACTTGGGAAAGAAGTTAAAAATTTGTCCAGTATGGGAAGTGTTACCAACAACCCCCATCCCAAATTACTGTTATTACTAGTACTTCGCAGCACTTCAGATCCAAAGCGAAGAATATGCTTTAAAGCAGGTGGGGTACACATTGTGCACTTTTGTCACTTCCTTAAAGAAGGACTATCTTTTTCTGGGCTCACAACAGTAGCAATCCCAGGAAAATGTATACCTGAGTTAAGAAAGCACCAGCACTTGTTCTGAAGCACCTTGTTTCTCCTGATACTATAAAAAAAAAAAATCCATACAATGGTAACATTGGCAATATGCCAATATTAAGTACCACAGGTGGTGAGGCAGATACTGAATCCTGGTGAGGCTCATCTTCTGCAGAGTTGGGTGAACTTTTTCGGTTGCATTTTATTCTAAAAGAAAAGCATAGGCACTGATGTCAAGTTCTACCCCTTCCTGGTTGAGAATGTTATATAGGTGGTGTGCGGTGGCCTCGTTCTTTTCACGGTTCCTCCAGTCCAACAGCATGGAGAAAATTTGCATGACCATGTTTTTAGAATGCTCCTCTTCAAACTGTTCCAGACGTGACATTTCCATACCCAGGAACAAAATGCCAATCTCCTTCCAGTTCTTGCCCATTTTCCTGGCTAGTTTCATCAGCTGTTCTTGCGAAACCAGCTTGGATGGTGCTGAAAAATGACAGAAGAGAAAATTTACAGATGTAAAAGAGATGAGCTGACACCGCTTTCCTTTATTATCTCTAATATCATACAGGTAGTCCTTGCTTAACAGCAATAGTTGGGACCGGGATTTCTGTTGCTAAGCAATGCAATTGTAAAGTACACATCGCATGACTTCAGTGCTTAGAAATGGCAAGTAGCCAGGCTACTTGCAACCTTCCCTCCTGGCTCCCCCATTGACTTTGGGGAAGGTTAGAAAGCAAGCACGGAAGGTTAGAAATGGCAATCACACTGCAAGATTGCCAAGAAGCAGTTGTTACTACCCTTTGTTCAGCACCATTGAACGAGGGGGTCATTAACCGAGGACTACCTGTACTTGCCTAAAATCTGTTCAAGGATTTAATACTACAGTGTTACTACCGTAACAACCAAGTCATCGTGCAAGATTATATGATGGTTAGGGTCATAAAAAGTGCTGGATTATGATCTACTTTTCATGGGACAAATAGAATAAAGAAAAATATCTGTTTGCTGTATTCCTAGGCAACTATAAAAGCAGGGATTTTATGGTTAAAGTATTTTAATTTGGGGATTTCATTAGACAGGATGTGGACTCTGGATATTTAGATATGCTCCCCCACAACAAGCTTTATAAAAAAAATTAATAAATTGTACACAGAGTCAGTTTGGTGTAGTGGTTAAATGCATCATGCTAGAAACTGGGAGACTGAGTTCTAGTCATTAGACATGAAATCACCTATGTGAACTTTGGATCACCCATTCTCTCTCAGGCTTAGGAAGAAAAAAAAATGAAAATCACTTCTGTAAACATTGCCAAGAAAACTGTATGAACTTGTCCAGGCTGACATCAGGAGTCCAGATTTGAAGGCACAAACATATATACCACAAGCTGTGTAATGGTTGATTACAATCATGGGCCTTGTATCTGTATACTACTCAAACCTTTGTGTCTGTAACTCACAATTGGGTGAAACAAGGCACCATAGGGTAAAACCTTTTGAAACAAGGTACCACAAATGGGCTTTCTTATAGAATGTGCATCCAGAGTCCAGTACCCATGACTCCGGTGGAACTGAAATCTGACAAATTTATAGAACAAGTTATGATAAAAATTATCGTAAAGTATTTTATGACATAAAGAAAATGTCATAAAACATTTCCTATGCTCAACTCCTGATGTTTAACTGTGCAATAGGGACACTTTTGAAGCAGATGCATTTCTGAATATCTGAATTTTTAAGAACTTTTCCAGTGAAGGCAGTACAATAGAAACTCTGCTACTTTAGAAGCATTAAGGAATCTGGTATGGAAATTACCCATCCCCCAGCAAAGTGGCAGACAGTTCACTAGGGCTCTCTTGAGGATCATGTGGGGAGAGGAAATGGAGTAAGCCTATATATTATATGTAGAAAGAATGACCCAATGGGTCATGGATTGTTTAGTAACACTATAAAAATATTATGCATGAATAAGCCTCATGGATTTATTTGCAAGCTGTGGGCTTTTCAAAAACTACAAGGACTAATTTTTGAGCCCTAATTTTGCCAGTCAAAAGAGTCAATCATAATTCATGGGATATGTGTTTTTAAAACACCCACACTCTTAATAACCCCCAAATCAAGAGCAGCTGCCGCTCCTTTGCTGTTCTGGAATCTTGAGAGGTTGGGCTCAACTATAAAGGATAGCAGAAGAAAACCTTGCTTTACATCTGCCACCTCAGATGGCACCTGACTCAGGTGCACCACAACTTTGCTCATTTCTTCCATCAGAGACAATGTAGATTCTTCTTATTGGCAGATTTGCCATGTTAGTTCTACCTAGACTGAAGCTTTTGGGGGAAGATCAGAATTTACAGCATCCATAACTTAAGCATTTGCAATGCTTTTGCCTTCATCCTGTTTATTTTTGGTGCTGCATCAACTCAGCCTAAATACACTGTATACTCAGAGGATTTTATTTACCTCTATCTTTTTCCTCAAAGCTCATCTGTTCTGCACAACCTTTGGCTTAATCACTCAACCTCTATTTATTGATGAAACACATCCTTAATAAGGCTACACTATATGCTTTTTAACTTGGGAAAAATTGTGAGTGGTTGTTATCAAAGAAAACACAGCTATGGTATCATGAACTGCATTATGCCCTCCAAAACTTGTTTGCTAATTTGCCCCTAAAACTGTTGATGAATTTTAGTCAACCAGCAATATCAATAAGCAGCAAACCCATAATAACCTGGCTCGACTCATGGATCAAGGCCCTGTGACTTTTTTCTTAGCTCAAGGTGGCCAGTTTAACTACTCATTAAAAAATATAATGTATGTCAGCGTTTCTCATTCTTGGCAACTTTATAATGTATAGACTTTAATTCCCAAAATACCACACATTGTGAAATTGTCAAGACTGGGAAACACTGATGGGGTGTGAGGGGGGACTGTCAGTTCAACAGTCAGATATAGGTATTCTCTTCTATGGGTACCCTGATCTATATTAACAAACATTATTCTGTATTTTCTCTTTCCATCCTTTTATTATCTGCTTTATTATTAAAATAATAATAATAATCTTTTTCTTTGGAATTCTCCTTTAGTTATAACTAGAAAGGACAACTAGCAATAATCATTCCAGACCCGGTGACTAGGTTTAAATGCAGATCTTGCAACCAACAATATTCACACTGATTTCTATACTTTTCCCAGTCTCTCTCCTATCTCCCCAGTCTCATCTCAAGCGTACATCTCAATTGTTCTGGATTATTTCAAAGAACTCAAGGCTCTTTGAAAGCCTTTCCATTCCTGCGTTGATTTGCCTTGTAAAACGCAACGAGGCTCCAAATTGTGATTCGGTGACAGCAGGGGCACTCGAAGTAAACACAGGACAGTAGATGATCGATACATACATTTTAAAAAAAATGTTTTTTCTGGCCCGCAGCATGCAGCCACATTCTTCTGTCTTTGCTATTTTAAAGCATGGGTAATTGGGCTGAGGTGATTATTGCTACGTGTCCTGTTATCCTTGATAATCCTACATACAGTTCCACGACAGCAACTTTCGGTTTCTACAGATCTCAGCCTGCTAGCACCGTGTGCGGCTGCTTGACCTGCCTTTATGCTTACCCGCCGCTGCCGCTTCCCTTTCTTCTTCGGTTCTAGCATACCGAGGAACCCCTCGTCTCGGCTCCCCCTTTAATTGCAAGACGAGATCTTTCCTCGGGATCTTGTTTAACACCTCGACGACGACATCTAAGGCGTTTTCGGGGTAGTATCGCAAAATCACTTCCGCTAGATCCACCCGAGAGACAGTGTCGCGTTTCCCGCGCGGGATGGCGTCGGGCAATAAAAAAGCAAACGCCTTCAGCTCTTTGTCTGTCAGCTCCTCAAGGATTCCGAGCAATCTCTCTCTCTCGTCCATGATCGCTTTTCAGTTCCTGGGATCTGGGGGGCTAGTGGGGCGCTTAGCGAAGGATCGTGGAGGGGTGGGGGTGGGAGGGTCGAAACGCCACTCCCGCTTCTTCCCAGGCCTGATTTTGCAGCGCGGTGGGGAAATGAGCCCGGGAGAACAAAAGGGCGCGCGCGGGAAGATGGTTCATTTCCCTTTCGCTTTCATGTATTCTTTCCCTCCCCTCACCCCGCGCCTCATTGGAGGAGATTCATGTTCGATTCGTGGAACTAAAGGATGGAAGAGGAGCCAATATTTCCTGGGTCTTAAACAAAAGAAAGAAAAAGCATTCAGGTGTAAAATTCCTCCCTCTGCCTCACTCACCACCAATAATCGGGTTCTACAGACGAACGGCGCGAAATCTGAACCCTGTATATGCTAGTGCGGGAGTAGCACTCCCGCTCTGATACTGCACATATTGGGAAAAAAATAAAATAAAATTTGATCTCTATAGCAACCTACCTGGGCCTAGTATCCTCCAGAAGGATTGGCACTGCAAGCTCCAATATTCTAATTCGTCGTTTTTAGGACCCCTTTGCACTTTTAAAATTAAGGAAGATCCCAAAAGAACTTTTATATGGGTTATATTTATTGATATTTACTACATTAAAAGTTAAAAGTGATGTGTTTGCTGCTGCTATTGCATCTCACAATTGTTTGATGGGATTTTAATATTATTTTTCAATTTAGGCTAGCAAATAATTATGATTTTGCAGATCCCTAAGAGGGTCTTGGGGATCCCACCAGGGGTTTTATGACCACACTTTAAGAAACACTGCTCTAATTAGCATTGCAAGATGCCTAGAAATACAGTCGTATTCTGCCAATAGTGCCAAGGAAATCACATGGATTCACACTGAGGATGTTTACATTATGCTGGATTATGAACTTCCCAGGTTGCAAAATGCCTAGTGAACTGCTAGGGGAGATCAAAGCAAGTACTGTACAAGTAGCCCTCCTGCTTAAGGTATGGCTCAACAGAAGGTGAAGAAAGTAGTCTCAATTGAGTCAAGATGATCAAAATTACAGCAATTCAAGCCTATCTTCAAATCACAGATGAAAAGAAGTAGAAATGATTCTTTGTGGATGCCATTCTAGGCTCTTGGCTCTGGAAAGGAAGATTAACTTTTCCAAGGCAATATATTTAATGCTTGTAATATTTTGGCTGGCAGAATGCTGCAGGAGGCTGTGCCCTCCTCACTCTTTTTGCTAGCAGAGGCACTGCGGGCCGGTCCTTTGCTATTTCCAGGTTGGCCCTGCGGCCAGATCTAAGCACCATGCAGGCCAGATCCAGCCCACGAGCCTTGAGTTTGACACCCCTGGGCTAGAAAGTGAATGACATACTAATCTTTAAACTTTTCTGTCATTTTTTAAAAACATTTCCCTCTCAAACCTTGCACATATATTTGTACCATTCTGGAGTTGATTTTGAGAAATATGAATACAGTGTGGTTTGGTTTTACATGATTGCAGCCAGACTAATCTGTGAACTATAGTTCATGCCTTACTGGATTTTTTTCTTCTTCCATTCAATCGTGTCCAATTCTTGGAGACTACCTGGACAAGTCCCTGCAGTTTTCTTGGCAAGGTTTTTCAGAAATGGTTTGCCATTATATCCTTCCTAGGATGAGGGAGTGGCTGATCCCAGGTTACCCATCTGGCTTTGAGTCTAAGGTGGAACTAGAATTCACGGTCTCCCTGTTTCTAGCCTGATGCCTTAACCACTACTACAAACTGGCTCTGACTGACTGAATGCTGTGCACACATTCAGATACTCTGCAGACAATGCTTCAGCCTCTGCAGTGAAATGAAAGATGTTACTTTCTTGTTACGTTGAGAGAAACAATTGAGGCACCATAAAGATTGCGACCAAAGAGTTGTTTTTTTAAAAATACTGTACTGCAGGAGCAACTTGTTTCTCCATGGATGAAAAACATGGCATGGTGAGCAGATGGCTTTACCCTTGTTTCATACTGCAGTCTATTCTATTGTGGATGAGGGATCCCTTATTTCAATGAATCAGAATAGAGCTGGAAGGGGGGCTCTGCTCAAGCAGGAGACCCTATATACCTTTTCACATAAGTGGTTGTCTAGTCTTTTCCTAAAAACTTCTAGTGATGAAGCACCTACAACTTCTGAAGGAAGGGTATTCCACTGGTTAATTGTCCTCACCGTTCGGAAGTTTCTCCTTAGTTCCAGGTTGCTTCTCCCCTTGATTAGTTTTCATCCATTGTTTGTCTTGCCTTCTGGTTCTTTGAAAAATAAGTTGGCAGCCCCTCAAATACTGAAAACTGATATCATGTCACCCCAATCCTTCTTTTCTCTAGGCTGGCCATACCCAATTCCTGCAACTGTTCTTCATATGTTTTTGCCTCCAGACCCTTAATCATCTTAGTTACTTTTCTTTGCACTTTTTCCGAAGTCTCAACATCTTTTTTGTAATGTGGTGACCAAAACTGAATGCAGTATTCCAGGTGTGGTCTTAACTACGGATTTATAACGCTGTACTAATACTTCATGTGATTTTGATATTATGCCTCTATTTATATAACCGAAGATTGTATTAGCTTTTTTTGGCTGCTGCTGTACACTGCTGGCTCATATTTAAGTGATTGTCCACTAGGGCTCTAAGGTTCTTCTCACAGTTACTGTTTTTGAGCCAGGTTTCAATCATTCTGTTCTTGTACCTTTGGTTTTTCCTGCCTAGGTATAAAATCTTGTTTTTCTCTACATTAAATTTCATGTTTTTGGATAGGGTCCATTGTTCAAGTCTGTCAAGATCTTTTAGATCCTGAGCTTGTCTTCTAGGGTGTTGGCTATTCCTGCAGCTTAGTGTCATCAGCAAATTGGATGAATTCCACTTTTATTCCATCATCTAAGCCATTTATGAAGATATTGAAGAGTACTGGGCCCAAGATGGAACCTTGTGGTACACCACTGCTTACTTTCCTCCATATAGATGTAGGGCCATTAAGGACTACCTGTTGAGTATGGTCTGTCAGCCAGTTACAAATCCAACTGGTGGTGATGCTGTCTATCCCACATTTTCTAGTTTACCAAGAAGTAGATCATGTCTACTTTGTTGAATGCCTTGCTAAAGTCTAAGTATACTATGTGCACAGAATTATGCTGGCCTACTAATTTAGTCACTGTCAAATAATGAAATACGATTGATTTCGCATAATCTTTTTTATTTCCAAATATAGTTTCAAAAATCATTCACACAGTACAGTAGGCATTGAATGGATAATGCTGGTGGTAATTCAGGTTCCCTTCCTTTACTGCTGGAGATAAAATGTTGAATGAAAATCTAAAAGTAGGAAATATAAGCAATAATTCTGATACTGCTGAACTCTAACTCCCATTAATGGATCTGCTGGGAGCTGGATTTCACCTGTATCTGGAAAGCTGCATGTTGATCTAAAAGGCAACAGAGTTTGGATTAAAGCTGAGAGGTGGGATAATTTACATTTCAAGATGGAACTCTCATGTTTTTTTTTAAGTAGGTTAAGAAAGAAAGATAAGTCTTGTAAGTCTTGGAGGCAACCAAAGATTGTCATTTATACATTTTCCTGAGCCCTTTTCCAATGGAATTTGAGTACCAAGAAGACCCATGAACTTGACACACCATGGATTTTTGTAGATGTTCTGTCTCTATTAGATGAGAGCCTTTGAACCTGTAAACCAAATTTTATCACTCTCAGGTAAGGAATTTCTAAATACAGCTTTCCATGGAGGGAGTTGAGAAGACGACACATGATGTCTGAATGTCCTTGTTGTCACAGCAGCAGAGTCATGTATATCTTTTTTGTACATCATTTTGGAAGCAAAGTAGGCTAGGGTAGGCTGGAAATAGTTGCTTATGGGTAGCAAGACCAGGAACGTGGAGTCACTAGCCCCCGGAAGGTCTTCTGAAAAAAGAAAATAGTGAATATGTCAAGAGAAATAGAACAGCTAGAAGACAAAATGTCACGAGACAAAATGATACAAGGATTCCAGCTAATCACGTGCTTAGATCTGGGTCAGCAAGATCAGCCATATATATGTTCCAACATAATCAGGAGCCCATCAGCACAATAACATTCCCAGAGTCTCAGCAATGTTAAAGGGAGCACTGGAGACTTTGAATTGCAGGCTTAGCCTATTCCGGGATGGAGAATCTGGCTATGGCAGTTTTGCTTCTCAGGCCCCTCAACTCGTGGAGGCAACCCAATGTAGCCCAGACTTGAAGGATGTTGCTTGTCAAAAGCTTTTAGATCCAGGATTTTCAATACTGTATGTTGGAGAGCACCTTTTGCAGCTACTGATATGAGGAGAAGGAAAAAAAATTGCTTTAACTCCCTGCAGGTGAGCATCTCCGATTATGCAGTAAAACAGGATCTTGCTATAAAATGTTACAGGACCTGGCGTTCCCAAAATGTGCTGGATTCCCAATTAGAGCCAACATACATGGTTGGCAACACGATGAGCATATCTGCTGCTCTCAATGGACCTTTTATTTGGTCTTTTTCCCCTCTTTTGGGCTCCATAAAATGAAGAGAAATGAAGTGAAAATAAAACAATAAGAACTTTGCAACATTCATATATCAATAACAGGTGCTTTTCCCACATATTGAATGCCCCAAAATACAGCTAATGTGAAATAATTTTTTCTTTATTTTTGATTGATTGGAGCATTCTAATGTTTTAGAGCCAAAAAGTGACTCAGATGTAATCTTAATAAAGTAATATAAGGAATAATGAAGCAAACTTTAATTAAATAGTTCCAGCCAGGTTACAGAGGATTTTTCTCTCTCCTATTTTATCACTCTCTATATCTGAAAACAACAAAAGTTGAAACCATTGTGCTCTCATTTTTAACAATACCTACAGTAGTTTCCACATCCATGCAAATATGTATTTTGGGCCTCTGTTTTCCCCAATATTTAATTTAAGAGCTGGTTTGGTATGCTGGTTCAGGTACTGGCCAAGAAACCAGGAGACTGTGAGTTCTAGGCTTCCCTTAGGGATGAAAGTAAGCCAGTCACTCTCTTTCAGCCCAGCCCACCTCACAGGTTTGTTGTTGGGAAGATAAGAAGCAGGAGCATTACATATATGTAACATCTTGAGTTGAGCAGAAATAAAAGCAGGTTAAAAATAAAATGCATATTTATTTGGAGCTAGCATAGATACAGGTAAATAAGGCTAGGAATAGATAATGTGGGAAAAGAAGAAAGGAAACAGAAGAGAAGGATGACCAGCAGCAAAGTGGATGGAGTGAATTATACTGGCTATGACTGCACCATTGGGAGATTTGAAAGAACAAGTAGGCATGGATCCACATGGAGAAGATCTATTTATGTTGTAACTAGGAATCAGAACCAACTTAAAGTCCCAAATCAACTGGTCAGTCAGTTGGTCAGTCTGTCAAATTAATTAATAAGTATATATGGGTACAGACTATACCCCTGAGCTGCTATTAGCCATTGCCAATGCCAGCAGACTTAGAATCAACTTTTAGCTTTATAACGATTTCATTTGCAAGTTCTTGGTGTTTCTGAATTCCCCACCTTCTTTACCTTAATTTTAGCAGCTAAGATATATGACATTTTGTAGGCTTGACCTTCTTGGAAGAAGAGATATTTTCATTAATGAAAAATAGTATGAAGATGGAACCCAAGATTTATGCTAACTCCACAAGGTAAATTGTCTACTCACCTCCTTGAGTGGACAGTGGACCTGAGCAAAGAACTCTTGGCCATATAAGGAGAAAAAGATTGCCATGCCCAAAGAGAGGCATATCCATATGATGGTGTTCCAGAAAGGGCCTTTTCTCTTATCATTGAGAACAAAATTAAAGAACACTATGAAGACAAACAGAAAAAGGTTTGTTGTGTATATTCCAGCCATACTGAGCCAAGGAGATCTCTCAGTTACTGATTTCTAATAACTCTTATCTACAATAGGAACTTTCCTCATTACCAAATCTAAAATAACAGCCATTTCCATTTTAATTACAAGACAATATGCCCCATCCCTACTCCCATGGAGGTAAAACAATTTGGGAAATAGAATTCTCAAAGCAATGCCCTTGCAGGTGGAACTCTCTGCTCCTAGAACCTAGGCCTAGGCTATTTTCTTGTTGCTCTTCTATCTGCGTCGTGATCATGACTAAAGCATCTGTTTTGAAAATGTGATTGGACTTCTGAAATAATAAAATTTTGTTTTCCAGTTTTTAATTTTGTTTCTGTTCAATCAAACATTCTGTTCATGTTTGAGATTATATTTCCCCTCCTGTTAGACTAAAGAATCTTAATTTTATCAGGGAAGAACCACTGTTTACTGAGTCAATGACCAGTAAGATTTGAAAAAAATATAACACCAAAATAACTTTTTCAAGCATGAAAAAGTATCCTCTATTCTAACCATACAGTGCATCATCTGGGGCAATAATACAATGCACATGGCTGCCTGGGGAATTCTGGGAGCTGAAGTCCACACATCTGAAAGTCACCAATAATTGAGAAACATTGGTGGGGGCTGGGGTGGATGGGGGCAGGGTAATGCCTTGAATCTTTTCTTACGGTTTAAGGTTAGATGGATCACAAGATCCTGACCACTGGTTTAATATATTTTGAATAAATTGGGAGCAATTCTGTTATCTACTGATTGGCTAGAATTTACATAAGTTTTCATGCTCGCCACGGATTGGCTAGAATTTGCATAAGGTTTCATGCTCGTCACAGATTGGCTAGAATCTGCATAAGGTTTCATGCTCATCGCTGGTTGGCTGTCCGGACCGTGGGAGATTTAACCTGATGTCATTGGCCGGCTGGTCTGCCTGGGGCTCCTTAAAAAGGCGAGTTCCAGCAGCCCAGCCAGCAGAGCGGAGTCACATGTTTCTGGAAATAAAAAGGTGCTGAATTCACTAACGACTGTTGCCTTGTGCCGATCTAACAAATTCCATCTACAAGTGGTAAAAAAAATTATACCAAAATGGACATGAATGCGTGCCAATTGGGAACCACAAACCAGCGAAAGGGCAGAACAGAATAACAGTAGTACTTAGACTTATATACTGCTTCATAGTACTTTACAGCCCTCTCTAAGCAGTTTACAGAGTCAGCATATTGCCCCCAGCAATCCTCATTTTACCGACCTTGGAGGGATGGAAGGCCTTGAACTGCTCAGAATTCACCAGGAGCAATCCATGCCACATTATTTTTTAATGGACCTTGCTTGAATCCTCTGAGGCATGGTTTATTAGTCCATTTCCTGAGGCAGTACTAACCTCCAGTCATGGCAAAAAGCACAAACATGACAGGATAGAAGAAGCCAAAAGACAAGGTGAACATGTATTCATGGAAAACCGCTGAGGAAAGGAAGACGATGAGCATAGCTCCAGCTCGGGCTCTCCCTCCGATCAGCTGGAAGAGAAGGAGCACAGGTGAATTATAGACCTCATCTTGGTGTTCACCAATAAAGAATGAAGATAGGCATCGAGAAATTACACATGGCTGGTTTACTTTATGAGGTAATATAGGGTGGGTCTGGTAAGCTTGTCAGCCCTTTCAAGTAGTCCTGACAGTAACCCAATAATAGTACTTTTATTGAAAGGTTACAGAAATAGAATCTTGCCTTTATTTTCTAAACAACAAGGGAGAATCTCTTCTGAGATGTTATTCTACCCTCATTCCTGCAGTAGGCTGAGACATCTCCTTTTGACCATTGCCCCGGCTGCAGTTCTTCATCCTGCCCCCAAAGATTATTCTCACAGCCCATTACAGTTTACCTACCCACAGAAGATCTTGATAAATATAGCAGTATAGCCAATCATGTACAATCACATTCCATGATCGAAAGTATGTCGAGAATGATGTGGAATTCCACCAGTCCTAGGCAAGGAGAATGAAATAAAGAGCATGAAAAACACAGAAATGCCAGGCTTGAAATGGGAACATCACTGTATTTTGGCAAGGAAAGAGACAATCCACCTTAGCTTGTCTGTGTACAGGTAGTCTTTGAGTACCTGTACACAAGGGGCGTGCATAAGTGCACCAGCATGCCTACCATCCCTGTTCTAATATTCCTTTTTACTTACTCTTTTCATGTATTCAAATTATGTTTATACTTTTACCTGTTCTCTTATATATCCTTGACAAATAAACTTATGATTATGAGTTAAAAGGGCAATCGGGATTAGGATTTCCATCACTAAGTCAGTGGAGAAACCAGTGGGAAATTGCAACTCCCAAACAGGCAGGTAAGTGGCTACTGTCAGGTGTGGGAGAGCAAGGAGATGCACAGGGTGTTAGGGAAGGGGTGAGATCAAGGATTGGGGAGGGTCAAGGGGGGCATGAAAAGTTAGATTTCAGCCATTGAGAAGACATGAATGAACCACCATGTGGGATCTTGCAAAGTCTTTCAGAACATGTTATTTGATCTCTCTTACAGTCCCTAAACATATATGTTTCTACAGGCAGTCTTCATTTAGTGACCACAATTGGGAGCAGCAACAAAGTTGTTAACCGGTCATTAAATGAAACAGTTATATTATTTGCCTAATTTATTTATTGCCAAATTTAGATGGCTGCCTATCTCACCTAAAGTGACTCCGGTGCCATATGATAAAAGCAAAAATTAAAATATTTTACAAGCCCATTAAAACAATTAGTATGGAAAAAACAATGCTTGCAATCTTAGTTCTACTTTGTTTTGCTTTACAGACCTGCAGAGGCTGTAAATGTGAGATTTGATCATAACTTTACTTTATCATCAAATTGTAACTGCACCCAGTTGCTAAATGAGGGACCACCTGTATTTATTACTTTGATAACAATTAATCAGATAACAATTAATGTCAGCTTCTTCAGTACAGTTGTTTTAGGAAGATGACATTTGCTTTTCTTTCAGAGCCATAACCTCTCAGAACTCTTTGCGGAGTTTTTCAAACTGT
The DNA here is from genome assembly GCA_022577455.1 of Arizona elegans. NCBI lineage: Eukaryota > Metazoa > Chordata > Lepidosauria > Squamata > Colubridae > Arizona > Arizona elegans. Next base: position 20,578,436 of record JAKOOJ010000003.1, read on the forward strand.
TCTTCATGGCCAATGGACCATTCAAGTATATCCATGAGATGCAGAAATGGACAGACTGACATTAAAGATAAAGGAAAAAGAAGATACAGAGTATTTTCGAACATGGGATATGTTTTGTAAATGATTGGATAATAGAGGTAGAGATTAGGAGCTGGAAAATTATTATTATGTAAGCAAATTGACTCAGACAATATACTGTTCACAAAGCATTTTTGTATGTTAAATGAAAATGTATAATCCAGACTTCCCATACTGTATTTTTCTTGCAACCTCCCCCACCCCTTGTCATCACCTTATAGAAAGAACGGTCTGCAAAGCACAGGATCTCAGCAAATATGTTTTGCCAGCAATCTTGTAAGATATAAAAGCCCATGAGTAGACAAGATATCCCTGAATGAGAGAGATAAAGGGATACATTAGTTCTTCCCACTTTTGGAAGAAAGAAGAGATTAAAAACTCAATCAGTGTTAAAGACTTAAGACAGACAGTTGCAAATCAAGTTAGACTATTAGGCTAGTATCCTAATGGAATGTCTACAGAGATTCTCAATCACTCAGGTCATGGTTGTCACAAAGGTGCTTTACAAAAGGTAACTTGACTTTCTTGTTTTTTTTTTCTTGAAAATGTTTCACTTCTCATCGAAGAAGCTTCTTCATTTCTGAAAATGAACTAAGAAGCTTCTTGGATGAGACATGAAAAGTTTTCACGGAAAAAAACCCAAGGAAGTCCAATTGTCTTTTTAAAGACAATTGGGGATATCCAAGTGGAAGAAAAGCAGAATGGCCTTTACTATGTTATTTTTAGTTTCTGTTGTTAGAAACTATCTTGTTTAGTGGCAGTTTGCAATCATGATGGTGATGAAAAACCAAATTGTGCAACCAATCCTGACATTTATAACCTTCAAAAGTTTGTAAAACAAAAGAAAGCTCAAGTAATCTCACCACACAGTTATGGCATTGCTTAGCAACCACTTTACTTAATGTTCAAGTTGCTGGTCCCAAATGTGGTCACTAAACAAGGACTAACGTACCATGGCACTGTGTGACTTGAAAAGATCACTTTTTGTGTGATGTACCTGTTTTTAACTAAGGCTGTAGCCTGCATTGTTGAAGATTTAGACACCTACACATTGATGCCATTCAGCTGGTGTCCAACTGGAGTCACAGACACTGACACGAACTTGCAATTTTATATAAATAAATATATTTACAGTAAATAAGAGCATTGTCAGGTAAATCAACACAGCAAAAACATCATGAGGTAAATCGCAGACCGCATACACAGCACACAGAGGAAAAGGGTGGGAAACAAGGAAACTCTCCCCTTACTCTCACAGCAACCGATTACAGCTCAGAGTCCCTCATGTAGTGGCCAGCTCTCTTCAACCAATCAGCTAGAACTGTGTGTTCTTACTCATTGTCCAACTGCTCCATCTATTAAATTTTAAATATCTTAACATATTTTACTTCCTGTTGTTAGTAGCCGCCTTGTTTAGTCACCATTTGCAGTCATGACAGTGATGAAAAATCTAATTTTGGAACCAATCCTCACATTTATTTATTTATTTATTTATTTATTTATTCAACTTGTATGCCGCCTTTCTCCGAAGACTCAAGGCGGCTTACAATGCATTTAAAAACCATATATAAAACATTAAAAGTTAAACCATTAAAAACAATTAAAATCCATTCACACCATTCATGGCTGGATCTCACCAGATTGCAACAGCAAGATCAACGGCCCCAGGCCTTCTGGAAGAGCCAGGTCTTCACCACTTTTCGGAAGGCCAATAGGGTGGGGATGGTCCAGACCTCAGGAGGTAACTGGTTCCAGAGAGCTGGGGCAGCCACAGAGAAAGCCCTTCCCCGCGGGCCTGCCAGCCGGCATTGTTTAGCTGACGGGACCCTGAGGAGACCAACTCTGTGGGATCTGACCGGTCGCTGGGAGCTATGCGGCAGAAGGCGGTCTCGAAGATACCTTGGCCCTGAGCCATGTAGGGCTTTAAAGGTAATAACCATCACTTTGAATTGTGAATGTTCAAAGGTTCGTACAGCCAAAGAAATCTGAAGTAAGATCACCACAGTGTTAAGGCATTACTTAGCAAACACTTTACTTAATGTTCAAATTGGTGGTCCCAACTGTGGTCACTAAATAAGGACTAAAGTACCATGGCATTGTATGACTTGAGAAGATCAATTTTTGTGTGATGTACCTGTTTTTAACTAAGGCTGTAGCCTACATTGTCTAAGGTTTAGACACTACAAATTGATGGCTTTCAGATGTGTGAATCCACCATTATTATAATTATTGTTGGTCACTGTCAACTAGATTTTTTGACTGTATAAGGCCTTTTTGTCCACCTATTGAGTCCTTCCAAGGGACCTGGGATAGGCAGATGTTAGTGTTTGAGGGTGTTAAAGGTATTGTTGGAGGATATAAGTTGCTCCAAGCAAAACCAGCTTTTGCAATTGACCGATAGTGGTTTTGTCAATGCTGATGGTGTCCAAGTTGTGCTCCAAGGAAGAATGATGGATTTTGACAATTTGAACAGGACAATGTTCAAAGGGACCAGCAACTTGAACATTAATAATTGAGGCAAAAGCAGAAGAAAAGAGTAAGTATTTACAGGTTGCGAAAGCCCTTTTACAGGAAACAGAATCATTCAACAATGAATTCATAAAGACTACTATGCTTGACTTTTGATCTATTACACATACTTTCATCATGAATAAAACAAGCAGCCTGGCAGACCTACGTCATCATTTTCTGTAGCAGTTACATATAGGCCAACATCATATATATTTTGGGTTGTGGTATGAGGTAACTGTTTATTTATTAAATTTATATGTTTGCTATCCAAAATAACTCTGGATGGCTGTGTACCACTTAGCTGGTACATATAGTCCTGGTCGTATGTCCACAATTGAGCCCCAAATTTCTATTGCTAACTAAGTGAGACGGTTGTTATGACTTTTCCTGCCACAGTTTTTATTTTAATATTTAACCCCATTGATTTTGCTGGTCAGAAGGATGCAAAAGGTGATCATGTGACCCCGGGACACTGCAACCATCATAAACACATGCCAATATTTATGGCATGTATTTTGATCATGTGACCATGGGGATGCCGCAATGATAGTAAGTGTGAAAAACGTTTATAGGTCACTTTTTTCAGTTCTGTTGTAACATTGAAGGTCACTAGAGAAATGGTTGTATGTTGAGAGCTACCTGTAGTAGGTCTCTCTTCACTTTCTCTAAAATGTGATAAATCAGCCTGATTCTGTTTGAGGCTCTCCTGTTTCTTCTACTGGATGAGGTCAACATCCCAGTTCCATAGCATTACCGCTTAATCCCATTGCATGAATGAAATCATAATTGTTTCCACATACCGGGTATTACTGTATCAAAGATGGAAAGCAGCAGGATTTTGATGGTGAAGGGCTGCTTATGCATGTTGCTCAAGTTAGGAATGAAGTAGTATTTTAGAAGGAAATTCACAAAATATATACTCGCCAGAAACTGTGGGACAGAGAGAAAAAATTCTACCTTAGTGATCTACTGGCATCTCAGTGTTCTGGCAATGCATACTGGTTACTAGCTCTCAGTTATGACTAAAGAACAACTTTCTTTTGGTCTATGATCTCAGAAGCTGGATTTGTCTGCCATTTTAATGTCCTACAATGCAGTGGTGAAATCTAAAAATTTTCGCCACCGGTTCTGTGGGCTTGGCTTGGTGGGCACGGCCTGGTAGTCATGTGACCGGGTAGGCGTGGCCAACATGACATCACTCACGTCATTCTTTCTTTCTTTCTTCTCTCTCTCTCTCTCTCCCTTCCTGTTTGTTTGTTTCTTTCATTCTCTCTGTCACACACACACACCTGGTCTGAGCAGCGGCTGCTGTGGGAGAAGGAAGAAAGTGCTCTGGGAGGGAGGGCGACCCAGCCTGGAAGCGGCACATCCCCCATCATGGGCTGGATGCAGGCAGCAGGACCCGAGGCAGAGGGGAAGGCAAGTGGGCAGCAGTCGGCCAAAGGCCCCATGGAAGCCAAGTGCACCAGGTCCAAAAGGCAAGTGAGTCTCACCATGTTCCCCCGAGGCGCCTCTTCGGCCAAGTGCAGCGGGTCTCCCTTCCCCACCACTGTCGGCCTTACATCTGACCGTCCTCCTGGGGCTGCCCATGCACATCCCAGTGGAGCAGCAGTTTCAGCTCCAGCAGCAGCGGCAGGAGAAGGAAAAGGAAGGAAGTGAGCAGCCCTCTCAGCGCCGCTGCCCCTTTCAGTCCCAGCGCAATGGTTGCATCTCCCCCAAGGGCCACCAGGCCAGCAGGAAGCAACTTTCTCCCATGCAAAGGCTGGACTCCTACCATGAGTGACAAGAAAATCTAATCGGTCCCCAGGTGGGATGGGGAGGGTTTCTCTTCCTTCCTCGTGAATTAAAAACCCACGTTAGAGCTGCGGAGGAGGAGGAGGAAGAGGGGGGCTTGGTGCACAAAAGCTCCAAAGGCCGTGCAAAGTTGCAAACCTCGGGCGAGCTTGGAAGACAAACTCAATGTACCCCACAAGGAGGAGGAGGAGAACGTTGCAGTCATCTTGCCTTCTTCTCTTGCCGCTCCAAGCCCTGCCCAGCCTCAAAGTTGGCGGAGGAGGAGAGGAGGAGGAGGAGGGCTGCTTGGTGTGATGCCTGCATTTCCTCCCACCCCTTTGCATGGGCAGCATCTTGGCCTTGCAGCTATTGTGGTCTGCCTTGCGCAAACCATGGGTGTTGCATCGGGGTACTGGAGGCGAGCGGAGCCACGGAGCAATTTTGCAGAGGAGGTAGAATAGTGCGGCGGCGGCTGTCCATGCCCTGTTCCTTGCCAGTCAGACAGGAGAAAGGGGGGAAGGAGAGAGGGAGAGGGTGGCTAGGTCTTCCTAGCCTTTGCTGGGTGCTCTCCCTCCTTCTGTTCCCCCCAATTGCTTCCGAAAGACGCGAGAGACATTTCAGGCAAAGGTAGCAGTCGCTGCATCTCCCCCAAGGGCATGGGGGTTAGGGTTAGCTGGACACCAACCTCAGAAGGCAAGTGGATGTGGGGGACCACAGGAAAGGCAGCGTGGAAGGCAGGCAAGCATGGCAGGGCTGCGGGGAAGGGAGTAGGCTGCTAGCTCCCTTCCCCATAGCCCTGCCATGCTTGCCTGTGTTCCACATGGCCTTCTGCTTGCCTGCCTTCACAAGCTGGCCACAGGGATGCTGGGAAGGCTGCGTGGAAGGATGGAAGCATGGCAGGACTATGGGCTTTGGACCGGTTCGGGGACATGGCCAGCCAGCGGTTGCTGCCGGTTTGGCGAACCAGCACCAATCTCCGCTACTGGTTCGCACGAACCGGTAGCATTTCACCCCTGTTACAATGCCGAAAAGCTGTCCTCCAACACCAGCCCTTCTGTTTAGTTTTAGTCAATCTGTCATAGATTTCTGCACCACTCATTTCCTGAGTGCTTCTAAGTTTCATCAACTCTGCTCTTTTTCAAACCCCCTTTTCCTTTTGTTTTGCTGTCGGAGATATTTGAAAATATACTGTTTCTATATATTGTTATATAGATTGTTAAATATATTGTTTCTAAAGTTTTAAATTTAACATCTCTTAGGAAAGTGATTAGGCCACCTAATGAGAAGGAAGGACTCACTGGAGAAGAGCCTAATGCTAGGAAAGATTTGAGGGCAAAAGAAGAATGGGACGACAGAAAACGAGGTGGCTGGATGGAGTCACTGAACCAGTAGGCGTGAGCTTAAATGGACTCCAGAGGACGATAGAGGACAGGAAGGCCTGGAGGAATGTTGTCAATGAGGTTGCGATGGGTAGGACATGACTTCACAACTAACAACAACAAGGAAAGTGAACTTATTTGCATCAAGTATGATTCAGGACAAATTTACAACACATTCACTCAAGACTAGAGAACTCTGGGAAATTTAAATGGTGGCCTTTGGTCACCAAGGGCTGCTTAAAACAGTATTGCTATTTACTACCTTGGCCAGCTAAGATACCTTGAGGTTCCCAGTCCAGCTAAGTCTTGTGCGAAAATCCAATAGTCCCTAAGCACATTTCTAATCCATAGAGAGGCCAGATAAAATTAACCAGCCAATGGAAACTTAATGTGTTTCTCTCACCTCAACCAGTTTTCGGATGACGTAACTCCAGCGGATGTATGGATCTCTATAAGGAAAGGAGTAGGGATAGAATTGAGATATGATAAGAGAGCAGTTCTCTCTTCTTGGGAAACAACGTTGCTCTGCGGGCATGCATCTCCTGAAGCCCATTTTGCCCATTTTTTTCTCATAGAGCTGAGAAATCAGGGAGCCCAAAAAAGCAAAGATGATATGCAAGGAATTACCTTGGATAGCTCTTTCTGTAGATTAAAGTGGGGCAGAAGAGAAAATACAAGTAGGTTGAGAATTCAGGAGGGCTTACCTTCCCTGGAGTGGGAGGAAAAAAGCAAAGGAATGGTTGAAGCTAGGTAGGGACAAATAGAGAAACAGCAGTTTGTACGCTGAAGAAATAGTTGCCCTGGAGCATACATGCTCAAGTGCAGGCATCTCCTCTCTGCATATCATTTTAGCAGGAAGAATGCAAAGCTTTATGTGTACGTGATGATAGAAATATCAATAGCAGTTAGACTTATATACTGCTTCATAGAGCTTTACAGCCCTCTCTAAATGGTTTACAGAGTCAGCATATTGTCCCTAACAATCTGGCTGCTCATTTTACCAACCCTGAAAGGATGGAAGATCAGCCTTGAGCTGATGAGAATCAAACTTCTAACAGTCAGCAGAATCTGCCTGCAATACTGCATTCTAAACATTGTGGCACCACAGTTCTTCTTATTATGATATTTCTTATGTACAAAAAATAGTTAAGGTGTGATACAGGATGCAGAATTCCGCTTTCTGAAAATCTGCCTCCATAGGTATACAAAAGCAACAAACAAGGAAAGCTTTTCTTCCATGTATTCATGAGGATTCAGTATATATAGGGAAAAAATGCAATTAATAAAATCTTGCACTATCTGTCAGATTTTTTTCTTTAATTTTTGAGCTGCTTTGTATTCTGATAAGAAAGACAAATAGATAGATAAATAAATAAAGCACCTATATTCTGCAGCTCTTCATGCAAGATAAGTCTGGCAAATAGGAGAAATTGTGATTTGGTGAGGGATTTGGGGAAATTTACTTGGCCCAGGCAAGAGGTTTCCTTTGCTTTGCATCCATATTACATTGTTACCTTCCCACTAAGGTGGTCCCTATTTTTCTACCTGCATTTTTACATGCTTTCGAACTGCTAGGTTGGCAGAAGCTGGGGCAAGTAATGGGAGCTCACTCCATTATGTGGCACTAGGGATTCAAACCGCCAAACCTTTTGATCGACAAGCTCAGTGTCTTAGCTACTGAGTCACAGCGTCTGCTGCAATTATAGAAAATCAATTTGGGGATTATGGGGGCAACTTACAGCCATTGTAATAATCACTAAGAGCCTCCAAATCAAACTCACCAACTTGGTTCCTGGCATGGAGTAAAGGAGGCATTGATTCTCGCAGAAATGAGTAGCTTTTCATTAGGAACCGGACCTATGCCAGAGAGAGAAATGAGCAAAGAAAAAGCATGAAGTTGAGTGCTTCAGACTCTGTTTATCTAGACTTTTCAGTCAGAAATGGCCCAGGGTTTAGTTCTACTTACCTTTACTACCAGTTCGCAACAGGAGCACGCATACGCTTCTGCACTTGCACAGATCACCCACAATGATGTCGTGGCAGGTGAGCGGAGCCTCCCTCCGGTTTTACTACCGGTTCTATAGAACCAGACCGAACTGGGAGCAACCCACCACTGAAATGGCCCTACTAACTCATTTGGCTAATTGTCAGCTATACTGCCTGCTGATCTTTCTGCTCAACTTCTTTTTTTTTATTGAAAAAGTTTTTCAAATACAAATTTTTCCCCCTTTTTTCCCCTCCTCCTCCCTAACCCCCCCTCACCCTCCCCACCCTCCATGGCTTCTCCACAAATAAAATCCAGATTGATATCAAATTATATAATACTTTACCATCCTTTTAGACCACCCCCCACATGCTAACCATTTCTTTCTAACATTGTTATTATATCTCCCCTATACTATACATTTCAAAATAACCTTCAGCTATAAAACTATATAATAAATCCTAATTTGACATTTACTCAATTTATAATCTACCCATTTCCTCCCCCATACATATATCTCCTAATTCAAATCTTTTACATATATTTATATCTAAACATAACATCCCTTTTCCTAAACTATACAATCAGTAACCTAACCCATCTCCACCCATTTTCCTACAGGTCTACCATACATGATATTTTTAATATCTTTGTTCTTCTGCCCGCACCACACAACTAAAAAATATTTCCATATATGAATAAAATCCTCAGATGACTTTAAATTTATAATCCATATAGTGTCTTCTGTAGTGTCTTTCAACTAGATTATTAATTCCATCGCCCATGTTAGGGTAACATCAGGTTCAGCTTCCAACAGTATATTCAGTATCTTCCATTACCATCTGCCCCCATCAATAATAAGTATTTTCGTATATAAAAAACCACCCGAGTGACTTTATATTTATATTCCATATGGTATCTTCTGTAATGTCTTTTATCTAGATTATTAATTCCAACCACCACATTGGGGTAACAACCAGATCTTCTGCATGCCCCAATCCCATAGTTCTCTTGCCTTGTAGCTCAGCATATACGTAATCCATTTTTCAAAGAGTCCAAAATAGAAAGTTCCAATCCACTCAATCAGAGGCCATCTTCCACATCCCAAAAGCACCAGCACTGAAGAGATCTGCCACTCTCCTCAAAATAGTATAAGTCAATAATTTGCCTCAATTTCCGCTTATTATATTTAATCGTCTCTTAAGTAACTGGCATTAGACTGTTGTTAAGTTTAAAATTTTTTAGTTTTGTAGAACCTGCTTCTTCTTTTCTTAACTTTTTGTCGTTTAGATCTCCATCCTAGTTGCCTTTCTAAGACTTGTATGTCAGCTGATTGAGTTCCATGCTGGTCTGTAACTTGATAAGACATCTCATTAGAATCCAAAGCCACCTCTCTTATATTTATAGGTAATCCAGCTATAACCTCTGAAGGAGAATCCAAAAGCGGCTCGTCCAAAAAGGCCTCTGTAACTTGTTGTTTTTCCATAACCTCCATCTCCATCTGCTTAGCCTGAGTTGCAATCTCTTGTTCATTTTGCTTTCTTTATTCCCCTCCTGTGTTCCTGACACTGATGGCATACGTGGAGATATTGGATCCATTTTAAAAACCTTGTAGTAAAATTCTTCCGCTTTTTCAACAGTATTTAATTGATATCTTTCTCCTTGGTATCTTAATATTATACCAACTAGAGCATCCCACCTAAATGGGATGTTTTGTTTTTTTAGCTCAGTCACCAGAAATCCAAATTCCTTTCTATCTTTTAACATCTTGGACGGCAGCTCTTTATATATCCAAATCTTCCTTCCATTCATTTCTAGAGTGGAGTTAAAAGACTTTTGCACAATATCATTTCTTATTCCTTTATCAGTAAAGTAAATCACCACATCTCTAGGCAACTGCCTTTGCTTTGCAACCCAAGAGTTTATTCTGTAGGCCTTATCAATCTTACAGGATACCTCTTCAGGACTAATCTTTAAAATCACAGCCAGAACTTCAGCAGACATCTTTCTCAAATCCTCTCTGTTATTTTCCTGTATTCCCCTCATTCTGACCGCAAATTCCATGGACCTATATTGCATCATTATGACTTCTCTTTCAATCCTTTGTTTTATATTATCTGCATTGTAAGTCTTGTGGTCAGCTTTCTTTATTTTAGGCTTTACTTCTGAGCTATTTTCTTGAATATTTATCAAATCATTTTCAATTCTTTGTATTTTATTGTCCAAATTATAAATCTTATTATCAGCTTCCTTCATTTTAGAATCTAATAAATTGGTATCTTTATCCATCTTTATAACTATTTCTGAAAAAGTTTTAAAAGCTGTTACAATCTGTTGTTTCAAATTATCATACTTTCGTTGTACCAACTCTTTAATTTCCTGCCTGAATTTTTCAAGATTCTGGTTCACAATCTCATCATGTCTTGCCATCTCCTCCAAAACAAATTCCTTTAGGTCTTTAGAGCCATTCTTCTGAATCTGCCAGCTCAAAACTTGCTCATATGATTTGTAAATGGGGGAACCCCCCCCCCCCACAGCTTGGTTGTCTGGCTTTATCTGTTTTGACGCCATCCTGACTTTTGACTTTCCTCCAAACAATATCAATATCAAGTCTCTAAGAAGGAAGAAACTTAAAATAGAAATTTTTCTCTTCAATTCTAGCCAGCGCTATTGCTTCAGATACTTTGTAGCATATTAAGCTATTCAAACAGAAGGACTTTCACTTTCAGCTTTCTTCTTCTCAAGCCTCAGCCAGTGCCGTTTTAAAAACTTTCTTTCTTCACTTTTAAAATCACTCATAGGATTGTTAGAAATACTTGTGATTTAGGGTCCCAAGGCCGGGTTTCATCCTATTTGTTCAGACAATCTGTTAGATTTTGTTGATTGGATTGGTCCCATCGCCTGGCTCTGCAAGAAGCAGAGTTCCCCTGACGCCCGGAGCAGCGGCGAGCTGTATAGGGAGCCACATTCTGCTTCTTCCCCAAGAGTAAAAAAAAAACTCTGGGGAGTTCACAGAGGACTCTACCTGTCCTCGCCGGCTCTATCTCACGTCTCTTAAGGAGACGGAGTTTTTCGAGCCGTCTCTCAGCTGTAGAGATGGCTCTTTACAGGCGGCGGGGCTGGCGGTCCTGAAAGACTGTCCGGTGGCGGCGGAAACCAAACCAGAAGCTGCTCAACTTCTTGCTTGGATGAAATCTGCTTATCTTCCAGCTTGCAAGAAGAACATATATTTGAGGCCATGGCAAGTGCTACTGTAAGCATTTATATACAACATATACATGACGATGGCTGCTAAGGACCATAACTTCACAAAATTTTAAAAATGTATTCTATATCTTCTTCCTGGCAATGTATTCTGAAGTATATATCTTTAACCTGGCCTACCCTTAATGACTCTATTTGAGGTTTGTCCAGACCATTCAGAGGACACCAGATAGGAGAAAGCTGCCTTAAACCTGAAGTGAGGTTGGCATTTCTTCTCTGTACAATGGCAAATATATGGCCTGTCTATGGAAGTAACACCTTTCCCCTATACCCACTTTCTTTGTGCTGCCCCAGTGCCATACCTGCTCATAGATGACAATTTTACGGGAGGCAATTCCCAAATTACAATAGACAGCAATATAGACGGGGAAGAAGCCCAGCACTGCAGCATGGCAGAGCAGCACCAGCAACACCAAGGTGACCGTCAAGAGGTTGGGGAACCTGGTCATCTTCAAGCAGCCTGACCATATTTGCAGGGCCTGGTAGGGCACAAATAAGGTGTAGAGGAACATGCAGAGCCAGGCCAAGAGTGCTGTGGGCAGCTGTCGAAAGCCAATGATAAAGAGCTCGAAATCCAGAACAAGACTGTGGAAGATAAAGAAGAAAAAGAGCTCTAAGGATGCTCCCCAAAAGATAAGGATGTTTCAAATTAAATAAGCAATTTCTCTGGGGCAGCCCCAATATTCAGTGGCATAACTGCTGAAAAGTGAAGGAAATGGGTTCTACTATTTTGAGAAGGTAAACTCATGAAAGTTCCCATGAACTCTTCAAAATAGTCAGAACAAAGTTAGAATGAAGGAAAACCCACCTCCAACTGAAAAAATTACAATCAGTCCCCCTCATTTTGTCCATAATCTTGTTTTGTTTCATAATCTTTGTTTCATAACCTTCATAATTTCAATTATTGTTCATCCTTAAATATTGGACCCACAAAAATGTCCCCAGCACAATTTAAATGGGTCAGGAATAGAGGACTGTGAGGTATTTGAGGGGTCTATCATATTAGAAACATTACTCAACATTCCTGTCAGAATTATTTTATTTATTTATTTATTTTTTTGTTTGTTTAGATCAGTGGTTCTCAACCTGGGGGTCGCGACCCCTTTGGGGGTCGAACGGCCATTTCACAGGGGTCGCCAAAGCCCTCTCTCGCCCCCCCCACGCCTTCACTCACCCTCACCCTCTGCCTCTGTTGAATCGCCCGGTCGCCGTTCGCTTACCCCGCCCACTCCCAATCTATTGCTGTCTCCAGAGTCCCAGCTGGTGGCTAGAGGGAAAAAAAACTTTAAATTCTTGCCGCGGGGCTTCAAAGAGCTAGCTGCAAAGAGGTAAATTCCTGGAGCAAGGTTTTTTCCCCCTACCTATGCTGAAAAGAGAAAGCGAAAGCAGGGTCTTAGCTGCAACGTGACAAAATGAGGCAGAGAGATTTCTTTTTCTTTTTCCTCACCGAAAAAGGTAGGTACAAAACTGCAAACAATGGGAAATTTAGGGCAAGAGGAGGTTCAAGATTTTAAAACACAAAAGAAAAAAAGCTCTATTTAACTAGGGAATTGTAATAATTGAGATACTATTGATCGTATATTGTGTTGAAAGCAGAAACGGTTAAGTTGTGGTTTGGAGGAATATATGGGGGAAATTATTTGGTTTATTATTATTGTAAATATAATTAATTGATTTGTAAGAAATTGGATTGCATGGAAATAATTGGAATATTCATGTTCACATTGATTAATATACAAAAAAAGATAGTTATATAACTAATTGATTTATATTAAAATGTTGAATTTGTATTAAACAACTGTATTACATAATTAACCAATGTGAGGATGGATATGAAAATAGATGACAATGCGAAGAGATATAATATATAATAGAAGGGAAAAATTGAATTTGATTAAGATTAGAGATGAGGATGAAGGGTAATATTGGTTTTTTAAAAAAATAGATGAGGAATAAATATGGTAAAAAGGAAATATAGAAATTGTAAATTTAATTGAAATGACTAAATACTGTATTGGAAGAAATATCCTTCTGGGTTCTGCTCCAAGTGGGGAAAAAGACACTGGAAACATGGAGACTGCTTGGAAAGATGTTTTAATGGTGGACAGGATAACGTGGCTTGATGGGGCCCATTGTGTTAGTTTCTGTTGCTATTGTGTTGCAAATGTCCTTTGACAAAGGACTGACTTTCTGCCTCTAGCCCATTAACAAAGGTGGGGGGGGCAGGAAGGTGGGAGCTGTTTTGTCTGTAAAATATGCTTCTCCATTTCTCATCCAGGAAAATATAATATTCTGCCTTTTTAATATTTCCCAAAATGTTTCATTCTTCTAGGAAAGGGGTGGGTGCTAACCTCCTACAACTGTTTAAATTTGTGGACCAGCCAAATACTCTGTTCAAAGAAAATATGTTGTATGTTTGTATGTGTGTTTCTAATTATTGCTATTTATTGCTATTTGTTCTCTTTTATTCTTTAAAGTTTAACAATTCATTCTTTATCTTAATATCTTTATATTTGTTTGGGGTTGGCTTTCTTCCCTTTCATCTTTTTAATTGTACAGCAATCTTTCTCCTCAAACCTACCACCTCTGTCTTTTCTTTCCTTCTTACTTTCTCTTCCCCCCCTTCTTCTTCTCCCTACTTCCTCTTCCTTTCTCCTTCCCCTCCTCTCTTCCTCCATCTCTTACCCTCACTCCTACTTTAATTTCCCTTCCCTTCCTTCATCCCTCTCTATTGCTGTATCCTTTCATGCATATGGACTACTCAGAGGGCTGAAAAAGTTATTTTTGACTGGTCCTCGCACTTTTGACCAGTCCTCGAACTTACGACTGTCCTCACAATTTACGTTTTTGCCCTATCTTGTCACCATGGTGAAGAGAAGCAGTTGTGAAATGAGTGACACGGTTGTTAAGAATGGTACAATGGGCATAAATGATGACCAGTCATAACTGCGAGGACCGGTCAAAAGTGTGACGACCTGTCAGAAATCACATTTTTCAGCCCTCTGGGTAGTCCTTTTGTGCATAGGGACTACTCAGAGGGCTGAAAAAGTTATTTTTGACTGGTCCTCGCACTTTTGACCAGTCCTCGAATTTACGACTGTCTTCACATTTTACATTTTTTGCCCTATCTTATACCATGTTGAAGAGAAGCAGTTGTGAAATGAGTGACATGGTTGTTAAGAATGCTGCACAGACATAAATGTGAGGATGGTCATAAGTGTGAGGACCAGCCAAAAGTGCGAGGACCTGTCAGAAATGACTTTTTTCAGCCCTCTGAGTAGTTCCTATACACATAGCCATGCCCACCCAGTCACATGACCTCCAAGCCACACCCACAAAATAAGCCACGCCCACAGGACCGGTAGTAAAAAAAAATTAGAACCCACCCCTGGTTGGGGGTCACCACAACATGAGGAACTGTATTAAAGGGTCACGGCATTAGGAAGGTTGAGAACCACTGGTTTAGATTTATATGCCACCCTTTTTCTGCGAGGACTCGGGGCGGCTCACAACAATAAAACAGAAAAATAAAACAAAAACTCCGGGTTAAAAGTTACACATAAAATCGCTAAAATCAATTAAAATCCATTTTAAAATGGATTAGAATAATGTCTAATCGTTTTTGGTACATCTCCCTGAGCTTTCTACTCTGCTGGTCTACAGCTTATGTGGAGTTTAGGTTATTGTATAAGACATTTATTTATCCCACGTAAATCTTCCGTTTTGAAAATTCAAGGCAAACACCTGGAATTTCCTCCTAATCTTATCCCTAGTGAAAGCTGAGAGGTTGATCAACTGACCCAAAGCGACTCAATTAGCTCCCTCGCTGTGAAAGTGAACTTGGTGCTCTGTCTTCTAGTGGACTTCTTCCTTGACCTGCTTCATGCTTGTTGGAATATATGTTAGAATTGGAATGTATTACTTAATTATTTAATTAATTAGCCAGTAGATGGCAGTGTTTAGTTAGCATCTATGGTCATAATCCATGGTTCCTTTATGTTCTGGGGAGAGTTTCCTGCAACAGTTGTGACAGTTGAAACTATTAACCAGCAAGGCCCATAGTGACTATACACTGTATACTTTATTTGACCTGTATGGCTACATAACCATCCTCTGCTACCAATCTGTATGGCAATATAATAATCCTCTGCTACCATTTCTACAGAGTAAATCAGAATTTCTAACAATGGTTCAGCTTCAACAGAACTGCTGATGATTTCAAGAATTTGCCTATCATGGTCATTTCCTTCTCCTTCTTTTCCTTTGATGAATTGTTTTATTCGTAAGGCTTCCCAATTAAAAAATGGCCCATGGCAGCATACAACATTAAAAACAGATAAATATTACAATGAGCAGAATGGGCAAAAGGCTGGAATAATGCCAGAACCAGATTTTTCGTAGGCAGATGGAGACTGGCTCAAAGACTTCATGTTTTTCCATGAACGAAGGCAAAAATACTTATCCCAGGATAATGTTGGGGGATTCAATCGGGGTCAATCACTCGGACCAGAGGTTTGATCTTCCAAGTTTCAGGCTTCTGCTGGAGCCCATCCACAGGGAACTTCTCTCTCACCAGAATGTTTGTTTGTTTCTTTTTCAGGTCTTTCAAGGTGTGTTGCTTCATTGGACTGAGCACATTGTATGGTTTGTGTGCGATCAGCATTGCCAATACTTTTTGCCTGATGGCATGTTTTTCTGGTTCTTCTATCTCTGATCTGTTGAATATAGAGTCTAATGCTGCTATAAATTCTCTTAGGGTGGCATCTCGCTCACATTCTGGTGAGAGAGAAGTTCCCTCAGGATGGGCTCCATCACAAGTCTGAAAGCTCATGGTGACCGACCCAGATTGGATCCTTATGTTTTTCTTTCCTATGGCCACTGGATTTGGATTGCAAAAATCCATCTGAGATATAGGTGACACAGTGAAATATTTATATCTCTCTCAGGGGTGAAATTCAAAATTTCTCTGTATCGATTCTGTGGGTGTGGCTCGGTGGTCATGTGACTGGGCAGGCAGGCGTGGCCAACTCAATGTTACTCCCACCCAATCACATGATGCCCCCTCCCCCCCAGGCACATCTACCCAGGTTTTGTGGGTCCTGGTGTTTTCTGTGGGAAATGGGTCATGTGACTGGGTGGGCATGGCCAACTTCATTGAACTCACCCATAGGAAATTTCTCCTTAGTCCAACTCACAATAAAATAGCACTGTTCCAATATTTAGAATAACAGAGTTGGAAAGGACCTTGGAAGTCTTCTAGTCCAACCCTCTGCTTATGCAGGAAACCCTGCACCACTTCAGACAAATGGTTACCTAATCTCTTCTTAAAAACCTCCAGTGTTGGAGCACTTAGAACTTCTGGAAGGAAGTTGTTCCACTGATTAATTGTTCTGTCAGGAAATTTGAGGGACTCCTACAAAAATGAGGGAGTCTATCTAGTTTCCAAAGCACCAAAAGGCAGAACAAGAAACAATGGATGGAAACTAATCAAAGAAAGAAGCAACCTAGGACTAAGGAGAAATTTCCTAAGGGTGAGACCAATCAATCAATGGAATAGCTTGCCATCACTAAAGACTTTCAAAAAGAGTGAGGGAAGTGCAGCCCATAAGGACAGTGCCAGGAACCATTAAAACAATGCAGAAAACTTAAAACAGCCATTTCCCCTTTTTAAAAAAGTCAACCCCAAAGCAAATGTAGCAGCTGAGAGGGAAACTAAGAGCAGCTGCTCAGGCTAATTGAAAGCCTGGGCATGATGCCAAAAGCCATTAACCCTTCCAACTCTATTATTCTATGTTCTAAATTGGGTGCTTCACAGCAGAAGCAATACAGCTGGCTGGACCACACATGCATTAAATTCACAGCCTGTATGATCAAACTGCATCATTGTCCACTCCTGTATCTTTTCCCCCAGGAAGAAACAAGAAGTAGCCAATACTGCAACAGCTATAAAAAGTCTTGGGAAACTCCAGGGAGGATCACAGAAGTGTTACTTAATACTCTTTATAATGAAAATGTTTGTAATCTTGTCCTCCTTCCTGAAGAGAAGAGGTTAATCCCATTTCTAGATGGGTGATTGATCGGTTTCTCTGCCCTAATCATGTCAATTTCTGTTGTTTATTGACTTGATTCAGCGTGTATCGGCTGCATTCCAGCTACAACTGTTGAGCTATTAACTGAAGTGTGAGAGAGAGAGAGAAAAAAAACCCCTCTCTTGCACTTTATTTTTAACTGGTTCTCTGAACTGCCTAAGCAATTTACTAACGGTTCGGGTGAACCTGTGAGAACGGGCTGAATTTCACCTGTGATCTCTCTCTGCCTCCATCACATGGTCGTTTGGACTTTTGCATATCCCAGGAGGAGGGTAGATGAAGTGAACTGCACAAGTAAGCTACTAGCATAGAGAAGAGTGTTTGGATGCCTAGCAAAGGGGATACCAAAGGAGGCACTCCGCACTTAGGCTAAGTCTCTAGGCAGGCATAGGAGGGTCCCAAGTGTTACTACTCAACAGGAGCACAAAGGCAAGGAGAAGAACAAATTGCATTTTCTTTTTAGCTAGCAGATGAACAGTGACAAGTGGGAGGAGATGCAGCAGGATCAGACTCCCTGCAGGGGCCCAAGGACTTGGCAGGGGTCCAAGGTTGTTAAACTTTGGATGGAATCTAAATTCACAGATTAGGTAAATATGTTTTTAGGATTATTACTGTGTCCGTTAGCACAAAATAAATAGCATCATATCCCCAGAACTAGCATACATCAGAGGACAGGCCTTCTACCCCACCCCCTCTCCTGAATCATACCGTCCTTCATCGATGGAATCCACAATGATTTGTTTGAGAACAAAGATACAGAGCATGGCCACAAATATGTGATGGATTGTGTGGAAATGTTCCACCTCCAGCAACGTGCTGTAAAAGAGAGACAAGTTGTCAGCAAGTAAGTTGTTGGGAGACATGGGCAGATAGAGATCATTGGACAAGACCTGGGAAAATCTGGGAAAAGATTTTCATTTGGTCTTCTGTGCAAAAACTTGTAGTTTCACGTTTACAGAAGAAATAACATTCAAGTGGCTGAGGGGAAAATGTTCCATCTCTTATGATATACAGGTAGTCCTCAACATACGACCGCAATTGAGCCCTTGGACCAGTGGTGAAATCTGAACTGGTTTGCTACCACTTTGCTGGCTCCACATGCGTGCTTTGCACCAAGCACGCACTTGCACTGCGCACCAAATGTGTACTGCGTGCACGCATGTGCAGTACACACCAGGAGGAGGCTTGGGAAGGTAAGTAGAACAGCGAGGGTGTAGGGAATCAGCTGTGGTGCGCGAGCTTGGGAACCTTTTAAAAAAATTTTTAAAAGCATTTTTTACTACCGGTTCTCCAGTAGTATACTCATACTCATACTCATACTCATACTCATACTCTCCCGGCACCTGCCAAAGAGTCTCAGCATTGTGTTGCTATGGAGCATGCTCATTCCTTATTGGGTTTTCCAACTCTTGTTCTTCATCAACAGTGGAGTATCAGTTGGAACCTGAGGCCTTTGGAGCCTGAGGCCTTAGAGATCTGGCTACTTTGCACATTGTCCCTCTATCTAAGTCTTATCATATCATAGCCAGGCATACTTACTCAAACAAGGACCGTTGAGGGACAAAGACTTTCTTCTTCAGTAGCTGACCCTTCTCTCTGCAAGATAAGATTTCAAAGCAGGTAATCTTTAATATATCTCTCAAAACCCTTCTCACCTCTGAGAAGTGGGGTAAAGGTGAGAGTCCCTGAGGATTTTACTCCACAGTCATTGATGACTATAGGAGGCGGTGCTCATCTCTGTTTCAAGGCCATTGAACCAGCACTGTCTGCTGACTCCATTTTCCCATCCCTGTTCTAAAATCAATTGCGAGAAACCTCTTCTACCTGCTTTGCTTCTTTGCTGGGACAACACTCAATTGCTGGGGTCTGGAATGAGCTGCTTCTTCCAAGGTCTTGTCCAAGAGATCACTCAGCTGATTGTGTACCTGTTCTAGTACCTTCGCCTTCATTACCTACCAGCAAAACAGAGGGAATTTAATGATGCCCAGGCCTGTCATAGATAGATTCCTAGAATGCATTTAGGTGATGGACACTGTCAGGGAATTGAACATCACAGATGATGTCCAAATGGTGTCAGACATGCTGACAGGAATTTGCAGTTTTATATAAACAAATATATTCATAGTAGGAACATCATGAGGTAAATTGCACATAGCACACAGCAACTAATCACGCCTTAGATTGCCTGGTGCAGTGGCCAGCTCTCCTCAACCAATTAGCTAGAACTGTGTGTTCTTACTCATTGTTCGGTTGCTTCCCTTCTTTGTTCTGTTACAGAAGCTCCCTTGCCCAGAAAGCCTAATAAACATACAGGACCTAATACTCTATGGCAAGGATAGAGACCATGTGACCGTGGAGACATAGAATTGACAATTTTCATCATTCTTGATAATTCATCATTTAGGGAGAATATTTGTTTCTCTAGTCCACCTGCTTTTATTATTACCTATTATAATATCTATTATTACCTCCAGGTGTCTCTTCCATTGGATGTGGGCAGTGATTTTCTCCAGGTGTTCAACTTCTGCTAGAGAATTAGAAACAGGTTCACTTTAAAAGCATGATTGGACATTAGGCAAATGGAGGAAGTCAGTTCATTGTTGGGATTAGACAGAAATCTTCCCATTGTACAGAGTTTTTTCTTCTAAATTACTACTCCAAATTTCAAGCATTAGTTTCTCCACTCTTCGCATACTTTTGTAGCCTTTTTTAAAAAGCAGATTTCCACACTATAGTAACTTCTTTTAAATAGCAGATCTGGAAGTCTATGAACCTACAAGTCTATTTTGCTTAATTACCAAGTAAAGCAGCACAAAACATTACATCATTTTGGTAGATATGGAGGAAGGAATATTGCCAATACCTCTAACAAATATTTGAGTGTAGTACAGGTAGTCCCCAACTTACAACCATTCATTTAGTGACCGTTTGAAGTTACAATGGGACTGAAAAAAGTGACCTATGACCATTTTTCACATTTACAACCATTGCAGCATCCCCATGGGCACGGGATTAAAATTTGGACATTTAGCAACTGGCATGTATTTGACAGTGTACCAGGGTCATTAGATCCTCTTTTTGTGACCATCTGACAAGCAAAGTCAATGGGGAAGACAGATTCACTTAACAACAGTGGTACGGTCTTGTGATGAAAATTTCCAAATGTTTTCTTTGTAACTAGTTAACTAAGATGTTAATTGTTCCCTTCAGCTAAATGCTTGCATTGTTTTGTCTTTGAAAGATGAACTTTAGCATTTTCGGACAAATATTAAAGGCACACCTGTTTTTCATGCAAAACTCTTGATCTTTTTTTTTTGTCATTATTTTCCATATTATTTCGTACTGATGTGTGCTCAACCATTATCGGATGTTTGCCTCTCTGTCCCACTTCATAGGTTGCTGTCAGGCCCAAAACCAAGAATGCCATGCAGTGATTCTTCCCAGCTGAGTTCTTCATTATTTCAAACCTATAGACAGAATTTTGCCAAACCCTGGACTCTACTATTTGCGTCTACAATACACTAATAGGGAAGGGCTGTCTTCAGCCTCTTTCTCTCACAAAAAATGTCTGTACTGAACTTTCTCCTTACCCCTTTGTGAATGCACCCCTTCCTTCTTGGGAATCCAGCTCCTTACTACATTCCATCATATCTGGAAATGATTAAAAATTGCATCTGCCATCCTTTCTGTAGAACCCTTTGGTATAACTTCCCCCTATTTTCTTCTTCCTTTAATGCACATTCGATCACCTCCTGTTCCAGAATCCCTACAATTACTTTGTAAATAAGGAGAACGCTCTGTATTAAGGAGAATACATAGAACATACACTATACCTTTAACTACAAGTTCTGTAGTCTTTTAGGAGGCATTCAGAATGGCAGGAGCTTCTTGGGGTTGAATTGCAAAGCATTTGGGGGACACTATGTATCTTTCTAGTAAAGTAATATAAGGCTTTTTGCTGTGGTTCCCAAAATGCTAATCTCTGCATAGTACTACCTAATTCCAAGAGCTAATTGAAAATCCCCAGATAATTTATCCACATTAAGGATATCCCCCCATTTGTGCAACAAAATATATCATCCATGCCCCTTAAATGCCTCCTTACCATTGAGTAATTGTGTTTCCTCTTCTCCCCTGGTCTGCTCCTGAGAGCTTCTTTGCCTCATGCCTCCAGTGCTCATTTCCCTTGGCTCCATGATGGTTCTGAAAGTAGAGTTTCTTAGGTTACTTTCACCCTCTAGCCCAGCAGTCAGATAACTAATTCACCAGGGGAGGAAATAAAGTCTCTGGAGTTTGAAGTTTGCAGTTCCTTAATGCACCAATGAGGTAACTGATATCAGGTAGTGATAGCAAAGGTAGAGGTTTGACCTCCCTATCCTGATTGTCAAGTTATACATTTTCAACTGAACTTTGCTTAGAGAAAAGTTGTAATGGAGCCAGGTTTCCAAGATCTTCCATTATTCACACCGTTTTATTTTCTGAATCAAATTAGCAAATATTTATTTTTTACAGCTGAAACAATTCCATCTGAGAGTCAGTGAAAAGGAGCTATTTATTTCCCAGGTTCTATGATTTGAGAATATGTCAAGGATATATTTTCTTGGCTGAAATCACACTTTGTAATTCAGCTGCATTTCCCCCAGCTGTTTAGTCACAAGGCCAGAATGTTCTCTAGTAATAATATTGGGGACAGAGGCAGAACCCCCAACAGTTGACATATGAGGCAAAGTAAGGAAGCTACCTCAGTCAGCAGATGCTGTGTGTGGCTGGGTTAAGATGCAATAGGAGATGCTGGCTATTCACTGGTGCTGAGGAAAGAGAGTTTTTAAAATAAACAAACAAATAATTGCTTGGTGGGACCACATAGTAATAGATAATAGCAATAGCAATTGCACTTAGACTTCCATACCACTCCATAGTGCTTTACAGCCCTCTCTAAGTGGTTTACAGAGTCATCATACTGCCCCCAACAATCTGGATCCTCATTTTACCACCTCAGAAGGATGGAAGGCAGAGTCAACCTTGAGCCGTTGAAGATCAAACTCCTGGCAGTGGGCAGAATTAGCCTGAAATATTGCATTCTAACCACTGTGCCACCAGAGCTCTAATAAGGAGTCAAAATGTCCTATGGAAATACCATGAAGAGCATGGATGAAGATCACTACAAATACATGGGAATATTTCAAGCTAAAAACATCAAGCACAATGAAGTCAAGAAGAATGTTAGAAATGAATACATTATGAGATTGAAGATTTTAAAGTCCAAACTCAGAAGAAGAAATACCACCAAGGCAATTAATACTTGGAGAATTCCAGTCATTAGATACAGAGCTGGGCCATACACAGGTACAGCAGTGGACTGCACTCAAGCAGAACGAAAAGCCCTGAATAGGGAGACCAGACAAAATAGTAAAAAATGATTTATGCCCTTCTACTTACCAAGCACCAGCAAGTGTGGAATGTTGCAAGTACACCAAATAGTTGAAGAATAAAGAAGGGCATTGGAAGAATGCCTGAAGGACAGTGAAAAAGTTGCACTTAAGCTAGTATACCAGGAAGGCTAACTAAGTCTAGGAAAGACCAAACGGGCCTACAAAAAAATTAAATGAATAGAAAAAGGACATTGCAAGGCAAAGTATTACATGGCCAATACAAGAAAAGCAAAATACAGGTTGATAACACCAAGACTTGGCCATGGCTAAAAGCCGGAAAGTTGTAGAAAGAGACAGGATAATTCTGGCTGCACAACCAAATCTTAAGAACAAAAAACATACAAAGCCAGAATTGAGAAGACAGCAATAGCAAGCAAATGCCGCCTCTTAAAAGAAGCTGAAGAAAATGGATCACCTTGTGAGCTGCAAGAAGCTCTCACAGATTGACAACAAACAATGGCATAAGAAAATAGCAACAATAATACAGTGGAATATCACTAGAAATATCATTTGTCTGCAAACAAAAACTGTTCAGAGCACAAAATAGACAAAATAATAGAAAAAGAAAAAGTAAAGTGCTCTAGAATTCAAATTCATTGTTGGATATGTCAGGGGGAAAACCAGATCATGAGCATAGCGGTGGTGGCGGGGAGCTCTGCCCACCTGCCTGGATGCTTCTGCATATTTATTTATTTATTTATTTTGTTGAGTACACATATTAGATAATATATATAAGTATAAGCATGAAATGAATACATAAAACGAGTACAATTAAAGGGAACATTAGGATAGGAACAGTAGGCATGCTGGTGCTCTTATGCATGCCCCTTAAGAAATAAAAGGAGACTAATATAGATCTATTTCAAGCTATTTAGCTCTTGTCAGCTTGCCATACCCTTACTTGGATTCGAACTTGGGTTGTCTGCATGTTAGGCAATTGTATTAACCTCTGAGACACAAGTTCTCCTTGCGCGCAGAATATGTTGTGCACGAGCGAGTGCCCAGGAACAAACCAGAAGTGACAGGTTTTGAAACCCGGCCCTGATTCAGAGGTTTATAAGAATTTAAAGCATAACAGACATAAAATCTTTGCTATAAGGCACTTACATTACATTGCAATGAAGGTCAATCAGACAAGCAGTGAAAATGGATGGCTTGAGGCCAATTGCCCGATTCAGTGTCCAGCATTTCATTATATGTCATAAAACTGGAAAGCACATGACTTTCAGGATTCTGCCAACTAGTCATAACAACAGGGGCAGTTTTCCATTCCTTTAACCTCAATGTTACAACATGGTTATTTATACATGTATTTTAAGTGCATATTTCCTCTTTGCCCACAACATCTTGCCAGCTAAGCAATTGCCAGTGTTGAAAAGCACAATTTTGACATACTTAAAGGTCACAATTTCAGCACACAGAACAATACTGATTTTATTTCAGGCCCTTCAGACCTTAATATACACGATAGTGCAGGTAAATAGGCTTTATTAAAAAACAAAGGTGTACATTTATTTTTTTCTTCTTACAGATACTACCAGTAGATGGCAGTGTTTCAAATTTGGATCTATGGCATATTCTCTATGTTCTTTTGTTCTAAGTAGAGTTTCCTGTTTCCTGTTAAAGTTAAGCAGTAAAGCACATAAACAGTAAAGCATGTATGCAGCAGCATTAACAGTCTGGTCATAGCCAGCTACAGCAAATAAAAGCAAGATACAGCAACAGAAAGAAGACTGCAACAGAAGAAAATGGCCAGTAGCACAGCGACAATAAAGATTTTATTTGTGAATCTGATAAACCAGAACTAACAGTCCTGAAAATTCAAGATGAAGATGCTGCTAACAAGAGAAGCTACATGGAACTATATAAATGAAGCTAGGCCAGAACAAAATCCTTCAGATGAGTGGATAGAGAAAGCTCAGAGCACAGTCTCTCTTAGCATAGGAGATGATCAAATCATACATATATGTGAAACTGCTAAAGGAATGTGGGAAGGATTACAAAAGGTGCACGAAAGAGCTAATTTCAGCAATAAACTATTTGAGTGCAAAGCTATACCAAACCAAGCTGATGAAATGCCAGGCTATGCAGGATTACATAATCAGACCTTGGAAATGATTGAACACTTGAGAGGTGTAAGAGAAGAAATAGAAGATTTTCATGTCGCATTTTATTTTATCATGTCACGTTTCATTTTAAGTCCTGACATAATAAAGAAATTAACCGAGAATGACTGCAAGTGGAATAAAAATTAGTCCATATGCTCAAATAATGATATGTACCGGCTATATAAAAGGAAAGGTGATAAGAAAAGCCTTTCCAAAGCAGAGTAACAGTAGAGCTAAAAAACCTCTGGACTTAATTCATTCAGAACTTTGTGGTTGAATGAAAACATTGATTCCAGGAAAGAAGTATTTTCTCACTTTTATAGATGATTATTCCAGGTATATTACACAATATCTCTTACACAACAAAAGTGAGGTACCAGAGAAAGTAAGCCACAAATTAGGCAAAATGCCAAGTGTCTTGTACACAGACAACGACACTGAATATACAGGTGACAACACACAGGCAATTCTCAGAAACATGGCATAATAATTCAAAGTCCTGTACCATTCAACCCAGAACAAAACAGGTTTGTAGAAAGAAAGAATCATACTTTGTGAGAGTGTAAGAACTATGTTGTTTGATGCAGATATGCCAACCACATGGGTGGGGGGGGGGGGAGAGGCCAATATGACTGCATACTATCTCCAAAATCAACTACCAGGAAAATCCACTGAGAAAAACTCCACATGAACTGTGGAATGGAAAAAAAACCCAAATTTAAGCCATCTAAAATTTTTTTGAACCAAAGCCTATGTGCACACCCCAAAAGAAAAGCATTCAAAATGGGATGCTTGTGCAAAGGAAGGTGTACTTGTGGGGCAGGGGTGGGTTCCACTTACCTTTACTACCAGTTCGCAAGAAGCTTCGGTGCATGCGCAGATTGTCAGTGATGACATCGGGGTGGGGTGGGGTGGAGGCTCCCTCCGCCATTACTTTTTTTTAAAGGTTTTTATTAAGTTACATAGTTATACAATTCAACAATTTTCATTTAAGCTGCAGCTTTTTCATATACATATACACAAGTTTATATACATGGTATCTCTTAAATTACTTGATTAATTTAATATTACACTCTCTCTTCTTTTGCTTTTTGCGTTTATTTTCCATCCACTTATATCACATTTCCCACACCATATAAAATTCTGAATTCTCTTTCTCGTTTATCGCATAGGTTAATTTACACATCTCTGCGTCCCACCGCCATTACTATCAGTTCGCAAGAATCGGACCGAACCGGGAGCAACCCACCACTGTTGTGGGGTACAGTGAATCTCAAAAGGGACACAAACAAGGTACCCATCAGTAAAAGTATAATTACTGATGAAATCTCAGTGTGTTCAAAATTTCATGAAGTAACACAAATGCTTCAAACTGAGGAAAATTCTACTTCAGTGTCACATGAACATAAGAAACAAAATAAAACAGAAATAGAAATTAATGCAGAAACCAGGCCACAAGAAGTTTCAATCAGGAGACCCACCAGAAGCAATAAAGGCATCCCAGCCAAACTTATTTATTTATTTATTTATTTAATTTTATTTTTATACCGCCCTTCTCCTGCGGGACTCAGGGCGTTGTACAGCCGAGATAAAACATAGCATATAAAATTTAAAAACAGTTTAAAAAACAATTAAATAATTTTGGCCCAAAATTTAAAACAAACCAATTAAAACCGAATTCAATTAAAACTGAGAGGATGGGATCAAGCCAGCCCGGCTAGATGGAATAAGTGTGTTTTCAGGGCCCGACGAAAAGTCCGAAGGTTTGATATCGTGCGTATCTCAGGGGTAGGTCATTCCAGAGGGCAGGTGCTGCCACAGAGAAGGCTCTCCCCCTGGGGGTCGCCAGCTGGCACTGTCTGGCCGACGGGACCCTGAGGAGGCCCTCTCTGTGTGAGCGAACCAGTAGGTGGGAGGCTATTGGTGGCAGAAGGCGGTCTCACAGATACCCCGACCCTAAGCCATGGAGCGCTTTAAAGGTGGTCACCAACACCTTGAAGCGCACCCAGAAGACCACAGGAAGCCAGTGCAGCTCGCGCAGGAGAGGTGTCATATGTGAGCGCCCCGTCGCTCCCATAATTCCCCACGCGGCCGCATTCTGGACTAACTGCAGCCCATGTAGAGAGCATTGCAGTAGTCCAGGTAGGAAGTGATGAGTGCTTGAGTGACAGTGCGTAGGGAGTCCCGATCCAGAAAGGGGCGCAACTTCTCTCCTATGTCGCTTGCATAGTTGAATGTTGCATAGAAATATGTTCCAATAATGAATTCCAACATCCCCATTCTACCACTAATTATATTAGCCCCATTTTGAATCTTAGTTCTGCAAATCTGTTTCTTATGCTTCTTCTTGTCCTCCCCACCCCCTGCTTCTTCTTGTCATCCAGTCTGTCTGCAGAGCTGCTGCTGTTGCTGTGGCTCTCCAAAGGGCTGGCACTGAGCAACTGGGGCTTTGGCTCTAGCTCTAGCTGGGCTGGGGGACTAGGGCAGCGGCTGCAGCCTCTTTTGGATTCTCCTTCCTGTCTCTGGGTTTTAGTGCTACACGAGCAACATAGGAGAGACGTTTGGCTGGGATGCCTTTATTGCGTCTGGTGGATTTGGTGATTGAAACCTCTTGCAGTCTGGTTTCTTCTTTTATAACCCTTGGATAGTGATTCTCAGTTAATTTACTTGTTATGTCAGAACTTCAGTGCTCAAGTCGTCTGTGCTAAGTGTGAATGCAGTTTGAATGTTTTTCCTCCTTGGCAGTATTAGCTACCGGATTGCAGTTCAGTTGGTACAGTTCATCTGTAATTTTAGCCCTTGCAAGTAAGGTTTAAAAGCAAATCATGTTGCAATGCAGACCAGCCTTCTTTAACTGTACTGGCACAGGATGATTGAATTTGGAGTAGGTTGTGAACAACAATCTGGACTTTATCTTCTTTCTGTTCAGTTAGATTAAGAACAATGTTTCTATCCATTGGCAAGAAGATGATAATCACATAAGTTCATGGACACAAAACCTAGACTATCAACTGAGGAGTATAATGAGAAAAGTTTCAAAAGAAAAATAGGGTTCAATGATTTATTACTTAAGTGAGAACATTAGTAAATCAATAAAGAAGCATGGGACAAAGCAATTGCATTTTGTTGTGAAAGAATTGCACAAGTGAGTAAATTTCAGAACTGGCACTCAGATTAACTAAGTGAACCTGGTGCAAAAGGGAAAATTCTGAGCTCAGGGAATTTATTCTCACCAGCAGAACTGAATGGAGCTCATAGTTCTTCCTATATAAAAATCTACTAATAAACACCGTGTTTCTTGCATTTGGTAGTGGTAATAGAAGATGATGATGATGAGTTTACCAGGGAATCCTGATTTATCTCCTGTCCTTTTCTGAGTTTTATACATTATAATATACTCTGGTTATATCTTTATGGTTGTGTTAAAGATAACTCTATGTCCCTTCTGTTTTCTGTTTTCAAGTCCTGCTCTAAAATGGCTCACTCACTCTAGGCCAGGGCTGTCAAATTCACGGCCTGTGGGCTGGATGTGTTATGCGCTGGCCATGCCCATGCCTGGCAAAGGGGGAAAAAGTCACAATACATTACGTGATGCCACCATTATGACGTGAGTTTGACACCACTGCTCTAGGCAAAGTTCTCTCTCTCTCTCCCACTCCCTCTCCCACCCTCCCTCCCTCCCTCCACCTATCATCTATCTAATGTAGATACGTGCCCAGCTCAATTCTTGTGACTCTGGCAGCTCATTGTACTACACATAAAAACAGGAAATCATTAAATAATATTACAGTATAAAGATACCATGATCACTGCTGTTCAAAGCCACCAAGAGACCTAGAAGCAGGGATGAAATGCTCCCGGTTCACACCGGATTGCCCGATCTGGTAGCGATGGCAACAGGTGGTTCAGAGAACTGGTAGCAAAAATCCCTGCCCCCCCTCATGCCCAGCTGAGCCGCGTGATCATCAGAAGATTTTTTTTAATTTTTAAAAGCATTTTTTCTACAATCTTTTCGGCCGAAAAAATGCTTTTAAAAGTAAAAAAAAAAAAAAGCCTCTGATGATTGTGCAGCTCAGCTGGGATCGTTGAAGAAAAAATGCTTTTAAAAGCCTCTGACAATCCCAGCTGAGTTGCCTGATCGTCAGAGGCTTTTAAAAGCATTTTATTTTACAACCTCTTAGGCCAAAGAGGTTGTAGAAAAAGTGGTTTTAAAAGTTTTTTTTTAAAAAAAGTTGGCCACACCCACAGAACCGGTAGTAACAAATTTTACATTTCACCACTGCCAGATTGCACTCAAGAAGTGCAATCACAATCAAGTCTCAGTACTGTAACCTGGCCTGAAATCTGACTGAAAAGATCTAGATAAGGTCTGGGGAACTTTGAAGCTGTAGGCCTAGGTACAACTCAACATTCTCCCCCCAGATCGAAAGATTTGAGGTCAGAGAGGAATTCTCAAGGTCTGTGGAATCGAGCAACTGTTTCTTAAGGAAAGAGGACTCAAAGCAGGCAGAATCATCTCCTCCTTCAAAGAAGCGTTCACAGCTCAGGATCCAACCATATCATTTCCTAGGAAGCCTTGTGCATGTCATTTCCTTGGCTATAATGTAGAAGTAGATTGAATTTATTCCTCAATGGTTTTTCAACTTCCTAGTCTACAGATTTGCAATTCCCTGGATGTCTCCACATATTTTATTGCAAAAGTTTTACAGTTACATTTTCACCCCTTTTTCCCCCCCTCGCAACCCACCCCAAACTTCCCAGCCTCCCTAACCCACCCTAACCCTCCCCTCCCCCCAGACTTCCTCACAGTATACTCATGTCAAATAAAAGGAAAAACCCTCCTTTGTATATAAAACTTGAACCCCTCCCTCCCCCTTACAATTTTTCATCTTCATTACATTAACCTATTTCAATCTTAATACAACATTTTCAAATAAATTTTCATCCTGATTACCTTAAAAATATTTCTATCTTGATATAACATTTTCTAACAAATTTTCATCCTCAACCTTAAAATATTTCTATCTTGACATAACGTTTTCAAATAAAAGCTATTTGATACTTCCTAGTTTGATATTTATTCTGAACATAATCTATCCATTTCTTCCATTCCCATTCATAAGTCTCTTGAGAACAATCTTTTAAATATGCTGAAATCTTCGCCATCTCTGCAAAACTGGCCATCTTCAAAGTCCATTCCTCAATCGTAGGCAGCGCTTCATTTTTCCAATATTTACCTATCAACAATCTTGCTGCTGTTATCATGTACAATATCAATTTTGTTTCACCCAATGTAAAACCCTTAACTATACCCAATAAAAACAGTTGTGGAGAAAATTGAATTTTTTTCTTCAAAACATTCTGCATGACCCACCAAATTTTTATCCAAAAAGCCTTAACTTTCTTACAGGTCCACCAAACATGATAATATGTAGCGTCTAGACAATCACATCTCCAACATTTAGGCTGCACATTAGGGTACATACACGACAATTTTTTGGGGTCTAAATGCCATCTATAAAACATTTTATAGAAATTTTCCCTCAGATTCTGCGACTGTGTAAATTTAACATTCTGAACCCAAATTTTTTCCCATGTTTCCAACATCACTGGTTACATCATAATACCAGTTTTTTGGTCCTCTTTCCATCTCAATTGCAATTGATTATATTGTAACCAAGTTAGATTAATCCCTTCAGCCAACAATGTCTGTAATGTCTTCAGCTGCCATCTGCCCGCATCTGTAAAAAGAACCTCTTTGTATAAAAACCCCCCGAGTGACATTATATTTGTATTCCACAAAGTATGACCAAGATCCAGCCATAGCGGTATTTTATAATCCCAATTGTTTCGGTGCTTCTTCCAGACTCTCAACAATGAATCTCTAAGTATATGGCTTTTGAATACTTTATCCACTTTACTGTCATAAAATAAGTAAGCGTGCCATCCAAATTCCAAATCAAAACTTTCTACGTTTAGTATTCCAGTCTTTTTTCCTCCAAACCAATCACTTACTAAAGTCAAGGCTGTTGCATCATAATATAATTGTAGGTTTGGAAGTTTAAGACCTCCCCTTTCTGGAACGTCTTGCATGATTTTCATTTTTACTCTTGGTTTTTTCTCGTTCCAGACAAACTTGTTCACACCAGTTTGCCATACTTTTAATTGTTTATCATTTTTGAGCACCGGAATCATTTGAAACAAAAAAAGAAATCTTGGCAAAATGTTCATCTTAACTGCTGCTATTCTTCCCAGTAAAGACAGCTGCAGTTTTTTCCAAGTCTCCATATCTTTTTGCACCTCTCGCCACAACACCTCATAATTATTTTGAAACAATTTCATATTTGATTCTGCAACCTGAACTCCTAGATATTTTACCTTTGGTACAATCTCAAAACCTGCCCTCCTTTCTAGCTCCAGTTTACGATCTTGTGTCATATTTTTGACTACCATCTTAGTTTTTTTCTGATTCAATCTAAAACCTGAAACTTTACCATAGTCTTGTATAATGTCCTTCATCTGGATTATTGATTCCATTGGCTGTGTTAGGGTGACGACCAGATCATCTGCAAATGCCTTTATTCTGTAATCCTCTTGCCTTATCGTTATACCTTTCAAAGTATTAGAATCCCTTATTGTATTTAACAAGACTTCTAGTGTTAAAATAAACAACAATGGGGACAGCGGACATCCCTGTCTTGTTCCTTTTTCGATTTTAAACTCTGTTGTCAGACTTCCATTAATAATAATCTGTGCCTTTTGATCTTGATAAATTGCTGAGACCGCCTGTATAAATTGGTCCCCAAAGTCCATCCTTTTTAAAGTCTTTAGTAGAAAATTCCAGTCCACTTTATCAAAGGCCTTCTCTGCATCCAAAAAGACCAGCACTGCAGGGATCTGTTTATTCTTCTCAAGATATTCCAATAAATCTATTACATGCCTTACATTGTCATTCATATGCCTACCCTCAATAAATCCCACTTGATCATCATGAATCACCTTTTGAATCACTGGCATCAGTCTGTTGGCTAATACTTTTGCGTAAATTTTGTAATCCGTATTCAAAAGAGATATCGGTCTGTAGTTCTCTGGTTTTTTGGGACCTGCTTGTTCTTTTGGTATCAAAGAGATATAAGCTGTAGTCCATGATGGGGGTACTTTTCCCCCTTGTTGTATATTACAAAATAAATCTCTAAGTTGTTCCACCATTTCTGCCTGCAGAGTTTTATAATACACTGCAGTCAGACCATCCGTTCCAGGAGCTTTAGCTGTTTTTAATTGTTTTATTGCTGCTATTATCTCCTCCTCTGTTATAGGATAATTCATTCTTTCCTTTTGTTGCTCAGTAATTTTTGTAACTCTTTTGTTGTCTAAATATTTTTCTATAAGTCCATTCTGCACCTCCTCTCTGGCATATAGTTTAGTGTAATATTCAAAAAAGGCTTCTTTTATTAATTTCTGTTGAAAAACTTCTTTCCCTCCAATATCAATACTATCAATAGTCCGTATGCTCTGTTTCTTCCTTAATGTGTAAGCCAACCACCTGCCCGGTTTATTGGCGTTGCAGAATGTATTATGCTTCGCATATTGTAAATTTGTTGCAACTTGATCCGCTATAAGCATTTGGAATTGGTCTTTCAAAAGTTTTATAACACTAAGTATTCTTTCATCTGTTGGATTTTTAATAAGTAACTGTTCCTTGTTCTTTATTTCTGCTTCCAGTTCAAGTCTTTTCTTTTGTCGAGTCAACCTATGTTTAGAGTTCATATATATAAGCACCCCTCTCATATAAGCTTTGCTTGCGTCCCACACAATTTCCATTGGGGTGCCTTTATTCAAATTCATTTCAAAAAACTCTTTCAAATACTTTTTAAGTTCTGTTATATTTTTTTCATATCTGAACAAGTTTTCATTTAATCTCCAAGAACGTCTTTCATTCTTGCATGTCTCAATTTCTATCCACACTGGGCTATGATCAGTCAAAGTTCTTGGCAGAATCTTTGTTCTTTTTGTGCTGACAAGTAAATCATCAGACAACAAGATAAAGTCAATCCTGGAAAAGGATCTATGTCTGTCAGAGAAGAAAGTATAATCCAGTTCTTTTGGGTTATGTATTCTCCAAATATCTTTTAATTCCAGGTCTTCTTTCATATCAAAAAAAGTCTGTGGTAATCTAATTCTTGACTTTGCCAAAGTCTTTTTGTCTAATTTAGAATCAATTACTCCATTCCAATCTCCCATAATTAAAATAGATCTGTAATCCCATTGAAGTATTTTAGCATGCAGCATTTTATAATAATAGTCCTGTTGTTGATTAGGGGCATAAATTCCTATCAAAAGAATTTGATTATTAGCAGAAAGTAATTCTATTGCTACAAACCTGCCATCTTGATCAGCTTCTATAAGTTTGGCTGTAAATTTTTTATTTACGTAAATAACCACACCATTCTTTTTTTGGTTAGTTGAAGATATAAAATGTGTTCCTAATTTGGAATTTATCAAATAGTTTTGATCTTGAGCTGTAATATGCATTTCTTGTAAGCAAATTATATCATTATTATGTTGTTTTAAATATGCAAATACTTTCTTCCTTTTTTGTGTTACATTCAACCCATTCACATTCCAAGATAAACATTTAATCATCATTATTCTCTTTCTGGAGCAAAGAGCAGAACCTTCGGATTTCATCCGAAATCTTCTGTCCTGCATTCCCCACGGCCCCAGCCTTTTCCTTTTCCTGCTGTAACTTTTCTTTAAGTTACTTGGCTTTTGCTCGGGTTATACGCTGATCCTTGACTTCAGCTGCCCAAGCCGGCTCCAAAATTGGAGAAGGTTCCAGCAAAGGCTCATCCAGAAAACCTCCTTCAGCACCCTTCAACTCCTCTGATTCCTGCTTAGATTGTTGTTGTGATTCTTGAGGTTGCTTCTTATCACTCTCTTTAATCTCCAAGACTGTAGATGTTCGTGGGGATGGTGTTCTTTCTTTAAAAATTTCAGTATAAAATTGCTCCGCCTTCTCCACAGTATTCAAACGGTGTTTCTCTCCCTTATATCTCAAAATTATGCCAGTTGGGGCGTCCCAACGAAATGGGATTTGATTATTCTGCAGTTCTTTAACAAGAAAACCAAAATCTTTTCTAGATTTCAACATCTTAGGTGGAAGCTCCTTGTAAACTGTAATCTTGGATCCGCTCACTTGCACAGAAGTGAGAAAAGATTTTTGCAGAATATCATTTCTTATTGCTCTGTCTGTAAAATATATGACCACATCTCTAGGCAATTGTCTTTGTCTGGCCACCCACGAGTTGACTCTGTAGATTTTATCTATTTTACAAAGGACCATCTCAGGATCAATTTTTAAAATCACAGCTAAGGCTTCAGCGCAGATCTGTCTCAGATCCTGTCTCTCCTCTTCTCTAATTCCTCGAAGCCGTATAGCAAATTCCATTGCCCGGAATTGCATCATAACAATCTCATTCTCAACTCTCTGCATCTTGTCATCAACATCAAAAAATTTATGATCATTATTTTTCATCTTAGCATTAACTTCTAATTTAAATTCATCCACTTTTGACTCAACTTTCATAATAAATCCTGCCAGGCCAGACGCCACATCTGTTATTTTTTTGGTCACCTTCTTTTGGTTCTGCTGCATTTCCTGCATAATTTCCTGTTGAGACTTTTGGATTTTTTCATCTATTTTATTTATTTTATCATCCATTTCTTGTTGAGCTTTTTGAAATTTATCATCCAGAATATTTGAAATGAATTCTTTTAAATCTCCCATATCCAGATCTTTTTTTTTGGGCTTGTGACTGCATGTCCTGTTTGCGTGTGGGGGACCCCCCCTGTTTTGCCTTCCTGCTTCTTTGAAGCCATCCTGCCACGTAGGCTAGCTTTTCTAAAAAGGGAGGTTCCGCCTCTTCTGCTACCTCCACAGTGCCTTCTAAAAAAGTCCCCCAGATTTACTCAAGGCAAAGCTCTAATGCAGCAAAAACAGGTAAAAGGGAGAGATTTTCCTCTTGTTTCTGTTGCAGCCGGAGCAACTTTATAGCAACTTTTTAACTTTGTAGCAAGACAAAATGACTTCACCAATCCACACCCGCTGATTCGTTTGCTCTAATACTGAGCGCCATATTTTTTCAGTCACTTTCACTCATTCAGAAACTTTCACTTCCGTATAAAAAATCAGCAAAGGGCTAATACTTGCAGTTCAGAATTTCAGGGTTTGGGTGGATTCGGTATTTATTTGGATTATTTTCCTCGCTCTTTGAAGGTTTCCTGCAGTCGGCTTGTTCTGCGAAAGCAGAGACGTCCCACGCCGCCCGGAGTCTCAGCAGGTTGAAAGGGAGCCGCGCCTGTTTCCTCCCCAGAAACAGTTCCCTGGGGGGGTTGCAGGGGCTCTACCTGTACCCTGCTGCCTCTTCTTCATAAATCCTCAGGATTTTGAAGATTTCAAGCCGCCTCGCGATCGAGAAGCGGCTCTACGAGCGGCGGGGGTGGCGGTGCTAAGAGAAGGCACCGTCGCCGCCGAAGACAAGGAAACCGGAAGTCGATGTCTCCACATATTAACCTGATCTGATCCAGCTTAGTTTCCCAGTTCTGACAAGGCTGTCCAGGACTGTCACCATCTCCCATCTCCTCCACCAAATGCAGGCGTGAGAGCAGCATTGCTCAGTTTTTCTTTTGCTCTTTGTTTATAGAGGCTACAGGTTTGTGTTCATTATGTTAAAAGTTAACTTAGTTTTGTCTGTGGTGATTTCCATGCTACAGATAAAGAAAGTAATGGTGACCTGGAAAGAGAGAACTTCATCCCTGGCTACTACAAACAGGAAAGGAGGAATCTCAAGGTATAGGCATTTTATTCCAGTTATTCTCAGTATTAGGTGTCCAGATATTGTTCTGTCATTTCCAGCCAAAATGAGCAATTGTCAGTGGTGATGGCAGCCATCAGGTGATTCATGATTGGAAGCAACAATGTTTCTTCTATGTGAGATGTACAACCACATAAATTTATATCTAATTTTATAACAATTTAATTATAATTATAGAGATGATATAATGCTGTGCGCACATTCAAATATTTTGCAGACAATGCTTCAGCCTCTGCAGTGAAATGAAAGATGTCACTTTTTTGTTACATTGAAAGAAACAATTGAAACATTATAAAGTTTGTGACCAAAAGTTTGTTTTTTTAATACTGTACTGCAGGAGCAACTTGTTTCTCCTTGGATGACAAATATGGCATGATGAGCAGATGGCTTTATCCTTGTCTCATACTGCAGTCTATTCTATTGTGGATGAGGCATCCCTTAGTTCAGGGATCAGCAACCTGCGGCTGTGGAGCCGCATGTGGCTCTTTCACCCCTCTGCTGCGGCTCCCTGTCATTCAAAATATGCATCACAACTACCAATGTGCGACACCTGCAAGCACGTGATTTATTGAGCTTTTCAACCTCTAGAAATAGAAATAAAGGAAATAGTCAGGCATGGGAAGGGTTTTGTGGCTCCCGGTGTTTTCTTTTCTGTGGGAAACGGGTCCAAATGGCTCTTTGAATGTTTAAGGTTGCAGACCCCTGCTAATGTAGCTAGCTGCCCAGGTCAATTCTTCTGACTCTGGCATTCATTGTACTACACATAAAAACAGGAAATCATTAAACAAAATCTAATGTACATGTGACAACAACCTGCGGCTATGGAGCCGCATGTGGCTGTTTCACCCCTCTGCTGTGGCTCCCTGTCACTCAAAATGTGTGTCACAACCACCAATGTGTGACACCTGCTGGCACGCAATTTATTGAGCTTTTTAATCCCCGGTAGGCCAACTATGGATAAATCCAAGAAAAGAAAAGTTTCAGAAGAAAACAGAACATTTTATTCAACTACATATGCTAGTTTTGTGGCTGCTCAAGGAATAGTCAGACATGGGAAGGGTTTTTGTGGCTTCTGGTGTTTTCTTTTCTGTGGGAAATGGGTTCAAATGGCTCTTTGAGTGTTTAAGGTTGCAGACCCCTGCCTTAATTCAATCAATCAGAATACAACTGGAAGGGAGCTTGAAGATCTTCTAGTTCAACTTCAAGCAGGAGACCCTATATCAGTGATGGCTAACCTTTTTGCCATCGCGTGCCAAAAGCGGGGAGAGTGTGGGGGGGTCGTGTGCACGCGTGCCCAAACCCATAATTCAATGCACCCCACCCCTGCGCTCCCCCCGCTTTTGGCATGCGATGGCACGGTGGGCCCAATAGGCCTGTTTTTTGCCCTCCCCAGGCTCCAGATGCTTTCTTTCAGAGGCTGGAAACGGCCTGTTTTCTGACTTCCAGAAAATTAGCTGGCCGGCACGTGCATGTGCGCTGGAGCTGAGCTAGGGCAATGCTCGCGTGCCCACAGATATGGCTCCGTGTGCCACCTGTGGCACGCGTGCCATAGGTTCACCATCACAGCCCTATACCATTTCAGACAGGTGGTTATCTAGTCTTTTCTTAAAAACCTCCTGTGATGTAGCACCTACAACTTCTGAAGGCAAGAAAGTTTCTACATCATTCCAAGTGGCTTCTCCCCTTGATTAATTTTCACCCATTGTTTTTTGTCTTGTCTTCTGGTGCTTTGGAAAATAAGTTGAGCCCCTCTTCTTTGTGGCAGATCCTGATATCCTGAAATACTGCTATCATTTCACCCCAGTCCTTTTCTCTAGACTGGCCATACCCAATTCCTGAAACTGTTCTTCATGTTTTTGTCTCCAGACCCTTAATCATCTTAGTTGATCTTCTTTGCACTTTTCCCCCCAAAGTCTCAACATCTTTTTTGTAATGCGGTGACCAAAACTGGATGCAGTATTCCAGGTGTGGTCATTAAAGATTTATAAAGCAATACTAATACTTCATGTGATTTTGATTCTGCCCCTGTGTTTATACAATCAAGGATTGTATTAGCTTTTTTTTGCTGCTGCTGCACACTCCTAGCTCATGTTTAAGTGATCATCCACTAAGGCTCCAAGGTCCCTCTCACAGTTACTGTTTTTGAGCCAGGTTTCACCTAATCTGTATTTGTAGCTTTGGTTTTTTTCTGTCTAGGTGTAAAATCTTGCTTTTTTCCACATTGAATTTTATGTTGTTGGATAGGGCCCATTGTTCAAGTCTGTCAAGATCTTTTTGGCTCCTGAGCTTGTCTTCTGGGGTATTGGCTACTCCTGCCAGCGTAGTGTCATCTGCAAATTTGATGAGTTCCCTTTTTATTCCCTCCTCTAAGTCATTTATGAAAATATTGGAGAATACCAGTCCCACGATGGAACCTTGTGGAACCCCACTGCTTACTTCCCTCCATGTAGACATCATGCCATTAAGGACTACTCATTGAGTAAGGTTTGTCAGCCAGTTACAAATTCAAATTCAAGTGGTGGGGATGTGTCTACCCCACATTTTTCTAGTTTTCCAAGAAGTAGATCATGGTCTACTTTGTTGAATGCCTTGCTGAAGTCTAAGTATACTATGTCGACAGAATTTCGCTTGTCTACTAATTTAGTCACTTTGTCAAAGAATGAAATAAGATTGATTTGGCATAATCTGACTTTATTTCCAAATATAGTTTCAAAAATCATTCACACAGTACAGTAGGTACTGCTAGAGATAAAATGTTGAATGAAGTCTAAAGATAGAAAATATAAGCAGTAATTCTGATATTGTTGAACTGTAACTCCCATCATTCCTCATCAATGGATGTGCGGGAGCTGGATTTCAGCTGTATCTGGAAAACTGCCTATCGATCTAAAAGTCACCTAGTTTGGATTAAAGCTGGGATGTGGGATAACCTACGTTTCAAGGTGGAGCTCTCACGTTTTCTTTTAAGTAGGTTAAGAAAGAAAGATAAGTCTTATAAGTCTTGGAGACAACCAAGGATTGTCATTTATACATTTTCCTTTGTCCCTTTTGCCTGGAATTTTAGCACCAAGAAGACCCATGAACTTCACACAGCAGGGATCTTTGTAGATGTTTTGTCTCTACTAGATGAGAACCTTTGAACCTACAAATCAAATTTTAGTACCCTCAGGTAATGAATTTCCAAATACAGCTTTGGAAGCCCTTGTTGAGAGTCCTTGTTGTCGCAGCAGCAGAGTCATGTGCTAACCTTGTCAGACGTGATTTCTGAAGCAAAGTAGAAGTCTAGGGTAGGCTGGAAATAGTTGCTTATGGGTGGCAAGACCAGGAACGTGGAGTCACTAGCCCCCAGAAGGTCTTCTGAAAAAAGAAAATGATGACTATGTCAAGAGAGAAAGAACAGCTAGAAGGGAGAGAACTATCACAAGACAAATTGATACAAGGATTCCAGCTAATCACATGCTTAGATCTAGATCAGCAAGATCAGCCATATATATGTTCCAACATAATCAGGAGCCCATCAGCACAATAATATTCCCAGAGTCTCAGCAATGTTGAAGGCAGCACTGGAGAGACTTTGAATTGCAGGCCTGATCTATTCTGGGATGGAGAATCTAGCTCTGGTAGTTTTGCTTCTCAGGCCCCTCAACTCGTGGAGGCAACCCAAGGTAGCCCAGACTTGAAGGATGCTGCTTGTCAAAGGCTTTCCTCACCACACCTGTCCCGGCATCACCCCTCCCCTGCCAGTCACTACTTGTCACTCCTGGCCATTCACCTCGCTGGAGCGAGTAGTTTCCAAATAAAAAGAACGCTCACCTTTTGCAAATAAATAACAAACATCTTGACTTCAGGTTTGATGCATCTTGCAAAGTATTACTGCACATTCTAGCCTCTTTTCTTATTAACAGGTCCATCTCAGATTGTAATTTGCTACAACTTTTGCATCATTCTAGGGGAGATTATTCCGAAATGTTATCTGTGATCTTTGCAGCTTTACAAGTTTGTTTCCTCCAACCCTGTTTTCGCATGCAATTCTTACAAGTTATTTTGACATTCCTTCCTCCTTTTTAAACAAAGTAGTGGTTAAAGTGCTGGCCTAGAAACCAAGAGACTCTGAGTTCTAGTCCCATTTTAGGCTTGGCAAAATGGCTGAGTGACCAGTCACTCTCTAACAGCCAAAACCACTTCTTAAATTGTGGTTGTGGGGAAACTAAGAGGAGGAAGGAATATTAGGTAAGTTCTCCGCCTTGAGTTCCTTATAAAGTAATGAAGACAAGATAAACATCTAGCAAAATAAACAAATCATTTGTGAGAATGATGTCCTTTTAAAGGAGAAGGGGTGCTGACTGCCTTGTCACATGCCTTACACTACTGCATTTATTTCATTTTTATCCACTTTATTTTTCTCTACTTTTTGGTTTATTCTTCAGTGATGACATAGCCTGTGAAATTCTTACCTGTCTCACATGCCAGGATTATGTGGCAAAACATGAGGTAAACAAATCCATGTGACTGAAGGCAATGGTAGCAGAAATCACTAAGCAGCTACATTAAGACAGAAAGGTGGAGGTACCAGCATGCAAAAAGCAGAGGATCTAGGGAGAAGAGAGCTGAGATATCCACCTTTCATCAAACTGGCACAACCTAATCAACTACAGAAAGGTAGAAACGTCGTTTGGAACCCGGAAGCGTCGCAGCGAGCCTGGTGAAAACTCAGCCAGACGAACCACCGTTGAGGGGTCTTCGGACCAGAACTGTCCTGTAGGGACAGTGAAAAAGGAGAGGCATCTTGGTTGGCTAAAGAGGAACAGGCAAGTTCCTCGGAAAGCCAGAGAAAACTCTTCAATCCAACAGCGCGGGGGGGGGGGGGGAGGGGGGAGACTATTACACAAACTATAGAACCGGTAGTAGAACTGGTGGAAGGCTCCACCCACTGACCTCAATGTCATCAAAATGCTTTTGCGCATGTGCAGCAGAGCGCGCGCACACGTGAGCAAAGCAAGCACATGTGTGTGGCCCCACTGCGAACTGGTAGTAAAGGTAAATAGAACCCACCCTTGATACAAAGGCAAAAAAGAAGAAAATTAAAGTAGTAAAGATCGTCAAAGTGGATTGCAAACAAAATGGATACTCTTTTACACTGCTGACTCAGATTGTTGATTTTAGAGAGACATCTTCAGGAGAAACAAGATCATTACAATACTAAAATTTTGTTTTGGAAAAAACTTTACTTTGAAAGCCATAACTATTGTGAGAACTTCCAAAGATGGTTTGTTTGTCTAGGAGCGGTTTGACTTTGATGATTAAAAAAGGAGGACTACAACGCGATTTTAAATTGGAATAATATTAACTTTAAAAGAACAAAATGGTGCAGAAACTTAAAGAAATGATGAAAATGATGTACTTATCATTGAAAATAGATATAAGGGAAATGACTATAACGTTGCATGGAAAATCAAAATCGGATGATTTAAAAATTGAGTTAGAGCATATTCAAGCTGACAAGGAAGCAACCAATGAGAAGCAAGAAAGAGAAACTGACAATAAAGAACAAGACAATGACAAAGAGATGGATCATGGAAAATTAAATGACTATGTCGGTAGTAATAATAAAAAGGAGAGCTTTAAAGATTACATTGGGATTAACAATGGAAAAAATAGAAAAGGGGGAAAGAGACAAAGAAGGAAAAGAGGGTGGAATAGAAAGAATAAAAAAAATTAAGTGATTACATTGGGATTAACAATGGAAATATTAGAAAGAAGGAGAAGGGATGGAAAATAATGGGAAATACAGGGCAAAATAGAGGACCTTATGATTTTAAAACACAAAATGATTACACTGGAATTAACAATGGAAAGAAAAGAAAAAGGGGAAAGAGATGGGAAATAATGGGAAATATAGGACAAAACAGGAGAGTTCAGGATTTTAAAGCCCAAAAGAAAAGAAGGGGAAAGAATAATAATAATTAAAAAAAAAACAGAAGGAGAAAGGGAAAAAAATAAATAGATAAATGTTATATACATTTAGAAATATGAATTGAAGTATGATTTATAGATGAAATGAATAATGGTAAAAAGATGAAATTGTGATGTTAATTAAGTAATTTAAAATAATGGAAAATTATATGCAAGTATGAACAATATTAAATAAAATTTTCAGAAATATGTTTTATGTAAAATTAGAGAAATTGTAATAATTGGAATACTTTGAATTGCATTGTTGGAGTTTATAAAATGACAAGTTTAAAAATATGAACAAATTTAATTAGGGAAATTGTAGTAATTGGAAGGTGAAATGATATTGTATTTTGAAATAGTTAGACTGGTGAAAGTAGAAATGATAAAAATCGGAATACTTTTAATTACACTGTTGGAGTTTATAACAACTGGAAGGAGAAATGATATATTTTGAAATAACTAGATTGTGATGAAAGTAGAAATGATTAAGATATTGTTTGAAGAGATATAAATATATATTTTTGACAAAGTATTTGAAAATTAGAGATAAGATTTAAGAATATAAAGAAAAAAACTGTTATAAAATTAATTGATTTTTACTAAGATACTGGAATGTATTATGTGGAAGAAGACTTAAGGAAATACATGATATAAAATGTTTTTGATTTATTATTTTGATATGAAATGAATGATTGTAATATTAGGAATTATGTTAAATGAGATTTTAAACTTAAGGGGTGTAATATAATTCCATTCAATATTTTTTTCATCCTTACTGCTATAATGGTCATAAAGATCTTGTAATCAGAATTCAAAAGAGAAATTGGTCTGTAGTTTTGAATCTGCGTTGGGTTGGTACCTTCTTTCATGATTACTGTGATGTATGCCTTTCTCCACAAGTTGGGCATTTTTGCTTTCAACAATACTTCATTATACAAGTCTAAGAGTATCGGTTCTAGTATTTCCCCCATTTTTTTTATAAAATTCACCTGATAGCCCATCAGGTCCCAGAGTTTTATTATTTTTTTGTCTATGCATTGCTTCTTTTAGTTCTTCCAAAGAAATCTCTCTATTTAATCCCATGTGTTCTTTGTCCTCTAACCTGGGCATACCTTCCTCTTTTAAATAAGTATTTATTTTTTCCATCTCCACTTCCTCTTGATTATACAAATTTTTGAAATATTCTAATGTTATCCTTCTAATTTCTTCCTCACTATTTTGTAAATCGCCCACCTCATCTTGTAATTGGTAAATTATCCTGCTTTCTCTTTCTTTTTTAAGTTTATATGCCAGCCATCTTCTCGGTTTATTTGTGTTTTCAAATTGATATTGTTTCATATATTTAATCTTTTTAATATGGTCTATTTGTTGAATTAAGTTCAGTTCATGTTTAACTGATATTAATTCTTCTTTAATCAGAGGTCATCTAAGTTTAATTGAAATTTATTTTCTAGATACTCTAATTTTTTCAATAGTATATCCTGTTGTTGCTTTTCCCCCTGTTCCTCATCGATGTATATGCTATTGTTATTCCTCTCATAAATGCCTTTAATGTATCCGATAAATTCTGTAATTTTGAAAGTATATTTTTCCTTTTTGTCTGATCATTCAGTCCATTTATGTTTGTTGATAGTAGTTGGGTTCTTTTATCTATTTTCTTATTTGTCTGTCGGTCTCTGATTTCTGGTTGCCCTAGTAGTTCTTTGTGGTCTGATCCTAATTTCCTTTCCTTCATCTTGGTTTTCCTTTGTCACCCTAGTTCTTTCTTCCATTTCCTCACTTCCAGATCCTTGTTTGTTCTTCTGTACTAACTATCTCCAATTGCTTTCTGCTGCTTGAGCTTTCCTCCACCCCTGTCAATTGATCGAATAATTCTTGGGCTTTGTCCAAGTTGTCAATTTTAATTTTTTTCCCCTACCAAGTTATTATCATTTCTTCTGGGATGATCCACCTAAATAGAATTTTTTTTGTATTCAGTAGTGATGCCAGGAACCTATAATCCCTCCTTTGTTCTTGTATCCGTCTAGGAATCTGTTTTAGTGTTATGATTTCTGTCCCTTTATAGAATATTGGTTCTTCTTTTGTAGTTTTATATACATCCTCAAGAATCTAAAATCTAATATGTACCTCTCTTGGGAAGTGGTGACGTCTTGCGTAATTGGTTTGAACTTGGAATATTTCATCAAATTCATTCCTAATCACTTGTTTGTCTCTCTGCAGGGCTTCAGCAATCAGTTCCACCATTATCTCCCCTAACTTCTCTTCTTTTGTTTCAACTACATTCTGAAACCTCAGAAAGAGCCTCGGTCCATCTCAAGATCTATCAGGGAA
The DNA here is from genome assembly GCA_022577455.1 of Arizona elegans. Classification (NCBI taxonomy): domain Eukaryota; kingdom Metazoa; phylum Chordata; class Lepidosauria; order Squamata; family Colubridae; genus Arizona; species Arizona elegans. The sequence continues at coordinate 20,622,214 of JAKOOJ010000003.1, forward strand.
TTTTCCAAATCCTTATTTACCGCCATTAGTTTTTGGTCTACCTGTTCTAATTTTTTTTCAGTTTGTTCTGCTTTCATTTCCACTGATTTAATTCTTTGTCCATTTTTTTGCATTGCCTGTTGAATTGAATCCATTTTGGTATCTAATGTTTATATATCCAATTTCAGGTCACCATGATTTTTAACCATTGTGTCTTGAAGTTTCATCATGGCGTCCTGTATTGTAACCAGTGTAGATTGCATCATTTCAACCGATAAATTAGTATTAGGTTTTTCTACTGGGAGCATCATGTCTATTGTTTTCTGGCTCGACGGGGAGGCCATCACCACCGTTGGATTTGATGCCGCCTTTTTCCCTGCTCTTAAGGTTGTGGTAGTAATACTAGTCATTTCTTTTAAGATTCTGCTTTGTTCTCCCAGAATATTATAAATTTTTGCCCAAATTATCATCCACTGTTGTCACTGAGTTGCTTATCTATTATTTATAATTTATATATATTTTACGCTCTAGTTTCTACTTCTATTGTATTATCCTTAATTACTTGATCAGAGATTTACAATTATATATCAATAACCCAAGATAGAGATACAGTACAATATAATTACAATCCAGTTACAAATTAATTGCTTAGTTAATTACTTACTTAGAGTAAGTTGAACTATATTATATGAATATAATTGATATAATAGGTATTTCTACTCTTAAATATTTAATTTACAAGAATTTATAAACATTTATAACTATTTTCTGTTGAATCTGATTTCTTCACCATAATCTAAATAATCAATAATTATTAATAATACTAATAACACTTAATCTATATATTTTTAGATATAATCTTACCACAGGAACAATATCAAATATCAAAACAAAAACCAACAAAATTATTCAAAGGAAGAAAAGGGGGAATTTCTATTCCCAAGTCATTAATCATTGTCTATAATTTATCTGTCTTGTCAATATTCCACATAAGACAAAGCGTCTGTTATGACATTCAGTTCCCCTCCCCAATGTTTCAATTTCTTTACTGATCTCACTTTTGTTTCCGCAGCACCACTGTTCTCTTTTCTATTTAATCATTTAATATTATATCATGTTATATTATGTTCAAGTCTCTTTATCCTTGCCGTTCTTGAAGTGGTTCGGGAATAACGAGAGGCACAAGCAAGCAAATGACAACAGCTCTTTAATATACAGTGAGACTTCAGCAAAAACTCAGAGGCTGCAGCCCTCCTTATATACAATCCTGGAGGGACTGTCAGCCAATCAGAAACTTAGGCAGGTTTGAAACTCCCGCTGAAATGTATCAATACATAACACCCCTCCCTTCCCAGAAGGCACTAACATTCAAATATTTACATATGTACACACAAAATCTCGCAGGTGCCCTGGACGAGTTCTCGTTCTAGTTGACCTGTGCAGTTCAGTGTTTGGCGGGGCGTCGAGCTGGTCAGAGGGACTTTCTGTCTCTCCCGGCTCCGCCAATGGAACCGCCTGGATTTTGTCCGGGGCGTGGTTATCCCCAGTTGGGAGTGGTGACTCGCTGGGGCAGCACTGGAACCAGGGCTTGTCAGCTAAGTATTCTCGCGAACCCGGGCTTGAGTTAGCTGTTTTGGGAAAGGTGTTGTAGTTAGGTTCAGAGATGTCTAAATTGATGTTTGCTTCGCCGACTATTCTTTTCCTAAATTGGTCTATGTGGCGCTTCCAGAGTCGGTCTACCCCTACGTCTACCGTGTAAGATTTTGGGCCTGTTATGCCCACTATGGTCCCTGCAACCCATAGAGGTCCGCTAGCATAATTGCGAGCAAACACCGGGGACCCGACCTGGAACTGTCTAAGTCCGGTGGTTTCTCCCTTGAAATTTTCGTGCGAATAATTTGGGTGAAGCCTGTCTAACACGCACCGAAGCTTCCTGCCCATGAGGAGCTCGGCTGGGCTTCTCCCTGTGGCTGTGCATGGTGTGGCATGCTGGACAGCTAAGAATTGGTCTATCCTGGCCTGCCAGTCCCTGTTATCTAGCCTGGACAATGCTTCTTTGGCCGTCCTTACGAAACGTTCGGCCAATCCGTTAGAAGCCGGATGGAAAGGGGCCGACAGGGCATGGCGGATGCCTAGTCCGGCCAAGTAGCCCTCAAACAGGGTTGCCGTGAATTGAGGGCCATTGTCAGATACCAGAGTATCCGGTAGGCCATGGGTGGCAAACAGCTTCCTCAGGACTTTGATGACTGCTTCGGCTGTGGTTGAAGGCATTAAGATTATTTCGAGCCATTTTGAGTAGGCATCGACTACAATTAGAAATGTTTGCCCGTGAAAGGGGCCATCAAAATCAATGTGGATCCTCCCCCATGGCCCTTTTGGTTTCTCCCACTCTCGGATGGGCGCTACCGGGGGATCGGGGCGAGACTCCTGGCAGGGTCTGCATTTCCCCACCCACTCGGAGATGACTTGGTCCATGTTGGGCCACCAAACATAACTGCGGGCTAAGCTTTTCATTCTGACAATGCCCGGATGCCCTTCGTGCAGTAATTCTAAGACCCTTGTTCTTAGTTTCGTAGGTACTACCACCCTGTCACCCCACAACAAACAACCCCCTTGCATAAACAGTTCGTTACGTTTGTTAACATAACCTTGGTACTTCCCCCCCGTCCACTTTGACCGGCCACCCCTTAAGGACCCAACCCATTACAGTACGAATAACCGGGTCTCTAGCAGAGGCTTTTGCCACCTCGCAAGAGGAGATAGGTCCCAAAGTCAAAGTGTCCAGCAGAAGAACGGGGGCTTCCGGCGTGGGGTTGGCAAGTAGGTCAGGTAGGGGGCAGTGGCTGAGGGCATCCACGTGGCCCAAAGTCCGCCCGGGTTGATGGACAAGCTGGTACGAGTAGGCCGACAGGAAAATGGCCCACCTGGTCAAACGTGGGGACAGAGCAGCGGGGGTGGGCCTATCACCTGCCAAAAGTCCCAGCAAGGGCCGGCGGTCAGTCACAAGTTCGAATTGCCCGCCATAGAGGTATTCGTGGAACTTTTTAACCCCTGCAATTGCAGCCAGAGCCTCTCTGTCCAACTGACTATAGTTCCACTCTGCGCTTGACAGGGTGCGAGAGTAAAACGCAATGGGCGCCTCTAGGCCGTTTGGCAGTCTATGGCCTAGGATGGCACCAACTCCTACGGGGGAGGTGTCACAAACCAATACAAGCGGTAGCGCTGCGTTGTATTGGATTAGGAAACTGTCTGCAGATAGAAGTCTCTTTACTGCCTCAAAAGCGGCTGCTTGTGGTTTCCCCCAGACCCATGGTACATTCTTCCCCAATAGTTTGTGTAGGGGATCTGCGACGGTGGCCTTGTCCTTCAGGAACATCGAATAAAAATTGAGCAGTCCAAGGAAGTCTTGGAGCTCCGCTTTGGTCTTGGAGGCTGGTGCGCTCTTAATAGCTCTCACCTTGCTTTCGGTAGGGTGGATGCCTGTGCCATCCACCCTGAACCCCAGAAACTCCACAGAGGGGACAGCGATCATGCACTTATTTTTCTTTAATTTAAGTCCCGCTTCTCTAAATCGGGAAAGGACGTTCCTTACTCGGTCCCCTAGCTGACGTTCGTCCTGGGCGCTGACTAGAATGTCGTCGAAATAAGGCATCACCCCCGGGAGCCCTTGCAAAAGATGCTCCATGGTGCTTTGAAACAGGCCGGGTACGACGCTCACCCCAAACTGGAGCCTGGTGCATTTGAATGCACCCCTATGAGTTACAATTGTTTGCGCCTCTGCCGTGGCATCGTCGACTGGTAATTGTTGATAGGCCTGAGCTAGGTCTAATTTGGCAAAAAATTTTCCGGGCCCCAGGGAGTGTAGTAGATGATGCACGATCAGCCCCGGATAGGCACTCGGCTGCAAAGCCTTGTTGATCGTGCACTTGTAGTCGGCACAAATCCTGATTGAGCCGTCAGACTTTACTGGGGTCACTATGGGGGTCTCCCATTTCGCATGGTCGACGGGGACTAATACCCCCTGTTTAATTAATTTATCCAGTTCGGCATCGATCTTTGGTTTCAATGCGAAAGGCACCCGTCTGGCTTTAAGTCTTATTTGGGCTACGTTGGGGTCTAGGTTAAGTGAGATAGGGGTCCCCACATACTTGCCCAACGTGTCCCCGAAGACGTCCTGGAACTCGTTCAGGAGGCTGTCCTTCAGTGATGGCTCGGACATTCGGTGGACGCCAGTGAAACCCATGCCGAGGGCTCGGAACCACCCCATGCCTAGAAGGTTAGGCAGCTGCTTCGTGACGATGGTCAGCGGCAGGTCTTTTTTGTAGTCTCTGTAGGTGACTCGGAACGTGCCCACGCCTTCGAGGGGTACCCGGTTCCCCTGGTAGTCTAGGATGCACAGTCGTTGCTTGGATAGCTGGTCCTTCTGGAACAATGGCAGGAGGGTCTTTAGGGTCGCCCATGACATTATGGAGAGAGCTGATCCGGTGTCGATCTCCATTGAGCATGGCTTGCCGTTGATTTCGACCACCGTGCTGACTTTGTCCTCGATCGCCATGCTGGCCTGGTCTATGTGTATGCTGCAGCCATCTCGCGGTTCAAATTCGCGCCGTTTCTTCGCACCGCCTTCTCTCATTGGATGCTTTTGGCTCGTCGGTTCCGGTTGGCTGTGGCGCTCACGTGGTTGGTGTTTTCTGGGCAGAATGGCTCTACAGACTCGCGCCAAGTGCCCTTTCTTCTCGCAACGCCTGCAAATAGCCTCTCTGTATTTGCTGGACAGTCTATCATGGTGCCCGCCACAGCTGGGACAGTTTCGCTGGGGGCTGCCTGTGTCTTTTCTCTGGTGCTCCGTTCGGAAGACGTCCTCATTTGACTCGGACTCCGAGCTGGATCCGGCGTCTTCCCTGTGCACCGGGGCAGACTTGGGACTGTCTTTGCTGGTCAGCAGACGCTGCAGCGTTTCTGCGGCTTTTGTGGAAGCTTCATGAGCCCTGGCCTCGTCTAGGGCTCCAGCAAGCGTTAAATCAGGCTTGGCGAGCAGGCGCCGTTGTAGCCTAATGTCCCGAACACCACAGATTAGTTGCTCAAGCAACGCATCGTCCAAGTCCCTATAGTTGCAATGAGTTGCGGCTTTCCGCAGGCTTGCCATGTATGCGCTGACCGGTTCTCCCTCTCGTTGAATGCGCTGTCTGAGTTGGTATCGTTGCACGAACTTGGAGGGCACGGGAGCGTAGTGAGCCCGGAGAGTTGCCATCAGGGTGTCCCAGGAGACGGTCTGGACCGGCGTTGGCTCACACAGTGACTCTGCCATCTCGAACACGTCCGGTCTGCAGTGGCTTAGGAAGAGGGCTCTCTTCCGATTAACGGAGAGACCCTGCATGTCGCTGGCTTCAAGCAAGCACTCAAACCTCGTTAGTTACGAGACCCATTTTTCGCGGGTCGGATCAAAAGGTTTGGGCGGAACGTAGGCAGACATGTTCGGTATGCCTCTGGTAGTTCGCCTCGTCGCCTAGCTGAAGCTCGTGGTCTCACTGGTTCGCTTCTTGTGGCCTCTATCCCATCCTCGTCGTCAATGAAGTGGTTCGGGAATAACGAGAGGCACAAGCAAGCAAGTGACAACAGCTCTTTAATATACAGTGAGACTTCAGCAAAAACTCAGAGGCTGCAGCCCTCCTTATATACAATCCTGGAGGGACTGTCAGCCAATCAGAAACATAGGCAGGTTTGAAACTCCCACTGAAAAGTATCAATACATAACAGTTCTCCTTTCCTTGGCTTTCTTACTTCCGCCAGTAGCATCCAATTTAGCCTAGTCGCTTCCTTTCCTCTTCACTTCACTTTTTTCAATTGAAAATCATCAATTTGTTCTTTCTGATGTTGCTTTCCCCAAAACTCCAAATCTTCCTGTTCATATCACCTCTCCTTTCCAAATTATTCTTTTTCCGTTTCTTTTCACCGTTGTCCTCTGCTCCCTTCTCCTACATTTGTTTTCATGCTTATAGTCTTATTCAAATCCCACTTTCCTTTTTGTTTTCCTCTCTCGGCAATTTCCTTTTTTTTTTTAATGAATCACAGCTCTCTCTCTCTCAGTCGCTGCTAAATTTCAATCAGAGCTTCTTCTGTTTGCCCAAATAGTTTTAAAATTAACTTACTTTGACAGGTCCAATAACCACACATAAGAGAATTTCTCATTTGGAAAATAGACACAGTCTGCTAACAATACTTGCTTCTGACCCTCTTGTGGGCTGTTACAGCCTCGGGTCTGCCATATCTGGTAGAATGATGGAACATCTTCTCGCCGGGTTAAAGAGGGCTTCCCTTGCTTTAGTGGATGATTGCCCACCACCACGCCGAACTCTGGGATTCACCTCTGCTTCGCATGGCTCTACAAGCTCCACGCGCCTTCGAAGGGTCCCCAAATACGGAAAAATCAGAGGTAAAGGACGGAGCTCGTCCTTTTCCTTCTGCGCTGCCCCAACAGCACTACTGGAAGTCTATCAAAGCATCTCCATATCTTTTCTTTTACGTAAACAGAGCTTATGCACCAAGACAAATTCCTTAGGTGTCCAATCACATTTGGCCAATAAAGAATCCTATTCTATTCTATTCTATTCTATTCTATTCTATTCTATTCTATTCTATTCTATTCTATTCTATTCTATTCTATTCTATTCTTGGCTGTCTGCCCGGAGCTATTAGCCCTCAATAGTGATGAGATAGAGGTTATTTAACTTAAGAGCCAGTTTGGTGTGGTGGTTCAGGTACTGACCTAGAAACCAGGAGACTGTGAATTCTAGGCTTCCCTTAGGGATGAAAGTAAGCTGAGTGAGTTGGGGCCAGTCACCCTCTTTCAGCCCAGCCCACCTTACAGGTTTGTTGTTGAGAAAATAGGAAACAGGAGCATTAGATATATGTAACGCCTTGCGTTGAGCAGAAATAAAAGCAGGATAAAAATAAAATACATATTTATTTTGAGCTAGCAGAGATACAGGTAAATAAGGCTAGGAATAGAGAATGTTGGAAAAGAAGGAAGGAAACAGAAGAGAAGGATGACCAGCAGCAAAGTGGATGGAGTTATACTGGCTATGACTGCACTATAGGGAGACTTGAAAGAACAAGAAGGCATAGATCCACATGGAGAAGATCTATTTATGTTGTAACTAGGAATCAGAACCAGCTTAATGGCACAAATCAACTGGTCAGTCGGTCGGTCAGTCTGTCAAGTTACTTAAAAAGTATATATAGGTACAGACTATATTAGAATCAACTTTTAGCTTTATAACAATTTCATTTGCAAGTTCCTGGTGTTTCTGAATTCCCCACCTTCTTTACCTTAATTTTAGCAGATGGAATATATACCAGTTAGTAGGCTTGACCCTCTTGGAAGAAGAGATATTTTCATTAATGAAAAATGGTATGAAGGCGGAATCCAAGACTTATTCTAACTCCACAAAGTAAGCTGCCTACTCACCTCTTTGAGTGGACAGTGGACCCGAGCAAACCACTCTTGGAATAATAAGGAGAAAATAATTGTTGAGCCCAAACAGAGGCATATCCACATGATGATGTTCCAGAAAGGGCCTTTTCTCTTATCATTGAGAACAAAGTTAAAGAACACTATAAAGACAAACAAAAAAGGGTTAGTTGTGTATATTCCAGCCACACTGAGCCAAGGAGATCTCTCAGTTACTGATTTCTAATAACTCTTATCTACAATAAGAACTTTCCTCATTACCAAAACTAAAATAACAGCAATTTCCATTTTAATTACAAGTCAATGTGCCCCATCCCTACTCCCATGGAGGTAAAATAATTTGGGAAATAGAATTCTCAAAGCAATGCCCTTGCAGGTGGAACTCTCTGCTCCTAGAACCTAGAATCTAGGCCTAGGCTATTTTCCTGTTGCTCTTCTATCTGTGTCCTAATTGTGACTAAAGCATCTGTTTTGGAAATGTAATTGGACTTCTGAAATAACCAAATTTTGTTTTCCAGTTATTAGTTTTGTTTCTGGTCTTGCTTTTCAAGTGTAGAAACCCCAAACCAAAGGAGGGTAGAACAGAATGAAAGAAGGTTCACCAGGAGCAATCCATGCTACATTATTTTTTAATGGGCCTTGCTTGAATCCTCTGAGGAAAGGTTCAGTCCATTTCCTGAGGCAGTACTAACCTCCAGGCATGGCAAAAAGCACAAACATGACAGGATAGAAGAAGCCAAAGGACAAGGTGAGTATGTATTCATGGAAAACTGCTGACAAAAGGAAGACGATGAGCATAGCTCCACCTCGGGTTCTCCCTCCAGTCAACTGGAAGAGAAGGAGCACAGGTGAGTTATAGACCTCATCTTGGTGTTCACCAATAAACAATGAAGATAGGCATCGAGAAATTACACATGGCTGGTTTACTTTATGGGGTAATATAGGGTGGGTCTGGTAATCTTGTCAGTCCTTTCAGGTAGTCCAGACAGTAAACCAATAATAGTACTTTTATTGCAAGGTTACAGAAATAGAATCTTGCAAGTCTGAAAGCACTTTCCCCATTCCCAACCTTTATTTTCTGAACCACAAGGAAGAATCCCTCCTGAGATGTTATTGTACCCCCATTCCTGCTCTGAGCTGAGACATCTCCTTTTGACCATTGTCCTGGCTGCAGTTCTTCCTCCTGCCCCCCAAAATTATTCTCACAGCCCATTACAGTCTTACCTACCCACAGAAAATCTTGATAAATATAGCAGTACAGCCAATCGTGTACAATCATACCCCATGACCGAAAGAATGTAGAGAATGATGTGGTATTCCACCAGTCCTAGGCAAGGAGAATGAAATAAAGAGCATGAAAAACCACAGAAATGCCAGGGTTGAAATGGGAACATCACTATATTTTGGCAAGGAAAGAGACAATCTACCTTAGCTTGTCTGTGTACAGGTAGTCCTTGAGTTACAAGAGCAATCAGGATTAGGATTTCCATCACTAAGTCAGTGGGGAAACCAGTGGGAAATTGCAACTCCCAAACAGGCAGGTAAGTGGCTACTGTCAGGTGCAGGAGAGCAAGGAGATGCACAGGGTGTTAGGGAAGGGGTGAGATCAAAGATTGGGGAGGGTCAAGGGGGCATGAAAAGTTAGATTTCAGCCATTGAGAAGACATGAATGAACCACCATGTGGGGTCTTGCAAAATCTTTCAGAACATGTTATTTGATCTCCCTTATAATCCCTAAACATACATGTTTCTAGAGGCAGTCTTCATTTAGTGACCACAATTGGGAGCAGCAACAAAGTTGTTAAGCGGTCATTAAGTGAAACAGTTATGTTATTTGCCTAATTTATTTATTGCCAAATTTAGATGGTTGCCTATCTCACCTAAAGTAACTCCGGTGCCATATGATAAAAGCAAAAATTAAAATATTTTACAAGCCCATTAAAACAATTAGTATGGAAAAAACAGTGCTTGCAATCTTAGTTCTACTTTGTTTTGCTTTACAGACCTGCAGAGGCTGTAAATGTGAGATTTGATCATAACTTTACTTTATCATCAAGTTGTAACTGCACCCAGTTGCTAAATGAGGGACCACCTGTATTTATTACTTTGATAACAATTAATCAGATAACAATTAATGTCAGCTTCTTCAGTACAGTTGTTTTAGCAAGTTGAAATTTGCTTCTTTTTCAGAGCCATAACCTCTCAGAACTCTGTGCGAAGTTTTTCAAACTGTTCTTCATGGCCAATGAAATCCAGACTCTCCATATCTTTCTTGCAACCTCTGCCACCCCTTGTTATCACCTTGTAGAAAGAACGGTCTGCAAAGCGCAGGATCTCAGCAAATATGTTTTGCCAGCAGTCTTGTAAGAAATAGGCGATCAAGAATAGCAAAGTTGTCCCTGAATGAGAGAGGTAAAGAAATACATCAGTTCTTCCCAGAGATTAAAAACTCAATTATTGTTACAAATTAAGACAGACAATTGCAACTCATTAGACTTTTAGGTTAGTATCCTAGTGGAATATCTGTTGAGATTCTTAATCATCCAGGTCATGGTTGACCCAAGCAAAGCTGCCTTTTGCAATTAACTAATAGTGGTTTGTCAATGCTGATGGTGCTGAAGTGGTGCAACAGATGTTTTGGGATTGCACCCATGGTACCTATTATTATGAGCACTCTCTTTGCTTTCTTTGGCTACAATTGTTCTGTTTGCATATCTTTATATTTTGTGATTTTTCTGCACTTTTTTTCTCTTTACTTCTGCTGTTTCCAGGTACTACAATGTCTACTAGCCAGACTTTTTTGTTGAAGGAGCCAATCTGGGTCAGTCACTGGGACCAGAGGTTTTGTCTTCTGAGCTTTCGGACTCTAGCCTAGGCTGGAGAGAAGTTCCCTGAAGATGGGCTCCAGCACGAGTCCGAAAGCTCAGGAGACAAAACTTCTGGTCCTGGTGAGTGACCCAAACTGGATCCTTCAACATTATCCTGGGACACATATATTCGCCTTCATTCGTGAATTTTGTCTTATCGATAATTGTTAACATAAACTGTTATGTGGCAGGTGCTTGTTTATTTTAATTCTAAAGTGTCAGTGCAGATTAATCTCTTCATTTTCTACTGTCTATTTTGTGCTCTTATCAGTTCCTGTTTGCAGGCAAGTGTTGTTATTATTGTTACCTTTTAATCCACCTTTTGAATATATAAGTCAAGGTGGAAAACATACACAATATTCAGCCTCCTACTTTCTTTGCAACAATCCTGTGATGTGGATTGGGATGAGAGGAATTGACCGGCCCAAAGTCCCCCAGCCGCCTTTCATGCTTCTTAAGGCAGGCCTAGAACTCACTATAAACTGGTTAGAAGGCCAGCGGTTTTACCATTATATCCAACTGGTCTTGTTCCCAACATGTGTGCAGAGTATCCGGAGGCAGGCAGCCAGCCAGCCAGCGTAGTTTGAACTGAGGCATCACTCCGCTCCATAATTCAGTAAACACCTATGAGTGATTTTAGCTGGGCACAGAGGGAAGATAGCTTCACATTTTTACAAGGAAAGAGGATTGGTTTAATATAAATCATTCTTTTTCAGAGGCAGATAATAGGCTGCAGTCAAATAATCAAAGGATCTGAAATGCAGATGCACTGCTAAAATTATATATTTATAATTATCCCCCCCACAAAAACCTAAAGCAATATATTTACAATTCTGTGATCAGAATAGATGAATTGCACAATCGCTTTAGATATATATATATATATATATATATATATATATATATATATATATATATATATATATATATATATATATATATATATATATATATATATATAATATATATATTATGAAAATACTATGGGAAGTCCTACCTCCCCGGAACAAAATTTTCTACAGAATATTAAAAGAGGCAGAATAGAATATTTCCCCTAAAGGAGAAATATTCTCCTTAATAAATGCAGAAAGCATCCCCCAGTCTTTCTGCTATAGGAAAACACCCTCAAGCAGAAGCCTGAAGAGGCTAGCCCAGTGATGGCTAAACTTTTTGTTGTCATGTGCCGAAAGCTCTCTCTCTCGTGCACCTGCATTTATAATGCAATGCGCATGCGACCCCCTGTGCTGTGACCACCTGCGCATGTGTGCGCAACCCCCCCACGCTCCCCCCATACCCTATTTTGAGCCTAGTAGGCCTCCCTGCAGCCTCCTGGGAGTATAAACGGGCCATGGAGAGGTCGCACTGTCTCCCATGCCCCATTTTGGGCCTCATGTCAGCCCCGGCACGCTTGATGGCATGGGGCTGCCACTCCAGCAGCGAAAGACGACACTGGGGCAGTTCCACTGGGGCAGTTCCAGCAGGGACTGGAAGACTCCGAGGCAGTGCTACACCCACTGTGCCTTTGCTTGTGGACCTCAGCTCCGTCGCAGACACTGACTGGGTTCTGGCTAGGCCGGGCCTGGCCACCACTGCCGCTGTCACGGATGTCAATTGGCAGGATCAGCTGAGAACCAGGAGCGGTGAGTGCTGGGGATCAAGAATAGCTGAGAGGTGGGACGGGCGCTGATGCAGCTGAGCAGGGTGGGGTGCACACAGGCTAGGGGCTGGCCCATGGGAACATTTAAATGGTGATAGGGAGCACTGGGCAGCTAACCCTGACTTCATTTCACTCTATTGCATTCAATGATGGTCAGTTTGTGCCGGAGCGAAGAAGATAAATACACTACGACTCAGGACTGAGTTTTGTGGAGTTTTCTTTTCTTGACTACCGGAATCCGACAGGAAGTCAGAGCTACCTTTGTCAGCATGGCTGAGGGAATGCAGCCAGTTCTGGAGGCTGCGGGCTCGGCAGAGTCCATGGACTAGTGGAGCCTGCCATCCTGGAGGCCCTGTCAGTTCCATCAGTGGGTCCTTCCCTGGATGTTCGACCCAAGGAATGGCCAATATCAAAAAAACCCCTAGCAGGCCAGGAGATGTTGGAGGCTTCTCAGGGTATGCTGCCTATTAGGCCTCCCTGCAACCTCCTGGGAGCAAAAATTGGTTGTGTGGGGGGCACACCGCTCCCCCCACACCCCATGTTGGGCCTAGTAGACCTCCCTGCACTTATAACCCATAATGCAATGCACGCTCGACTCCCCCCGCACACCCACGCCTTCTCTGCACCTGCCTTCACATGTCCTACATGCACCCCGCCCCCCGCACATACGCGCCAGAGATTCAAAAATCAGCTGGCCGGTGGGAGGTGCACACACATGCACGGTGGAGCTGAGCTGGGGCGACGGCTCGTGTACCTGCAGAGAGAGCTCCGCGTGCCACCTGTGACATGTGTGCCATAGGTTCGCCAGCACGGGGCTAGGCTTTGTGAATTGATATTTTGTATCCATTCATAAAGCCAGGCCCTCTATTCATAAACAAAGGGAAGTAAATAGCTCCAAATAAGCAGCACAATAGGCAAGGAGCCGAAACTGACAAGATTGCCTCAAACGAACAAAACACCTGGGTATTGCATTTCCCCTTCTGCCTATAGAACCAATCATGACCCCTACATGACGCCATAGGAATCTGGCAACAGCCATTAAGATAATCCCTACTCATGGTCACTCATGCCCTAGTCACTTCCTGTCTTGACTATTGCAACACGCTCTACATGGTGGTGCCCTTGAAGAGCATCCGGAAGCTCCAGCTGGTGCAAAATGCAGCAGCCCGCATGGCTTTATGCAGACCTCGGTGTGCACATGTATCACCTCTCCTGCGGGAGCTGCATTGGTTGCTGATTTTCTTCCGGGTGCAATTCAAGGTGCTGGTTGTCACATTTAAAGCCCTTCATGGCTTGGGACCAGATTATCTGAGGGACTGTCTCTTACCGGTCACATCTACTCAACCCACCAGAGCGGGGAAGTATGGAATGTTGCGGGTCCCATTCCCTAGCCTAGGGAGATACACCTGGTATGACCAGTGGTGAAATCTAAAATTTGTTATTACCGGTTCTGTGGGCGTGGCTTGGTGGGGGGTAATGTGACTGGGTGGGCATGGCCAATTTTTTTTTTACTTTTAAAACCATTTTTTACATGTAAAACCATGTAAAAAAATTCTTTCAAAAGGCTCTGACGATCCCAGCTGAATTGCCTGATCATCAGAGGGTCTTTAAAATCCCTCTGCCGATCAGGCAACTCAGCTGCGATCGTCAGAGCTTGAATCGCCAGAGCTTGGTTCGTCAGAGGCATTTAAAAGAGAAAAAAGGCTCTGATGATTGCGCTGCTCAGCTGGGCATGGGGGGCGGGGGCAGGATTTTTGCTACCGGTTCTCCGAACTGCCCGTCACCATTGCTACCTACTCGCCCGAGCTGGTCCGAACCGGGAGCATTTCACCCCTGGGTATGACCCAGAAGACGGCCCTTCTCTGTGGTGGCTCTCTCTTTCTGTAACATCATTTCCTCAGAGATTAGAATGGCCCCCCACTCTAACACTCTTCCAGAAGAATCTGGTTCTTCCAGTGGGCCTGGGAACACAGAGCAGGATGGAGCCCATTAAATGGCTCGTGTGATGTGTTGTCACTGGGTTGGGGGTTATTTTATTTTATTGCATTATTTTATTATATGATTATTCTCATTTATTAGTTTTATTATTTTATATATGAGATTTTTACATTCCTGTAGGCTGCCTTGAGTTGCCATGTGCGAATAGGCAGCAATATAAATTTCCTAAAATAAATGAAATGAAATTAAAATATTTAAGGGCATGAACAGGCATCTCAATCAGAAAGCCCCCCCAAATTGTATAAAAGCCTATCTACTCTCAACCAAAATTTGTCAGCCACATCATAGACATGCTGCTGTTACTGTTGTTTCTGGCTACCAAATAAATGCAGACCTCCTTTCCAACTGCAGCTGCCTTCAGTTCATTTCTCCTGCATCTTTCTCCCAGCTTGGAATAAGAACCAGACCAGATTTTACTTCCCACAATGCAAAATATATCTTTGCAACCAGGACTACAAATTTCCGTTTAGAAGTAAAAGTAACATTTTTGGCAAGTAGAATTTTATGAGCAGCACCATATCTTCCAGCTTTATCTCATGTATACAGGATTTTTGCATACCCCTTATTCAGGGGTGAAATCCAATTTTTTTCCCTACCGGTTCTGTGGGCGTGGCTTGGTGGGCGTGGCAGGGGAAGGATATTGCAAAAATCTCCATTGCCTCCCCACTCTGGAGGAAGGATATTGCAAAATCTCTATTCCCATCCCACTCTGGGGCCAGTCAGAGGTGGTATTTGCTAGTTCTCTGAACTACTCAACATTTCCACTACCGGTTCTCCAGAACTTGTTAGATCCTGCTGGATTTCATCCAGGACAATGTTCAAATGACCATAGAGCACAGCAGTTGGAGAATAATTCAGGCAAAAGATGTGGATGTTACATATAGTCCAAAATCATATATATATTGGGCTGTAAAATGAGGTAACTAATTATTTATTAAATTTATATACTGCTTATCTTGCTACTCAAAGCAATTCTGGGTGGCTTACAATGTATCACTTAGCTGCTACAGAGTCCTCGACTTATGATCATAATTGAGCCCAAAATTTTGGTTGCTGAGACAATTAAGTGAGTTTTGCCCCATTTTATGACTTTTCCTGCCAGTTGTTAAGTGAATCCCTGCAGTTATTAAGTTAGTAACCTAGTGGTTAAGTGAATCTGGATTCCCTATTGATTTTGCTGGTCAGAAGGACGCAAAAAATGATTCAATAACCCCGGAATACTACAACCATAATAAATACATGCCAGTATTTATGGCATGTAGTTTGATCGCTTGAGCATGAGGATGCTGCAACAGTCATACCGTATTTTTCGGAGTATAAGACACACCTTTTTCCCCCAAAAAAGAGGGTGAAAATCTGGGTGTGTCTTATACTCCAAATGCAGCCCCGCCCAGCTTCTCAAACGGAGGTTTCAGAGGCTGAAAAAAGCATCAGAAACGAAGCTTCAGAAACGAAGCCCCCAAACAGAGCTTCAGAAGCTTTTTTTCTGAAGCTCTGTTTCGGAGGCTTTCAGAGGCAGGGGAAAAAGTTTTTTCTGAAACAGAGTTTCAGAAATTTCAGAGGCAGGAAAAAAAAAAAGCAAAAAAAAAAGCAAGGCACAGACCTCACAACCAAGGAACCTGTTGCTAAAATTCACCTCTGGGAACAGCTGATTGGGGGTATTCCGGGAGGCCGATCCACCTGCCAATCAGCTTTTTTCTTATTTTCCTCCTCAAAAACTAAGGTGCGCCTTATACTCCGGTGCATCTTATACTCTGAGAAATATGGTAAGTGTGAAAAACATTTATAAGTCACTTTTTTCAGTGCTGTTATAACTAAATAAATGGTTGTACGTTGAGAACTACCTGTAGTACGTCTCTCTTCACTTTTTCTAAAATGTTACAAATCAGCCTGATCGCATAATCCTATTACAGGAATATGAAACCATAATTGTTTCCACATACCGGGTACTACTGAATCAAAGATGTAGAGCAGCAGGATTTTGATGGTGAAGGGCTGTTTATGCATGTTGCTGAAGTTAGGGATGAAGTAGTATTTCAGAAGGAAATTCATAAAATATACACTCGCCAGAAACTGTGGGACAAAGAGAAAGTACTTTACCTTAGTGATCTACTGACATCTCAGTATTCTGGCAAGGCATACTGGTTGCAAGCTCTCAGCTATAACTAAGAACAACCTTCTTCTGGTCTATGATCTCAGAAGCTGGATTTGGTTGCCATTTTAATACAATTCTACAATGCCCAAATGCTGTCCTCCAACACCAGCCCCTCTTCTGTTTAGTTTTAGTCAATCTGTCATAGATTTCTGCACCACTCACTTCCTGAGTGGCTCTAAGTTCCATCCCCCTTTTTTCCTTTTGTTTTCCTGTGTGAGATATTTGAAAATATGTACGTTGTGTCTAAAGTTTTAAGTTGAACATCTCTTAGGAAAGTGAACTTTTTTGCATCAAAGATGACTCAGGACAAATATTATAATTCATTCACTCAAGGCTAGAGAACTCTGGGAAATTTAAATGGTGGTCTTTGGTCATTCAGGGCTTCTTAAATAATTATTGCTACAGTATTTACTACCTTGGCCAGCTAGGACCCTTTAGGGTTTCCAGATCAGCTCAGTCTCAAGGGAAAATCCAATCGTCTCCAAGCTCATTTCTAATCCATAGACAGACCAGATAAACTTAATGTGTTTCTCTCACCTCAACCAGTTTTTGGATGACATAACTCCAGCGGATGTATGGATCTCTATAAGGAAAGAAGCAGGGATGGAGTTGAGATATGATAAGAGAGTTTTCCCTTTTCTCGGATTGTACCATTGCTCTGGGGGCATGGGCCGTAGACCCAAAAGCCTGTTTTGCCCACCCTTTTTCTGATAGAGCTGAGAAACAGGGGGAAGGTGTGCAAAAACACAAGGATGATATGCAAGGAATTACCTTGGATAGCTCTTTCTGTAGATCAAAGTAGGGCAGAAGAGAAAATACAAGTAGGTTGAGAATTCAGGAGGGCTTATCTTCCCTGGAGTGGGGGGAAAGAAGCAAAGGAACAGTTGGAAGTACACAGGGACAAGTACAGAGATAGCAATTTGTATTATACACTGAAGAAATAATTGTCCTGGAGGACACATGGTACTCAAGTGCAGGCATCTTCTCTCTGCATGCCGTTTCAGCAGGAAGAATGCAGAGCTTTATGTATATGTGATGATAGCAGCAGCAATAGTACTCTTGTATACCACTTCACAGTTCTTTACAGCTCTCTCTAAGTGGTTTACAGAGTCAGCATATTGCCCCCAACAATCCTGATCCTCATTTTTATTGACCTTAGAAGGATGGAAGGTCAAGCCTGAGCTGGTAAGGCTCGAACTTCTAGCATTCAGCAGAATTAGCCTGCAGTGCTGCATTCTCACCACTGCGCTACCATGGCTCTGCTGATTAAGATACTTCTTATGTACCAAAAATAGCTGCAAAACCCGCTATAGTTAAAGTGAGATACAGGATGTAGAATACAGCTTTGTGAAAACCTGTCTCCATTGGTATACAAAAGCAACAAACAAGGAACATTTCTATTCCACGTGTTCACAAAGATATGCGTAAGAAAAAATGCAATCAATAATATCTTACACTACATGTCAGATTTTTTTTAATTTTTGAGTTTCTTTGTATTCTGATAAGAAAGATCAATAAATAGATCAATAAATAGATCAATAAATAAATCACCCATGTTCTGCAGCTCTTCATGCAAAACAAAGTCTGGCAAATAGAAGAAATTGTAATTTGATGAGGGATATGGATAAATAATTCTTGATCCTTTTCTTTGCAGCCATATAAGCTTTCTCATTATTTTGTTATACTTAAAATCTACTACCGTACCCAATCAATGACAGGAAAATGGAAAGTCTAATTCAACAGTTTCATAGATCAAGAAAGTCTGTGATAGCAATTAGCATGCGGAAGCCAATGGTTGCATGACTACTTTATGCTACAACTAAGATGCTGCATCGGTGGAAAATCAGTTTGGGGACTCTGGGGGCGACATATAGCCATCATAATAATCACTAAGAGCCTCCTAGTCAAACTCACCAACTTGGTCCCTGGCCTGGAGAAGAGGTGGCATCGATTCTCGCAGAAATGAGTAGCTTTTCATCAGGAACCGGATCTATGCCAGAGAGGGAAATGAGCAAGGAAACAGTGTGAAGTTAAGTCATGTTGTAGATATCCTTGCAGAGGACTTTAGTATTCAGCTATGCCACCTACCTGCCCTTTGGTACCATTCTTGTGGATATTCAAAGAAAGGAATTGCACCCATTAGCTCAGCAGGATGGGGTGATCCAAGAAGTCTCAAATGTTCCCATGGTGGATCCCATGGATCCCATGGTGCTCCAGACTGTCTGTCTAGACTTTTCAGACAGAAATGGCCCCTGCTTACTCACTTGGCTAACTGTCAGCTATACTGCCTGCTGATCTTTCTGCTCAACTTCTTGTTTGGATGAAATCTGCTTATCTTCCAGCTTGCAAGAAGAACATATATTTGAGGCCTTGGCAAGTCCTACTGTAAGCATTTATATATGACATATACATGACGATGGCTGCTAAGGACCATAATAGTACAGTGTAAGCACTGTAACTAATAGTACAGTGTAAGCACTAAACCACTGTACTTGATAGCACCACTAAACCACTGTACTTGATAGCACCCTGTTATTAACACAGCTGCCTGCAATTTCTGCTGGTTCGAATCTCTCCAAGGCTCAAGGTTGACTCAGCCTTCCATCCTTTCTAAGGTAGGTGAAATGAGGACCCAGTTTGTGGGGGCAATAAGCTGACTTTGTATAAAATATACAAAAGAATGAAGGCTATTGCTTAACGCATTGTAAGCTGCCCTGAGTCTCCGGAGAAGGGCGGCATATAAATCAATTTAAAAAAAAAAAAAAAACTTCTGCCACAAAATTTTTAAAAATGTACTGTATATCTTATTCCTGGCAATGTATAGTGAAGTATATATCTTTAACCTGGCCTACCCTTAATGACTCTATTTGGGGTTTGTCCAGACCATTCAGAGGACACCAAATAGGAGAAAGCTGCCTTAAACCTGGAGTGAGGTTGGCATTTCTTCTCTGTACAATGGCAAATATATGGCCTGTCTATGGAAGTATACATTTATGAATACAGGGGGCCTTTCTCGCACTTGCTGCTATCTATACTTTCCACACTGAGATGTCCTGGGGCAACCAGGATTCCTTCATAAATCCAACCTCACTTCAAAGTTCAACCTTAGCTTCCCACATTTCTGTCTAAAAACACCTTTCCCCTATACCCACTTTCTTTGTGCTGCCCCAGTGCCATACCTGCTCAGAGAGGACAATTATACGAGAGGCAATTCCCAAGTTACAATAGACAGCAATATAGACGGGGAAGAAGCCCAGCACTGCAGCATGGCAGAGCAGCACCAGCAACACCAAGGTGACCGTCAAGAGGTTGGGGAACCTGGTCATCTTCAAGCAGCCTGACCATATTTGCAGGGCCTGGTAGGGCACAAATAAGGTGTAGAGGAACATGCAGAGCCAGGCCAAGAGTGCTGTGGGCAGCTGTCGAAAGCCAATGATAAAGAGCTCGAAATCCAGAACAAGACTGTGGAAGACAAAGAAGAAAAAGAGCTCTAAGGATGCTCCCCAAAAGATAAGGATGTTTCAAATTAAATAAGCAATTTCTCTGGGGCAGCCCCAATATTCAGTGGCATAACTGCTGAAAAGTGAAGGAAATGGGTTCTACTATTTTGAGAAGGTAAACTCATGAAAGTTCCCATGAACTCTTCAAAATAGTCAGAACAAAGTTAGAATGAAGGAAAACCCACCTCCAACTGAAAAAATTACAATCAGTCCCCCTCACTTTGTCCATAATCTTGTTTTGTTTCATAATCTTTGTTTCATAACCTTCGTAATTTCAATTATTGTTCATCCTTAAATATTGGACCCACAAAAATGTCCCCAGCACAATTTAAATGGGTCAGGAATAGAGGACTGTGAGGTATTTGAGGGGTCTGTCATATTAGAAACATTACTCAACATTCCTGTCAGAATTATTTTATTTATTTATTTATTTGTTTGTTTGTTTAGATTTATATGCCACCCTTTCTCTGCGAGAACTCAGGACGGCTCACAACAATAAAACAGAAAAATAAAACAAAAACCCCGGGTTAAAAGTTACACATAAAATCGCTAAAATCAATTAAAATCCATTTTAAAATGGATTAGAATAATGTCTAATCGTTTTTTGGTACATCTCCCTGAGCTTTCTACTCTGCTGGTCTACAGCTTATGTGATCTGTCCCCGTAC
This sequence comes from Arizona elegans, assembly GCA_022577455.1. Taxonomy (NCBI): domain Eukaryota; kingdom Metazoa; phylum Chordata; class Lepidosauria; order Squamata; family Colubridae; genus Arizona; species Arizona elegans. The sequence continues at coordinate 20,642,508 of JAKOOJ010000003.1, forward strand.
CCACACACACACAAACAGCCAGCCGAGGGTTAAGGAAACACTTTGGAACGCACCCAGTTTCTTTATCTACCACTTGGCAGCGATAGACACACCGTCTGCCAAGTGCCTTTATTTTCACAGTAAAACAGAAAGATAAATACTCAAGAGTCCAAATGTCCGACAACAAGAAATCTTTCTCTCAGCAATTCCAGACGAGGCTTTAGTGACTATCCAAGGTTTGCTTTGTTCGTCACAAGGATCACTGACCACCACCCTCTATTATATAGTCTCTGGGGTGTGGTCCAGTGACTCAGTTCTAATCCCTAGCACGCCTCCTAAACTGCTGCAATCGTTTATCACGCCTTCGGAGGCGTGCGTCCAGGAATGATGTTTCTTCGTCACTCTGATCCGAGCCAGCTGTCTCCCTACTGATCTCCTCTCCCTCGGCCGGCACCTGAGACAATGCCAGAGGGGAGGGGCCTAGAGAGGGAGGCCTGGCTGACTCCTCTTCCTCATGCTCGGAGCTTTCTTCCTCCGATGGGACAGGCTCAGTGGGCGGGGCCACAACGTTATGTGGAGTTTAGGTTATTGTATAAGACATTTATTTATCCCATGTAAATCTTCCGTTTTGAAAATTCAAGGCAAACACCTGGAATTTCCTCCTAATCTTATCCCCAGTGAAAGTTGAGAGGTTGATAAACTGACCCAAAGCGACTCAATTAGCTCCCTTGCTGTGAAAGTGAACTTGGTGCTCTGTCTTCTAATGGACTTCTTCCTTGACCTGCTTCATGCTTGTTGGAATATATGTTAGAATTGGAATGTATTACTTAATTATTTAATTAATTAGCCAGTAGATGGCAGTGTTTAGTTAGCATCTATGGTCATAATCCATGGTTCCTTTATGTTCTGAGGAGAGTTTCCTGCAACAGTTGTGATAGTTGAAACTATTAACCAGCAAGGCCCATAGTGACTATACACTGTACACTTTATTTGACCTGTATGGCTACATAACCATCCTCTGCTACCAATCTGTATGGCAATATAATAATCCTCTGCTACCATTTCTACAGAGTAAATCAGAATTTCTAACAATGGTTCAGCTTCAACAGAACTGCTGATGATTTCAAGAATTTGCCTATCATGGTCATTTCCTTCTCCTTTTCCTTTGATGAATTGTTTTATTCGTAAGGCTTCCCAATTAAAAAATGGCCCATGGCAGCATACAACATTAAAAACAGATAAACATTACAATGAGCAGAATGGGCAAAAGGCTGGAATAATGCCAGAACCAGATTTTTCGTAGGCAGATGGAGACTGGCTCAAAGACTTCATGTTTTTCCATGAACGAAGGCAAAAATACTTATCCCAGGATAATGTTGGGGGATTCAATCGGGGTCAATCACTCGGACCAGAGGTTTGATCTTCCAAGTTTCAGGCTTCTGCTGGAGCCCATCCACAGGGAACTTCTCTCTCACCAGAATGTTTGTTTGTTTCTTTTTCAGGTCTTTCAAGGTGTGTTGCTTCATTGGACTGAGCACATTGTATGGTTTGTGTGCGATCAGCATTGCCAATACTTTTTGCCTGATGGCATGTTTTTCTGGTTCTTCTATCTCTGATCTGTTGAATATAGAGTCTAATGCTGCTATAAATTCTCTTAGGGTGGCATCTCGCTCACATTCTGGTGAGAGAGAAGTTCCCTCAGGATGGGCTCCAGCACGAGTCTGAAAGCTCATGGTGACCGACCCGGATTGGATCTTTATGTTTTTCTTTCCTACGGCCACTGGATCTGGATTGCAAAAATCCATCTGAGATATAGGTGACACAGAGAAATATTTGTATCTCTCTCAGGGGTGACATTCAAAATTTTTCTCTACTGGTTCGGTGGGCGTGACCTAGTGGGCGTGGCTTGGTGGTTATATGACTGGGTGGGTGTGGCTTGGTCATGTGACTGGGCGGGCAGGCGTGGCCAACTCAATGTTACTCCCACCCTGTCACATGAACACCCCCCCCAGGCACACCTGCCCAGGTTTTGTGGGTCCTGGTGTTTTCTGTGGGAAATGGGTCATGTGACTGGGTGGGCATTGCCAACTTGATTGGTCTCACCCTTAGGAAATTTCTCCTTAGTCCGACTCACAATAAAATAGAACTCTTCCAATATTTAGAATAGAATAGAATAACAGAATTGGAAATGACCTTGGAGGTCTTCTAGTCCAACTCCTTTCTTAGGCAGGAAACCCTGCACCACTTCAGACAAATGGTTACCTAACCTCTTCTTAAAAACTTTCAGTGTTGGAGCATTTACAAGTTCTGGAGGCACGTTGTTCCACTGATTAATTGTTCTGTCAAGAAATTTGAGGGGCTCCTAAAAAAATGAGGGAGTCAATCTATTTTTCAAAGTACCAAAAGGCAGAACAAGAAACAATGGATGGAAACTAACCAAAGAGAGAAGCAACCTAGGAGTAAGGAGAAATTTCCTAAGGGTGAGACCAATCAACCAATGGAATAGCTTGCCATCACTAAAGGCTTTCAAAAAGAGTGATGGAAGTGCACCCCAAAAGGACAGTGCCAGGAACCACTAAAACAATGCAGAAAACATAAAACAGCTATTCCCCCTTTTTAAAAAAGTCAACCCCAAAGCAAACACAGTAGCTGAGAGGGAAACTAAGAGCAGCTTCTCAGGCTAATTGAAAGCCTGTGTGTGCTGCCAAAAGCTATCCAACTGGGGTGAAATGCTTCCGGTTCAAACCGGATCACCTGATCCGGTAGTGATGGTGGCGGGTCGTTCGGAGAACTGGTAGCAAAAATCCCTGCCCCCCCCCACCATGCCCAGCTGAGCAGCAGAGGCTCATCAGAGGCTTTTTTTTTTACTTTTAAAAGCATTTTTCCTACAACCTCTTCCGACAAAAAAATGCTGTTAAAAGTTTAAAAAAAAGGCCTTTGATGATCGTGTGGCTCAGCTGGGATCGTTAGAGGCTTTTCAAAGCATTTTTTTCTGCAACTTCTTGGCCGAAGAGGTGGTAAAAAAAATGCTTTGAAAAGTCTCTGACGATCCCAGCTGAGTTGCCTGATCGGCAGAGGCTTTTCAAAGCATTAGAAAAAATGCTTTGAAAAGTTAAAAAAAAAAAAGTTGGCCATGCCCACCCAGTTACATTATCCCCCCAACAAGCCACGCCCACAGAACCAGTAGTAACAAATTTTACATTTCATCCCTGCATCCAACTCTATTATTCTATGTTCTCTATGTTCTAAATTGGGTGCTTCACAGCAGAAGCAATGCAGCTGGCTGGACCACACATGCATTAAATTCACGGCCTGTATGATCAAACTGCATCATTGTCCACTCCTGTATCTTTTCCCCCACGAAGAAACAAGAAGTAGCCAACACTGCAGCAGCTATAAAAGGTCTTGGGAAACTCCAGGGAGGATCACAGAAGTGTTACTTAATACTCTTTATAATGAAAATGTTTGTAATCTTGTCCTCCTTCCTGAAGGGAAGAGGTTAATCCCATTCCTAGATGGCTGATTGATGGGTTTCTCTGCCCTAATCATGTCAATTTCTGTTGTTTATTGACTTGATTCAGCGTGTATCGGCTGCATTCCAGCTACAACTGTTGAGCTATTAACTGAAGTGAGTGAGAGAGAGAGAAAAAAAACCCCTCTCTTGCACTTTATTTTTAACTGGTTCTCTGAACTGCCTAAGCAATTTACTAACGGTTCGGGTGAACCTGTGAGAACTGGCTGAATTTCACCTGTGATCTCTCTCTGCCTCCATCACATGGTCGTTTGGACTTTTGCATATCCCAGGAGGAGGGTAGAAGAAGTGAACTGCACAAGTAAGCTACTAGCATAGAGAAGAGTGTTTGGATGCCTAGCAAAGGTGGCACCAAAGGAGGCACTCCGCAATTAGGCTAAGTCTCTAGGCAGGCATAGGAGGGTCCCAAGTGTTACTACTCAACAGGAGCACAAAGTCAAGGAGAAGAACAAATTGCATTTTCTTTTTAGCTAGCAGATGAACAGTGACAAGTGGGAGGAGATGCAGCTGGATCAAGTTCCCTGCAGGGGCCCAAGGACTTGGCAGGGGTCCAAGGTTGTTAAACTTTGGATGGAATCTAAATTCACAGATTAAGTAAATATGTTTTTAGGATTATTACTGTGTCCGTAGGCACAAAATAAATAGCATCATATCCCCAGAACTAGCATACATCAGAGGACAGGCCTTCTACCCCACCCCCTCTCCTGAATCATACCGTCCTTCATCGATGGAATCCACAATGATTTGTTTGAGGACAAAGATACAGAGCATGGCCACAAATACGTGATGGATTGTGCGGAAATGTTCCACCTCCAGCAACGTGCTGTAAAAGAGAGACAAGTTGTCAGCAAGTAAGTTGTTGGGAGACATGGGCAGATGGAGATCATTGGACAAGACCTGGGAAAATCTGGGAAAAGATTTTCATTTGGTCTTCTGTGCAAAAACTTGTAGTTTCACGTTTACAGAAGAAATAACATTCAAGTGGCTGAGGGGAAAATGTTCCATCTCTTATGATATACAGGTAGTCCTCAACATATGACCGAAATTGAGCCCTTGGACCAGTGGTGAAATCTGAACTGGTTTGCTACCACTTTGCTGGCTCCACATGCGTGCTTTGCACTAAGCACACACTTGCACTGCGCACCAAATGTGTACTGCGTGCACGCATGTGCAGTACACACCAAAAGGAGGCTTGGGAAGGTAAGTAGAACAGCGAGGGTGTAGGGAATCATCTGTGGTGCGCGAGCTTGGGAACCTTTTAAAAATCTTTTTAAAAGCATTTTTTACTACCGGTTCTCCAGTAGTATACTCATACTCATACTCATACTCATACTCTCCCGGCACCTGCCAAAGAGTCTCAGCATTGTGTTGCTATGGAGCATGCTCAGTCCTTATTGGGTTTTCCAACTCTTGTTCTTCATCAACAGTGGAGTATCAGTTGGAACCTGAGGCCTTTGGAGCCTGAGGCCTTAGAGATCTGGCTACTTTGCACATTGTCCCTCTATCTAAGTCTTATCATATCATAGCCAGGCATACTTACTCAAACAAGGACCGTTGAGGGACAAAGACTTTCTTCTTCAGTAGCTGACCCTTCTCTCTGCAAGATAAGATTTCAAAGCAGGTAATCTTTAATATATCTCTCAAAACCCTTCTCACCTCTGAGAAGTGGGGTAAACGTGAGAGTCCCTGAGGATTTTACTCCACAGTCATTGATGACTATAGGAGGCGGTGCTCATCTCTGTTTCAAGGCCATTGAACCAGCACTGTCTGCTGACTCCATTTTCCCATCCCTGTTCTAAAATCAATTGCGAAAAACCTCTTCTACCTGCTTTGCTTCTTTGCTGGGACAACGCTCAATTGCTGGGGTCTGGAATGAGCTGCTTCTTCCAAGGTCTTGTCCAAGAGATCACTCAGCTGATTGTGTACCTGTTCTAGTACCTTCGCCTTCATTACCTACCAGCAAAACAGAGGGAATTTAATGATGCCCAGGCCTGTCATAGATAGATTCCTAGAATGCATTTAGGTGATGGACACTGTCAGGGAATTGAACATCACAGATGATGTCCAAATGGCGTCAGACATGCTGACAGGAATTTGCAGTTTTATATAAACAAATATATTCATAGTAGGAACATCATGAGGTAAATTGCACACAGCACACAGCAACTAATCACGCCTTAGATTGCCTGGTGCAGTGGCCAGCTCTCCTCAACCAATTAGCTAGAACTGTGTGTTCTTACTCATTGTTCGGTTGCTTCCCTTCTTTGTTCTGTTACAGAAGCTCCCTTGCCCAGAAAGCCTAATAAACATACAGGACCTAATACTCTATGGCAAGGATAGAGACCATGTGACCGTGGAGACATAGAATTGACCATTTTCATCATTCTTGATAATTCATCATTTAGGGAGAATATTTGTTTCTCTAGTCCACCTGCTTTTATTATTACCTATTCTAATATCTATTATTACCTCCAGGTGTCTCTTCCATTGGATGTGGGCAGTGATTTTCTCCAGGTGTTCAACTTCTGCTAGAGAATTAGAAACAGGTTCACTTTAAAAGCATGATTGGACATTAGGCAAATGGAGGAAGTCAGTTCATTGCTGGGATTAGACAGAAATCTTCCCATTGTACAGAGTTTTTTCTTCTAAATTACTACTCCAAATTTCAAGCATTAGTTTCTCCACTCTTTGCATACTTTTGTAGCCTTTTTTAAAAAGCAGATTTCCACACTATAGTAACTTCTTTTAAATGGCAGATCTGGAAGTCTGTGTTTATCCTACAAGTCTATTTTGCTTAATTACCAAGTAAAGCAGCACAAAACATTATATCATTTTAGTAGGAAGGAATATTGCCAGTACCTCTAACAAATATTTGAGTGCAGTACAGGTTGTCCTGACCTGTGACCGTTTGAAGTTACAATGGGACTGAAAAAAGTGACCTATGACCATTTTTCACACTTACAACCATTGCAGCATCCCCATGGGCACGGGATTAAAATTTGGACATTTAGCAACTAGCATGTATTTGACGGTTGCAGTGTATCGGGGTCATTAGATCCGGTTTTTGCGACCCTCTGACAAGCAAAGTCAATGGGGAAGACACATTCACTTAATAACAGTGTTACGGTCTTTTGATGAAAATTTCCAAATGTTTTCTTTGTAACTAGTTAACTAAGATGTTAATTGTTCCCTTCAGCTAAATGCTTGCATTGTTTTGTCTTTGAAAGATGAACTTTAGCATTTTCAGACAAATATTAAAGGCACACCTGCTCTTCATGCAAAGCTCTTGATCTTTTTTTTGTCATTATTTTGTATATTATTTCGTACTGATGTGTGGCTCAACCATTATCGGATGCTTGCCTCTCTGCCCCACTTCATAGGTTGCTGTCAGGCCCAAAACCAAGAATGCCATGCAGTGATTCTTCCCAGCTGAGTTCTTCATTATTTCAGACCTACAGGCAGAATTTTGCCAAACCCTGGACTCTACTATTTGCGTCTACAATACACTAATAGGGAAGGGCTGTCTTCAGCCTCTTTCTCTCACAAAAAATGTCTGTACTGAACTTTCTCCTTACCCCTTTGTGAATGCACCCCTTCCTTCTTGGGAATCCAGCTCCTTACTACATTCCATCATATCTGGAAATGATTAAAAATTGCATCTGCCATCCTTTCTGTAGAACCCTTTGGTATAACTTCCCCCTATTTTCTTCTTCCTTTAATGCACATTCGATCACCTCCTGTTCCAGAATCCCTACAATTACTTTGTAAATAAGGAGAACGCTCTGTATTAAGGAGAATACATAGAACATACACTATACCTTTAACTACAAGTTCTGTAGTCTTTTAGGAGGCATTCAGAATGGCAGGAGCTTCTTGGGGTTGAATTGCAAAGCATTTGGGGGACACTATGTATCTTTCTAGTAAAGTAATATAAGGCTTTTTGCTGTGGTTCCCAAAATGCTAATCTCTGCATAGTACTACCTAATTCCAAGACCTAATTGAAAATCCCCAGATAATTTATCCACATTAAGGATATCCCCCCATTTGTGCAACAAAATATATCATCCATGCCCCTTAAATGCCTCCTTACCATTGAGTAATTGTGTTTCCTCTTCTCCCCTGGTCTGCTCCTGAGAGCTTCTTTGCCTCATGCCTCCAGTGCTCATTTCCCTTGGCTCCATGATGGTTCTGAAAGTAGAGTTTCTTAGGTTACTTTCACCCTCTAGCCCAGCAGTCAGATAACTAATTCACCAGGGGAGGAAATAAAGTCTCTGGAGTTTGAAGTTTGCAGTTCCTTAATGCACCAATGAGGTAACTGATATCAGGTAGTGATAGCAAAGGTAGAGGTTTGACGTCCCTATCCTGATTGTCAAGTTATACATTTTCAACTGAACTTTGCTTAGAGAAAAGTTGTAATGGAGCCAGGTTTCCAAGATCTTCCATTATTCACACCATTTTATTTTCTGAATCAAATTAGCAAATATTTATTTTTTACAGCTGAAACAATTCCATCTGAGAGTCAGTGAAAAGGAGCTATTTATTTCCCAGGTTCTATGATTTGAGAATATGTCAAGGATATATTTTCTTGGCTGAAATCACACTTTGTAATTCAGCTGCATTTCCCCCAGCTGTTTAGTCACAAGGCCAGAATGTTCTCTAGTAATAATATTGGGGACAGAGGCAGAACCCCCAACAGTTGACATATGAGGCAAAGTAAGGAAGCTACCTCAGTCAGCAGATGCTGTGTGTGGCTGGGTTAAGATGCAATAGGAGATGCTGGCTATTCACTGGTGCTGAGGAAAGAGAGTTTTTAAAATAAACAAACAAATAATTGCTTGGTGGGACCACATAGTAATAGATAATAGCAATAGCAATTGCACTTAGACTTCCATACCACTCCATAGTGCTTTACAGCCCTCTCTAAGTGGTTTACAGAGTCATCATACTGCCCCCAACAATCTGGATCCTCATTTTACCACCTCAGAAGGATGGAAGGCAGAGTCAACCTTGAGCCGTTGAAGATCAAACTCCTGGCAGTGGGCAGAATTAGCCTGAAATATTGCATTCTAACCACTGTGCCACCAGAGCTCTAATAAGGAGTCAAAATGTCCTATGGAAATACCATGAAGAGCATGGATGAAGATCACTACAAATACATGGGAATATTTCAAGCTAAAAACATCAAGCACAATGAAGTCAAGAAGAATGTTAGAAATGAATACATTATGAGATTGAAGATTTTAAAGTCCAAACTCAGAAGAAGAAATACCACCAAGGCAATTAATACTTGGAGAATTCCAGTCATTAGATACAGAGCTGGGCCATACACAGGTACAGCAGTGGACTGCACTCAAGCAGAACGAAAAGCCCTGAATAGGGAGACCAGACAAAATAGTAAAAAATGATTTATGCCCTTCTACTTACCAAGCACCAGCAAGTGTGGAATGTTGCAAGTACACCAAATAGTTGAAGAATAAAGAAGGGCATTGGAAGAATGCCTGAAGGACAGTGAAAAAGTTGCACTTAAGCTAGTATACCAGGAAGGCTAACTAAGTCTAGGAAAGACCAAACGGGCCTACAAAAAAATTAAATGAATAGAAAAAGGACATTGCAAGGCAAAGTATTACATGGCCAATACAAGAAAAGCAAAATACAGGTTGATAACACCAAGACTTGGCCATGGCTAAAAGCCGGAAAGTTGTAGAAAGAGACAGGATAATTCTGGCTGCACAACCAAATCTTAAGAACAAAAAACATACAAAGCCAGAATTGAGAAGACAGCAATAGCAAGCAAATGCCGCCTCTTAAAAGAAGCTGAAGAAAATGGATCACCTTGTGAGCTGCAAGAAGCTCTCACAGATTGACAACAAACAATGGCATAAGAAAATAGCAACAATAATACAGTGGAATATCACTAGAAATATCATTTGTCTGCAAACAAAAACTGTTCAGAGCACAAAATAGACAAAATAATAGAAAAAGAAAAAGTAAAGTGCTCTAGAATTCAAATTCATTGTTGGATATGTCAGGGGGAAAACCAGATCATGAGCATAGCGGTGGTGGCGGGGAGCTCTGCCCACCTGCCTGGATGCTTCTGCATATTTATTTATTTATTTATTTTGTTGAGTACACATATTAGATAATATATATAAGTATAAGCATGAAATGAATACATAAAACGAGTACAATTAAAGGGAACATTAGGATAGGAACAGTAGGCATGCTGGTGCTCTTATGCATGCCCCTTAAGAAATAAAAGGAGACTAATATAGATCTATTTCAAGCTATTTAGCTCTTGTCAGCTTGCCATACCCTTACTTGGATTCGAACTTGGGTTGTCTGCATGTTAGGCAATTGTATTAACCTCTGAGACACAAGTTCTCCTTGCGCGCAGAATATGTTGTGCACGAGCGAGTGCCCAGGAACAAACCAGAAGTGACAGGTTTTGAAACCCGGCCCTGATTCAGAGGTTTATAAGAATTTAAAGCATAACAGACATAAAATCTTTGCTATAAGGCACTTACATTACATTGCAATGAAGGTCAATCAGACAAGCAGTGAAAATGGATGGCTTGAGGCCAATTGCCCGATTCAGTGTCTAGCATTTCATTATATGTCATAAAACTGGAAAGCACATGACTTTCAGGATTCTGCCAACTAGTCATAACAACAGGGGCAGTTTTCCATTCCTTTAACCTCAATGTTACAACATGGTTATTTATACATGTATTTTAAGTGCATATTTCCTCTTTGCCCACAACATCTTGCCAGCTAAGCAATTGCCAGTGTTGAAAAGCACAATTTTGACATACTTAAAGGTCACAATTTCAGCACACAGAACAATACTGATTTTATTTCAGGCCCTTCAGACCTTAATATACACGATAGTGCAGGTAAATAGGCTTTATTAAAAAACAAAGGTGTACATTTATTTTTTTCTTCTTACAGATACTACCAGTAGATGGCAGTGTTTCAAATTTGGATCTATGGCATATTCTCTATGTTCTTTTGTTCTAAGTAGAGTTTCCTGTTTCCTGTTAAAGTTAAGCAGTAAAGCACATAAACAGTAAAGCATGTATGCAGCAGCATTAACAGTCTGGTCATAGCCAGCTACAGCAAATAAAAGCAAGATACAGCAACAGAAAGAAGACTGCAACAGAAGAAAATGGCCAGTAGCACAGCGGCAATAAAGATTTTATTTGTGAATCTGATAAACCAGAACTAACAGTCCTGAAAATTCAAGATGAAGATGCTGCTAACAAGAGAAGCTACATGGAACTATATAAATGAAGCTAGGTCAGAACAAAATCCTTCAGATGAGTGGATAGAGAAAGCTCAGAGCACAGTCTCTCTTAGCATAGGAGATGATCAAATCATACATATATGTGAAACTGCTAAAGGAATGTGGGAAGGATTACAAAAGGTGCACGAAAGAGCTAATTTCAGCAATAAACTATTTGAGTGCAAAGCTATACCAAACCAAGCTGATGAAATGCCAGGCTATGCAGGATTACATAATCAGACCTTGGAAATGATTGAACACTTGAGAGGTGTAAGAGAAGAAATAGAAGATTTTCATGTCGCATTTTATTTTATCATGTCACGTTTCATTTTAAGTCCTGACATAATAAAGAAATTAACCGAGAATGACTGCAAGTGGAATAAAAATTAGTCCATATGCTCAAATAATGATATGTACCGGCTATATAAAAGGAAAGGTGATAAGAAAAGCCTTTCCAAAGCAGAGTAACAGTAGAGCTAAAAAACCTCTGGACTTAATTCATTCAGAACTTTCTGGTTGAATGAAAACATTGATTCCAGGAAAGAAGTATTTTCTCACTTTTATAGATGATTATTCCAGGTATATTACACAATATCTCTTACACAACAAAAGTGAGGTACCAGAGAAAGTAAGCCACAAATTAGGCAAAATGCCAAGTGTCTTGTACACAGACAACGACACTGAATATACAGGTGACAACACACAGGCAATTCTCAGAAACATGGCATAATAATTCAAAGTCCTGTACCATTCAACCCAGAACAAAACAGGTTTGTAGAAAGAAAGAATCATACTTTGTGAGAGTGTAAGAACTATGTTGTTTGATGCAGATATGCCAACCACATGGGTGGGGGGGGGAGAGGCCAATATGACTGCATACTATCTCCAAAATCAACTACCAGGAAAATCCACTGAGAAAAACTCCACATGAACTGTGGAATGGAAAAAAACCCCAAATTTAAGCCATCTAAAATTTTTTTGAACCAAAGCCTATGTGCACACCCCAAAAGAAAAGCATTCAAAATGGGATGCTTGTGCAAAGGAAGGTGTACTTGTGGGGCAGGGGTGGGTTCCACTTACCTTTACTACCAGTTCGCAAGAAGCTTCGGTGCATGCACAGATTGTCAGTGATGACATCGGGGTGGGGTGGGGTGGAGGCTCCCTCCGCCATTACTTTTTTTAAAAGGTTTTTATTAAGTTACATAGTTATACAATTCAACAATTTTCATTTAAGCTGCAGCTTTTTCATATACATATACACAAGTTTATATACATGGTATCTCTTAAATTACTTGATTAATTTAATATTACACTCTCTCTTCTTTTGCTTTTTGCGTATATTTTCCATCCACTTATATCACATTTCCCACACCATATAAAATTCTGAATTCTCTTTCTCGTTTATCGCATAGGTTAATTTACACATCTCTGCGTCCCACCGCTATTACTATCAGTTCGCAAGAATCGGACCGAACCGGGAGCAACCCACCACTGTTGTGGGGTACAGTGAATCTCAAAAGGGACACAAACAAGGTACCCATCAGTAAAAGTATAATTACTGATGAAATCTCAGTGTGTTCAAAATTTCATGAAGTAACACAAATGCTTCAAACTGAGGAAAATTCTACTTCAGTGTCACATGAACATAAGAAACAAAATAAAACAGAAATAGAAATTAATGCAGAAACCAGGCCACAAGAAGTTTCAATCAGGAGACCCACCAGAAGCAATAAAGGCATCCCAGCCAAACTTATTTATTTATTTATTTATTTAATTTTATTTTTATACCGCCCTTCTCCTGCGGGACTCAGGGCGTTGTACAGCCGAGATAAAACATAGCATATAAAATTTAAAAACAGTTTAAAAAACAATTAAATAATTTTGGCCCAAAATTTAAAACAAACCAATTAAAACCGAATTCAATTAAAACTGAGAGGATGGGATCAAGCCAGCCCGGCTAGATGGAATAAGTGTGTTTTCAGGGCCCGACGAAAAGTCCGAAGGTTTGATATCGTGCGTATCTCAGGGGTAGGTCATTCCAGAGGGCAGGTGCTGCCACAGAGAAGGCTCTCCCCCTGGGGGTCGCCAGCTGGCACTGTCTGGCCGACGGGACCCTGAGGAGGCCCTCTCTGTGCGAGCGAACCAGTAGGTGGGAGGCTATTGGTGGCAGAAGGCGGTCTCACAGATACCCCGACCCTAAGCCATGGAGCGCTTTAAAGGTGGTCACCAACACCTTGAAGCGCACCCAGAAGACCACAGGAAGCCAGTGCAGCTCGCGCAGGAGAGGTGTCATATGTGAGCGCCCCGTCGCTCCCATAATTCCCCACGCGGCCGCATTCTGGACTAACTGCAGCCCATGTAGAGAGCATTGCAGTAGTCCAGGTAGGAAGTGATGAGTGCTTGAGTGACAGTGCGTAGGGAGTCCCGATCCAGAAAGGGGCGCAACTTCTCTCCTATGTCGCTTGCATAGTTGAATGTTGCATAGAAATATGTTCCAATAATGAATTCCAACATCCCCATTCTACCACTAATTATATTAGCCCCATTTTGAATCTTAGTTCTGCAAATCTGTTTCTTATGCTTCTTCTTGTCCTCCCCACCCCCTGCTTCTTCTTGTCATCCAGTCTGTCTGCAGAGCTGCTGCTGTTGCTGTGGCTCTCCAAAGGGCTGGCACTGAGCAACTGGGGCTTTGGCTCTGGCTCTAGCTGGGCTGGGGGACTAGGGCAGCGGCTGCAGCCTCTTTTGGATTCTCCTTCCTGTCTCTGGGTTTTAGTGCTACACGAGCAACATAGGAGAGACGTTTGGCTGGGATGCCTTTATTGCGTCTGGTGGATTTGGTGATTGAAACCTCTTGCAGTCTGGTTTCTTCTTTTATAACCCTTGGATAGTGATTCTCAGTTAATTTATTTGTTATGTCAGAACTTCAGTGCTCAAGTCGTCTGTGCTAAGTGTGAATGCAGTTTGAATGTTTTTCCTCCTTGGCAGTATTAGCTACCGGATTGCAGTTCAGTTGGTACAGTTCATCTGTAATTTTAGCCCTTGCAAGTAAGGTTTAAAAGCAAATCATGTTGCAATGCAGACCAGCCTTCTTTAACTGTACTGGCACAGGATGATTGAATTTGGAGTAGGTTGTGAACAACAATCTGGACTTTATCTTCTTTCTGTTCAGTTAGATTAAGAACAATGTTTCTATCCATTGGCAAGAAGATGATAATCACATAAGTTCATGGACACAAAACCTAGACTATCAACTGAGGAGTATAATGAGAAAAGTTTCAAAAGAAAAATAGGGTTCAATGATTTATTACTTAAGTGAGAACATTAGTAAATCAATAAAGAAGCATGGGACAAAGCAATTGCATTTTGTTGTGAAAGAATTGCACAAGTGAGTAAATTTCAGAACTGGCACTCAGATTAACTAAGTGAACCTGGTGCAAAAGGGAAAATTCTGAGCTCAGGGAATTTATTCTCACCAGCAGAACTGAATGGAGCTCATAGTTCTTCCTATATAAAAATCTACTAATAAACACCGTGTTTCTTGCATTTGGTAGTGGTAATAGAAGATGATGATGATGAGTTTACCAGGGAATCCTGATTTATCTCCTGTCCTTTTCTGAGTTTTATACATTATAATATACTCTGGTTATATCTTTATGGTTGTGTTAAAGATAACTCTATGTCCCTTCTGTTTTCTGTTTTCAAGTCCTGCTCTAAAATGGCTCACTCACTCTAGGCCAGGGCTGTCAAATTCACGGCCTGTGGGCTGGATGTGTTATGCGCTGGCCATGCCCATGCCTGGCAAAGGGGGAAAAAGTCACAATACATTACGTGATGCCACCATTATGACGTGAGTTTGACACCACTGCTCTAGGCAAAGTTCTCTCTCTCTCTCCCACTCCCTCTCCCACCCTCCCTCCCTCCCTCCACCTATCATCTATCTAATGTAGATACGTGCCCAGCTCAATTCTTGTGACTCTGGCAGCTCATTGTACTACACATAAAAACAGGAAATCATTAAATAATATTACAGTATAAAGATACCATGATCACTGCTGTTCAAAGCCACCAAGAGACCTAGAAGCAGGGATGAAATGCTCCCGGTTCACACCGGATTGCCCGATCTGGTAGCGATGGCAACAGGTGGTTCAGAGAACTGGTAGCAAAAATCCCTGCCCCCCCTCATGCCCAGCTGAGCCGCGTGATCATCAGAAGATTTTTTTTAATTTTTAAAAGCATTTTTTCTACAATCTTTTCGGCCGAAAAAATGCTTTTAAAAGTAAAAAAAAAAAAAAGCCTCTGATGATTGTGCAGCTCAGCTGGGATCGTTGAAGAAAAAATGCTTTTAAAAGCCTCTGACAATCCCAGCTGAGTTGCCTGATCGTCAGAGGCTTTTAAAAGCATTTTATTTTACAACCTCTTAGGCCAAAGAGGTTGTAGAAAAAGTGGTTTTAAAAGTTTTTTTTTAAAAAAAGTTGGCCACACCCACAGAACCGGTAGTAACAAATTTTACATTTCACCACTGCCAGATTGCACTCAAGAAGTGCAATCACAATCAAGTCTCAGTACTGTAACCTGGCCTGAAATCTGACTGAAAAGATCTAGATAAGGTCTGGGGAACTTTGAAGCTGTAGGCCTAGGTACAACTCAACATTCTCCCCCCAGATCGAAAGATTTGAGGTCAGAGAGGAATTCTCAAGGTCTGTGGAATCGAGCAACTGTTTCTTAAGGAAAGAGGACTCAAAGCAGGCAGAATCATCTCCTCCTTCAAAGAAGCGTTCACAGCTCAGGATCCAACCATATCATTTCCTAGGAAGCCTTGTGCATGTCATTTCCTTGGCTATAATGTAGAAGTAGATTGAATTTATTCCTCAATGGTTTTTCAACTTCCTAGTCTACAGATTTGCAATTCCCTGGATGTCTCCACATATTTTATTGCAAAAGTTTTACAGTTACATTTTCACCCCTTTTTCCCCCCCTCGCAACCCACCCCAAACTTCCCAGCCTCCCTAACCCACCCTAACCCTCCCCTCCCCCCAGACTTCCTCACAGTATACTCATGTCAAATAAAAGGAAAAACCCTCCTTTGTATATAAAACTTGAACCCCTCCCTCCCCCTTACAATTTTTCATCTTCATTACATTAACCTATTTCAATCTTAATACAACATTTTCAAATAAATTTTCATCCTGATTACCTTAAAAATATTTCTATCTTGATATAACATTTTCTAACAAATTTTCATCCTCAACCTTAAAATATTTCTATCTTGACATAACGTTTTCAAATAAAAGCTATTTGATACTTCCTAGTTTGATATTTATTCTGAACATAATCTATCCATTTCTTCCATTCCCATTCATAAGTCTCTTGAGAACAATCTTTTAAATATGCTGAAATCTTCGCCATCTCTGCAAAACTGGCCATCTTCAAAGTCCATTCCTCAATCGTAGGCAGCGCTTCATTTTTCCAATATTTACCTATCAACAATCTTGCTGCTGTTATCATGTACAATATCAATTTTGTTTCACCCAATGTAAAACCCTTAACTATACCCAATAAAAACAGTTGTGGAGAAAATTGAATTTTTTTCTTCAAAACATTCTGCATGACCCACCAAATTTTTATCCAAAAAGCCTTAACTTTCTTACAGGTCCACCAAACATGATAATATGTAGCGTCTAGACAATCACATCTCCAACATTTAGGCTGCACATTAGGGTACATACACGACAATTTTTTGGGGTCTAAATGCCATCTATAAAACATTTTATAGAAATTTTCCCTCAGATTCTGCGACTGTGTAAATTTAACATTCTGAACCCAAATTTTTTCCCATGTTTCCAACATCACTGGTTACATCATAATACCAGTTTTTTGGTCCTCTTTCCATCTCAATTGCAATTGATTATATTGTAACCAAGTTAGATTAATCCCTTCAGCCAACAATGTCTGTAATGTCTTCAGCTGCCATCTGCCCGCATCTGTAAAAAGAACCTCTTTGTATAAAAACCCCCCGAGTGACATTATATTTGTATTCCACAAAGTATGACCAAGATCCAGCCATAGCGGTATTTTATAATCCCAATTGTTTCGGTGCTTCTTCCAGACTCTCAACAATGAATCTCTAAGTATATGGCTTTTGAATACTTTATCCACTTTACTGTCATAAAATAAGTAAGCGTGCCATCCAAATTCCAAATCAAAACTTTCTACGTTTAGTATTCCAGTCTTTTTTCCTCCAAACCAATCACTTACTAAAGTCAAGGCTGTTGCATCATAATATAATTGTAGGTTTGGAAGTTTAAGACCTCCCCTTTCTGGAACGTCTTGCATGATTTTCATTTTTACTCTTGGTTTTTTCTCGTTCCAGACAAACTTGTTCACACCAGTTTGCCATACTTTTAATTGTTTATCATTTTTGAGCACCGGAATCATTTGAAACAAAAAAAGAAATCTTGGCAAAATGTTCATCTTAACTGCTGCTATTCTTCCCAGTAAAGACAGCTGCAGTTTTTTCCAAGTCTCCATATCTTTTTGCACCTCTCGCCACAACACCTCATAATTATTTTGAAACAATTTCATATTTGATTCTGCAACCTGAACTCCTAGATATTTTACCTTTGGTACAATCTCAAAACCTGCCCTCCTTTCTAGCTCCAGTTTACGATCTTGTGTCATATTTTTGACTACCATCTTAGTTTTTTTCTGATTCAATCTAAAACCTGAAACTTTACCATAGTCTTGTATAATGTCCTTCATCTGGATTATTGATTCCATTGGCTGTGTTAGGGTGACGACCAGATCATCTGCAAATGCCTTTATTCTGTAATCCTCTTGCCTTATCGTTATACCTTTCAAAGTATTAGAATCCCTTATTGTATTTAACAAGACTTCTAGTGTTAAAATAAACAACAATGGGGACAGCGGACATCCCTGTCTTGTTCCTTTTTCGATTTTAAACTCTGTTGTCAGACTTCCATTAATAATAATCTGTGCCTTTTGATCTTGATAAATTGCTGAGACCGCCTGTATAAATTGGTCCCCAAAGTCCATCCTTTTTAAAGTCTTTAGTAGAAAATTCCAGTCCACTTTATCAAAGGCCTTCTCTGCATCCAAAAAGACCAGCACTGCAGGGATCTGTTTATTCTTCTCAAGATATTCCAATAAATCTATTACATGCCTTACATTGTCATTCATATGCCTACCCTCAATAAATCCCGCTTGATCATCATGAATCACCTTTTGAATCACTGGCATCAGTCTGTTGGCTAATACTTTTGTGTAAATTTTGTAATCCGTATTCAAAAGAGATATCAGTCTGTAGTTCTCTGGTTTTTTGGGACCTGCTTGTTCTTTTGGTATCAAAGAGATATAAGCTGTAGTCCATGATGGGGGTACTTTTCCCCCTTGTTGTATATTACAAAATAAATCTCTAAGTTGTTCCACCATTTCTGCCTGCAGAGTTTTATAATACACTGCAGTCAGACCATCCGTTCCAGGAGCTTTAGCTGTTTTTAATTGTTTTATTGCTGCTATTATCTCCTCCTCTGTTATAGGATAATTCATTCTTTCCTTTTGTTGCTCAGTAATTTTTGTAACTCTTTTGTTGTCTAAATATTTTTCTATAAGTCCATTCTGCACCTCCTCTCTGGCATATAGTTTAGTGTAATATTCAAAAAAGGCTTCTTTTATTAATTTCTGTTGAAAAACTTCTTTCCCTCCAATATCAATACTATCAATAGTCCGTATGCTCTGTTTCTTCCTTAATGTGTAAGCCAACCACCTGCCCGGTTTATTGGCGTTGCAGAATGTATTATGCTTCGCATATTGTAAATTTGTTGCAACTTGATCCGCTATAAGCATTTGGAATTGGTCTTTCAAAAGTTTTATAACACTAAGTATTCTTTCATCTGTTGGATTTTTAATAAGTAACTGTTCCTTGTTCTTTATTTCTGCTTCCAGTTCAAGTCTTTTCTTTTGTCGAGTCAACCTATGTTTAGAGTTCATATATATAAGCACCCCTCTCATATAAGCTTTGCTTGCGTCCCACACAATTTCCATTGGGGTGCCTTTATTCAAATTCATTTCAAAAAACTCTTTCAAATACTTTTTAAGTTCTGTTATATTTTTTTCATATCTGAACAAGTTTTCATTTAATCTCCAAGAACGTCTCTCATTCTTGCATGTCTCAATTTCTATCCACACTGGGCTATGATCAGTCAAAGTTCTTGGCAGAATCTTTGTTCTTTTTGTGCTGACAAGTAAATCATCAGACAACAAGATAAAGTCAATCCTGGAAAAGGATCTATGTCTGTCAGAGAAGAAAGTATAATCCAGTTCTTTTGGGTTATGTATTCTCCAAATATCTTTTAATTCCAGGTCTTCTTTCATATCAAAAAAAGTCTGTGGTAATCTAATTCTTGACTTTGCCAAAGTCTTTTTGTCTAATTTAGAATCAATTACTCCATTCCAATCTCCCATAATTAAAATAGATCTGTAATCCCATTGAAGTATTTTAGCATGCAGCATTTTATAATAATAGTCCTGTTGTTGATTAGGGGCATAAATTCCTATCAAAAGAATTTGATTATTAGCAGAAAGTAATTCTATTGCTACAAACCTGCCATCTTGATCAGCTTCTATAAGTTTGGCTGTAAATTTTTTATTTACGTAAATAACCACACCATTCTTTTTTTGGTTAGTTGAAGATATAAAATGTGTTCCTAATTTGGAATTTATCAAATAGTTTTGATCTTGAGCTGTAATATGCGTTTCTTGTAAGCAAATTATATCATTATTATGTTGTTTTAAATATGCAAATACTTTCTTTCTTTTTTGTGTTACATTCAACCCATTCACATTCCAAGATAAACATTTAATCATCATTATTCTCTTTCTGGAGCAAAGAGCAGAACCTTCGGATTTCATCCGAAATCTTCTGTCCTGCATTCCCCACGGCCCCAGCCTTTTCCTTTTCCTGCTGTAACTTTTCTTTAAGTTACTTGGCTTTTGCTCGGGTTATACGCTGATCCTTGACTTCAGCTGCCCAAGCCGGCTCCAAAATTGGAGAAGGTTCCAGCAAAGGCTCATCCAGAAAACCTCCTTCAGCACCCTTCAACTCCTCTGATTCCTGCTTAGATTGTTGTTGTGATTCTTGAGGTTGCTTCTTATCACTCTCTTTAATCTCCAAGACTGTAGATGTTCGTGGGGATGGTGTTCTTTCTTTAAAAATTTCAGTATAAAATTGCTCCGCCTTCTCCACAGTATTCAAACGGTGTTTCTCTCCCTTATATCTCAAAATTATGCCAGTTGGGGCGTCCCAACGAAATGGGATTTGATTATTCTGCAGTTCTTTAACAAGAAAACCAAAATCTTTTCTAGATTTCAACATCTTAGGTGGAAGCTCCTTGTAAACTGTAATCTTGGATCCGCTCACTTGCACAGAAGTGAGAAAAGATTTTTGCAGAATATCATTTCTTATTGCTCTGTCTGTAAAATATATGACCACATCTCTAGGCAATTGTCTTTGTCTGGCCACCCACGAGTTGACTCTGTAGATTTTATCTATTTTACAAAGGACCATCTCAGGATCAATTTTTAAAACCACAGCTAAGGCTTCAGCGCAGATCTGTCTCAGATCCTGTCTCTCCTCTTCTCTAATTCCTCGAAGCCGTATAGCAAATTCCATTGCCCGGAATTGCATCATAACAATCTCATTCTCAACTCTCTGCATCTTGTCATCAACATCAAAAAATTTATGATCATTATTTTTCATCTTAGCATTAACTTCTAATTTAAATTCATCCACTTTTGACTCAACTTTCATAATAAATCCTGCCAGGCCAGACGCCACATCTGTTATTTTTTTGGTCACCTTCTTTTGGTTCTGCTGCATTTCCTGCATAATTTCCTGTTGAGACTTTTGGATTTTTTCATCTATTTTATTTATTTTATCATCCATTTCTTGTTGAGCTTTTTGAAATTTATCATCCAGAATATTTGAAATGAATTCTTTTAAATCTCCCATATCCAGATCTTTTTTTTTGGGCTTGTGACTGCATGTCCTGTTTGCGTGTGGGGGACCCCCCCCCCTGTTTTGCCTTCCTGCTTCTTTGAAGCCATCCTGCCACGTAGGCTAGCTTTTCTAAAAAGGGAGGTTCCGCCTCTTCTGCTACCTCCACAGTGCCTTCTAAAAAAGTCCCCCAGATTTACTCAAGGCAAAGCTCTAATGCAGCAAAAACAGGTAAAAGGGAGAGATTTTCCTCTTGTTTCTGTTGCAGCCGGAGCAACTTTATAGCAACTTTTTAACTTTGTAGCAAGACAAAATGACTTCACCAATCCACACCCGCTGATTCGTTTGCTCTAATACTGAGCGCCATATTTTTTCAGTCACTTTCACTCATTCAGAAACTTTCACTTCCGTATAAAAAATCAGCAAAGGGCTAATACTTGCAGTTCAGAATTTCAGGGTTTGGGTGGATTCGGTATTTATTTGGATTATTTCCCTCGCTCTTTGAAGGTTTCCTGCAGTCGGCTTGTTCTGCGAAAGCAGAGACGTCCCACGCCGCCCGGAGTCTCAGCAGGTTGAAAGGGAGCCGCGCCTGTTTCCTCCCCAGAAACAGTTCCCTGGGGGGGTTGCAGGGGCTCTACCTGTACCCTGCTGCCTCTTCTTCATAAATCCTCAGGATTTTGAAGATTTCAAGCCGCCTCGCGATCGAGAAGCGGCTCTACGAGCGGCGGGGGTGGCGGTGCTAAGAGAAGGCACCGTCGCCGCCGAAGACAAGGAAACCGGAAGTCGATGTCTCCACATATTAACCTGATCTGATCCAGCTTAGTTTCCCAGTTCTGACAAGGCTGTCCAGGACTGTCACCATCTCCCATCTCCTCCACCAAATGCAGGCGTGAGAGCAGCATTGCTCAGTTTTTCTTTTGCTCTTTGTTTATAGAGGCTACAGGTTTGTGTTCATTATGTTAAAAGTTAACTTAGTTTTGTCTGTGGTGATTTCCATGCTACAGATAAAGAAAGTAATGGTGACCTGGAAAGAGAGAACTTCATCCCTGGCTACTACAAACAGGAAAGGAGGAATCTCAAGGTATAGGCATTTTATTCCAGTTATTCTCAGTATTAGGTGTCCAGATATTGTTCTGTCATTTCCAGCCAAAATGAGCAATTGTCAGTGGTGATGGCAGCCATCAGGTGATTCATGATTGGAAGCAACAATGTTTCTTCTATGTGAGATGTACAACCACATAAATTTATATCTAATTTTATAACAATTTAATTATAATTATAGAGATGATATAATGCTGTGCGCACATTCAAATATTTTGCAGACAATGCTTCAGCCTCTGCAGTGAAATGAAAGATGTCACTTTTTTGTTACATTGAAAGAAACAATTGAAACATTATAAAGTTTGTGACCAAATGTTTGTTTTTTTAATACTGTACTGCAGGAGCAACTTGTTTCTCCTTGGATGACAAATATGGCATGATGAGCAGATGGCTTTATCCTTGTCTCATACTGCAGTCTATTCTATTGTGGATGAGGCATCCCTTAGTTCAGGGATCAGCAACCTGCGGCTGTGGAGCTGCATGTGGCTCTTTCACCCCTCTGCTGCGGCTCCCTGTCATTCAAAATATGCATCACAACTACCAATGTGCGACACCCGCCAGCACGTGATTTATTGAGCTTTTCAACCTCTAGAAATAGAAATAAAGGAAATAGTCAGGCATGGGAAGGGTTTTGTGGCTCCCGGTGTTTTCTTTTCTGTGGGAAACGGGTCCAAATGGCTCTTTGAATGTTTAAGGTTGCAGACCCCTGCTAATGTAGCTAGCTGCCCAGGTCAATTCTTCTGACTCTGGCATTCATTGTACTACACATAAAAACAGGAAATCATTAAACAAAATCTAATGTACATGTGACAACAACCTGCGGCTATGGAGCCGCATGTGGCTGTTTCACCCCTCTGCTGTGGCTCCCTGTCACTCAAAATGTGTGTCACAACCACCAATGTGTGACACCTGCTGGCACGCAATTTATTGAGCTTTTTAATCCCCGGTAGGCCAACTATGGATAAATCCAAGAAAAGAAAAGTTTCAGAAGAAAACAGAACATTTTATTCAACTACATATGCTAGTTTTGTGGCTGCTCAAGGAATAGTCAGACATGGGAAGGGTTTTTGTGGCTTCTGGTGTTTTCTTTTCTGTGGGAAATGGGTTCAAATGGCTCTTTGAGTGTTTAAGGTTGCAGACCCCTGCCTTAATTCAATCAATCAGAATACAACTGGAAGGGAGCTTGAAGATCTTCTAGTTCAACTTCAAGCAGGAGACCCTATATCAGTGATGGCTAACCTTTTTGCCATCGCGTGCCAAAAGCGGGGAGAGTGTGGGGGGGTCGTGTGCACGCGTGCCCAAACCCATAATTCAATGCACCCCACCCCTGCGCTCCCCCCGCTTTTGGCATGCGATGGCACGGTGGGCCCAATAGGCCTGTTTTTTGCCCTCCCCAGGCTCCAGATGCTTTCTTTCAGAGGCTGGAAACGGCCTGTTTTCTGACTTCCAGAAAATTAGCTGGCCGGCACGTGCATGTGCGCTGGAGCTGAGCTAGGGCAATGCTCGCGTGCCCACAGATATGGCTCCGTGTGCCACCTGTGGCACGTGTGCCATAGGTTCACCATCACAGCCCTATACCATTTCAGACAGGTGGTTATCTAGTCTTTTCTTAAAAACCTCCTGTGATGTAGCACCTACAACTTCTGAAGGCAAGAAAGTTTCTACATCATTCCAAGTGGCTTCTCCCCTTGATTAATTTTCATCCATTGTTTTTTGTCTTGTCTTCTGGTGCTTTGGAAAATAAGTTGAGCCCCTCTTCTTTGTGGCAGATCCTGATATCCTGAAATACTGCTATCATTTCACCCCTAGTCCTTTTCTCTAGACTGGCCATACCCAATTCCTGAAACTGTTCTTCATGTTTTTGTCTCCAGACCCTTAATCATCTTAGTTGATCTTCTTTGCACTTTTCCCCCCAAAGTCTCAACATCTTTTTTGTAATGTGGTGACCAAAACTGGATGCAGTATTCCAGGTGTGGTCATTAAAGATTTATAAAGCAATACTAATACTTCATGTGTTTTTGATTCTGCCCCTGTGTTTATACAATCAAGGATTGTATTAGCTTTTTTTTGCTGCTGCTGCACACTCCTAGCTCATGTTTAAGTGATCATCCACTAAGGCTCCAAGGTCCCTCTCACAGTTACTGTTTTTGAGCCAGGTTTCACCTAATCTGTATTTGTAGCTTTGGTTTTTTTCTGTCTAGGTGTAAAATCTTGCTTTTTTCCACATTGAATTTTATGTTGTTGGATAGGGCCCATTGTTCAAGTCTGTCAAGATCTTTTTGGCTCCTGAGCTTGTCTTCTGGGGTGTTGGCTACTCCTGCCAGCGTAGTGTCATCTGCAAATTTGATGAGTTCCCTTTTTATTCCCTCCTCTAAGTCATTTATGAAAATATTGGAGAATACCAGTCCCACGATGGAACCTTGTGGAACCCCACTGCTTACTTCCCTCCATGTAGACATCATGCCATTAAGGACTACTCATTGAGTAAGGTTTGTCAGCCAGTTACAAATTCAAATTCAAGTGGTGGGGATGTGTCTACCCCACATTTTTCTAGTTTTCCAAGAAGTAGATCATGGTCTACTTTGTTGAATGCCTTGCTGAAGTCTAAGTATACTATGTCGACAGAATTTCGCTTGTCTACTAATTTAGTCACTTTGTCAAAGAATGAAATAAGATTGATTTGGCATAATCTGACTTTATTTCCAAATATAGTTTCAAAAATCATTCACACAGTACAGTAGGTACTGCTAGAGATAAAATGTTGAATGAAGTCTAAAGATAGAAAATATAAGCAGTAATTCTGATATTGTTGAACTGTAACTCCCATCACTCTTCATCAATGGACGTGCGGGAGCTGGATTTCAGCTGTATCTGGAAAACTGCCTATCGATCTAAAAGTCACCTAGTTTGGATTAAAGCTGGGATGTGGGATAACCTACGTTTCAAGGTGGAGCTCTCACGTTTTCTTTTAAGTAGGTTAAGAAAGAAAGATAAGTCTTATAAGTCTTGGAGACAACCAAGGATTGTCATTTATACATTTTCCTTTGTCCCTTTTGCCTGGAATTTTAGCACCAAGAAGACCCATGAACTTCACACAGCAGGGATCTTTGTAGATGTTTTGTCTCTACTAGATGAGAACCTTTGAACCTACAAATCAAATTTTAGTACCCTCAGGTAATGAATTTCCAAATACAGCTTTGGAAGCCCTTGTTGAGAGTCCTTGTTGTCGCAGCAGCAGAGTCATGTGCTAACCTTGTCAGACGTGATTTCTGAAGCAAAGTAGAAGTCTAGGGTAGGCTGGAAATAGTTGCTTATGGGTGGCAAGACCAGGAACGTGGAGTCACTAGCCCCCAGAAGGTCTTCTGAAAAAAGAAAATGATGACTATGTCAAGAGAGAAAGAACAGCTAGAAGGGAGAGAACTATCACAAGACAAATTGATACAAGGATTCCAGCTAATCACATGCTTAGATCTAGATCAGCAAGATCAGCCATATATATGTTCCAACATAATCAGGAGCCCATCAGCACAATAATATTCCCAGAGTCTCAGCAATGTTGAAGGCAGCACTGGAGAGACTTTGAATTGCAGGCCTGATCTATTCTGGGATGGAGAATCTAGCTCTGGTAGTTTTGCTTCTCAGGCCCCTCAACTCGTGGAGGCAACCCAAGGTA
Organism: Arizona elegans; assembly: GCA_022577455.1. NCBI lineage: Eukaryota > Metazoa > Chordata > Lepidosauria > Squamata > Colubridae > Arizona > Arizona elegans. The sequence continues at coordinate 20,668,087 of JAKOOJ010000003.1, forward strand.
GCCCAGACTTGAAGGATGCTGCTTGTCAAAGGCTTTCCTCACCACACCTGTCCCGGCATCACCCCTCCCCTGCCAGTCACTACTTGTCACTCCTGGCCATTCACCTCGCTGGAGCGAGTAGTTTCCAAATAAAAAGAACGCTCACCTTTTGCAAATAAATAACAAACATCTTGACTTCAGGTTTGATGCATCTTGCAAAGTATTACTGCTCATTCTAGCCTCTTTTCTTATTAACAGGTCCATCTCAGATTGTAATTTGCTACAACTTTTGCATCATTCTAGGGGAGATTATTCCGAAATGTTATCTGTGATCTTTGCAGCTTTACAAGTTTGTTTCCTCCAACCCTGTTTTCGCATGCAATTCTTACAAGTTATTTTGACATTCCTTCCTCCTTTTTAAACAAAGTAGTGGTTAAAGTGCTGGCCTAGAAACCAAGAGACTCTGAGTTCTAGTCCCATTTTAGGCTTGGCAAAATGGCTGAGTGACCAGTCACTCTCTAACAGCCAAAACCACTTCTTAAATTGTGGTTGTGGGGAAACTAAGAGGAGGAAGGAATATTAGGTAAGTTCTCCGCCTTGAGTTCCTTATAAAGTAATGAAGACAAGATAAACATCTAGCAAAATAAACAAATCATTTGTGAGAATGATGTCCTTCTAAAGGAGAAGGGGTGCTGACTGCCTTGTCACATGCCTTACACTACTGCATTTATTTCATTTTTATCCACTTTATTTTTCTCTACTTTTTGGTTTATTCTTCAGTGATGACATAGCCTGTGAAATTCTTACCTGTCTCACATGCCAGGATTATGTGGGAAAACATGAGGTAAACAAATCCATGTGACTGAAGGCAATGGTAGCAGAAATCACTAAGCAGCTACATTAAGACAGAAAGGTGGAGGTACCAGCATGCAAAAAGCAGAGGATCTAGGGAGAAGAGAGCTGAGATATCCACCTTTCATCAAACTGGCACAACCTAATCAACTACAGAAAGGTAGAAACGTCGTTTGGAACCCGGAAGCGTCGCAGCGAGCCTGGTGAAAACTCAGCCAGATGAACCACCGTTGAGGGGTCTTCGGACCAGAACTGTCCTGTAGGGACAGTGAAAAAGGAGAGGCATCTTGGTTGGCTAAAGAGGAACAGGCAAGTTCCTCGGAAAGCCAGAGAAAACTCTTCAATCCAACAGCGCGGGGGGGGGGGGGGAGGGGGGAGACTATTACACAAACTATAGAACCGGTAGTAGAACTGGTGGAAGGCTCCACCCACTGACCTCAATGTCATCAAAATGCTTTTGCGCATGCGCAGCAGAGCGCGCGCACACGTGAGCAAAGCAAGCACATGTGTGTGGCCCCACTGCGAACTGGTAGTAAAGGTAAATAGAACCCACCCTTGATACAAAGGCAAAAAAGAAGAAAATTAAAGTAGTAAAGATCGTCAAAGTGGATTGCAAACAAAATGGATACTCTTTTACACTGCTGACTCAGATTGTTGATTGTAGAGAGACATCTTCAGGAGAAACAAGATCATTACAATACTAAAATTTTGTTTTGGAAAAAACTTTACTTTGAAAGCCATAACTATTGTGAGAACTTCCAAAGATGGTTTGTTTGTCTAGAAGCGGTTTGACTTTGATGATTAAAAAAGGAGGACTACAACGCGATTTTAAATTGGAATAATATTAACTTTAAAAGAACAAAATGGTGCAGAAACTTAAAGAAATGATGAAAATGATGTATTTATCATTGAAAATAGATATAAGGGAAATGACTATAACGTTGCATGGAAAATCAAAATCGGATGATTTAAAAATTGAGTTAGAGCATATTCAAGCTGACAAGGAAGCAACCAATGAGAAGCAAGAAAGAGAAACTGACAATAAAGAACAAGACAATGACAAAGAGATGGATCATGGAAAATTAAATGACTATGTTGGTAGTAATAATAAAAAGGAGAGCTTTAAAGATTACATTGGGATTAACAATGGAAAAAATAGAAAAGGGGGAAAGAGACAAAGAAGGAAAAGAGGGTGGAATAGAAAGAATAAAAAAAATTAAGTGATTACATTGGGATTAACAATGGAAATATTAGAAAGAAGGAGAAGGGATGGAAAATAATGGGAAATACAGGGCAAAATAGAGGACCTTATGATTTTAAAACACAAAATGATTACACTGGAATTAACAATGGAAAGAAAAGAAAAAGGGGAAAGAGATGGGAAATAATGGGAAATATAGGACAAAACAGGAGAGTTCAGGATTTTAAAGCCCAAAAGAAAAGAAAGGGAAAGAATAATAATAATTAAAAAAAAACAGAAGGAGAAAGGGAAAAAAATAAATAGATAAATGTTATATACATTTAGAAATATGAATTGAAGTATGATTTATAGATGAAATGAATAATGGTAAAAAGATGAAATTGTGATGTTAATTAAGTAATTTAAAATAATGGAAAATTATATGCAAGTATGAACAATATTAAATAAAATTTTCAGAAATATGTTTTATGTAAAATTAGAGAAATTGTAATAATTGGAATACTTTGAACTGCATTGTTGGAGTTTATAAAATGACAAGTTTAAAAATATGAACAAATTTAATTAGGGAAATTGTAGTAATTGGAAGGTGAAATGATATTGTATTTTGAAATAGACTGGTGAAAGTAGAAATGATAAAAATCGGAATACTTTTAATTACACTGTTGGAGTTTATAACAACTGGAAGGAGAAATGATATATTTTGAAATAACTAGATTGTGATGAAAGTAGAAATGATTAAGATATTGTTTGAAGAGATATAAATATATATTTTTGACAAAGTATTTGAAAATTAGAGATAAGATTTAAGAATATAAAGAAAAAAACTGTTATAAAATTAATTGATTTTTACTAAGATACTGGAATGTATTATGTGGAAGAAGACTTAAGGAAATACATGGTATAAAATGTTTTTGATTTATTATTTTGATATGAAATGAATGATTGTAATATTAGGAATTATGTTAAATGAGATTTTAAATTTAAGTGGTGTAATATAGAGTAGAAGGAAAAAAATGGAACTTGGTTAAGATTAGAATTAGGATGAATGGGTTTAATTATCTTTAATTTGCCTCCTTGGGAGAAAGCCGTTCTGATTGGAGTGGATAATTCCATTCAATATTTTTTTCATCCTTACTGCTATAATGGTCATAAAGATCTTGTAATCAGAATTCGAAAGAGAAATTGGTCTGTAGTTTTGAATCTGCGTTGGGTTGGTACCTTCTTTCATGATTACTGTGATGTATGCCTTTCTCCACAATTTGGGCATTTTTGCTTTCAACAATACTTCATTATACAAGTCTAAGAGTATCGGTTCTAGTATTTCCCCCATTTTTTTATAAAATTCACCTGATAGCCCATCAGGTCCCAGAGTTTTATTATTTTTTTGTCTATGCATTGCTTCTTTTAGTTCTTCCAAAGAAATCTCTCTATTTAATCCCATGTGTTCTTTGTCCTCTAACCTGGGCATACCTTCCTCTTTTAAATAAGTATTTATTTTTTCCATCTCCACTTCCTCTTGATTATACAAATTTTTGAAATATTCTAATGTTATCCTTCTAATTTCTTCCTCGCTATTTTGTAAATTGCCCACCTCATCTTGTAATTGGTAAATTATCCTGCTTTCTCTTTCTTTTTTAAGTTTATATGCCAGCCATCTTCTCGGTTTATTTGTGTTTTCAAATTGATATTGTTTCATATATTTAATCTTTTTAATATGGTCTATTTGTTGAATTAAGTTCAGTTCATGTTTAACTGATATTAATTCTTCTTTAATCAGAGGTCATCTAAGTTTAATTGAAATTTATTTTCTAGATACTCTAATTTTTTCAATAGTATATCCTGTTGTTGCTTTTCCCCCTGTTCCTCATCGATGTATATGCTATTGTTATTCCTCTCATAAATGCCTTTAATGTATCCGATAAATTCTGTAATTTTGAAAGTATATTTTTCCTTTTTGTCTGATCATTCAGTCCATTTATGTTTGTTGATAGTAGTTGGGTTCTTTTATCTATTTTCTTATTTGTCTGTCGGTCTCTGATTTCTGGTTGCCCTAGTAGTTCTTTGTGGTCTGATCCTAATTTCCTTTCCTTCATCTTGGTTTTCCTTTGTCACCCTAGTTCTTTCTTCCATTTCCTCACTTCCAGATCCTTGTTTGTTCTTCTGTACTAACTATCTCCAATTGCTTTCTGCTGCTTGAGCTTTCCTCCACCCCGTCAATTGATCGAATAATTCTTGGGCTTTGTCCAAGTTGTCAATTTTAATTTTTTTCCCCTACCAAGTTATTATCATTTCTTCTGGGATGATCCACCTAAATAGAATTTTTTTTGTATTCAGTAGTGATGCCAGGAACCTATAATCCCTCCTTTGTTCTTGTATCCATCTAGGAATCTGTTTTAGTGTTATGATTTCTGTCCCTTTATAGAATATTGGTTCTTCTTTTGTAGTTTTATATACATCCTCAAGAATGTAAAATCTAATATGTACCTCTCTTGGGAAGTGGTGACGTCTTGCGTAATTGGTTTGAACTTGGTATATTTCATCAAATTCATTCCTAATCACTTGTTTGTCTCTCTGCAGGGCTTCAGCAATCAGTTCCACCATTATCTCCCCTAACTTCTCTTCTTTTGTTTCAACTACATTCTGAAACCTCAGAAAGAGCCTCGGTCCATCTCAAGATCTATCAGGGAATTTTCCAAATCCTTATTTACCGCCATTAGTTTTTGGTCTACCTGTTCTAATTTTTTTTCAGTTTGTTCTGCTTTCATTTCCACTGATTTAATTCTTTGTCCATTTTTTTGCATTGCCTGTTGAATTGAATCCATTTTGGTATCTAATGTTTATATATCCAATTTCAGGTCACCATGATTTTTAACCATTGTGTCTTGAAGTTTCATCATGGCGTCCTGTATTGTAACCAGTGTAGATTGCATCATTTCAACCGATAAATTAGTATTAGGTTTTTCTACTGGGAGCATCATGTCTATTGTTTTCTGGCTCGACGGGGAGGCCATCACCACCGTTGGATTTGATGCCGCCTTTTTCCCTGCTCTTAAGGTTGTGGTAGTAATACTAGTCATTTCTTTTAAGATTCTGCTTTGTTCTCCCAGAATATTATAAATTTTTGCCCAAATTATCATCCACTGTTGTCACTGAGTTGCTTATCTATTATTTATAATTTATATATATTTTACGCTCTAGTTTCTACTTCTATTGTATTATCCTTAATTACTTGATCAGAGATTTACAATTATATATCAATAACCCAAGATAGAGATACAGTACAATATAATTACAATCCAGTTACAAATTAATTGCTTAGTTAATTACTTACTTAGAGTAAGTTGAACTATATTATATGAATATAATTGATATAATAGGTATTTCTACTCTTAAATATTTAATTTACAAGAATTTATAAACATTTATAACTATTTTCTGTTGAATCTGATTTCTTCACCATAATCTAAATAATCAATAATTATTAATAATACTAATAACACTTAATCTATATATTTTTAGATATAATCTTACCACAGGAACAATATCAAATATCAAAACAAAAACCAACAAAATTATTCAAAGGAAGAAAAGGGGGAATTTCTATTCCCAAGTCATTAATCATTGTCTATAATTTATCTGTCTTGTCAATATTCCACATAAGACAAAGCCTCTGTTATGACATTCAGTTCCCCTCCCCAATGTTTCAATTTCTTTACTGATCTCACTTTTGTTTCCGCAGCACCACTGTTCTCTTTTCTATTTAATCATTTAATATTATATCATGTTATATTATGTTCAAGTCTCTTTATCCTTGCCGTTCTTGAAGTGGTTCGGGAATAACGAGAGGCACAAGCAAGCAAATGACAACAGCTCTTTAATATACAGTGAGACTTCAGCAAAAACTCAGAGGCTGCAGCCCTCCTTATATACAATCCTGGAGGGACTGTCAGCCAATCAGAAACTTAGGCAGGTTTGAAACTCCCGCTGAAATGTATCAATACATAACACCCCTCCCTTCCCAGAAGGCACTAACATTCAAATATTTACATATGTACACACAAAATCTCGCAGGTGCCCTGGACGAGTTCTCGTTCTAGTTGACCTGTGCAGTTCAGTGTTTGGCGGGGCGTCGAGCTGGTCAGAGGGACTTTCTGTCTCTCCCGGCTCCGCCAATGGAACCGCCTGGATTTTGTCCGGGGCGTGGTTATCCCCAGTTGGGAGTGGTGACTCGCTGGGGCAGCACTGGAACCAGGGCTTGTCAGCTAAGTATTCTCGCGAACCCGGGCTTGAGTTAGCTGTTTTGGGAAAGGTGTTGTAGTTAGGTTCAGAGATGTCTAAATTGATGTTTGCTTCGCTGACTATTCTTTTCCTAAGTTGGTCTATGTGGCGCTTCCAGAGTCGGTCTACCCCTACGTCTACCGTGTAAGATTTTGGGCCTGTTATGCCCACTATGGTCCCTGCAACCCATAGAGGTCCGCTAGCATAATTGCGAGCAAACACCGGGGACCCGACCTGGAACTGTCTAAGTCCGGTGGTTTCTCCCTTGAAATTTTCGTGCGAATAATTTGGGTGAAGCCTGTCTAACACGCACCGAAGCTTCCTGCCCATGAGGAGCTCGGCTGGGCTTCTCCCTGTGGCTGTGCATGGTGTGGCATGCTGGACAGCTAAGAATTGGTCTATCCTGGCCTGCCAGTCCCCGTTATCTAGCCTGGACAATGCTTCTTTGGCCGTCCTTACGAAACGTTCGGCCAATCCGTTAGAAGCCGGATGGAAAGGGGCCGACAGGGCATGGCGGATGCCTAGTCCGGCCAAGTAGCCCTCAAACAGGGTTGCCGTGAATTGAGGGCCGTTGTCAGATACCAGAGTATCCGGTAGGCCATGGGTGGCAAACAGCTTCCTCAGGACTTTGATGACTGCTTCGGCTGTGGTTGAAGGCATTAAGATTATTTCGAGCCATTTTGAGTAGGCATCGACTACAATTAGAAATGTTTGCCCGTGAAAGGGGCCGTCAAAATCAATGTGGATCCTCCCCCATGGCCCTTTCTCCCACTCTCGGATGGGCGCTACCGGGGGATCGGGGCGAGACTCCTGGCAGGGTCTGCATTTCCCCACCCACTCGGAGATGACTTGGTCCATGTTGGGCCACCAAACATAACTGCGGGCTAAGCTTTTCATTCTGACAATGCCCGGATGCCCTTCGTGCAGTAATTCTAAGACCCTTGTTCTTAGTTTCGTAGGTACTACCACCCTGTCACCCCACAACAAACAACCCCCTTGCATAAACAGTTCGTTACGTTTGTTAACATAACCTTGGTACTTCCCCCCCGTCCACTTTGACCGGCCACCCCTTAAGGACCCAACCCATTACAGTACGAATAACCGGGTCTCTAGCAGAGGCTTTTGCCACCTCGCAAGAGGAGATAGGTCCCAAAGTCAAAGTGTCCAGCAGAAGAACGGGGGCTTCCGGCGTGGGGTTGGCAAGTAGGTCAGGTAGGGGGCAGCGGCTGAGGGCATCCACGTGGCCCAAAGTCCGCCCGGGTCAATGGACAAGCTGGTACGAGTAGGCCGACAGGAAAATGGCCCACCTGGTCAAACGTGGGGACAGAGCAGCGGGGGTGGGCCTATCACCTGCCAAAAGTCCCAGCAAGGGCCGGCGGTCAGTCACAAGTTCGAATTGCCTGCCATAGAGGTATTCGTGGAACTTTTTAACCCCTGCAATTGCAGCCAGAGCCTCTCTGTCCAACTGACTATAGTTCCACTCTGCGCTTGACAGGGTGCGAGAGTAAAACGCAATGGGCGCCTCTAGGCCGTTTGGCAGTCTATGGCCTAGGATGGCACCAACTCCTACGGGGGAGGTGTCACAAACCAATACAAGCAGTAGCGCTGCGTTGTATTGGATTAGGAAACTGTCTGCAGATAGAAGTCTCTTTACTGCCTCAAAAGCGGCTGCTTGTGGTTTCCCCCAGACCCATGGTACATTCTTCCCCAATAGTTTGTGTAGGGGATCTGCGACGGTGGCCTTGTCCTTCAGGAACATCGAATAAAAATTGAGCAGTCCAAGGAAGTCTTGGAGCTCCGCTTTGGTCTTGGAGGCTGGTGCGCTCTTAATAGCTCTCACCTTGCTTTCGGTAGGGTGGATGCCTGTGCCATCCACCCTGAACCCCAGAAACTCCACAGAGGGGACAGCGATCATGCACTTATTTTTCTTTAATTTAAGTCCCGCTTCTCTAAATCGGGAAAGGACGTTCCTTACTCGGTCCCCTAGCTGATGTTCGTCCTGGGCGCTGACTAGAACGTCGTCGAAATAAGGCATCACCCCCGGGAGCCCTTGCAAAAGACGCTCCATGGTGCTTTGAAACAGGCCGGGTGCGACGCTCACCCCAAACTGGAGCCTGGTGCATTTGAATGCACCCCTATGAGTTACAATTGTTTGCGCCTCTGCCGTGGCATCGTCAACTGGTAATTGTTGATAGGCCTGAGCTAGGTCTAATTTGGCAAAAAATTTTCCGGGCCCCAGGGAGTGTAGTAGATGATGCACGATCAGCCCCGGATAGGCACTCGGCTGCAAAGCCTTGTTGATCGTGCACTTGTAGTCGGCACAAATCCTGATTGAGCCGTCAGACTTTACTGGGGTCACTATGGGGGTCTCCCATTTCGCATGGTCGACGGGGACTAATACCCCCTGTTTAATTAATTTATCCAGTTCGGCATCGATCTTTGGTTTCAATGCGAAAGGCACCCGTCTGGCTTTAAGTCTTATTTGGGCTACGTTGGGGTCTAGGTTAAGTGAGATAGGGGTCCCCACATACTTGCCCAACGTGTCCCCGAAGACGTCCTGGAACTCGTTCAGGAGGCTGTCCTTCAGTGATGGCTCGGACATTCGGTGGACGCCAGTGAAACCCATGCCGAGGGCTCGGAACCACCCCATGCCTAGAAGGCTAGGCAGCTGCTTCGTGACGATGGTCAGCGGCAGGTCTTTTTTGTAGTCTCTGTAGGTGACTCGGAACGTGCCCACGCCTTCGAGGGGTACCCGGTTCCCCTGGTAGTCTAGGATGCGCAGTCGTTGCTTGGATAGCTGGTCCTTCTGGAACAATGGCAGGAGGGTCTTTAGGGTCGCCCATGACATTATGGAGAGAGCTGATCCGGTGTCGATCTCCATTGAGCATGGCTTGCCGTTGATTTCGACCACCGTGCTGACTTTGTCCTCGATCGCCGTGCTGGCCTGGTCTATGTGTATGCTGCAGCCATCTCGCGGTTCAAATTCGCGCCGTTTCTTCGCACCGCCTTCTCTCATTGGATGCTTTTGGCTCGTCGGTTCCGGTTGGCTGTGGCGCTCACGTGGTTGGTGTTTTCTGGGCAGAATGGCTCTACAGACTCGCGCCAAGTGCCCTTTCTTCTCGCAACGCCTGCAAATAGCCTCTCTGTATTTGCTGGACAGTCTATCATGGTGCCCGCCACAGCTGGGACAGTTTCGCCAGGGGCTGCCTGTGTCTTTTCTCTGGTGCTCTGTTCGGAAGACGTCCTCATTTGACTCGGACTCCGAGCTGGATCCGGCGTCTTCCCTGTGCACCGGGGCAGACTTGGGACTGTCTTTGCTGGTCAGCGGATGCTGCAGCGTTTCTGCGGCTTTTGTGGAAGCTTCATGAGCCCTGGCCTCGTCTAGGGCTCCAGCAAGCGTTAAATCAGGCTTGGCGAGCAGGCGCCGTTGTAGCCTAATGTCCCGAACACCACAGATTAGTTGCTCAAGCAACGCATCGTCCAAGTCCCTATAGTCGCAATGAGTTGCAGCTTTCCGCAGGCTTGCCATGTATGCGCTGACCGGTTCTCCCTCTCATTGAATGCGCTGTCTGAGTTGGTATCGTTGCACGAACTTGGAGGGCACGGGAGCGTAGTGAGCCCGGAGAGTTGCCATCAGGGTGTCCCAGGAGACGGTCTGGACCGGCGTTGGCTCACACAGTGACTCTGCCATCTCGAACACGTCCGGTCCGCAGTGGCTTAGGAAGAGGGCTCTCTTCCGATTAGCGGAGAGACCCTGCATGTCGCTGGCTTCAAGCAAGCACTCAAACCTCGTTAGTTACGAGACCCATTTTTCGCGGGTCGGATCAAAAGGTTTGGGCGGAACGTAGGCAGACATGTTCGTTATGCCTCTGGTAGTTCGCCTCGTCGCCTAGCTGAAGCTCGTGGTCTCACTGGTTCGCTTCTTGTGGCCTCTATCCCATCCTCGTCGCCAATGAAGTGGTTCGGGAATAACGAGAGGCACAAGCAAGCAAGTGACAACAGCTCTTTAATATACAGTGAGACTTCAGCAAAAACTCAGAGGCTGCAGCCCTCCTTATATACAATCCTAGAGGGACTGTCAGCCAATCAGAAACTTAGGCAGGTTTGAAACTCCCACTGAAAAGTATCAATACATAACAGTTCTCCTTTCCTTGGCTTTCTTACTTCCGCCAGTAGCATCCAATTTAGCCTAGTCGCTTTCTTTCCTCTTCACTTCACTTTTTTCAATTGAAAATCATCAATTTGTTCTTTCTGATGTTGCTTTCCCCAAAACTCCAAATCTTCCTGTTCATATCACCTCTCCTTTCCAAATTATTCTTTTTCCGTTTCTTTTCACCGTTGTCCTCTGCTCCCTTCTCCTACATTTGTTTTCATGCTTATAGTCTTATTCAAATCCCACTTTCCTTTTTGTTTTCCTCTCTCGGCAATTTCCTTTTTTTTTTTTTATGAATCTCAGTCGCTGCTAAATTTCAATCAGAGCTTCTTCTGTTTGCCCAAATAGTTTTAAAATTAACTTACTTTGACAGGTCCAATAACCACACATAAGAGAATTTCTCATTTGGAAAATAGACACAGTCTGCTAACAATACTTGCTTCTGACCCTCTTGTGGGCTGTCACAGCCTCGGGTCTGCCATATCTGGTAGAATGATGGAACATCTTCTCGCCGGGTTAAAGAGGGCTTCCCTTGCTTTAGTGGATGATTGCCCACCACCACGCCGAACTCTGGGATTCACCTCTGCTTCGCATGGCTCTACAAGCTCCACGCGCCTTCGAAGGGTCCCCAAATGCGGAAAAATCAGAGGTAAAGGACGGAGCTCGTCCTTTTCCTTCTGCGCTGCCCCAACAGCACTACTGGAAGTCTATCAAAGCATCTCCATATCTTTTCTTTTACGTAAACAGAGCTTATGCACCAAGACAAATTCCTTAGGTGTCCAATCACACTTGGCCAATAAAGAATCCTATTCTATTCTATTCTATTCTATTCTATTCTATTCTATTCTATTCTATTCTATTCTATTCTATTCTATTCTATTCTATTCTTGGCTGTCTGCCCGGAGCTATTAGCCCCCAATAGTGATGAGATAGAGATTATTTAACTTAAGAGCCAGTTTGCTGTGGTGGTTCAGGTACTGACCTAGAAACCAGGAGACTGTGAATTCTAGGCTTCCTTTAGGGATGAAAGTAAGCTGAGTGAGTTGGGGCCAGTCACCCTCTTTCAGCCCAGCCCACCTTACAGGTTTGTTGTTGAGAAAATAGGAAACAGGAGCATTAGATATATGTAACGCCTTGCGTTGAGCAGAAATAAAAGCAGGATAAAAATAAAATACATATTTATTTTGAGCTAGCAGAGATACAGGTAAATAAGGCTAGGAATAGAGAATGTTGGAAAAGAAGGAAGGAAACAGAAGAGAAGGATGACCAGCAGCAAAGTGGATGGAGTTATACTGGCTATGACTGCACTATAGGGAGACTTGAAAGAACAAGAAGGCATAGATCCACATGGAGAAGATCTATTTATGTTGTAACTAGGAATCAGAACCAGCTTAATGGCACAAATCAACTGGTCAGTCGGTCGGTCAGTCTGTCAAGTTACTTAAAAAGTATATATAGGTACAGACTATATTAGAATCAACTTTTAGCTTTATAACAATTTCATTTGCAAGTTCCTGGTGTTTCTGAATTCCCCACCTTCTTTACCTTAATTTTAGCAGATGGAATATATACCAGTTAGTAGGCTTGACCCTCTTGGAAGAAGAGATATTTTCATTAATGAAAAATGGTATGAAGGCGGAATCCAAGACTTATTCTAACTCCACAAAGTAAGCTGCCTACTCACCTCTTTGAGTGGACAGTGGACCCGAGCAAACCACTCTTGGAATAATAAGGAGAAAATAATTGTTGAGCCCAAACAGAGGCATATCCACATGATGATGTTCCAGAAAGGGCCTTTTCTCTTATCATTGAGAACAAAGTTAAAGAACACTATAAAGACAAACAAAAAAGGGTTAGTTGTGTATATTCCAGCCACACTGAGCCAAGGAGATCTCTCAGTTACTGATTTCTAATAACTCTTATCTACAATAAGAACTTTCCTCATTACCAAAACTAAAATAACAGCAATTTCCATTTTAATTACAAGTCAATGTGCCCCATCCCTACTCCCATGGAGGTAAAATAATTTGGGAAATAGAATTCTCAAAGCAATGCCCTTGCAGGTGGAACTCTCTGCTCCTAGAACCTAGAATCTAGGCCTAGGCTATTTTCCTGTTGCTCTTCTATCTGTGTCCTAATTGTGACTAAAGCATCTGTTTGGAAATGTAATTGGACTTCTGAAATAACCAAATTTTGTTTTCCAGTTATTAGTTTTGTTTCTGGTCTTGCTTTTCAAGTGTAGAAACCCCAAACCAAAGGAGGGTAGAACAGAATGAAAGAAGGTTCACCAGGAGCAATCCATGCTACATTATTTTTTAATGGGCCTTGCTTGAATCCTCTGAGGAAAGGTTCAGTCCATTTCCTGAGGCAGTACTAACCTCCAGGCATGGCAAAAAGCACAAACATGACAGGATAGAAGAAGCCAAAGGACAAGGTGAGTATGTATTCATGGAAAACTGCTGACAAAAGGAAGACGATGAGCATAGCTCCACCTCGGGTTCTCCCTCCAGTCAACTGGAAGAGAAGGAGCACAGGTGAGTTATAGACCTCATCTTGGTGTTCACCAATAAACAATGAAGATAGGCATCGAGAAATTACACACGGCTGGTTTACTTTATGGGGTAATATAGGGTGGGTCTGGTAATCTTGTCAGTCCTTTCAGGTAGTCCAGACAGTAAACCAATAATAGTACTTTTATTGCAAGGTTACAGAAATAGAATCTTGCAAGTCTGAAAGCACTTTCCCCATTCCCAACCTTTATTTTCTGAACCACAAGGAAGAATCCCTCCTGAGATGTTATTGTACCCCCATTCCTGCTCTGAGCTGAGACATCTCCTTTTGACCATTGTCCTGGCTGCAGTTCTTCCTCCTGCCCCCCAAAATTATTCTCACAGCCCATTACAGTCTTACCTACCCACAGAAAATCTTGATAAATATAGCAGTACAGCCAATCGTGTACAATCATACCCCATGACCGAAAGAATGTAGAGAATGATGTGGTATTCCACCAGTCCTAGGCAAGGAGAATGAAATAAAGAGCATGAAAAACCACAGAAATGCCAGGGTTGAAATGGGAACATCACTATATTTTGGCAAGGAAAGAGACAATCTACCTTAGCTTGTCTGTGTACAGGTAGTCCTTGAGTTACAAGAGCAATCAGGATTAGGATTTCCATCACTAAGTCAGTGGGGAAACCAGTGGGAAATTGCAACTCCCAAACAGGCAGGTAAGTGGCTACTGTCAGGTGCAGGAGAGCAAGGAGATGCACAGGGTGTTAGGGAAGGGGTGAGATCAAAGATTGGGGAGGGTCAAGGGGGCATGAAAAGTTAGATTTCAGCCATTGAGAAGACATGAATGAACCACCATGTGGGGTCTTGCAAAATCTTTCAGAACATGTTATTTGATCTCCCTTATAATCCCTAAACATACATGTTTCTACAGGCAGTCTTCATTTAGTGACCACAATTGGGAGCAGCAACAAAGTTGTTAAGCGGTCATTAAGTGAAACAGTTATGTTATTTGCCTAATTTATTTATTGCCAAATTTAGATGGTTGCCTATCTCACCTAAAGTAACTCCGGTGCCATATGATAAAAGCAAAAATTAAAATATTTTACAAGCCCATTAAAACAATTAGTATGGAAAAAACAGTGCTTGCAATCTTAGTTCTACTTTGTTTTGCTTTACAGACCTGCAGAGGCTGTAAATGTGAGATTTGATCATAACTTTACTTTATCATCAAGTTGTAACTGCACCCAGTTGCTAAATGAGGGACCACCTGTATTTATTACTTTGATAACAATTAATCAGATAACAATTAATGTCAGCTTCTTCAGTACAGTTGTTTTAGCAAGTTGAAATTTGCTTCTTTTTCAGAGCCATAACCTCTCAGAACTCTGTGCGAAGTTTTTCAAACTGTTCTTCATGGCCAATGAAATCCAGACTCTCCATATCTTTCTTGCAACCTCTGCCACCCCTTGTTATCACCTTGTAGAAAGAACGGTCTGCAAAGCGCAGGATCTCAGCAAATATGTTTTGCCAGCAGTCTTGTAAGAAATAGGCGATCAAGAATAGCAAAGTTGTCCCTGAATGAGAGAGGTAAAGAAATACATCAGTTCTTCCCAGAGATTAAAAACTCAATTATTGTTACAAATTAAGACAGACAATTGCAACTCATTAGACTTTTAGGTTAGTATCCTAGTGGAATATCTGTTGAGATTCTTAATCATCCAGGTCATGGTTGACCCAAGCAAAGCTGCCTTTTGCAATTAACTAATAGTGGTTTGTCAATGCTGATGGTGCTGAAGTGGTGCAACAGATGTTTTGGGATTGCACCCATGGTACCTATTATTATGAGCACTCTCTTTGCTTTCTTTGGCTACAATTGTTCTGTTTGCATATCTTTATATTTTGTGATTTTTCTGCACTTTTTTTCTCTTTACTTCTGCTGTTTCCAGGTACTACAATGTCTACTAGCCAGACTTTTTTGTTGAAGGAGCCAATCTGGGTCAGTCACTGGGACCAGAGGTTTTGTCTTCTGATCTTTCGGACTCTAGCCTAGGCTGGAGAGAAGTTCCCTGAAGATGGGCTCCAGCACGAGTCCGAAAGCTCAGGAGACAAAACTTCTGGTCCTGGTGAGTGACCCAAACTGGATCCTTCAACATTATCCTGGGACACATATATTCGCCTTCATTCGTGAATTTTGTCTTATCGATAATTGTTAACATAAACTGTTATGTGGCAGGTGCTTGTTTATTTTAATTCTAAAGTGTCAGTGCAGATTAATCTCTTCATTTTCTACTGTCTATTTTGTGCTCTTATCAGTTCCTGTTTGCAGGCAAGTGTTGTTATTATTGTTACCTTTTAATCCACCTTTTGAATATATAAGTCAAGGTGGAAAACATACACAATATTCAGCCTCCTACTTTCTTTGCAACAATCCTGTGATGTGGATTGGGATGAGAGGAATTGACCGGCCCAAAGTCCCCCAGCCGCCTTTCATGCTTCTTAAGGCAGGCCTAGAACTCACTATAAACTGGTTAGAAGGCCAGCGGTTTTACCATTATATCCAACTGGTTTTGTTCCCAACATGTGTGCAGAGTATCCGGAGGCAGGCAGCCAGCCAGCCAGCGTAGTTTGAACTGAGGCATCACTCCGCTCCATAATTCAGTAAACACCTATGAGTGATTTTAGCTGGGCACAGAGGGAAGATAGCTTCACATTTTTACAAGGAAAGAGGATTGGTTTAATATAAATCATTCTTTTTCAGAGGCAGATAATAGGCTGCAGTCAAATAATCAAAGGATCTGAAATGCAGATGCACTGCTAAAATTATATATTTATAATTATCCCCCCCACAAAAACCTAAAGCAATATATTTACAATTCTGTGATCAGAATAGATGAATTGCACAATCGCTTTAGATATATATATATAATATATATATATTATGAAAATACTATGGGAAGTCCTACCTCCCCGGAACAAAATTTTCTACAGAATATTAAAAGAGGCAGAATAGAATATTTCCCCTAAAGGAGAAATATTCTCCTTAATAAATGCAGAAAGCATCCCCCAGTCTTTCTGCTATAGGAAAACACCCTCAAGCAGAAGCCTGAAGAGGCTAGCCCAGTGACGGCTAACCTTCTTGTTGTCATGTGCCGAAAGCTCTCTCTCTCGTGCACCTGCATTTATAATGCAATGCGCATGCGACCCCCTGTGCTGTGACCACCTGCGCATGTGTGCGCGACCCCCCCACGCTCCCCCCATACCCTATTTTGAGCCTAGTAGGCCTCCCTGCAGCCTCCTGGGAGTATAAACGGGCCATGGAGAGGTCGCACTGTCTCCCATGCCCCATTTTGGGCCTCATGTCAGCCCCGGCACGCTTGATGGCATGGGGCTGCCACTCCAGCAGCGAAAGACGACACTGGGGCAGTTCCACTGGGGCAGTTCCAGCAGGGACTGGAAGACTCCGAGGCAGTGCTACACCCACTGTGCCTTTGCTTGTGGACCTCAGCTCCGTCGCAGACACTGACTGGGTTCTGGCTAGGCCGGGCCTGGCCACCACTGCCGCTGTCACGGATGTCAATTGGCAGGATCAGCTGAGAACCAGGAGCGGTGAGTGCTGGGGATCAAGAATAGCTGAGAGGTGGGACGGGCGCTGATGCAGCTGAGCAGGGTGGGGTGCACACAAGGCTAGGGGCTGGCCCATGGGAACATTTAAATGGTGATAGGGAGCACTGGGCAGCTAACCCTGACTTCATTTCACTCTATTGCATTCAATGATGGTCAGTTTGTGCCGGAGCGAAGAAGATAAATACACTACGACTCAGGACTGAGTTTTGTGGAGTTTTCTTTTCTTGACTACCGGAATCCGACAGGAAGTCAGAGCTACCTTTGTCAGCATGGCTGAGGGAATGCAGCCAGTTCTGGAGGCTGCGGGCTCGGCAGAGTCCATGGACTAGTGGAGCCTGCCATCCTGGAGGCCCTGTCAGTTCCATCAGTGGGTCCTTCCCTGGATGTTCGATCCAAGGAATGGCCAATATCAAAAAAACCCCTAGCAGGCCAGGAGATGTTGGAGGCTTCTCAGGGTATGCTGCCTATTAGGCCTCCCTGCAACCTCCTGGGAGCAAAAATTGGTTGTGTGGGGGGCACACCGCTCCCCCCACACCCCATGTTGGGCCTAGAAGACCTCCCTGCACTTATAACCCATAATGCAATGCACGCTCGACTCCCCCCGCACATCCACGCCTTCTCTGCACCTGCCTTCACATGTCCTACATGCACCCCGCTCCCCGCACATGCGCGCCAGAGATTCAAAAATCAGCTGGCCGGTGGGAGGTGCACACACATGCACGGTGGAGCTGAGCTGGGGCGACGGCTCGTGTACCTGCAGAGAGAGCTCCGCGTGCCACCTGTGACATGTGTGCCATAGGTTCGCCAGCACGGGGCTAGGCTTTGTGAATTGATATTTTGTATCCATTCATAAAGCCAGGCCCTCTATTCATAAACAAAGGGAAGTAAATAGCTCCAAATAAGCAGCACAATAGGCAAGGAGCCGAAACTGACAAGATTGCCTCAAACGAACAAAACACCTGGGTATTGCATTTCCCCTTCTGCCTATAGAACCAATCATGACCCCTACATGACGCCATAGGAATCTGGCAACAGCCATTAAGATAATCCCTACTCATGGTCACTCATGCCCTAGTCACTTCCTGTCTTGACTATTGCAACACGCTCTACATGGTGGTGCCCTTGAAGAGCATCCGGAAGCTCCAGCTGGTGCAAAATGCAGCAGCCCGCATGGCTTTATGCAGACCTCGGTGTGCACATGTATCACCTCTCCTGCGGGAGCTGCATTGGTTGCTGATTTTCTTCCGGGTGCAATTCAAGGTGCTGGTTGTCACATTTAAAGCCCTTCATGGCTTGGGACCAGATTATCTGAGGGACTGTCTCTTACCGGTCACATCTACTCAACCCACCAGAGCGGGGAAGTATGGAATGTTGCGGGTCCCATTCCCTAGCCTAGGGAGATACACCTGGTATGACCAGTGGTGAAATCTAAAATTTGTTATTACCGGTTCTGTGGGCGTGGCTTGGTGGGGGGTAATGTGACTGGGTGGGCATGGCCAATTTTTTTTTTTTACTTTTAAAACCATTTTTTACATGTAAAACCATGTAAAAAAATTCTTTCAAAAGGCTCTGACGATCCCAGCTGAATTGCCTGATCATCAGAGGGTCTTTAAAATCCCTCTGCCGATCAGGCAACTCAGCTGCGATCATCAGAGCTTGAATCGCCAGAGCTTGGTTCGTCAGAGGCATTTAAAAGAGAAAAAAGGCTCTGATGATTGCGCTGCTCAGCTGGGCATGGGGGGCGGGGGCAGGATTTTTGCTACCGGTTCTCCGAACTGCCCGCCACCATTGCTACCTACTCGCCCGAGCTGGTCCGAACCAGGAGCATTTCACCCCTGGGTATGACCCAGAAGACGGCCCTTCTCTGTGGTGGCTCTCTCTTTCTGTAACATCATTTCCTCAGAGATTAGAATGGCCCCCCACTCTAACACTCTTCCAGAAGAATCTGGTTCTTCCAGTGGGCCTGGGAACACAGAGCAGGATGGAGCCCATTAAATGGCTCGTGTGATGTGTTGTCACTGGGTTGGGGGTTATTTTATTTTATTGCATTATTTTATTATATGATTATTCTCATTTATTAGTTTTATTATTTTATATATGAGATTTTTACATTCCTGTAGGCCGCCTTGAGTTGCCATGTGCGAATAGGCAGCAATATAAATTTCCTAAAATAAATGAAATGAAATTAAAATATTTAAGGGCATGAACAGGCATCTCAATCAGAAAGCCCCCACAAATTGTATAAAAGCCTATCTACTCTCAACCAAAATTTGTCAGCCACATCATAGACATGCTGCTGTTACTGTTGTTTCTGGCTACCAAATAAATGCAGACCTCCTTTCCAACTGCAGCTGCCTTCAGTTCATTTCTCCTGCATCTTTCTCCCAGCTTGGAATAAGAACCAGACCAGATTTTACTTCCCACAATGCAAAATATATCTTTGCAACCAGGACTACAAATTTCCGTTTAGAAGTAAAAGTAACATTTTTGGCAAGTAGAATTTTATGAGCAGCACCATATCTTCCAGCTTTATCTCATGTATACAGGATTTTTGCATACCCCTTATTCAGGGGTGAAATCCAATTTTTTTCCCTACCGGTTCTGTGGGCATGGCTTGGTGGGCGTGGCAGGGGAAGGATATTGCAAAAATCTCCATTGCCTCCCCACTCTGGAGGAAGGATATTGCAAAATCTCTATTCCCATCCCACTCTGGGGCTAGTCAGAGGTGGTATTTGCTAGTTCTCTGAACTACTCAACATTTCCACTACCGGTTCTCCAGAACTTGTTAGATCCTGCTGGATTTCATCCAGGACAATGTTCAAATGACCATAGAGCACAGCAGTTGGAGAATAATTCAGGCAAAAGATGTGGATGTTACATATAGTCCAAAATCATATATATATATTGGGCTGTAAAATGAGGTAACTAATTATTTATTAAATTTATATACTGCTTATCTTGCTACTCAAAGCAATTCTGGGTGGCTTACAATGTATCACTTAGCTGCTACAGAGTCCTCGACTTATGATCATAATTGAGCCCAAAATTTTGGTTGCTGAGACAATTAAGTGAGTTTTGCCCCATTTTATGACTTTTCCTGCCAGTTGTTAAGTGAATCCCTGCAGTTATTAAGTTAGTAACCTAGTGGTTAAGTGAATCTGGATTCCCTATTGATTTTGCTGGTCAGAAGGACGCAAAAAATGATCAAATGACCCCGGAATACTACAACCATAATAAATACATGCCAGTATTTATGGCATGTAGTTTGATCGCTTGAGCATGAGGATGCTGCAACAGTCATACCGTATTTTTCGGAGTATAAGACACACCTTTTTCCCCCAAAAAAGAGGGTGAAAATCTGGGTGTGTCTTATACTCCAAATGCAGCCCCGCCCAGCTTCTCAAACGGAGGTTTCAGAGGCTGAAAAAAGCATCAGAAATGAAGCTTCAGAAATGAAGCCCCCAAACAGAGCTTCAGAAGCTTTTTTTCTGAAGCTCTGTTTCGGAGGCTTTCAGAGGCAGGGGAAAAAGTTTTTTCTGAAACAGAGTTTCAGAAATTTCAGAGGCAGGAAAAAAAAAAGCAAAAAAAAAAGCAAGGCACAGACCTCACAACCAAGGAACCTGTTGCTAAAATTCGCCTCTGGGAACAGCTGATTGGGGGTATTCCGGGAGGCCGATCCACCTGCCAATCAGCTTTTTTCTTATTTTCCTCCTCAAAAACTAAGGTGCGCCTTATACTCCGGTGCATCTTATACTCTGAGAAATATGGTAAGTGTGAAAAACATTTATAAGTCACTTTTTTCAGTGCTGTTATAACTAAATAAATGGTTGTACGTTGAGAACTACCTGTAGTACGTCTCTCTTCACTTTTTCTAAAATGTTACAAATCAGCCTGATCTATGCAATCACTATCTATGATCGCCTGATCTATGCGATTACAGGAATATGAAACCATAATTGTTTCCACATACCGGGTACTACTGAATCAAAGATGTAGAGCAGCAGGATTTTGATGGTGAAGGGCTGTTTATGCATGTTGCTGAAGTTAGGGATGAAGTAGTATTTCAGAAGGAAATTCATAAAATATACACTCGCCAGAAACTGTGGGACAAAGAGAAAGTACTTTACCTTAGTGATCTACTGACATCTCAGTATTCTGGCAAGGCATACTGGTTGCAAGCTCTCAGCTATAACTAAGAACAACCTTCTTCTGGTCTATGATCTCAGAAGCTGGATTTGGTTGCCATTTTAATACAATTCTACAATGCCCAAATGCTGTCCTCCAACACCAGCCCCTCTTCTGTTTAGTTTTAGTCAATCTATCATAGATTTCTGCACCACTCACTTCCTGAGTGGCTCTAAGTTCCATCCCCCTTTTTTCCTTTTGTTTTCCTGTGTGAGATATTTGAAAATATGTACGTTGTGTCTAAAGTTTTAAGTTGAACATCTCTTAGGAAAGTGAACTTTTTTGCATCAAAGATGACTCAGGACAAATATTATAATTCATTCACTCAAGGCTAGAGAACTCTGGGAAATTTAAATGGTGGTCTTTGGTCATTCAGGGCTTCTTAAATAATTATTGCTACAGTATTTACTACCTTGGCCAGCTAGGACCCCTTAGGGTTTCCAGATCAGCTCAGTCTCAAGGGAAAATCCAATCGTCTCCAAGCTCATTTCTAATCCATAGACAGACCAGATAAACTTAATGTGTTTCTCTCACCTCAACCAGTTTTTGGATGACATAACTCCAGCGGATGTATGGATCTCTATAAGGAAAGAAGCAGGGATGGAGTTGAGATATGATAAGAGAGTTTTCCCTTTTCTCGGGTTGTACCATTGCTCTGGGGGCATGGGCCGTAGACCCAAAAGCCTGTTTTGCCCACCCTTTTTCTGATAGAGCTGAGAAACAGGGGGAAGGTGTGCAAAAACACAAGGATGATATGCAAGGAATTACCTTGGATAGCTCTTTCTGTAGATCAAAGTAGGGCAGAAGAGAAAATACAAGTAGGTTGAGAATTCAGGAGGGCTTATCTTCCCTGGAGTGGGGGGAAAGAAGCAAAGGAACAGTTGGAAGTACACAGGGACAAGTACAGAGATAGCAATTTGTATTATACACTGAAGAAATAATTGTCCTGGAGGACACATGGTACTCAAGTGCAGGCATCTTCTCTCTGCATGCCGTTTCAGCAGGAAGAATGCAGAGCTTTATGTATATGTGATGATAGCAGCAGCAATAGTACTCTTGTATACCACTTCACAGTTCTTTACAGCTCTCTCTAAGTGGTTTACAGAGTCAGCATATTGCCCCCAACAATCCTGATCCTCATTTTTATTGACCTTAGAAGGATGGAAGGTCAAGCCTGAGCTGGTAAGGCTCGAACTTCTAGCATTCAGCAGAATTAGCCTGCAGTGCTGCATTCTCACCACTGCGCTACCATGGCTCTGCTGATTAAGATACTTCTTATGTACCAAAAATAGCTGCAAAACCCGCTATAGTTAAAGTGAGATACAGGATGTAGAATACAGCTTTGTGAAAACCTGTCTCCATTGGTATACAAAAGCAACAAACAAGGAACATTTCTATTCCACGTGTTCACAAAGATATGCGTAAGAAAAAATGCAATCAATAATATCTTACACTACATGTCAGATTTTTTTTAATTTTTGAGTTTCTTTGTATTCTGATAAGAAAGATCAATAAATAGATCAATAAATAGATCAATAAATAAATCACCCATGTTCTGCAGCTCTTCATGCAAAACAAAGTCTGGCAAATAGAAGAAATTGTAATTTGATGAGGGATATGGATAAATAATTCTTGATCCTTTTCTTTGCAGCCATATAAGCTTTCTCATTATTTTGTTATACTTAAAATCTACTACCGTACCCAATCAATGACAGGAAAATGGAAAGTCTAATTCAACAGTTTCATAGATCAAGAAAGTCTGTGATAGCAATTAGCATGCGGAAGCCAATGGTTGCATGACTACTTTATGCTACAACTAAGATGCTGCATCGGTGGAAAATCAGTTTGGGGACTCTGGGGGCGACATATAGCCATCATAATAATCACTAAGAGCCTCCTAGTCAAACTCACCAACTTGGTCCCTGGCCTGGAGAAGAGGTGGCATCGATTCTCGCAGAAATGAGTAGCTTTTCATCAGGAACCGGATCTATGCCAGAGAGGGAAATGAGCAAGGAAACAGTGTGAAGTTAAGTCATGTTGTAGATATCCTTGCAGAGGACTTTAGTATTCAGCTATGCCACCTACCTGCCCTTTGGTACCATTCTTGTGGATATTCAAAGAAAGGAATTGCACCCATTAGCTCAGCAGGATGGGGTGATCCAAGAAGTCTCAAATGTTCCCATGGTGGATCCCATGGATCCCATGGTGCTCCAGACTGTCTGTCTAGACTTTTCAGACAGAAATGGCCCCTGCTTACTCACTTGGCTAACTGTCAGCTATACTGCCTGCTGATCTTTCTGCTCAACTTCTTGTTTGGATGAAATCTGCTTATCTTCCAGCTTGCAAGAAGAACATATATTTGAGGCCCTGGCAAGTCCTACTGTAAGCATTTATATATGACATATACATGACGATGGCTGCTAAGGACCATAATAGTACAGTGTAAGCACTGTAACTAATAGTACAGTGTAAGCACTAAACCACTGTACTTGATAGTACAGTGGTTTAGTGCACCCTGTTATTAACACAGCTGCCTGCAATTTCTGCTGGTTCGAATCTCTCCAAGGCTCAAGGTTGACTCAGCCTTCCATCCTTCTAAGGTAGGTGAAATGAGGACCCAGTTTGTGGGGGCAATAAGCTGACTTTGTATAAAATATACAAAAGAATGAAGGCTATTGCTTAACGCATTGTAAGCCGCCCTGAGTCTCCGGAGAAGGGCGGCATATAAATCAATTTTTTTTTTTAAAAAAAAAAAAACTTCTGCCACAAAATTTTTAAAAATGTACTGTATATCTTATTCCTGGCAATGTATAGTGAAATATATATCTTTAACCTGGCCTACCCTTAATGACTCTATTTGGGGTTTGTCCAGACCATTCAGAGGACACCAAATAGGAGAAAGCTGCCTTAAACCTGGAGTGAGGTTGGCATTTCTTCTCTGTACAATGGCAAATATATGGCCTGTCTATGGAAGTATACATTTATGAATACAGGGGGCCTTTCTCACACTTGCTGCTATCTATACTTTCCACACTGAGATGTCCTGGGGCAACCAGGATTCCTTCATAAATCCAACCTCACTTCAAAGTTCAACCTTAGCTTCCCACATTTCTGTCTAAAAACACCTTTCCCCTATACCCACTTTCTTTGTGCTGCCCCAGTGCCATACCTGCTCACAGAGGACAATTTTACGGGAGGCAATTCCCAAGTTACAATAGACAGCAACATAGACGGGGAAGAAGCCCAGAACTGCAGCATGGCAGAGCAGCACCAGCAACACCAAGGTGACCGTCAAGAGGTTGGGGAACCTGGTCATCTTCAAGCAGCCTGACCATATTTGCAGGGCCTGGTAGGGCACAAATAAGGTGTAGAGGAACATGCAGAGCCAGGCCAAGAGTGCTGTGGGCAGCTGTCGAAAGCCAATGATAAAGAGCTCGAAATCCAGAACAAGACTGTGGAAGACAAAGAAGAAAAAGAGCTCTAAGGATGCTCCCCAAAAGATAAGGATGTTTCAAATTAAATAAGCAATTTCTCTGGGGCAGCCCCAATATTCAGTGGCATAACTGCTGAAAAGTGAAGGAAATGGGTTCTACTATTTTGAGAAGGTAAACTCATGAAAGTTCCCATGAACTCTTCAAAATAGTCAGAACAAAGTTAGAATGAAGGAAAACCCACCTCCAACTGAAAAAATTACAATCAGTCCCCCTCACTTTGTCCATAATCTTGTTTTGTTTCATAATCTTTGTTTCATAACCTTCGTAATTTCAATTATTGTTCATCCTTAAATATTGGACCCACAAAAATGTCCCCAGCACAATTTAAATGGGTCAGGAATAGAGGACTGTGAGGTATTTGAGGGGTCTGTCATATTAGAAACATTACTCAACATTCCTGTCAGAATTATTTTATTTATTTATTTATTTATTTGTTTCGATTTATATGCCACCCTTTCTCTGCGAGAACTCAGGGCGGCTCACAACAATAAAACAGAAAAATAAAACAAAAACTCCGGGTTAAAAGTTACACATAAAATCGCTAAAATCAATTAAAATCCATTTTAAAATGGATTAGAATAATGTCTAATCGTTTTTTGGTACATCTCCCTGAGCTTTCTACTCTGCTGGTCTACAGCTTATGTGATCTGTCCCCGTACCCACACACACACAAACAGCCAGCCGAGGGTTAAGGAAACACTTTGGAACGCACCCAGTTTCTTTATCTACCACTTGGCAGCGATAGACACACCGTCTGCCAAGTGCCTTTATTTTCACAGTAAAACAGAAAGATAAATACTCAAGAGTCCAAATGTCCGACAACAAGAAATCTTTCTCTCAGCAATTCCAGACGAGGCTTTAGTGACTATCCAAGGTTTGCTTTGTTCGTCACAAGGATCACTGACCACCACCCTCTATTATATAGTCTCTGGGGTGTGGTCCAGTGACTCAGTTCTAATCCCTAGCACGCCTCCTAAGCTGCTGCAATCGTTTATCACGCCTTCGGAGGCGTGCGTCTAGGAATGATGTTTCTTCGTCACTCTGATCCGAGCCAGCTGTCTCCCTACTGATCTCCTCTCCCTCGGCCGGCACCTGAGACAATGCCAGAGGGGAGGGGCCTAGAGAGGGAGGCCTGGCTGACTCCTCTTCCTCATGCTCAGAGCTTTCTTCCTCCGATGGGACAGGCTCAGAGGGCGGGGCCACAACGTTATGTGGAGTTTAGGTTATTGTATAAGACATTTATTTATCCCATGTAAATCTTCCGTTTTGAAAATTCAAGGCAAACACCTGGAATTTCCTCCTAATCTTATCCCCAGTGAAAGCTGAGAGGTTGATCAACTGACCCAAAGCGACTCAATTAGCTCCCTTGCTGTGAAAGTGAACTTGGTGCTCTGTCTTCTAATGGACTTCTTCCTTGACCTGCTTCATGCTTGTTGGAATATATGTTAGAATTGGAATGTATTACTTAATTATTTAATTAATTAGCCAGTAGATGGCAGTGTTTAGTTAGCATCTATGGTCATAATCCATGGTTCCTTTATGTTCTGAGGAGAGTTTCCTGCAACAGTTGTGATAGTTGAAACTATTAACCAGCAAGGCCCATAGTGACTATACACTGTACACTTTATTTGACCTGTATGGCTACATAACCATCCTCTGCTACCAATCTGTATGGCAATATAATAATCCTCTGCTACCATTTCTATAGAGTAAATCAGAATTTCTAACAATGGTTCAGCTTCAACAGAACTGCTGATGATTTCAAGAATTTGCCTATCATGGTCATTTCCATCTCCTTCTTTTCCTTTGATGAATTGTTCTATTCGTAAGGCTTCCCAATTAAAAAATGGCCCATGGCAGCATACAACATTAAAAACAGATAAACATTACAATGAGCAGAATGGGCAAAAGGCTGGAATAATGCCAGAACCAGATTTTTCGTAGGCAGATGGAGACTGGCTCAAAGACTTCATGTTTTTCCATGAACGAAGGCAAAAATACTTATCCCAGGATAATGTTGGGGGATTCAATCGGGGTCAATCACTCGGACCAGAGGTTTGATCTTCCAAGTTTCAGGCTTCTGCTGGAGCCCATCCACAGGGAACTTCTCTCTCACCAGAATGTTTGTTTGTTTCTTTTTCAGGTCTTTCAAGGTGTGTTGCTTCATTGGACTGAGCACATTGTATGGTTTGTGTGCGATCAGCATTGCCAATACTTTTTGCCTGATGGCATGTTTTTCTGGTTCTTCTATCTCTGATCTGTTGAATATAGAGTCTAATGCTGCTATAAATTCTCTTAGGGTGGCATCTCGCTCACATTCTGGTGAGAGAGAAGTTCCCTCAGGATGGGCTCCAGCACGAGTCTGAAAGCTCATGGTGACCGACCCGGATTGGATCTTTATGTTTTTCTTTCCTACGGCCACTGGATCTGGATTGCAAAAATCCATCTGAGATATAGGTGACACAGAGAAATATTTGTATCTCTCTCAGGGGTGACATTCAAAATTTTTCTCTACTGGTTCGGTGGGCGTGACCTAGTGGGCGTGGCTTGGTGGTTATGTGACTGGGTGGGTGTGGCTTGGTCATGTGACTGGGCGGGCAGGCGTGGCCAACTCAATGTTACTCCCACCCTGTCACATGAACACCCCCCCCAGGCACACCTGCCCAGGTTTTGTGGGTCCTGGTGTTTTCTGTGGGAAATGGGTCATGTGACTGGGTGGGCATTGCCAACTTGATTGGTCTCACCCTTAGGAAATTTCTCCTTAGTCCGACTCACAATAAAATAGCACTCTTCCAATATTTAGAATAGAATAGAATAACAGAATTGGAAATGACCTTGGAGGTCTTCTAGTCCAACTCCTTTCTTAGGCAGGAAACCCTGCACCACTTCAGACAAATGGTTACCTAACCTCTTCTTAAAAACTTTCAGTGTTGGAGCATTTACAAGTTCTGGAGGCACGTTGTTCCACTGATTAATTGTTCTGTCAAGAAATTTGAGGGGCTCCTAAAAAAATGAGGGAGTCAATCTATTTTTCAAAATATCAAAAGGCAGAACAAGAAACAATGGATGGAAACTAACCAAAGAGAGAAGCAACCTAGGAGTAAGGAGAAATTTCCTAAGGGTGAGACCAATCAACCAATGGAATAGCTTGCCATCACTAAAGGCTTTCAAAAAGAGTGATGGAAGTGCACCCCAAAAGGACAGTGCCAGGAACCACTAAAACAATGCAGAAAACATAAAACAGCTATTCCCCCTTTTTAAAAAAGTCAACCCCAAAGCAAACACAGTAGCTGAGAGGGAAACTAAGAGCAGCTTCTCAGGCTAATTGAAAGCCTGTGTGTGCTGCCAAAAGCTATCCAACTGGGGTGAAATGCTTCCGGTTCAAACCGGATCACCTGATCCGGTAGTGATGGTGGCGGGTCGTTCGGAGAACTGGTAGCAAAAATCCCTGCCCCCCCCCACCATGCCCAGCTGAGCAGCAGAGGCTCATCAGAGGCTTTTTTTTTTACTTTTAAAAGCATTTTTCCTACAACCTCTTCCGACAAAAAAATGCTTTTAAAAGTTAAAAAAAAAAGGCCTTTGATGATCATGTGGCTCAGCTGGGATCGTTAGAGGCTTTTCAAAGCATTTTTTTCTGCAACTTCTTGGCCGAAGAGGTGGTAAAAAAAATGCTTTGAAAAGTCTCTGACGATCCCAGCTGAGTTGCCTGATCGGCAGAGGCTTTTCAAAGCATTAGAAAAAATGCTTTGAAAAGTTAAAAAAAAAAAAGTTGGCCATGCCCACCCAGTTACATTATCCCCCCAACAAGCCACGCCCACAGAACCAGTAGTAACAAATTTTACATTTCATCCCTGCATCCAACTCTATTATTCTATGTTCTCTATGTTCTAAATTGGGTGCTTCACAGCAGAAGCAATGCAGCTGGCTGGACCACACATGCATTAAATTCACGGCCTGTATGATCAAACTGCATCATTGTCCACTCCTGTATCTTTTCCCCCACGAAGAAACAAGAAGTAGCCAACACTGCAGCAGCTATAAAAGGTCTTGGGAAACTCCAGGGAGGATCACAGAAGTGTTACTTAATACTCTTTATAATGAAAATGTTTGTAATCTTGTCCTCCTTCCTGAAGGGAAGAGGTTAATCCCATTCCTAGATGGCTGATTGATGGGTTTCTCTGCCCTAATCATGTCAATTTCTGTTGTTTATTGACTTGATTCAGCGTGTATCGGCTGCATTCCAGCTACAACTGTTGAGCTATTAACTGAAGTGAGTGAGAGAGAGAGAAAAAAAACCCCTCTCTTGCACTTTATTTTTAACTGGTTCTCTGAACTGCCTAAGCAATTTACTAACGGTTCGGGTGAACCTGTGAGAACTGGCTGAATTTCACCTGTGATCTCTCTCTGCCTCCATCACATGGTCGTTTGGACTTTTGCATATCCCAGGAGGAGGGTAGAAGAAGTGAACTGCACAAGTAAGCTACTAGCATAGAGAAGAGTGTTTGGATGCCTAGCAAAGGTGGCACCAAAGGAGGCACTCCGCAATTAGGCTAAGTCTCTAGGCAGGCATAGGAGGGTCCCAAGTGTTACTACTCAACAGGAGCACAAAGTCAAGGAGAAGAACAAATTGCATTTTCTTTTTAGCTAGCAGATGAACAGTGACAAGTGGGAGGAGATGCAGCTGGATCAAGTTCCCTGCAGGGGCCCAAGGACTTGGCAGGGGTCCAAGGTTGTTAAACTTTGGATGGAATCTAAGTTCACAGATTAGGTAAATATGTTTTTAGGATTATTACTGTGTCCGTTAGCACAAAATAAATAGCATCATATCCCCAGAACTAGCATACATCAGAGGACAGGCCTTCTACCCCACCCTCTCTCCTGAATCATACCGTCCTTCATCGATGGAATCCACAATGATTTGTTTGAGGACAAAGATACAGAGCATGGCCACAAATATGTGATGGATTGTGCGGAAATGTTCCACCTCCAGCAACGTGCTGTAAAAGAGAGACAAGTTGTCAGCAAGTAAGTTGTTGGGAGACATGGGCAGATGGAGATCATTGGACAAGACCTGGGAAAATCTGGGAAAAGATTTTCATTTGGTCTTCTGTGCAAAAACTTGTAGTTTCACGTTTACAGAAGAAATAACATTCAAGTGGCTGAGGGGAAAATGTTCCATCTCTTATGATATACAGGTAGTCCTCAACATATGACCGAAATTGAGCCCTTGGACCAGTGGTGAAATCTGAACTGGTTTGCTACCACTTTGCTGGCTCCACATGCATGCTTTGCACCAAGCACACACTTGCACTGCGCACCAAATGTGTACTGCGTGCACGCATGTGCAGTACACACCAAAAGGAGGCTTGGGAAGGTAAGTAGAACAGCGAGGGTGTAGGGAATCAGCTGTGGTGCGCGAGCTTGGGAACCTTTTAAAAATCTTTTTAAAAGCATTTTTTACTACCGGTTCTCCAGTAGTATACTCATACTCATACTCATACTCATACTCTCCCGGCACCTGCCAAAGAGTCTCAGCATTGTGTTGCTATGGAGCATGCTCAGTCCTTATTGGGTTTTCCAACTCTTGTTCTTCATCAACAGTGGAGTATCAGTTGGAACCTGAGGCCTTTGGAGCCTGAGGCCTTAGAGATCTGGCTACTTTGCACATTGTCCCTCTATCTAAGTCTTATCATATCATAGCCAGGCATACTTACTCAAACAAGGACCGTTGAGGGACAAAGACTTTCTTCTTCAGTAGCTGACCCTTCTCTCTGCAAGATAAGATTTCAAAGCAGGTAATATTTAATATATCTGTCAAAACCCTTCTCACCTCTGAAAAGGGGGGTAAACGTGAGAGTCCCTGAGGATTTTACTCCACAGTCATTGATGACTATAGGAGGCGGCGCTCATCTCTGTTTCAAGGCCATTGAACCAGCACTGTCTGCTGACTCCATTTTCCCATCCCTGTTCTAAAATCAATTGCGAGAAACCTCTTCTACCTGCTTTGCTTCTTTGCTGGGACAACGTTCAATTGCTGGGGTCTGGAATGAGCTGCTTCTTCCAAGGTCTTGTCCAAGAGATCACTCAGCTGATTGTGTACCTGTTCTAGTACCTTCGCCTTCATTACCTACCAGCAAAACAGAGGGAATTTAATGATGCCCAGGCCTGTCATAGATAGATTCCTAGAATGCATTTAGGTGATGGACACTGTCAGGGAATTGAACATCACAGATGATGTCCAAATGGCGTCAGACATGCTGACAGGAATTTGCAGTTTTATATAAACAAATATATTCATAGTAGGAACATCATGAGGTAAATTGCACACAGCACACAGCAACTAATCACGCCTTAGATTGCCTGGTGCAGTGGCCAGCTCTCCTCAACCAATTAGCTAGAACTGTGTGTTCTTACTCATTGTTCGGTTGCTTCCCTTCTTTGTTCTGTTACAGAAGCTCCCTTGCCCAGAAAGCCTAATAAACATACAGGACCTAATACTCTATGGCAAGGATAGAGACCATGTGACCGTGGAGACATAGAATTGACCATTTTCATCATTCTTGATAATTCATCATTTAGGGAGAATATTTGTTTCTCTAGTCCACCTGCTTTTATTATTACCTATTCTAATATCTATTATTACCTCCAGGTGTCTCTTCCATTGGATGTGGGCAGTGATTTTCTCCAGGTGTTCAACTTCTGCTAGAGAATTAGAAACGGGTTCACTTTAAAAGCATGATTGGACATTAGGCAAATGGAGGAAGTCAGTTCATTGCTGGGATTAGACAGAAATCTTCCCATTGTACAGAGTTTTTTCTTCTAAATTACTACTCCAAATTTCAAGCATTAGTTTCTCCACTCTTTGCATACTTTTGTAGCCTTTTTTAAAAAGCAGATTTCCACACTATAGTAACTTCTTTTAAATGGCAGATCTGGAAGTCTGTGTTTATCCTACAAGTCTATTTTGCTTAATTACCAAGTAAAGCAGCACAAAACATTATATCATTTTAGTAGGAAGGAATATTGCCAGTACCTCTAACAAATATTTGAGTGCAGTACAGGTTGTCCTGACCTGTGACCGTTTGAAGTTACAATGGGACTGAAAAAAGTGACCTATGACCATTTTTCACACTTACAACCATTGCAGCATCCCCATGGGCACGGGATTAAAATTTGGACATTTAGCAACTAGCATGTATTTGACGGTTGCAGTGTATCGGGGTCATTAGATCCGGTTTTTGCGACCCTCTGACAAGCAAAGTCAATGGGGAAGACACATTCACTTAATAACAGTGTTACGGTCTTTTGATGAAAATTTCCAAATGTTTTCTTTGTAACTAGTTAACTAAGATGTTAATTGTTCCCTTCAGCTAAATGCTTGCATTGTTTTGTCTTTGAAAGATGAACTTTAGCATTTTCAGACAAATATTAAAGGCACACCTGCTCTTCATGCAAAGCTCTTGATCTTTTTTTTGTCATTATTTTGTATATTATTTCGTACTGATGTGTGGCTCAACCATTATCGGATGCTTGCCTCTCTGCCCCACTTCATAGGTTGCTGTCAGGCCCAAAACCAAGAATGCCATGCAGTGATTCTTCCCAGCTGAGTTCTTCATTATTTCAGACCTACAGGCAGAATTTTGCCAAACCCTGGACTCTACTATCTGCATCTACAATACACTATTAGGGAAGGGCTGTCTTCAGCCTCTTTCTCTCACATATAATGTCTGGACTGAACTGTCTCCTTACCCCTTTGTGAATGCACCCCTTCCTTCCTGGGAATCCAGCTCCTTACTACATTCCATCACATCTGGAAATGATTAAAGATTGCATCTGCCATCCTTTCTGTAGAACCCTTTGGTATAACTTCCCCCTATTTTCCTCTTCCTTTAGTGCACATTCGATCATCTCCTGTTCCAGAATCCCTACAATTACTTTGTAAATAAAGAGAACGCTCTGTATTAAGGAGAATACATAGAACATACACTATACCTTTAACTACAAGTTCTGCAGTCTTTTAGGAGGCATTCAGAATGGCAGGAGCTCCTTGGGGTTAAACTGCAAAGCATTTGGGGGACACTATGTATCCCTCTAGTAAAGTAATATGAGGCTTTTTGCTTTTTGCTGTGGTTCCCAAAATGCTAATCTCTGCATAGTACTACCTAATTCCAAGACCTAATTGAAAATTCCCAGATAATTTATCCACATTAAGGATATCCCCCCATTTGTGCAACAAAATATATCATCCATGCCCCTTAAATGCCTCCTTACCATTGAGTAATTGTGTTTCCTCTTCTCCTCTGGTCTGCGCCTGAGAGCTTCTTTGCCTCATGCCTCCAGTGCTCATTTCCCTTGGGTCCATGATGGTTCTGAATGCAGAGTTTCTTAGGTTAATTTCGCACTCTAGCCCAGCAGTCAGATAACTAATTCACCACGGGAAGAAATAAAGCCTCTGGAATTAGAACAGGTAGTCATAGCAAAGGTAGAGGTCTGACCTCCCTATCCTGATTATGAAGTTATACATTTTCAACTGAACTTTGCTTAGAGAAAAGTTGTAATGGAGCAAGGTTTCCAAGATCTTCCATTATTCACACAGTTTTATTTTCTGAATCAAATTAGCAAATATTTATTTTTTACAGCTGAAACAATTCCATCTGAGAGTCAGTGAAAAGGAGCTATGTATTTCACAGGTTCTATGATTTGAGAATATGTCAAGGATAGATTTTCTTGGCTGTAGTCACACTCTGTAATTCAACTGCATTTCCCCCAGCTGTTTAGTCACAAGGCCAGAAAGTTCTCTAGTAATAATATTGGGGACAGAGGCAGAACCCTCTGGACTTAATTCATTCAGATCTTTGTGGTTCAATGAAAACATTGACTCCAGGAAAGAAGTATTTTCTCACTTTTATAGATGATTATTCCAGGTATATTACACAATATCTCTTACACAACAAAAGTGAGGTACCAGAGAAAGTAAGCCACAAATTAGGCAAAATGCCAAGTGTCTTGTACACAGACAACGAAACTGAATATACAGGTGACAACACACAGGCAATTCTCAGAAAGCATGGCATAATAATTCAAAGTCCTGTACCATTCAACCCAGAACAAAACAGGTTTGTAGAAAGAAAGAATCATACTTTGTGAGAGTGTAAGAACTATGTTGTTTGATGCAGATATGCCAACCACATTGGGGGTGGGGGGAGGCCAATATGACCGCACACTATCTCCAAAATCAACTACCAGGAAAATCCACTGAGAAAAACTCCACATGAACTGTGGAATGGAAAAAACCCCAAATTTAAGCCATCTAAAAATTTTTTGAACCAAAGCCTATGTGCACACCCAAAAGAAAAGCATTCAAAATGGGATGCTTGTGCAAAGGAAGGTGTATTTGTGGGGCAGGGGTGGGTTCCACTTACCTTTACTACCAGTTCGCAAGAAGCTTTAGCGCATGCGCAGATTGTCATTCATGACATTGAGGTGGGGTGGGGGTGGAGGCTCCCACCGCCATTCCTTTTTTTTAAAAAGGTTTTTATTAAGTTACATAGTTATACAATTCAACAATTTTCATTTAAGCTGTGGTTTTTTCATATACACAGGTTTATATACATGGTGTTTCTTAAATTACTTGATTAATTTAATATTACACTCTCTCTCCTTTTACTTTTTGCCTTTACTTTCCATCCACTTATACCACATTTCCCACACCGTGTAAAATTCTGAATTCTCTTTCTCGTTTATCGCATAGGTTAATTTACACATCTCTGCGTCCCACCACCATTACTATCAGTTCGCAAGAATCGGACCGAACCGGGAGCAACCCAACACTGTTGTGGGGTACCGTGAATCTCAAAAGGGACACAAACAAGGTATCCATCAGTAGAAGTATAATTACTGATGAAATCTCAGTGTGTTCAAAATTTCCTGAAGTAACACAAATGCTTCAAACTGAGGAAAATTCTACTTCAGTGTCACATGAACATAAGAAACAAAATGAAACAGAAATAGAAATTAATGCCGAAACTAGGCCGCAAGAAGTTTCAATCAGGAGATACACCAGAAGCAATAAAGGCATCCCAGCCAAACTTCTCTCCTATGTCGCTTGCATAGTTGAATGTTGCATAAAAATACATTCCAATAATGAATTACAATATCCCCACTCAACCACTAATTATATTAGCCCCATTTTGAATCTTAGTTCTGCAAATCTGTTTCTTATGCTTCTTTTTGTCCTCCCCACCCCCCCCGCTTCTTCTTGTCATCCTGTCTGTCTGCAGAGCTGCTGCTGTTGCTGTGGCTCTCCAAAGGGCTGGCACTGAGCAACTGGGGCTTTGGTTCTGGCTCTAGCTGGGCTGGGGGACTAGGGCAGCGGCTGCAGCCTCTTTTGGATTCTCCTTCCTGTCTCTGGGTTTTAGTGCTACACGAGCAACATAGGAGAGACGTTTGGCTGGGATGCCTTTATTGCGTCTGGTGGATTTGGTGATTGAAACCTCTTGCAGTCTGGTTTCTTCTTTTATAACCCTTGGATAGTGATTCTCAGTTAATTTATTTGTTATGTCAGAACTTCAGTGCTCAAGTCGTCTGTGCTAAGTGTGAATGCAGTTTGAATGTTTTTCCTCCTTGGCAGTATTAGCTACCGGATTGCAGTTCAGTTGGTACAGTTCATCTGTAATTTTAGCCCTTGCAAGTAAGGTTTAAAAGCAAATCATGTTGCAATACAGACCAGCCATTTTTAACTGTACTGGAACAGGATGATTGAACTTGGAGTAGGTTGTGGACAACAATCAGGACTTTATCTTCTTTCTGTTCAGTTAGATTAAGAACAATGTTTCTATCCATTGGCAAGAAGATGATAATCACATAAATTCATGGACACATGGACACTATCAACTGAGGAGTATAATGAGAAAAGTTTCAAAAGAAAAATGGGGTTCAGTGATTTATTACTTAAGTGAGAGCATTAGTAAATCAATAAAGAAGCATAGGGCAAAGCAATTGCATTTTGTTGTGAAAGAATTGCACAAGTGAGTAAATTTCAGAACTGGCACTCAGATTAACTAAGTGAACCTGGTGCAAAAGGGAAAATTCTGAGCTCAGGGAATTTATTCTCACCAGCAAAACTGAATGGAGCTTATAGTTCTTCCTATATAAAAATCTACTAATAAACACCGTGTTTCTTGCATTTGGTAGTGGTAGTAGAAGAAGATGATGGTGAGTTTACCAGGGAATCCTGATTTATCTCCTGTCCTTTTCTGAGTTTTATACATTATAATAAACTCTGGTTATATCTTTATGGTTGTGTTAAAGATAACTCTATGTCCCTTCTGTTTTCTATTTTCAAGTCCTGCTCTAAAATGGCTCACTCACTCTAGGCCAGGGCTGTCAAATTCACGGCCTGTGGGCTAGATGTGTTATGCGCTGGCCATGCCCATGCCTGGCAAAGGGGGAAAAAGTCGCAATACATTACGTGACACCGCCATTATGACGTGAGTTTGACACCACTGCTCTAGGCAAAATTCTCTCTCTCTCTCTCTCTCTCTCTCTCTCTCTCTCTCTCTCTCTCTCTCTCTCTCTCTCTCTCTCTCTCTCTCTCTCCTCTCTCTCCCACTCCCTCTCCCACCCTCCCTCCCTCCACCTATCATCTATCTAATGTAGATACGTGCCCAGCTCAATTCTTGTGACTCTGGCAGCTCATTGTACTACACATAAAAACAGGAAATCATTAAATAATATTACAGTATAAAGATACCATGATCACTGCTATTCAAAGCCACCAAGAGACCTAGAAGCAGGGATGAAATGCTCCCGGTTCACACCGGATTGCCCGATCTGGTAGCAATGGTGGCAGGTGGTTCAGAGAACTGGTAGCAAAAATCCCTGCCCCCCCCCATGCCCAGCTGAGCCGCGTGATCATCAGAAGTTTTTTTAAAAATTTTTAAAAGCATTTTTTCTACAACCTTTTCGGCCGAAAAAATGCTTTTAAAAGTAAAAAAAAAAGCCTCTGATGATTGTGCGGCTCAGCTGGGATCGTTGAAGAAAAAATGTTTTTAAAAGCCTCTGACAATCCCAGCTGAGTTGCCTGATCATCAGAGGCTTTTAAAAGCATTTTATTTTACAACCTCTTGGGCTAAAGAAGTTGTAGAAAAATTGGTTTTAAAAGTTTTTTTTTAAAAAAGTTGGCCACGCCCACAGAACCGGTAGTAACAAATTTTACATTTCACCACTGCCAGATTGAACTCAAGAAGTGCAAAAGTCAAGAAAAGATGAAGCAGGTCACACAAAAACAAAAACTTTTAAACCAAACAACAGTGTAATGCCAGTTATTTAAGAGATGATAGAACACATGAAAAGATAGTTGAGGCAAAGTATTGGTTTATATTATCCTGAGGAGAGTGACAGACTTCTGCAGTGCTGTACTTTTGGGATGTGAAAAGGGCCTTAAACTGAAATGATTGGAACTATCGTTTTTTTTTTTTTTGGGGACTCTTTGATAAATATACTATGTTTATGCTGAGCTACAAGGCAAGAGAGCTATGGAATTGGGGCACGCAGATGATCTGGCTGTTACCCTATTACGGTGGTTGGAATTAATAATTTGAATAAAAGACACCTCTATAGACACTATATGGAATACAAATATAAAGTCACTCGGGTGGTTGTTTTTTGTTTTTTTTTAATTTTATGAAGATATTTGCTATTGATGGGGGCAGATGGTAATTGAAGATACCGAACATACTGTTGGAATTAGGATGTGATGTTACCCTAACATGGGTGATGGAGTTAACAATCCAGCTGAAAGACATTACAGAAGATATCATATGGATTACAAGCTTAAAGTCTTTTTTAAGAGGATTTTATTTACATAAGGGAATATTTTTTAGTGGTGTGGGCAGAAGAATAAAGATATTATGAATTATTAAGTATGGTAGTCTTGTTAGAAAGTGGGTGGAGACAGGTTAGTTTATTGATTGTTTAGTTTAAGAAAAGGGATATTATGTTTAGATATGAATAAAGATTTGAGTTAAGAGATATAACGATGGGGGTGAAGGAAATGGGTAGACTATGAATTGAATAAATGTTAAATTAAGTTTTATTATATAGTTTTATAGCGAAAAGTTGCTTTGAAATGTTATATTAATATACATAAAAGATTTGATTTAAGAGATATATGTATGGGGGGGGTAGAAAAAGGGTAGATTATGAGCAGAAATCGCTAAACTGGGAGATATAATAATATTATTATGCTAAATTAGGAGTTATTATATAATGTTATAGTAGAATGTTATTTTGAAATGTATAGTATAAGGGGGATATAATAATATTATTAGAAAGAAAGGGTCAGCATATTGTGATGGAGTAAGGGGATGGTAAAGTATTATATAATCTGTTATGAATTTGGGTTTTATTATTAAGAAGCCACAGGGGGAGGGGAGGGGGAGGGGGGTTAGGGAGGAGGGGGGGGAAAGGGGGAAAAATTTGTATTTGAAAAACTTTTTCAATAAAAAAAATAAAAAGAAAAAAGAAAGCAAAAAAAGAAAGAAGAAGAAGTGCAATCACAATCAAGTCTCAGTACTGTAACCTGGCCTGAAATCTGACTGAAAAGATCTAGATAAGGTCTGGGGAACTTTGAAGCTGTAGGCCTAGGTACAACTCAACATTCTCCCCCCAGATCGAAAGATTTGAGGTCAGAGAGGAATTCTCAAGGTCTGTGGAATCGAGCAACTGTTTCTTAAGGAAAGAGGACTCAAAGCAGGCAGAATCATCTCCTCCTTCAAAGAAGCGTTCACAGCTCAGGATCCAACCATATCATTTCCTAGGAAGCCTTGTGCGTGTCATTTCCTTGGCTATAATGTAGAAGTAGATTGAATTTATTCCTCAATGGTTTTTCAACTTCCTAGTCTACAGATTTGCAATTCCCTGGATGTCTCCACATACTAACCTGATCTGATCCAGCTTAGTTTCCCAGTTCTGACAAGGCTGTCCAGGACTGTCACCATCTCCCATCTCCTCCACCAAATGCAGGCGTGAGAGCAGCATTGCTCAGTTTTTCTTTTGCTCTTTGTTTATAGAGGCTACAGGTTTGTGTTCATTATGTTAAAAGTTAACTTAGTTTTGTCTGTGGTGATTTCCATGCTACAGATAAAGAAAGTAATGGTGACCTGGAAAGAGAGAACTTCATCCCTGGCTACTACAAACAGGAAAGGAGGAATCTCAAGGTATAGGCATTTTATTCCAGTTATTCTCAGTATTAGGTGTCCAGATATTGTTCTGTCATTTCCAGCCAAAATGAGCAATTGTCAGTGGTGATGGCAGCCATCAGGTGATTCATGATTGGAAGCCACAATGTTTCTTCTATGTGAGATGTACAACTGCATAAATTTATATCTAATTTTATAACAATTTAATTATAATTATAGAGATGATGTAATGCTGTACTGCAGGAGCAACTTGTTTCTCCTTGGATGACAAATATGGCATGATGAGCAGATGGCTTTATCCTTGTCTCATACTGCAGTCTATTCTATTGTGGATGAGGCATCCCTTAGTTCAGGGATCAGCAACCTGCGGCTGTGGAGCCGCATGTGGCTCTTTCACCCCTCTGCTGCGGCTCCGTCATTCAAAATATGCATCACAACTACCAATGTACGACACCCGCCAGCACGTGATTTATTGAGCTTTTCAACCTCTAGAAATAGAAATAAAGGAAATAGTCAGGCATGGGAAGGGTTTTGTGGCTCCCGGTGTTTTCTTTTCTGTGGGAAATGGGTCTAAATGGCTCTTTGAGTGTTTAAGGTTGCAGACCCCTGCTAATGTAGTTAGCTGCCCAGGTCAATTCTTGTGACTCTGGCATTCATTGTACTACACATAAAAACAGGAAATCATTAAACAAAATTTAATGTACATGGGTCAGCAACCTGTGGCTATGGAGCCGCATGTGGATCTTTCACCCCTCTGCTGTGGCTCCCTTTCACTCAAAATGTGTGTCACAACCACCAATGTGTGACACCTGCTGGCATGCAATTTATTAAGCTTTTCAATCCCTGGTAGACCAACCATGGATAAATCCAAGAAAAGAAAAGTTTCAGAAGAAAACAGAACATTTTATTCAACTACATATGCTAGTTTTGTGGCTGCTCAAGAAATAGTCAGACACGGGAAGGGTTTTTGTGGCTCCCGGTGTTTTCTTTTCTGTGGGAAATGGGTTCAAATGGCTCTTTGAGTGTTTAAGGTTGCAGACCCCTGACTTAATTC
Organism: Arizona elegans; assembly: GCA_022577455.1. Lineage (NCBI taxonomy): Eukaryota > Metazoa > Chordata > Lepidosauria > Squamata > Colubridae > Arizona > Arizona elegans. Next base: position 20,707,619 of record JAKOOJ010000003.1, read on the forward strand.
AATCAATCAGAATAGAACTGGAAGGGAGCTTGAAGATCTTCTAGTTCAACCTCAAGCAGGAGACCCTATACCCATGTTGGCAAACCTATGGCACGCATGCCGGAAGTGGCACGCAGAGCCATGCTGCCTGGCACGTGTGGCATCGCCCATTCCTCTTCCGGGTTTCCAGGGTACGCATGCACACCAGCCAGCTAGTAACTTACTGGTGCGCATGCGTGCATGACAATCAGCTGGCCTTTAGTGCGGGTGCGCACTGGCCATGCCATCGTTGCCCACATACAGCCCCGGGATATCCACCCCTTGCCAGCCAGGAACACTGCCACCAGTCACTGCCTTCTTGCCTCATCACTGCCACCGCCACTGCAAGGAAAGGCCCTGCAGCTGCACTGCCTGGAATCCACGTGGGCTGGCGCAGGGGGAGGACAGATATGGCTGCCTGGACGCTGCCTGGAGCGTGAGGGTGGCAGGAGGAGGAGCTACTGCTGCCTTGTAGCCAGTGCGACCAGCCTGCTGCTACAGCCTGCCACCACCCTCTCCCCCGCCAACTACTCCTGCCACCGCTGGGGAAGAGGACCACAAGAACTGCCGCCGCCGGGTGCAAGGGGGTGGTGGGAAGGATCTGCGGTCTGGGGCTTCCCTGTCTCCACACCCAAACAGGCTATCCAGGGAAAGGGATTGAAGCCCCAGCCCACTGCTTCTGGCGCTGGCACCCCCTCATCCCAGGCAACAGCAGTTATTGTGGTGCCTCTTCCCTGGCAGCACCAGGAGCAGGACTTCCTGTGGGTTTTTTCCCCCTTCGCACCACAACGAATGAAGAATGGGGGGGATGGCAGTGGGAGCGACCCGCTTAGCCCTTTTCTGGAGGAGGTGGGAAGGGGGTGGGGATGGCGTTGTCTTCGTTATTCTGAGGCAGGGCTGTTTGGGCCAGCCGATTCTTGTGCCACAGAGGCTTGTAAAGCTCGGGCTGAGCCTGCGGGCTGCCAGGTCTGGAGCCGGCAGCAGCTTTTTCCTGCCCCTGGACAGCCTGGACAGGTCTGGAGCTCGGCTGGGGAGACAGGGAAGCCCCAAAAGCAGATCTTTCCCCCACCCCCTTGTACCCAACGGAGCCGGTCATTGCGCTGCCAGAAGCAGCAAGTGGAGGCTTCAATCCCTACTCCCGAAAGCCCAAAACAAGTCGCGGGAGAGGGGGCACAAAGCGCATGTGGGGGACTGCGCATGCGCAATGCAGAATCTATGCATGGGGGAGCGTGCGCAATGTGGGGCGCATGCGTGGGGTGTCATGTGTGCATACACATGTGTGGGGGGTCGCATTGCATTATGGGTGCTGGCACGCGTGGGCGTTATAGTGCGCACACACACACACACTTCCAGCACGCAACGAGAAAAAGGTTCGCCATCACTGTCCTATACCATTTCAGACATGTGGTTGTCTAGTCTTTTCTTAAAAACCTCCTGTGATGTAGCACCTACAACTTCTGAAGGCAAGAAAGTTTCTCCATCATTCCAAGTGGCTTCTCCCCTTGATTAATTTTCATCCATTGTTTTTTGTCTTGTCTTCTGGTGCTTTGGAAAATAAGTTGAGCCCCTCTTCTTTGTGGCAGATCCTGATATCCTGAAATACTGCTATCATTTCACCCCAGTCCTTTTCTCTAGACTGGCCATACCCAATTCCTGAAACTGTTCTTCATGTTTTTGTCTCCAGACCCTTAATCATCTTAGTTGATCTTCTTTGCACTTTCCCCCCCAAAGTCTCAACATCTTTTTTGTAATGCGGTGACCAAAACTGGATGCAGTATTCCAGGTGTGGTCATTAAAGATTTATAAAGCAATACTAATACTTCATGTGATCTTGATTCTACCCCTGTGTTTATACAATCAAGGATTGTATTAGCTTTTTTTGCTGCCGCCGCACACTGCTAGCTCATGTTTAAGTGATCATCCACTAAGGCTCCAAGGTCCCTCTCACAGTTACTGTTTTTGAGCCAGGTTTCACCTAATCTGTATTTGTAGCTTTGGTTTTTTTCTGTCTAGGTGTAAAATCTTGCTTTTTTCCACATTGAATTTTATGTTGTTGGATAGGGCCCATTGTTCAAGTCTGTCAAGATCTTTTTGGCTCCTGAGCTTGTCTTCTGGGGTGTTGGCTACTCCTGCCAGCGTAGTGTCATCTGCAAATTTGATGAGTTCCCTTTTTATTCCCTCCTCTAAGTCATTTATGAAAATATTGGAGAATACCAGTCCCACGATGGAACCTTGTGGAACCCCACTGCTTACTTCCCTCCATGTAGACATCATGCCATTAAGGACTACTCATTGAGTACAGTTTGTCAGCCAGTTACAAATTCAAATTCAAGTGGTGGGGATGTGTCTACCCCACATTTTTCTAGTTTTCCAAGAAGTAGATCATGGTCTACTTTGTTGAATGCCTTGCTGAAGTCTAAGTATACTATGTCGACAGAATTTCGCTTGTCTACTAATTTAGTCACTTTGTCAAAAAATGAAATAAGATTGATTTGGCATAATCTGACTTTATTTCCAAATATAGTTTCAAAAATCATTCACACAGTACAGTAGGTACTGCTAGAGATAAAATGTTGAATGAAAGTCTAAAGATAGAAAATATAAGCAGTAATTCTGATATTGTTGAACTGTAACTCCCATCACTCTTCATCAATGGACGTGTGGGAGCTGGAATTCACCTGTATCTGGAAAACTGCCTATCGATCTAAAAGTCACCTAGTTTGGATTAAAGCTGGGATGTGGGATAACCTACATTTCAAGGTGGAGCTCTCACGTTTTCTTTTAAGTAGGTTAAGAAAGAAAGATAAGTCTTATAAGTCTTGGAGACAACCAAGGATTGTCATTTATACATTTTCCTTTGTCCCTTTTGCCTGGAATTTTAGCACCAAGAAGACCCATGAACTTCACACAGCAGGGATCTTTGTAGATGTTTTGTCTCTACTAGATGAGAACCTTTGAACCTACAAACCAAATTTTAGCAGCCGCAGGTAATGAATTTCCAAATACAGCTTTGGAAGCCCTTGTTGAGAGTCCTTGTTGTCGCAGCAGCAGAGTCATGTGCTATCCTTGTCAGGCGTGATTTTTGAAGCAAAGTAGAAGGCTAGTGTAGGCTGGAAATAGTTGCTTATGGGTGGCAAGACCAGGAACGTGGAGTCACTAGCCCCCAGAAGGTCTTCTGAAAAAAGAAAATGATGACTATGTCAAGAGAGAAAGAACAGCTAGAAGGGAAAGAACTATCACAAGACAAATTGATACAAGGATTCCAGCTAATCACATGCTTAGATCTGGGTCAACAAGATCAGCCATATATATGTTCCAACATAATCAGGAGCCCATCAGCACAATAATATTCCCAAAGTCTCAGCAATGTTGAAGGCAGCACTGGAGAGGCTTTGAATTGTAGGCCTGACCTATTCTGGGATGGAGAATCTGGCAGTTTTGCTTCTCAGGCCCCTCAATTTATGGAGGCAACCCAAGGTAGCCCAGACTTGAAGGATGCTGCTTGTCAAAGGCTTTCCTCACCACACCTGGCCCGGCATCACCCCTCCCCTGCCAGTCACTACTTGTCACTCCTGGCCATTCACCTCGCTGGAGCGAGTAGTTTTCAAATAAAAAGAACACTCACCTTTTGCAAATAAATAACAAACATCTTGGCTTCAGGTTTGATGCATCTTGCAAAGAATTACTGCTCATTCTAGCCTCTTTTCTTACTAACAGGTCCATCTCAGATTGTAATTTGCTACAACTTTTGCATCATTCTAGGGGAGCTTATTCTGAAATGTTATCTGTGATGTTTGCAGCTTTACAAGTTTGTTTCCTCCAACCCTGTTTTCGCATGCAATTCTTACAAGTTATTTTGACATTCCTTCCTCCTTTTTAAACAAAGTAGTGGTTAGTGCTGGCCTAGAAACCAAGAGACTCTGACTTCTAGTCCCATTTTAGGCTTGACAAAACGGCTGAGGGACCAGTCACTCTCTCACAGCCAAAACCACTTCTTAAATTGTGGTTGTGGGGAAACTAAGATAGATCTTGAGATGGACCGAGGCTCTTTCTATCTGAGGTTTCAGAATGTAGTTGAAACAAAAGAAGAGAAGTTAGGGGAGATAATGGCAAAACTGATTGCTGAAGCCCTGCAGAGAGACAAACAAGAGATTAGGAATGAATTTGATGAAATATACTGAGTTCATATTAGTTTTTAGATTCTTGAGGATGTATATAAAACTACAAAAAAAGAATCAATATTCTATAAAGGGACAGAAATCATAACACTAAAACAGATTCCTAGACGGATATGAGAACAAAAGAGGGATTATAGGTTCCTGGCATCACTACTGAATACAAAAAAAAAAAAAAAAATCTATTTAGGCGGATCATCCCAGAAGGAATGATAATAACTTGGCAGGGGAAAAAAATTAAAATTGACAACTTGGACAAAGCCCAAGAATTATTTGATCAATTGACAGGGATGGAGGAAAGAGATATAAATATATATTTTTGACAAAGTATTTGAAAATTAGAGATAAGGTTTAAGGATATAAAGAAAAAAACTGTTATAAAATTAATTGATTTTTACTAAGATACTGGAATGTATTATGTGGCAGAAGACTTAAGGAAATACATGGTATAAAATGTTTTTGATTTATTATTTTGATATGATATGAATGGTTGTAATATTAGGAATTATGTTAAATGAGATTTTAAATTTAAGGGGTGTAAGGGGCTTCCAACAATACCGCATTATACAAGTCTAAGAGTATCGGTTCTAGTATTTTCCCTATTTTTTTATAAAATTCACCTGATAGCTCATCAAGTCCCAGAGTTTTATTATTTTTTTGTCTATGAATTGCTTCTTTTAGTTCTTCCAAAGAGATCTCTCTATTTAAACCCATGTGTTCTTTGTCCTTTAACCTGGGCATACCTTCCTCTTTTAAATAAGTATTTATTTTTTCCATCTCCACTTCCTCTTGATTATACAAATTTTTGAAATATTCTAATGTTATCCTTCTAATTTCTTCCTAACTATTTTGTAAATCGCCCACCTCATCTTGTAATTGGTAAATTATCCTACTTTCTTTCTTTTTTAAGTTTATATGCCAGCCATCTTCTCGGTTTATTTGCGTTTTCAAATTGATATTGTTTCATATATTTAATCTTTTTAATATGGTCTATTTGTTGAATTAAGTTCAGTTCATGTTTAACTGATATTAATTCTTCTTTAATCAGAGGTCATCTAAGTTTAATTGAAATTTATTTTCTAGATACTCTAATTTTTTCAATAGTATATCCTGTTGTTGCTTTTCCCCCTGTTCCTCATCGATGTATATGCTATTGTTATTCCTTTCATAAATGCCTTTAATGTATCCCATAAATTCTGTAATGATGTGTGATGTTTTTTATTTATTTATTGTTTTCTAATATGTACCTCTTGGAGACATATTATATCTACATTCTGTTTCATTAATTTTGAAAGTATCTTTTTCCTTTTTGTCTGATCATTCAGTCCATTTATGTTTGTTGATAGTAGTTGGGTTCTTTTATCTATTTTCTTATTTGTCTGCCGGTCTCTGATTTCTGATTGCCCTAGTAGTTCTTTGTGGTCTGATCCTAATTTCCTTTCCTTTGTCACCCTAGTTCTTTCTTCCATTTCCTCACTTCCAGATCCTTGTTTGTTCTTCTGTACTAACTATCTCCAATTGCTTTCTGCTGCTTGAGCTTTCCTCCACCCCTGTCAATTGATCGAATAATTCTTGGGCTTTGTCCAAGTTGTCAATTTTAATTTTTTTCCCCTACCAAGTTATTATCATTTCTTCTGGGATGATCCACCTAAATAGAATTTTTTTTTTGTATTCAGTAGTGTTGCCAGGAACCTATAATCCCTCCTTTGTTCTTGTATCCATCTAGGAATCTGTTTTAGTGTTGTGATTTCTGTCCCTTTATAGAATATTGGTTCTTCTTTTGTAGTTTTATATACATCCTCAAGAATCTAAAATCTAATATGTACCTCTCTTGGGAAGTGGTGACGTCTTGCGTAATTGGTTTGAACTTGGTATATTTCATCAAATTCATTCCTAATCTCTTGTTTGTCTCTCTGCAGGGCTTCAGCAATCAGTTTTGCCATTATCTCCCCTAACTTCTCTTCTTTTGTTTCAACTACATTCTGAAACCTCAGATAGAAAGAGCCTCAGTCCATCTCAAGATCTATCAGGGAATTTTCCAAATCCTTATTTACCGCCATTAGTTTTTGGTCTACCTGTTCTAATTTTTTTTTTTCAGTTTGTTCTGCTTTCATTTCGACTGATTTAATTCTTTGTCCATTTTTTTGCATTGCCTGTTGAATTGAATCCATTTTGGTATCTAATGTTTATATATCCAATTTCAGGTCACCATGATTTTTAACCATTGCGTCTTGAAGTTTCATCATGGCGTCCTGTATTGTAACCAGTGTAGATTGCATCATTTCAACCGATAAATTAGTATTAGGTTTTTCTACTGGGAGCATCATGTCTATTGTTTTCTGGCTCGACGGGGAGGCCATCACCACCGTTGGATTTGATGCCGCCTTTTTCCCTGTTCTTAAGGTTGTGGTAGTAATACTAGTCATTTCTTTTAAGATTCTGCTTTGTTCTCCCAGAATATTATAAAGTTTTGCCCAAATTACCATCCACTGTTGTCACTGAGTTGCTTATCTATTATTTATAATTTATATATATTTTACGCTCTAGTTTCTACTTCTATTGTATTATCCTTAATTACTTGATCAGAGTTTTACAATTATATATCAATAACCCAAGATAGAGATACAGTACAATATAATTACAATCCAGTTACAAATTAATTGCTTAGTTAATTACTTACTTAGAGTAAGTTGAACTATATTATATGAATATAATTGATATAATAGGTATTTCTACTCTTAAATATTTAATTTACAAGAATTTATAAACATTTATAACTATTTTCTGTTGAATCTGATTTCTTCACCATAATCTAAATAATCAATAATTATTAATAATACTAATAACACTTAATCTATATATTTTTAAATATAATCTTACCACAGGAACAATATCAAATATCAAAACAAAAACCAACAAAATTATTCAAAGGAAGAAAAGGGGGAATTTCTATTTCCAAGTCATTAATAATTGTCTATAATTTATCTGTCTTGTCAATATTCCACATAAGACAAAGCCTCTGTTATGACATTCAGTTCCCCTCCCCAATGTTTCAATTTCTTTACTGATCTCACTCTCGTTTCCGCAGCACCACTGTTCTCTTTTCTATTTAATCACTTAATATTATATCATGTTATATTATGTTCAAGTCTCTTTATCCTTGCCGTTCTCCTTTCTTTTTTCCAGTCATTCTCTTACTGCTTTTCCTTGGCTTTCTTACTTCCGCCGGTAGCATCCAATTTAGCCTAGTCGCTTCCTTTCCTCTTCACTTCACTTTTTCTCATTGAAAATCATCAATTTGTTCTTTCTGATGTTGCTTTCCCCAAAACTCCAAATCTTCCCGTTCGTATCACCTCTCCTTTCCAAATTATTCTTTTTCCATTTCTTTTCACTGTTGTCCTCCACTCCCTCTCCTACATTTTTTTTCATGCTTATAGTCTTATTCAAATCCCACTTTCCTTTTTGTTTTCCTCTCTCGGCAATTTCCTTTTTTTTTTGATGAATCACAGCTCTCTCTCTCTCAGTCGCCGCTAAGTTTCAATCAGAGCTTCTTCTGTTTGCCCAAATAGTTTTTAAATTAACTTATTTTGACAGATCCAATAACCACACATAAGAGAATTTCTCATTTGGAAAATAGACACAGTCTGCTAACAATACTTGCTTCTGACCCTCTTGTGGGCTGTCACAGCCTCGGGTCTGCCATATCTGGTAGAATGATGGAACATCTTCTCGCCGGGTTAAAGAGGGCTTCCCTTGCTTCAGTGGGTGATTGTCCATCGCCACGCTGAACTCTGGGATTCACCTCTGCTTCGCATGGCTCTACAAGCTCCACGCGCCTTTGAAGAGTCCCCAAATGCGGAAAAATCAGAGGTAAAAGACGGAGCTCGTCCTTTTCCTTCTGCGCCGCCCCAACAGCACCACCAGAAGTCTATCAAAGCATCTCCATATCTTTTCTTTTATGTACACTGAGAGCATATGCACCAAGACAAATTCCTTGTGTGTCCAATCACACTTGGCCAATAAGAATCATATTCTATTCTATTCTATTCTATTCTATTCTATTCTATTCTATTCTATTCTATTCTATTCTATTCTATTCTGTTCGAGTCTATTCTATTCTATTCTATTCTATTCTATTCTATTCTATTCTATTCTATTCTTGGCTGTCTGCCCAGAGCTATTAGCTGAAGGGAGAGAGAAGGAAAAAAACCTCTTGCACTTTATTTTCAGCTGGTTTTCCGAACTGCACAAGTAGTTAGCTAGTAGTTTCGCTGAAACTTTGTGAATCGGCTGAATCCCACCACTGCTTTCTTTATATCTGAAAGCAACAAAAGTTGAGAAACCATTGTGCTCTCATTTTTAACAATACCTACTGTAGTTTCCAAATTCATGCAAATATGTATGCCAGGCCTCGGTTTCCCCCAATAGTGATGAGATAGAGGTTATTTAACTTAAGAGCCAGTTTGGTGTGGTGGTTCAGGTACTGGCCTAGAAACCAGGAGACTGTGAATTCTAGGCCTCCCTTAGGGATGAAAGTAAGCTGAGTGACTTGGGGCCAGTCACCCTCTTTCAGCCCAGCCCACCTCACAGGTTTGTTGTTGAGAAAATAGGAAAAGGAGCATTAAATATATGTAACGCCTTGAGTTGAGCAGAAATAAAAGCAGGATAAAAATAAAATACATATTTATTTTGAGCTAGCAGAGATACAGGCAAATAAGGCTAGGAATAGAGAATGTTGGAAAAGAAGGAAGGAAACAGAAGAGAAGGATGACCAGCAGCAAAGTGGATGGAGTTATACTGGCTATGACTGCACTATAGGGAGACTTGAAAGAACAAGAAGGCATAGATCCACATGGAGAAGATCTATTTATGTTGTAACTAGGAATCAGAACCAGCTTAATGGCACAAATCAACTGGTTAGTCGGTTGGTCAGTCTGTCAAGTTAATTAATAAGTATATATAGGTACAGACTATATTAGAATCAGCTCTTAGCTTTATAACAATTTCATTTGCAAGTTCCTGGTGTTTCTGAATTCCCCACCTTCTTTACCTTAATTTTAGCAGATGGAATATATACCAGTTAGTAGGCTTGACCTTCTTGGAAGAAGAGGTATTTTCATTAATGAAAAATGGTATGAAGAGGGAACCCAACACTTATTCTAACTCCACAAGGTAAACGGTCTACTCACCTCTTTGAGTGGACAGTGGACCTGAGCAAAGTACTCTTGGCAGTATAAGGAGAAAAAGATCGCTGTGCCCAAACAGAGGCATATCCACATGATGATGTTCCAGAAAGGGCCTTTTCTCTTATCATTGAGAACAAAGTTAAATAACACTATGAAGACAAACAAAAAAAGGGTTAGTTGTGTATATTCCAGCCACACTGAGCCAAGGAGTTCTCTCAGTTATTGATTTCTAATAACTGTTATCTACAATAGGAACATTCCTCATTACCAAATCTAAAATAACAGCAATGTCCATGTTAATTACAAGACAATATGCCCCATCCCTACTCCCATGGAGGTAAAAACATCCTACCTATTAATGACTACTTTAACTTCAACTGCAATAATGCAAGGGCTATCAATAGATACAAACTAAATGTAATCCGCTCTAATCTTGATTGCAGAAAATACGACTTTAGCAATAGAGTAGTAAATGTCTGGAACACTCTACCTGATCCTATTGTTAGTTTCTCTAACCCCCATACCTTTTACTTAAACTGTCTACCTTGTACTCATGTGTTTATGACTATGTTTTGCTTATTTATATCCATTTATTTGTGCCCTTTTTTCATGTGTTCATGTCTATGTCTATACTGATACTTGTTTCCTTGTACTTGTTGACAAAATAAATAAATAAGTAAATAAAATAATAATAATAATAATAATAATAATAATAATTATTATTATTATTATTATTATTATTATTATTATTATTATTATTATTATTATTATTTGGGAAATAGAATTCTCAAAGCAATGCCCTTGCAGGTGGAACTCTCTGCTCCTAGAACCTAGGCCTAGGCTATTTTTCTGTTCCTCTTTTATCTGCGTCCTGATTATGACTAAAGCATCTATTTTGGAAATGTGATTGGACTTCTGAAATAACAAAATTTTGTTTTCCAGTTATTAATTTTGTTTCTGCTCTTGCTTTTTAATTTGTAAAATTGTTCATGTTTGAGATTATATTTTCCCGCCTGTTGGAATAAAAATTCTTAATTTTCTCAGGGAAGAACCACTGTTTACTCAGTCAATGACCAGCAAGATTTGAAAAAAAATAACACCAAAATTACTTTCTCAAGCATGAAAAAGCAGCCTCCATCCTAACCATACAGGGTATCATCTGGGGCAATAATACAATGCACATGGCTGCCTGGGGAATTCTGGGAGCTGAAGTCCACACATCTTAAAATCACCAAGATTGAGAAACACTGGTAGGGGGCGAGGAGTGTGGTGGGCAGGGTAATACCTTGAATCGTTCCTTAACTAGTGTTTCTCAATTTTGGAAGCTCCACTCATTCAGGCAAGCAATTCCCAGGATTCTGTAGCCAGAAGGTCTGAAGGCTGTAATGACTGAGCATACTGGCAATTATAATAATAATAAATCTGGAGTATATGAGGTGGGCGTGGTTAATTCTCTGAGCTTGAGGGTTGGTTTCCAAACATTTTGTTACCAGGCTAGGTAACATCTTCTATGGAATTTAGGGGATGTTGGTGTCAGTGTTGTTCTGCTTATAAGGTCTCCATGTTGTCAGTAGGCATCGTGATGGTGAGGTCATATCAGATGAGGGTCACATTAGGTCAGGTTCTTGTGATGGGTCGTGTGATGGGTCAGGTGTGGGTCACATAAGTTGACACTCTTGTAATGGGTAGCATTTGGGGTTAGATGGATCACAACACCCAACCAGAGAAAGGCAGAACAGAATGAAAGAAGGTTTACCAGGAGCAATCCATGCCACATTATTTTTAATGGACCTTGCTTGAATCCTGAGGAAAGATTCAGTCCATTTCCTGAGGCAGTACTAACCTCCAGGCATGACAAAAAGCACAAACATGACAGGATAGAAGAAGCCAAAGGACAAGGTGGCTATGTATTCATGGAAAACCGCTGACAAAAGGAAGACGATGAGCATAGCTCCAGCTCGGGCTCTCCCTCCGATCAGCTGGAAGAGATGGAGCACAGGTGAATTATAGACCTCATCTTGGTGTCCACCAATAAACAATGAAGATAGGCATCGAGAAATTACACACGGCTGGTTTACTTTATGGGGTAACATAGGGTGGGTCTGGTAAGCTTGTCAGCCCTTTCAGGTAGTCCAGACAGTAACCCAATAATAGTACTTTTATTGTAAGGTTACAGAAATAGAATCTTGCCTTTATTTTCTAAACAACAAGGGAGAATCTCTTCTGAGATGTTATTTTACCCTTATTCCTGCGGTAGGCTGAGACATCTCCTTTTGACCATTGTCCCGGCTGCAGTTTTTCCTCCTGCCCCCAAAGATTATTCTCACAGCCCATTACAGTTTACCTACCCACAGAAAATCTTGATAAATATAGCAGTACAGCCAGTCGTGTACAATCACATTCCATGACCGAAAGTATGTAGAGAATGATGTGGTATTCCACCAGTCCTAGGCAAGGAGAATGAAATAAAGAGCATGAAAAACCACAGAAATGCCAGGTTTGAAACGGGAACATCATTGTATTTTGGCAAGGATAGAGACAATCCACCTTAGATTGTGTTTGTACAGTAGTCCTTGAGTTACAAGAGCAATCAGAATTAGAATTTCCATTGCTAAGTCAGTGGGGAAACCAGTGGGAAATTGCAAGTCCCAAACAGGCAGGTAAGTGGCTACTGTCAGGTGTGGGCGAGCAAGGAGATGCACAGGGCGTTAGGGAAGGGGTGAAATCAAGGATCGGGGAGGGTCAAGCGGGGCATGAAAAGTTAGATTTCAACCATTGGGAGGGCATGAATGAACCATCATGTGGGATCTTGCAAAGTCTTTCAGAACATGTTATTTGATCTCTCTTATATAGTCACTAAACATACATGTTTCTACAGGTAGTCTTCATTTAGTTGCCACAATTGAGAGCAGCAACAAAGTTGTTAAGTGGTCATTAAGTGAAACAGTTATGTTATTTATTTGCCAAATTTATTTATCAAATTTACATAGCTGCCTATCTCACCTAAAGTGACTCTGGTGCCCTATGATAAAAGCAAAAATTAAAATGTTTTGCAAGCCCATTAAAACAATTAGTATGGATAAAACATGCTTGCAATCTTACTTCTACTTTCCTTTGCTTTACAGACCTGCAGAGGTTGTAAATGTGAGCTTTGATTACTTTACTTTATCATCATAGTTGTAACTGCATCCAGTTATTAAATGAGGACACCTGTATTTATTACTTTGATTACAAATAATTGGATACTTCAGTGTCAGTTTCTTCAGTACAATTGTTTTAACAAGTTGAAATATGCTTTTCTTCCAGAGTCATAACCTCTCAGAACTCTTTGCGATGTTTTTGAAACTGTTCTTCATGGCCAATGAAATCCAGACTCTCCATATCTTTCTTGCAACTTCCCCCACCCCTTGTTATCACCTTGTAGAAAGAACGGTCTGCAAAGCGCAGGATCTCAGCAAATGTGTTTTGCCAGCAGTCCATGAAGGAATAGGAGATAATGAATAGAAAAGTTGCCCCTGAATGAGGGAGGCAAAGAAATACATTAGTTCTTCCCAGAGATTAAAAACTCAATTATTGTACAAATTTAAGACAGACAATTGCAAATCAAGTTAGACTTTTAGGTTAGTAGTATCCTAATGGAATGTCTATAGAGATTCTCAAACATTCAGGTCATGGTTCTCCAAAGTTTCACGTCTCATCCAAGAAGCTTCTTCAGTTCTGAAAATGAACTGAAGAAGCTTTTTGGATGAGAAATTAAAGTTTTTAAAGAAAATCCAATTGCCTTTTGAAAAATACTTTTGGGATATCCAAGTGGAAGAAGAGCAGAATGGCCATGCCTATGTTGTTTTGTCAGGGTATTGTGCAGTCAGTGTCCAAATGGAGTCAGAGAGGCTGATATGTACCAGTTTTATATAAATAAATATATTTACAGTAAATAAGATAGGAAAACAGGAGCACCATCAGGTAAATCAACACAGCAGAAACATCATGAGGTAAATCTCAGACAGCACACAAAGCACCCAGAGGAAAAAGGCGGGAAACAAGGAAACTCCCCTTTACTCTCACAGCAACTGATTACAACTCAGATTCCCTCATGCAATGGCCAGTTATCTTCAACCAATTAGCTAGAACTGTGTATTCTTACTCATTGTTCAACCCTTCTCTGCTCCATCTAATAAAATTTAAATATCACTTAATGGCCAGTTGCTTAGCAAGTGTTCTAATTTACGACTGACCTCCCCAGAGCTACTTGTCCTGTTTTTGGAGTTTTGACAGCCATGCATGCATAAACACACACACACACACACACACACACATTTATGATCAATTACAATATCCCACACAGTCATGTAACTGAGGTTTTGTATGTTTTTTGCCAGTTTCCAACAATTCCTTCTGGTTTCCTGTTAAAAATGCCCATTGGGGAAATGGACTTGTTTAACAACCACAGTGTTCGCTTAATGACCACAAGGTTCATTTAAACAGGTTTCTCTCTCTCTCTCTTTCTTTCTCCCTCATCTCTTTCTGGTTCTCATCTCTCTTTCTCTCATCTCCTCTCTCTCATCTCTTTCTTTGTCCTTCCCTCTCTTTCTCATCTCTCTCTTTCTCCCTCCCCCACCTCTCTATTTCTCATCTCTCTCTTTCTATCTCTCTTTCTGTTATTTTTTCTCATCTCACCTCTTTCTCATCTTACTGCACAGGTGCAGTATAGATGGTACCTTGCTCAATAGTGGTGACTGTGAGAGGGATCTTGGAGTCCTAGTGGACATTCATTTAAATATAAACCAGCAGTGTGCAGCAGCTGCCAAAAAAGCCAACACAGTTCCTGTTATGTATCTAATTTTGGAGGGAAAATTAGAGCGGGAAAAAGCTTGATGATCATAGGCTAACACATTTGGCAAGTAGCTATATAAGGAGAGCTGTTGGACTGTAAAGTTGTTGGATTCTCACTGTACATTAAAGAGTTGTTGTTCACTTCAACCTGGCTCCTATCTCCTCATTCGCCCTATCTAACACTGGCGATGAAGGTGGGATTGAGGTAGACAGGTAGCGCAAAAAAAAGCTGACAACTGAATCCAGCCAGGTGGGAAAATCTGCACGAGCCGAACACAGCAGAGCAATGTCCACCTTCACACCGCCAACGCTGTTCGATCCCGCGAAAGAAAAATGGGGATCGTACATGACACGGTTTGAATGTTTCCTTGAAGCAAATAACCTCCAAGGACTGTACAACAATTGGAAATGAGCCCTCTTCTTGAGCCACTGTGACCATAAAGTGTTTGACACAGCCAAATCACTGTCAGAGTCAACACCAGTGCCCTGGCAGGTCCTGCAGACCACGTTGAGGACACACTATGTCCCGGTGCCGTCCAAATTCGTTCAGCAATATGAGTTTCAGCAAAGACTCCAGAGGGACGGTGAGTCGATAAAGACATACATGGTGGCGCTACGCAAGGCTGCCACGCATTGCAAGTACCATGATCTAGATGATATTCTCCTAGATCAACTAATCTGTGGGGTCAAGGACATTCGCCTCCAGAGGTGACTGCTGGCCAAGAAAAACCTCACCCTCCACATTGCCCTAGACAAAGCCAGGACACATGAATCGTCGAATAAAACAGCAGAGTCTCTGCAGCGGCAAGTGCCACCCCAGCCGGCACAAAAATCTACCCCCATCCATAGTGAATCCCTCTTTTGCTTATTGACTCTATGGACTCTGGCCCTATCACTTCTGCTGAAGTTGTGAGGGCCTCTGCTAAAGACTCTGTGTTGAGAACTGTTATTAGCTGGGTGCATAGGGGATGGCAGAACGGCCCTGTTGGCGGGGAATTCAAACTGTGTGTCTGTAAACAACACGAACTGTCTGCGCAAGGGGGCTGTTTACTGGGGGGCAGGACCGGGTCATAATTCCACCTTGCCTAAGGGAAACAGTATTGGCTACATTGCATATTGGCCATCTGGGTATTGTTAGAATGAAGGGATTGGCGAGAAGTTATGTATGGTGACCTAATATAGTGTGCATATGGTATAATATGGTATACATATGGACAATTGTATTGCTGAGTGGGTGGCTAAGTGTACTCCCTGTCAAGAGTCTCGCCCAGCTCCCCCGGTAGCCCAGACCAAAGAGTGGGAAAGGCCCCGAGCTCCCTGGTTGTGCATTCACATTGACTTTGTGGGACCATTCCACAGCCAAACATTTCTGATCATAGTGGATGCTTATTCTAAGTGGCTGGAGGTCATCCTGATGCACTCCACCACTGCAGAGGCTGTAGTTAAAGCACTCTGGAGGCTATTTGCCACGCATGGCCTACCAGGCACCCTGGTCTCTGGCGATGGGCCTCAACTTATGGCAACACAATTTGAGGGGTACTTGGCCGAAATAGGGGTCCGACACGCCCTCATGGCACCTTTCCATCTGGCCAGTAATGGTCAAGCTGAAAGGATGGTCAGATCGGCCAAAGAGGCCTTGGCCAGACTAGGTCTGAGAGATTGGCAGGCCAGGATTGACATTTTTCTAGCAGGACAAGATGTTACCCCATGCATGGCAATGGAAAGAAGCCTGGCAGAGCTCCTAATGGGTCGACGACTCTGCTGCACCCTAGATAGGTTCTATCCCAATTACTCCCGTGAGGGGTATATGGAAGCCAAAAATAGGACCAGGAGTTTCCCCATAGGGTCCGCTGTATTTGCAAGGAATTATGCGGAGGGTCCCCTCTGGGTAGCTGGGCATATTCGCGAAATCACTGGGCCCCAGTCATATATTGTGGAAGTTAGTAATGGGAAGGTATGGCGAAGGCATATTGATCAGCTAAGAAAGCGTATTGCCCAGGCAGAGCTTGATGAACCAGAATACAACAAATGCAATCCAGTCCCTGATTTACCAATCATTCATCCAACAGCTAACTCAAACCTGAAGTGGCTGGAAGCCTTGCCTGATGACTTTGGTGTCCAGCGCCGCCTCCACGAGAAGCCAGGCCCATCTGAAATGGGTGACGCCCATAAGAAATTCTGGGCTGGGAGAGACAAATCGACCAGCCCAAATCTTCGCCTCAAACTGAATTGCGCAGGTCAAGTAGAATCAGGGAACGCCCTAGTCATTTGCGCGATTAGATATGTAAATAGTTGGTAAAATGCCTTCTGGGAGGGTAGGAGTATTATGTATCTAATTTTGGAGGGAAAATTAGACCTGGAAAAAGCTCAATGATCATTGGCTAACACACTTGGGAAGTAGCTATATTATGAGAGCTGTTAGACTGTAAAGTTGCTGGATTCTTACTGTACATTAAAGAGTTGTTGTTCAGTTCGACCTGGTCCCTGTCACCTCATTCGCCCTATCTAACAGTTCTAGGGTGCATAAACAGAGGGATAGAATCAAGATCACATGAAGTGTTAATATCACTTTATAATGCCTTGGTAAGGCCACACTTGGGCTATTGCATTCAGTTTTTGTCGCCACGATGTAAAAAAGATGTTGAGAGTGCAAAGAAGAGCAACAAAGATAATTAGGGGACTGGAGGCTAAAACATATGAAGAACATTTGCAAGAACTGGATATGTCTAGTTTAATGAAAAGAAGGACTAGGGGAGACATGATAGCAGTGTTCCAATATCTCAGGGGCTGCCACAAAGAAGAGGGAGTCAAGCTATTCTTCAAAGCACCTGAGGGCAGGACAAGAAGCAATGGGATGGAAACTAATCAAGAAGCATCTTAGAACTAAGGAGAAATTTCCTGACAGAACAATTAATCAGTGGAACAACTTGCCTCCAGAAGTTGTAAATGCTCCAACACTGGAAATTTTTAAGATGTTGGATAACCACTGTCTGAAGTGGTGTAGGATTTCCTGCCTAAGCAGGGGGTTAGACTAGAAGACCTCCAAGGTCTTTCTAAGTCTGTTATTCTATTCTATTCTATTCCCTCTCTTTCTCACCTCTTTCTCCCCCCTCTTTCTCTCTCTCATCTCTTTCTCTCTCTCATCTCTCTTTCTCCCTCTCTCTTTCTCTCTCTCATCTCTCTTTGTCCCCCTCTCTTTTTCTTTCTCCCTTTCTCTCCCTTTCTCTCTCTTTCCCCATCTCTCTCTCTCTCTTTTTATCATTCCTCTGTTTATCCCCCCTCTTTTTCTCTCGTGTTTGTGTGTGTATGTGTTATGTCCTTATAAGGACATCCGCCCGGATTGGCTGCCAGCCATCGGGCAGGAAAGTTTGAATCCCTGTCAGGGGGCGGTGCGACTGCCGGAGCGAATATAAGGAGAGCTCCGGCAGCGCGCAGCCAGTCTTGCTACTGTTTCTTGTTCTCAAATAAAGTTACTTATGTAACGAGCTGGTCACGTCTTCCATTCCTGCGCCGATCTAACACTAGCGATGAAGGACTAGAGAGAAGAGACGAACCTCACAGCACCAAGCCAACAAGACCAAGACTCCAGCACCTGGACCTACAGTAGGCATTTCCAAAGGCATGGCATCCGCTGAAGTCACTTTGCCAGCCCTTGCTCCTTTCCGCCCAGGGAAGGACAAGTGGAAATCCTATGTAGTGAAATTCCGGCAATACCTGAGAGGCAACAACATCACGGATGCCGATGATGACCGGAAAAAGGGCATTTTCCTGGCCAACTGCGGCTCCAAGGTCCTCGACATGGCAATCGATCTCGTAGCACCACGAGACATCGAAGAAGTGCCATGGGCAGACCTGCTGCAGATCCTGGAAGACCACTATGCCCCAACAGGAACACCGGTGGCGAACCGTTTCACCTTCCATCAGAGGGACCAGAAGGAAGGTGAGACTACCAAGGAATTCGTGGCCGCCCCATGCCAGATCGCAGCCAGCTGTGAGTTCGACCACGTGGACAATGCCATCGCTGACCGCGTGGTTTTCGGCATGAGGGACAGAGGCCTGCAAAAGAAATTCCTGAGCAGGAAGAAACTCGTGCTCAAGGATGTGGTGGAGGAAGCCACCGCATTCGAAATCTCGGAGAAAGCAGCTGCCGCAGTAAGCAGAGCAAAGGGAATCCACAAGATTCGCTCCACAGCGCAATCATCAACAGAGGATTCCACAGCTGGATCCGAGTCGGAGGGGGAGTCCACCGTCCACAAAGTATCCAGACCCCCAAGGCGGGAAACCGCCCAACGGAGCTATAAGGGGGAGCGCTGTGCCAGCTGCAGAGGGGACCATGCCAGGGCAACCTGCAAGTGGAGAGATGCGACCTGCCAACGCTGCAACAGAAGGGGTCACATCGCCGAAGCTTACAGAGCCGAGGAACCAGCCCCAGAGCCCTCCAGCCACCGTCCCCGCGAGAATCGGAAGGATTACCAGAGATCATTCAAACGGTCCTCTGGCCCTTCCAGACGCAGAGACGACGAGTTTCCCCGGAGCGGAGCGGTCCACCAGACAACCATCGCACACACGACTTCAGACAACGCCACCAAGTTCCACGTGACCATCCACGTGGAAGGAGCACCCTGCAACATGGAGGTAGACTCTGGCTCGGTCTACTCCATCATGGATTGGCAGCAGCTGAAGCGCCTGCAACTCAGCATCACCAAGCGATAGCTGAAGCCACTACACTCCAAGCTCGTCAACTTTGGGGGAAACCCCATCGGAGTGTTAGGAAGAGCCAACATCCGAGTCACCTACAAGGAGTTCGAAGGCAAGCTCCCCATCACCGTCGTGAAGGACAGCCGACCGAACCTGTTAGGAGTGGAGTGGTTCAAGCCGCTGGGGCTTTCAATCGAAGGCATCAACCAAATTTGCAGGGACGAACTCGACAACCTCATCGAAGAGTTCAAGGAATTCTTCGATGGTAAACTGGGGAAATTTGTGGGGAGGCCAATCTCTTTCAATCTGGACAAGGGAATCACCCCAATTAGGCTGAAGCCCCGCCGGGTTCCATTTGCCCTGCGGCCCAAGGTAGATGAGCAGCTGGATAAGCTGATTGCCCAGGGCGTCCTGGAACCGATCGATCATGCCTCACGGGAGACCCCCATTGTGACCCCACTGAAGCATGATGGGTCTGTGCGCATCTGCGCCGACTACCATTGTACCATCAACAAGGCGTTGGCACAGAGCGCATACCCGGTCCCAGTAGTGCAGCACCTATTGCATTCCCTGGGATCGGGCACAATTTTTGCAAAACTGGACGTGGCCCAGGCTTACCAGCAACTGCCAGTGGACGAAAAAACGGCAGAGGCCCAAACCATAGTCACACACAGGGGGGCATTCAAATGCAACCGCCTCCAGTTTGGAGTCAGCGCTGCCCCCGGCATTTTCCAATCCATGATGGAACGCCTTCTCCAAGGCGTTCCAGGGGTGGTGCCTTACTTCGACGATGTGCTGATCTCCGGTGACTCGCGAGCTCAACTCCTTGAAAGGCTCAGACTTGTCCTGCAGCGGTTCAAGGCCAAGGGCTTGAGGGTCAGGCGGGACAAGTGCATCATAGGAGTACAGGAAGTCGAGTTCCTGGGCTATCTCATTGATAGCACGGGCATCCACCCCACCAAATCAAAAGTGGAAGCAATCCATGAAGCTCCAAGCCCAAAAAACAAAACGGAGCTTCAGGCATTCCTTGGGTTGCTCAACTTCTATGCAATTTTTCTAAAACAGAAAGCCACAGTTGCTGAGCCACTTCACCGCCTGCTGGGGAAATCGGCGTCCTGGAAGTGGGGCCAGGAGGAGGAAGCAGCATTCCGAGCCATAAAAGGACTATTGACGTCCAAAAGCGTCCTCATCCAATACAGCGAGATGCTCCCCATCAAGCTGACCTGTGATGCGTCGCCTTACGGGGTGGGGGCAGTCCTCAGCCACGAACTGCCCAACGGCACCAAAGCCCCGATTGCATATTTCTCGAAGACCATGTCCGGCGCAGAACGGAACTACAGTCAGCTGGACAAAGAAGCCCTGGCCATCGTGGCAGGAGTGAAGCACTTCCACGAATATCTCTACGGGAGGCGTTTCACCATAGTCACTGATCACAAGCCACTCCTGGGGCTCCTCGCGGGCGACCAACCCACCCCGACCTTCATGTCCCCGCGGATGACGAGATAATAATAATAATAAATAATAATAATTTTATTTCTATACCGCCCTTCTCCCGAAGGACTCAGGGCGGTGTACAGCCTATTTAAAAACACAGACAAAACAACAGTATAAAATTTAAAATAATTAAATAGGTGGCTCAAATTTAAAACCCCAATAAATTTAAATACCCAATTTAAAACTATTGTGTTGATAGTCCGGCTTGGCGGAACAACAGGGTCTTCAATGCGCAGCGAAACGCCCGGAGGTCGGAGATCTTACGAATTTCCGGGGGCAGTTCATTCCATAGGGCTGGGGCTCCCACAGAGAAGGCCCTCCCCCTGGGTGTCGCCAGCCGACATAACTTGGCTGATGGCACCCTGAGGAGACCCTCTCTGTGGGAACGGACTGGTCGGTGGGAGGCTATTGGTGGCAGAAGATGGTCTCGGAGGTACCCAGGTCCTATGCCATGGAGCGCTTTAAAGGTGGTAACCAACACCTTGAATCGCACCCGGAAGACCACTGGGAGCCAGTGCAGCTCGCGCAGGAGGGGTGTCACATGGGCACAGCGGGACGCGCCCATAACCACCCGCGCGGCCGCATTCTGGACCAGTTGGAGCCTCCGAGTGCTCTTCAAGGGGAGCCCCATGTAGAGAGCATTGCAATAGTCCAACCGGGAGGTGACAAGGGCGTGAGTGACCGTGCGCAAGGCGTCCCGATCCAGAAAGGGCTGCAACTGGCGAATCAGGCGAACCTGATAAAAGGCCCCCCTGGCCACGGCCGTCATGTGCTCTTCTAAAGACAGCCGTGTGTCCAGGAGGACACCCAGATTGCGAGCCCTCTCTGTGGGGGGCAAGGATTCACCCCCAATAGTCAGCGATGGCACCTGCTGACTATATCGGGGCGCCGGAAGCCACAGCCACTCGGTCTTGGAGGGGTTGAGTCTGAGCCTGTTCCTCCCCATCCAGGCCCGCACGGCCTCCAGGCAGCGGGACACCACATCAAGGGCATCGTTGGGGTGGTCTGGGGTGGAGATGTACAGCTGAGTATCATCAGCGTACAGATGGCACTTCACCCCAAAACCACGGATGATCTCACCCAGCGGCTTCACATAAATGTTGAACAGGAGAGGCGAGAGGACCGACCCTTGCGGCACTCCCCATGCGAGATGCCTCGAGGTCGACCTCTGCCCCCCTGCCAACACAAACTGCGAGCGGTCGGAGAGGAAGGAAGAGAACCACCGCAGAACGGTGCCCCCTATTCCTAACCCCCTCAACCGCTGCAGCATGATACCATGGTCGATGGTATCAAAAGCCGCTGAGAGGTCTAATAGGACTAGGACAGAGGAACAACCCCTGTCCCGAGCCCTCCAGAGATCATCCACCAACGCGACCAGTGCCGTTTCTGTGCTGTACCCCTGCCTGAAGCCCGACTGGTACGGGTCTAGATAGATAGCTTCATCCAGGTGCCGGGGAAGTTGTCGTGCCACCACGCTCTCAACAACCTTCGCCACAAAACGAAGGTTGGAGACTGGACGATAGTTGGCTAATTCAGCCGGGTCCAGGGAAGGCTTCTTGAGGAGGGGCCTCACTACCGCCTCTTTCAAGGCAGCAGGAAAGGCACCCTCACTCAAAGAAGCACCTATAATCCCCTGGAGCCAGCCTCGTGTAACCTCCCGGGAGGCCAGTACCAACCAGGAGGGACACGGGTCCAATAAACACGTGGCGGCACTAATCTTACCCAGAACCCTGTCCACATCCTCGGGAGCCACAGGATCAAACTCCTCCCAGATAACATTCTCAAGACCTGCCCCGGTCTCCTCCCGTGGACTCATCCAATCGGAGTCCAAGCCATCCCGAATCCAAGCGACTTTATCGTGCAGGAATTGCACAAAGTCCTCAGCACGACCCTGCAAGGGATCTTCCCGCACTCCCCCCTGAAGAAGGGAGTGGGTCACCCTAAACAGGGCGGCTGGGCGGTTCTCTGCAGATGCGATAAGAGCGGAAAAATGGTTAGACTTTGCCGCTTTTATCGCCACTAGGTAGGTCTTGATATAAGACCTCACCTGTGTCCGGTCGGAGTCGGATTGGCTAGTCCTCCAAATGCTCTCTAGGCGTCTTTTCCGACGCTTCATCTCTCTCAGCTCCTCAGAGAACCAAGGAGCTAATTGAGATCGGCATCGGGTCAGAGGCCGCAAAGGCACGACACGGTCCAAAGCTCCAGCGGCCGCCCTTTCCCAGGCGGCCACCAGCTCTTCAGTCGAGTCGTGTGTTAGAGTCTCAGGAAACGGCCCAAGCTCCGTCAGGAACCTTTCAGGATCCATCAGGCGCCTGGGACGGAACCATCTAGTCGGTTCCGTCTCCCTGCGGTGGGGGCAGGCGGTAGGAAAGTCTAGTTGAAGGAGTGAATGATCTGTCCATGACAAGGGTTTAATATCTAGGTCCCCTCTACCAAGATCATTCAACCACTGACCAGAGATAAAAATCAGGTCTAGAGTGTGTCCCCCTATGTGAGTGGGGCCTTGAACTAACTGGGTCAGGTCCAAGGCCGTCATGGAAGCCATGAACTCCCGAGCCACTTCTGACGCCTCACCTGCAGATGGAAGGTTGAAATCCCCCATGACAATAAGTCTGGGGGTATCGACCGCCACCCCAGCAATGACGTCGAGTAGCTCGGGCAGGGTCGCTGCCACATGGCAGGGAGCCAGGTACGTAGTCAGCAAACCCATCTGCACCCCACGGCCCCACTTCACACAAAGGGACTCACATCCGGCTATCTGAGGAACAGTGGTCTCCCTCGGACAAAGACTCTCCCTAATGATCACCGCCACTCCCCCACCCCTCCCCTGGGCCCTTGGCTGATGAAATGCACGGAAACCTGGCGGGCACATCTCTACGAGGGGGACCCCCCCTCTTGGCCCAACCAGGTCTCTGTAATACCTGCCAGGTCTGCACCCCCCTCCAAAATAAGATCACAGATGAGGGGGGCCTTGTTAACCACCGACCTGGCATTACATAACATCAGCCGCGGACCCTGGGCCTGAGGCTCTACACAACCCAGGACACGAGTTACGCATTGGGGGCCGGAGTGCGCAATCGCTCAGAGACAGCGCGTGCGCACCCCCGACACTTGATATGACCCCCTGCACCCGTCATACCTGCCCCTCCCACTCAAGATTTCAATTACACAGCCCTTTCTATCGTCCCCCTGCCCCCCGGTTAAATTTCCTTTCGCGACCCCTCTGCTGCAGCTAATCAACCCATCATCCCGCACAGTCGCTATCTGGACCCCCCCAGGTCCACTTTTACAACCCCCACCCGTCCTCCCGGGTCCCTTTAAAATTTTCCTTAAAAATTTTGCTAAAAAACCCCTCAGCCCCCTCTTTGCTGCATGCCATCTCTCGGGGTCCCAAAGCCCGTCATCAAGATAGGCCCTCGATAACGTGGAGGGCCAGGCCTGCGAGAGGGGGGAGTCTCGCAGCACAAGAAGGTCAATTTTTTGGAGCATCAATCGAACCAAAGATGGGAAAAGAAAGCCAGTCCAGGAATCTGTCATGGTCCAAGGGATAACTGAGCATAAAGGTCACAAAATATCCATTTATAGGGCTGGACTCCACTGTCCTCTCACGACAGGGAGAAGGTCCAATGTTCTTTTTCTCCAATGGAGGCTGATGGCCAACCATCCTCTCACGACGGCCGGTCCCGTTACAAAGTTAACAGGAGCAATGTTCTATCCTCTCCGTTGGGATGCGGAAAATCCCTCAGCTCTCTCAGGTGGTGCTCAGTCTCTCCAACCAGCGAGGGCATGAGTGGAGCATAATAAGGGGTCCAAAGTGTCCAAAGTGTAGATGTTAATAACGATAACGATGGGCCATCTTCCTAGCCGGCTACGCTTATAGGCTCGTGCACCAGCCAGGCACAGCCATAGGAAACGCCGACGCACTCAGCAGATGCCCATCGAAGAATCCGGTGGAAGACCCAGCCCCCACGCTCCACCTATTCCACATTGATGACGACGCCAGCTGTCCAGTCTCCTCCACAGATGTGGCCGTACACACCCAAAAGGACCCCACACTCCGCCAAGTGAGGTCCTGGATTCTCAGGGGGTGGCCATCGGAACAGATGGAAGAGAGGTTCAGCCCATTCACCAGGAAGCAGAAGGAGCTGTCCACCATAAAGGGCTGTCTGCTATGGGGAGACAGGGTGCTGATTCCAAGCACTCTGCAACGGCGGACGTTAGAGACATTGCACAAAGGGCACCCGGGCATCGTCCGCATGAAGGCCCTGGCACGGAGTTACGTCTGGTGGCCCTCACTGGACAAAGACATTGAACAATGGGCCTCCAGGTGTGACCCGTGCCAAGAAGTCCGCCCAGCGCCGCCACAATCCGAAGTCGCGAAGTGGGAGACCCCCAGCAACCCCTGGTCGAGGATACACATCGACTTCGCGGGTCCGATGCAAGGGCGACACCTCCTCATCGTGGTAGATGCCTTCTCCAAGTGGCTCGAGGTGGTGCCCATGGCATCTACCACAACAGAAGCGACGATCCGAGCCCTGTGCCGCCTGTTAGCCACACATGGACTACCGGACGTGCTGGTCTCCGACAACGGCCCCCAGCTCACATCCCTGGCCATGGAGTCCTTCCTGGCAGGACTGGGCATCCGCCATGCCCTCTCCACCCCGTACAGGCCGGCCAGAAACGGACAAGCCGAACGCATGGTGAGGCTCACCAAAGAAGCACTCACCAAGATGGGCCCGGGAGACTGGCAGGAACAGATAGACAACTTCCTCCTCACCCAGCACATCACGCCGCATGCCACCACCCACAAGAGCCCGGCCGAACTGCTGATGGGCAGAAGGTTGAGGTCACCCTTGGACCGGCTGCACCCCCAATACAGCCCAGAAGTGACCGCAACCGCCAGCCGCCCGCTTCGCGCCTTCAGCAAGGGAGATTTGGTTTTCGCGCTGAATTTCAGCGGCTCTCCTAAGTGGCTGAAGGGGAAGATAGACAGCACAACCGGCCCCAAATCCTACACCGTAGAGCTGGAAGATGGACAGGTCTGTAGACGTCACATCGACCAGCTCCGGAAAAGGTGGGGGGGAGCGCAAGAAAACCAGCCTAACGAGGGAGGCCTGCAACACCCAGACGAGGTAGACCTGCAACACCCCGACAAGGTAGGCCTACCACACCCCGGCGAGGCAGACCACCACCACCCTGACGAGGCCGGCCAAGCCCACTACCAGGTGCTGACATGCCGACAGTCCAGAGCGGTAGACCGGAGCCAGCCGCATGGGGAAGAGCAACACCAACCCGGCGAGGTGGGCACCCAGCACGGCAAGGCAAGAGACTACCAACCCAGCCCGCAAGTAGACCGGGAACTGCCCAAGGGGAAGGCATCACACACCCCCAGCGAAGGCAACCCACGACAGGCCTGCCAAGGAGACCTCCATTCCAGGCGAGTAGACCGGGGACCATCCGAGATGGGCACACCGCAGCACAGGGGTGAGGGTGGCACTCGACACCCCGGCGAGAGGGACCCCCACCCAGCACAGGAGTCAACCCGGCAACAACAACCCAGCCCAGATGACCCCAGCCACCAACGGACGGGAGACCAGGGACTAGGGCGAAGGGAAAGCCAACAACAGCCCGGCCGGGTAGGCCTGCGACTCACCGGCAGGGGAGACCTCCACCAACCCAAGGAGGTAGCCCCACAATGCCAGCCCGACCAGGTCGACCACCGCCGACCCGACGGGGTAGGCCAACGCCAGCCCGGCCAAGGAGACCTACACCACCCCTGCGAGGTCGGACAGCACAACCCGAGCAAACACAACCCACCGCTGGCGGACCAGATCCAAGGGCACCGATCCGAACCACCCACCAGACGACAACGAGCCGAACTGCAGCCGAACCGCGGCACCCAGGAGACCGGGGAGGAGCAAGTGACAGCCGGGGACTTACCGAGACTCAGACACTCTTCCCGGGTCGGAACCGAACAGCCTCGACAAAATGATAGACCCACAGGCCAGGAGGAGGACCACCAGAACCAGCCATCCACGGTCTGCGATTCGGCCGGAGGCGCTGAGGGTGACCCCGCACACTCGCCAGCCGAACCGAGCCCGGTTCCGGGGAGGGAACCAGGAGACACAGAAGCCCCGTCCGTCCAGCTCAGGGACGAGGAAGAAGTGAGACTGCGCAGGTCAGCTAGGGTGCCGAGGCGTCCTACGTACCTGCGGGACTACGTAACGTTTGTAAATGAACTTTGAATTTTTTTTCCGGACTAAGGGGGGAGGAGTGTTATGTCCTTATAAGGACATCCGCCCGGATTGGCTGCCAGCCATCGGGCGGGAAAGTTTGAATCCCTGTCAGGGGGCGGTGCGACTGCCGGAGCGAATATAAGGAGAGCTCCGGCAGCGCGCAGCCAGTCTTGCTACTGTTTCTTGTTCTCAAATAAAGTTACTTATGTAACGAGCTGGTCACGTCTTCCATTCCTGCGCCGATCTAACAGTATGCATGTGTGTGTGCGCGCGCAAACCTGATAGAGCCATCCAGTTCCCTGGCATAGGAAGGGGTTTGAGACCACGTTGCGGCCCTGAGCGCCAACATCACAACTGCCCCTTCCTCTTTCCCCACCTCTTGTTGCAGCCTCACTCTCTTCTTTCCCCCTCCTCCACAAGCTTGCCATTCCCCTCGCGGCGCCTGCAGGGTTGAAAGCTTTCCCGTCTCCTCTTTCCCGAGGCATGGGCTTTAACAGAGGGGAAGCAAAAGCAACCAAATGGCGCACGTCCTCCCGGAGCAGCAGCTGCTTGGCTTGCCCTGACAGATCGCCTTTTTTTCCTCCTCTCGCCTCGTTTTTTTAACTCACCACTTTAGAGGCAGCGTATACAGGCAAAGCCCGGGAGGCACGCGCATACGGGGCACCCTGCCCCCTCCCCTCCAGTTTTTTTCCCCACCTTCCTTTTCTCTCGGGAGCAAGGGGAAATAAAGAGGCCAGCTGGCAGGTAAAGGTTCACTCGCTTGCTTTGCTCACCTGCCTCCGCTGCCTTTTCTCAGCTCCCCTCATCTTGCAGCCAGCTTTCTCATTTTTTTAAAAAAATTGATTTATATGCCGCCCTTCTCCAGAGACTCAGGGCGGCTTACAATGTGCTCAGCAATAGCCTTCATCCTTTTGTATATTTATACAAAGTCAGCTTATTGCCGCCACAACTGGGTCCTCAATTTACCTACCTTAGAAAGGATGGAAGGCTGAGTCAACCTTGAGCCTTGGCGAGATTCAAACCTGCAGTAATTGCAGGCAGCTGGTCTTAATAACCAGCTTAATAACAGGGTGCCTTAGACCACTGTACTAATTTATTTATTTATTTATTTATTTGATTTGATTTCTATACCGCCCTACTCCTGAAGGACTCAGGGCGGTGCACAGCCAAATAATAAAATACATACATAATTTATAATTATAATTTTATAATTTTATAATTAGCCACTCCTTTAGCCTATTTAAGGAGGAACACCAACAGAAGCAATTTGCAGGGAACAACTTAGTTCACATACCTTCCTGTCTTATTTTGCTTATCTTATCAGCTTTCTGCAAATTGCTTCTGGGCATTCTGCCAACCATAGTAAGTTTTCAATTACTCTTCTTTGAATTCTTGGCGGCTGTTAATGCAATTAATTAACAGCTGTTGTTATAAAAGACTGGTTTATTCAATAAACTAAGGTTTGAATGGACTTTGTGTGTGCTGTGTTCTTTGGGGTCCATAGCTGGGGCAGAACAGGGTCCCAGAAGAGTGCAGGCAAAGACTTTTATGGCTTTCTTTCTGCCTTGCAGAAGCACAGATGGGTGGGAGGCCCCAGAGCACACAGACCCCAGCGCAGCGCTCTCCTTAGGGCTGCCCGCCCACCCCCATCCACCTCACTAGTCCAGCTGGTGATCTCCTGCGCGCTTCCGTTGCAGGTAGGTTGGCTTCAGCAACCACACGGGGAGGGCTTTGGGGCTGCTATTCCCCATGCGCTTCCCTTGCAGGCAGGCCAGCTTCAGCAACCACAATGGAAGGGCTCTGGCTGACTTGGGATGGAAACACAGGGAAATACCCACCAAAGCAACTGCCTTTTCTCTCCAACTTCTGTTCGCAGAGAGAAGGAAGAGGCAGAGGCTGAGGCAGCAGTGGAAGGGGCCGACTGCTTCGCAGCGGCATGGTTACCTGGCCTCCCTTCACCTGGCTCTCCTTTAGTGGTCCTGGCCCTAGCCCTGCTTCCTCCCCCCCCACCGCCTGCTTACCTTCCGTGGCAGCTGGTCCAGAGTCCAGAAGGCAAGCTGACTGGAGTTTTCGGCAGCCCTCAACCAGCTGCTGCTGCTGGAAAGCGGCTGGCAAAGAAGCCTCTGAAAAGGCTTCTTTCCCAGCCACTTTCTCCACAGGCCGCCGAAAAGTACCAGCAGAAAAAGCTGCTGCCGTTGCTGCCATGTTCTTCACGCTTGCGCATCCCATTGGACTTGCAAGGCAATGGGATGCGCGTGCACGAAGAACATGGCAGTGACGAATATGGCAGCCGGAGCGAGCAGGGATGCTGCAACAATTGTAAGTACGAAAAACATTTATAAGTCACTTTTTTCAGTTCTGTTGTAACTTCGAAGGTCAGTAAACAAATGGTTGTATGTTGAGAACTACCTGTAGTACGTCTCTCTTCATTTTCTCTAAAATGTGATAAATCAGCCTGATTGTGTTTGAGGCTGTCCTGTTTCTTCTACTGGAGGTCAACATTCCAGTTCCATAGCATTACCGCTTAATCCCATTACACGAATGAAATCATAATTGTTTCCACATACCGGGTATTACTGAATCAAAGATGGAAAGCAGCAGGATTTTGATGGTGAAGGGCTGCTTATGCATGTTGCTGGCATTAGGGATGAAGTAACATTTCATAAGGAAATTCAAAAAATATACATTTGCCAGAAACTGTGGGACAGAGAAAAAAAACTACCTTAGTGATCTACTGACATCTCAGTGTTCTGGCAATGCATACTGGTTACTAGCTCTCAGTTATGACTAAAGAACAGTTTTCTTCTGATCTATTATCTGAGAAGCTGGATTTAGCTGCCATTTTAATATCCTACAATGCTCAAATGTTATCCTCCAACACCAGCCCCTCTTTTGTTTAGTTTTAGTCAATCTGTCATAGATTTCAGCACCATTCACTTCCTGAGTGGCTCTAAGTTCCATCAACTCTGCTCTCTTTCACACCCTTTTTTCCTGTGGGAGATATGTGAAAATATATACATTGATCTGAAGTTTTAAATTGAACATCTCTTAGGGTAGTGCATCAAAGATGACTCAGGAGAAATGTTATAATTCATTCATTCAAGGCTAGAGAACTCTGGGGAATTTAAATGGTGGCCTTTGGTCACTCAGGGCTTGTTAAAAAATTGCTATTTACTACCTTGGCCAGCTAAGACCCCTTAGGGTTTCCAGATCAGCTCATTCTCAAGGGAAAATCCAAAAATCCCCAAGCACAATTTCTAATTCATAGAGAGGCCAGATAAAACCAACCAGCCAATGGAAACTTAATGTGTTTCACTCACCTCAATCAGTTTTTGGATGACATAATTCCAGCGGATGAATGGATCTCTATAACAAAAGGAGTAGGGATTGAGTTGAGATATAACAGAGTCGTTCCCTCTTCTTGGGAAATACAATGGTTACACTATTGCTCTGGGGGCATGGTATCCAGAAGTCTGTTTTGACCACTCTTTGTCTGATAGAGCTGAGATACCAGGGAGCCCAGAAAGACAAGGACAATATGCAATAAATTACCTTGGATAGCTCTTTCTGTAGATCAAAGTAGGGCAGAAGAGAAAATATAAATAGGTGGAGAATTCAGGAGGGCTTATCTTCCCTGGAGTGGGGAGAAAGAAGCAAAGGAACAGTTGGAAGTACACAGGGACAAGTACAGAGATAGCAATACTGCATTCTAACTAGTGCACCACCATTGCTCTTCTTATTAAGATACTTCTTATGTACAAAAAGTACCTGTAAAACCAAGATGCAGAATTCAGCATTCTGAAAATCTGTCTCCATTGGTATACAAAAGCAACAAACAAGGAAGCTTCTATTCCTTGAGTTCAAAAGGAAATGTATAAGAAAAAAATGTAATCAATAAAATCTTGCACTGTATGTCAGATTTTTTTCTTTAATTTTTGAACTGTTTTGTATCCTGATAAGAAAGACAAATAGATAGATAAATAAATAAATCACCTATGTTCTGCAGCTCTTCATGCAAAATTAAGTCTGGCAAATAGGAGAAATTGTGATTTGGTGAGGGATATGGGGAAATGTACTTGACCCAGGCAAGAGGTTTCCTTTGCTTTGCATCCATATTACTTTTCTTAGTATTTTGCTATACTTAAAATCTACTTACATCTACCATACCCAATCACTGACAGGCGAATGGAAACTCCAATCCAATAGTTTCATACGTTGAGAAAGTCTGTGATAGCAATTAGCATGTGGAGGCCAATGGTTGCATGATTATGCTACAACTAGGATGCTGCAATCGGTGAAAAATCAGTTTGGGGACTATGGGGGTATTTTACAGCCATTGTAATTATCACTAAGGGCCTCCAAGTCAAACTCACCAACTTGGTCCCTGGCATGGAGAAGAGGAGGCATCGATTCTCGCAGAAATGAGTAGTTTTTCATCAGGAACCGGATCTATGCCAGAGAGGGAAATGAGCAAGAATGGCATTTGTACATGACATATATGACGATGGCTGCTAAAGACCATAGCTTCTGCCACAAAATTTTTAAAAATGTACTGTATATCTTGTTCAGGACAATTTATACTGAAGTATAAATTGAGAGACGGCCGCCTTGGAAACTTTCGGGGTCGAATGATATGTACCTCTTTAGCCACTGTCATGAGAGGACAGTGGAGCTTGGCGGCCCGACCATGGACTGGAATTTTCCCTATGTCTATAACATCAGTGGTCCCCAACCCTTGGACTTTGTTTCCCCTGATGGTTATATGTATTCGGTGTCGGAACTCCTCGCCCTGCGAGATTCTCCCCTCTCGCAGGTTTGGCCCCCCACATTATCGAGGGCCTATCTCAATGACGGACTTTGGAGTCCGGAGAGATGGCATGGAGCAAGGAAGAACTTATGGGGTTTTTTAGGGAATTTTTAAAAAGATTTTAAGGGGTTCTGGGGGGGGTTGTAATTATTCTTTTAGAGATACTGGGAAGACGACTATGGCGGATGGCGGGGGGGAAATCCACCAGGGTCAGAGCCGTGCCCGGCACAGGGTAACGATTTGGGGGGCACTGGACGAGGGATTGGGAAAGGGATGGGGGACGATATCTATGAGGGCTGTATCATCGGCACGGTAGATGGGAGGGGCAGATATGGCGGGAGCAGGGGACCATATCAGGTGTTGGAGGCTCGCACTCGCTGTCTGAGAGCAATTGCTTGCCCCGGTCCCCAAGGCTCCGCTCGGATACTAGGTGGCTTAGATACTCAGGATCTGGGCCTTCGGCTGATGCTGTGCAATGCCAGTCCATGGTCAATAAGGCCCCCCTCATTCACGATCTTATACAAGAGGGAGGAGCGGACCTGGCGGGTATTACGGAGACCTGGTTGGGCCCGGAGGGTGACGTCCCTCTGACTGAAATGTGCCCACCAGGCTTCA
The DNA here is from genome assembly GCA_022577455.1 of Arizona elegans. Classification (NCBI taxonomy): domain Eukaryota; kingdom Metazoa; phylum Chordata; class Lepidosauria; order Squamata; family Colubridae; genus Arizona; species Arizona elegans. The sequence continues at coordinate 20,739,681 of JAKOOJ010000003.1, forward strand.
GAGCATTCCATCAGCCGAGGGCCCAGGGGAGGGGCAGGGGGGCGGTTATTATTAACGAGGATCTGGGTCTGAGGGAGACCACTGTGCCTCAGATAGCCGGATGTGAGTCCCTCCTTGTGAGGTGGGGCCGTGGGGTTCAGATGGGCTTGTTGCTTATGTACCTGGCTCCCTGCCGTGTGGCAACAGCCCTACCTGAGCTACTCGATGTGATAGCCACGGTGGCAGTAGATACACCCAGGCTTTTAGTCATGGGTGATTTCAACTTGCCATCCATTGGTGAAACATCTGAGGTGGCTCGGGAGTTCATGGCTTCCATGATGGCCATGGACCTGACCCAGTTAGTTCATGGCCCTATTCACAGGGGAGGTCACACTCTGGACTTGATTTTTGTCTCTGGCCAGTGGTTGAGTGGTCTTACTATAGGGGACATAGACATGGAACCCTTGTCATGGACTGACCACTCACTCCTTCGCCTAGATCTTCGAACCGCGACCCCTCGCCGCAGGGAGGCAGATCCAATTAGATGGATCCACCCCAGGCACCTTATGGATCCTGATAGGTTCCAAACGGAGCTTGGGCCATTTCCTGAGGATCTAGCACATGACTCGGCCGAGGACCTGGTAGCCGCCTGGGATCGGGCGGCTGGTGGGGCCTTGGACCGAGTCGTACCTCTGCGGCCTCTGACCCAGTGCCGATCCCGTGCGGCTCCTTGGTTTACTGAGTTGCTGAGGGAAATGAAGCGCCGGAAAAGATGCCTGGAGAGCGGTTGGAGGGCCAGTCTCGCTGAATCTGATCGAACACTGGTAAGGTCATATATTAAGGCCTACCTAGTGGCGATAAAGACGGCAAAGTCTAACTACTTTTCCGCCTCTATTGCGCCATCAGGGAATCATCCGGCCGCCCTGTTTAGGGTGACCTGCTCCCTGCTCCATCCGGGAGTGCGGGAGGATCCCTTAGAAGGCAGGGCGGAGGATTTCGGACAATACCTGTATGACAAAATCGCTCAGATCCGGGGGAATTTGGACTCTGACTGGGTAGATCAGGGCGACGAGGAACAGTCTTGAGAATGTTATCTGGGAGGAGTTTGATGCTGTGACTCCCGATGATGTGGACAGGATTTTGGGGAGACTTAGTGCGTCCACATGTTTACTGGACCCGTGTCCCTCCTGGTTGGTACTGGCTTCCCGGGAGGTTACACGAGGCTGGCTCCAGGGCATTATTAATGCCTCATTGAGTGAAGGTCACTTCCCCGCTGCCCTGAAAGAGGCGGTGGTGAGGCCTCTCCTCAAGAAGCTGTCCTGGATCTGGCAATATTGGCTAACTATCGTCCTGTCTCCAACCTTCGCTTTATTGCAAAGGTTGTTGAGAGTGTGGTCGCGCAACAGTTTCTGCAATTCCTGGAGGAAACATCTTATCTAGATCCATTCCAGTCGGGTTTCAGGTCTGGGCACAGCACGGAAATGGCATTGGTCGCGTTGGTTGATGATCTCTGGAGGGCTCGGGACAGGGGTTGTTCCTCTGTTCTGGTCCTGTTAGATCTCTCAGCAGCTTTTGATACCATCAACCATGGTATCATGCTGCACCGGCTGGAAGTGTTGGGGGTGGGAGGCACTGTGTTGCGGTGGTTCTTCTCCTTTCTCTCTGACCGGTCGCAGTTTGTGTTGGGAGGGGGGGCAGAGGTCGACCTCGAGGCCTCTCATCTGTGGAGTGCCGCAGGGATCGGTGCTCTTGCCCCTTCTGTTCAACATTTATGTGAAGCCGCTGGGTGAGATCATCCGTGGCTTTGGGGTGAGATACCATCAGTATGCTGATGACACCCAGCTGTACATCTCGACCCCAGGCCAACCCAATGATGCCCTTAAAGTGATGTCCCAGTGCCTGGAGGCTGTGCGGATCTGGATGGGGAGGAACAGGCTCAAGCTCAACCCTTCCAAGACTGAGTGGCTGTGGCTCCCGCATCCCGATATAGTCAGTTGACTCCATCACTGACTATTGGGGGCGAGTCTTTGGCTCCCACTGAAAGGGCTCGCAATCTGGGAGTCCTCCTGGATAGGCAGCTGTCTTTGGAGGAACATCTGACGGCTGTTACCTGGGGGACCTTCTGTCAGGTTCGCCTGATTCGCCAGTTGCGGCCCTTTCTCGATCGGGATTCCTTGTGCACAGTCACTCATGCCCTCGTCACCTCTCGCCTTGACTACTGCAATGCTCTCTACATGGGGCTCCCCTTGAAGAGCACCCGGAGGCTCCAACTGGTCCAGAATGCAGCAGCGCGGGTAGTGATGGGAGCAACATGGTGCTCCCATGTAACACCGCTCCTGCGCGAGATGCACTGGCTCCCGGTGGTCTTCTGGGTGCGCTTCAAGGTGTTGGTTATCACCTTTAAAGCGCTCCATGGCATAGGGCCTAGCTATCTGCGAGACCGCCTGCTGCTACCGATAACCTCCCATCGACCCGTGCGCTCCCACAGAGAGGGCCTCCTCAGGGTGCCATCAGCCAAACAATGTAGGCTGGTGACCCCCAGGGGGAGGGCCTTCTCTGTGGGAGCTCCTACCCTCTGGAATCAGTTGCCCCCTGAGATAAGGAGAATCCATGACCTCAATGCCTTCCGTTGTTCCCTTAAAACCCATCTTTTCCAGCAAGCCAGGTTGGCTTAAGAAATTTTTAAATTCTTTTAATCAGTCTGTGATTACTTAACTTTCGGGCCAAATTTATATATATTTTTAACTGTTTTTAATATTTGTATTCTATGTTCTTATCTTGGCTGTACACCGCCCTGAGTCCTCAGGGAGAAGGGCGGTATATAAATTGGAAATTAAATTAAATTAAATTAAATGAATGGTTGTAAGTTGAGGACTACCTATACTACACTCAAATATTTGTCAGAAGTACTAGCAATATTCATTCCTCCATATCTACTAAAATGATATAATGTTTTATGCTGCTTTACTTGGTAATATCTTGAAATACCACCATCAGCAAAATAGACTTGTAAATTAAATTATTAAATTAAATTAAATTAAATTAAATTAAATTAAATTAAATTAAATTAAATTTTAAATTAAATTAAATTATTAAATTAAATTAAATTAAATTAAATTAAATTAAATTAAATTAAATTTTAAATTAAATTAAATTAAATTAAATTAAATTATTAAATTAAATTAAATTTTAAATTAAATTAAATTAAATTAAATTAAATAATTAAATTAAATAAAATTAAATAAAATTAAATTAAATTAAATAATTAAATTAAATTAAATTAAATTAAATTAAATTAAATTAAATTAAATTAAATTAAATTAAATTAAATTAAATTAAATTAAATTAAATTAAATTAAATTAAATTAAATTAAATTAAATTAAATTAAATTAAATTAAATTAAATTAAATTAAATTAAATTAAATTAAATTAAATTAAATTAAATTAAATTAAATTAAATTAAATTAAATTAAATTAAATTAAATTAAATTAAATTAAATTAAATTAAATTAAATTAAATTAAATTAAATTAAATTAAATTAAATTAAATTAAATTAAATTAAATTAAATATCTTTAACCTGGCCTACCCTTAATGACTCTATTTGGGGTTTGTCCAGATCATTTAGAGGACACCAGATAGGAGAAAGCTGCCTTAAACCTGGAGTGAGGTTGGCATTTCTTCTCTGTACAATGGCAAATATATGGGCTGTGTATGGAACTATACATTTATGAATACAGGGGGCCTGTCTAGCAGTATACTTTCCACACTGAGATGTCCTGGGGCAACCAGGATTCCTTCATAAATCCAACATCACTTCAAAGTTCAACCTTAGCTTCCCCCATTTCTGTTTAAAAGCACCTTTCCCCTATACCCATTTTCTTTGTGCTGCCCCAGTGCCATACCTGCTCAAAGAGGACAATTATACGAGAGGCAATTCCCAAGTTACAGTAGACAGCAACATAGACGGGGAAGAAGCCCAGAACTGCAGCATGGCAGAGCAGCACCAGCAACACCAAGGTGACTGTCAAGAGGTTGGGGAACGTGGTCATCTTCAAGCAGCCTGACCATATTTTCAGGGCCTGGTAGGGCACAAATAAGGTGTAGAGGAACATGCAGAGCCAGGCCAAGAGTGCTGTGGGCAGCTGTCGAAAGCAAGTGATAAAGAGCTCGAAATCCAGAACAAGACTGTGGAAGACAAAGAAGAAAAAGAGCTCTAAGGATGCTCCCCAAAAGAGGAGGATGCTTCAATTTAAAATAGGCACCCCTGGTTACCTATACCTCTCCTCCTCTACTGCAACCCCTTGAGCTTCCTCTGGGGCATCTCCAATTTTCAGTGGCACAATTGCTGAAAAGTGAAGGGGATGGGCCCTGCTATTTTGAGGAGGTAAACTCATGAAGATTCCTGTTAACTCTTCAAAATAGACAGATCAGAGTTAGAACGAACTGAAAAAATTATGCTCAGTCCCCTTCATTTTGTTCCATGATCTTGTTTTGTTTCATAATCCTTGTTTCATAACCTTTGTAATTTCAACTATTGCTCACCTTTAAATATTAGACCCACAAAAATGTCCCCAGCACAATTTGAATGGGTCAGGAATAGGGGACTGCAAGGTATTTCAGGGGTCTGTCATATTAGGAACATTACTCAACATTCCTGTCAGAATAATATCTAATCCTTTTTTGATACATCTCCCTGAGCTTTCTACTCAGTTGGTCTACAGCTCATGTGGAGCTTAGGTTATTGTATCAGACATTTATTTATTCCATGTAAATCTTCCCTTTTGAAAATTCAAAGTGAAACACCTGGAATTTCCTCTAATTTTATCCCATGAAAGCTGAGAGATTAATCAAGTGACCCAAAGTGACCCAATTAGCTCCCTGGCTGTGAATGTGAACATGCCTCTCTGTCTTCTATTGGACTCCTTCCTTGCTCTGCTTCATGCTTGTTGGAATACACGTTATAATGTATTTTGTATTGTAGCAACTACACAATTAATCAGCCAGTAGATGGCAGTGTTTCATTAGCATCTATGGTTATAATCTATGGTTCCTTTATTTTCTGAGCAGTTTCTTGAGACAGTTGTGGATGTTGATACCGTTAAACAGCAAGGCCCATAGTCAGTGGTGGGATTCAAATAATTTAACAACCGGTTCTCTGCCCTAATGATTGGCTGGGTAGGCGTGGCTGGGTTGTCATGTGACTGGGTGGGCGTGGCCAACTCAATGTCACTCATCATACCCAGCCCCATCTCCTGGCAACTCGCCTCAAAGGCAGAGGTGGAATTCAGCCGGTTCGGACCAATTCAGGCTAATCCCACCCATTTTTTCGGCCCATTTTGAAGTCCACAAGTCTTAAAGTTTCCAAGGTTGGATACCCCTGAGCTAGATGTTCTGATAGATCGGTATTTTTCAAATTTGGCAACCTTTAAGGTGTGTACATTTCAACTTCCAGAATGATGTCCGGGCAATTCTGGAAGTCCACACATCTTAGGATTCTAACTTTGAAAAACCCTGTCAAAAATGGGCAAATTAAGATCCTTTTTAGGGATCTGTTCTTTGGTCTCCTTTAAAAAAAACATATTACAGATTATCCTGAGCAGCATATCTATGAAGGAAGACTCTAACAAAAACATGCTTTATGTATAAAAATATAGAAAGGCATCTAAGGATCACTAATCTCCCCATCTTCATGGACCATAATTTATAAGAAGAAGTCTGCAATGATCTCAACAGAAGTTTTCCTCAGCTCTGCTTTGCCTGAATATGCAATATCTATTCTTTGTCATTGAGCTGTGATCATTCGGGCCTTAAAAATAGACACAAAGTTCTCTCAATCACAAGAATTGTCCTCCATTCTCTTTATTTATACTATGGGACCCTAAAAATAGGCACAAAGTTTCCCAATCACAAAAGTATCCTCCTCTGTCTTTATTTACCATATTTTTCGGACTATAAGATGCACTGGAGTATAAGATGCACCAAGATTTTGAAGAGATAAAGAGATTTTGAAGAGGTTTTTTTGCAAAAAACAGGGCCTTTTTTTTTTTTTTTGCAAAAATGGGATGGGCAGAGGGGTCGGGAGGCCTGCAGAGTGCTCCTGGGGGCTGGGGAGGGCAAAAACATGACACATGGAGGATTTGGGAGGCCAAAACTGGGCCCGTTTTTTGCAAAAAATGGGCTAATTTTTTGCAAAAATGGGGAGCGCAGAGGGTTTGGGAGGACTGTAGAGTTCTCCTGGGGGTTGGGGAGGGCAAAACCACAAGCCCTTTCAAATCCAGATTATTGTACAGCTTCAAGAGAGATAATTTTTGAATCCCGCCAGGCTCAAGGTTGACTCAGCCTTCCATCCTTTCTAAGGTAGATAAATTGAGGACCCAGTTTGTGAGGGCAATAAGCTGACTTTGTATAAATATACAAAAGTATGAAGGCTATTGCTTAACACATTGTAAGCTGCCCTTAGTCTCCAGAGAAGGGCGGCATATAAATCAAATTTAAAAAAAAATTGAAGATTTGAAATCTTAATTTTTGGGCAGTTTTTTGGGCCATTTTTGGCTGTTTTCAGGCCATTTTCTGTGCCATTTTTTGGAGCAGTTTTCGGCCAGTTCTTGACCATTTTCAGGCCGTTTCTTGGGCTGTTTTTGATGTTCAGTAGTAGTAAATAAATAGAGAGGGAAGTTGTACCTTGTTGAGCATCCAAAACGGCCCCAAAAAAAGGCCCCCAAACAGCCGAAAACAGCCTGAAAAACAGCCCTATAACAGCTGAAAACAGGCCAAAAAATGGATGGGGGCAGGGCCAGACAGTGGTGGAATTAGCCGGTTTACCATACTGGACAGAATTTTAACAACTGGTTTGCCTGAACCGGTCCAAACTGGCTGAAGCCCACCTCTGCCCATAGTGACTATACACTGTACACTTTATTTGACCTGTATGGATACATAACCATCCTCTGCTAACAATCTGTATGGCTATATAGTAATCCTCTGCAACCATTTCTATAGAGTAAATCAGAATTTCTAACAATGCTTCAGCTTCAACAGAACTGCAGATGATTTCAAGAATTTGCCTATCATGAACATTTCTTTCTCCTTCTTTTCCTTTGATGAATTATTTCATTCGTAAGGCTTCCCAATTAAAAAATAGCCCATGGCAGCATACGACATTAAAAATACATAAACATTACAATGAGCAGAATGAGCAAAAGGCTGGAATAATGCCAGAACCAGATTTTTCATAGGCAGATGGAGACTGGCTCAAAGACTTCATGTTTTCCAATGAATGAAGGCAAAAATATGTATCCCAGGATAATGTTGGGGGATTCTATCGGGGTCAATCGCTGGGACCAGAGGTTTGATCTTCCAAGTTTCAGGCTTCTGCTGGAGCCCATCCACAGGAAACTTCTCTCTCATCAGAACGTTTGTTTGTTTGTTTTTCAGGTCTTTCAAGGTGTGTCGCTCCATTGGACTGAGCACATTGTATGGTTTGTGTGCGATCAGCATTGCCGATTCTTTTTGCCTGATGGCATGATTTTTCTGGCTTTTCTATCTCTGATCTGTTGAATATAGAGTCTAATGCTGCTATAAATTCTCTTAGGATGGCATCTCGCTCACATGTTCTGGTGAGAGAGAAGTTCCCTGAAGATGGGCTCCAGCACGAGTCCGAAAGTTTAGAAGACTAAACCTCTGGTCCTGGTGACCAACCCTGATTGGATCTTTATATTTTCCTTTCCTATGGCTACTAGTTCTGGATTGCAAAAATCCATCTGAGACAGGCCCATATTTTTTGAACTATAAGATGCACCAGGATTTCGAAGAGGTAAGCAAGAAAAACAAAAGTTTTTGCCCTCCCCGGCCCCCAGGAGCACTCTGCAGGCCTCTGTGCACCCTGTTTTTCATCCGCTTTTTGAAAAAAAAACGAGGGCAATTTTGTCCTCCTCAGCCCCCAGGAGCACTCTGCAGGCCTCCCAAAGCCTCTGCGTGCCATTTTTGTGAAAAATGGGTCCATTTTTTGCAAAAAAAGGATGCACGGGGCAGGGCTTCAGAAGGCCAAAAATGGCTGTATTCGGTGCATAGGACGCACCAACATTTCCACCCTCTTTTTTTGGGGGGGGGGGAGTGCGTTTTATACTCTGAAAAGTATGGTAGGTGAAACAGAGAAATATTTTTATATCTCTCTGCCACCATCACATGGTTGTTTGGATTTTTGCATATACCACCCTCTCTGAAAGGATTAATTTCCTTCATATAATCTCTTTCACTGTTCCTATTTTCTATATTTTTCCATTCCTGTATTAATAGTAAATTTAGCGTGATTTTCTTTAAAGTCAATCAGTCAGTTAATTAATTTATTTATTGTTTTTACCACTGGTCAAATGGAATGAAATATAGTACAAATACAAATCATAACAACAAATGGCAGGTGCATACTATGTGACACAATACATATGCTCAGCCATGAACACATCCACAGAAAGATCCAAAAGGAAACATGATTCATTCAGAAGGAGGGTACAAGAAATGGATCTGTGTAACTAGGTGATTAGCATAGAGAAGAGTGTTTGGATGCCTAGCAAAGGTGGCACCAAAGGAGGTATTTCTCACTTAGGCTAAGTCTCTAGGCGGGCATAGGAGGGTCCCAAGTGTTACTGCTCAATAGGAGCACAAAGACAAGGAGAAGAACAAATTGCATTTTCTTTTTAGCTAGTAGATGAACAGTGACAAGTGGGAGGAGATGCAACAGGATCAGACTCCCTGCAGGGGCCCAAGGACTTGGTAGGGGTCCAAGGTTGTTAAACTTTGGATGGAATCTAAGTTCACAGATTAGGTAAATATGTTTTTAGGATTATTACTGTGTCCCTTGGCACAAAACAAATAGCATCATATCCCCAGAACTAGCATACATCAGAGGACAGGCCTTCTACCCCACCCCCTCTCCTGAATCATACCGTCCTTCATCGATGGAATCCACAATGATTTGTTTGAGGACAAAGATACAGAGCACGGCCACAAATATGTGATGGATTGTGCGGAAATGTTCCACCTCCAGCAATGTGCTGTAAAAGAGAGACAAGTTGCCAGCAAGTAAGTAATAGAGATGGGCAGGTGGAGATCATTAGACAAGACCTGGGACCCAAAGATATTCATTTGGTCTTCTTGTAGTTTCACTTGTACAAAAGAAATAATATTCAAGTGGCTGGGGGGAAAATGTTCCATCTTTTATGATATATAGGGAGTCCTAAACATATGACCGCAATTGAGCCCTAGGACCAAACAGGAAACTCACTCCTGTTGAGACTACAAACAGCCTTATTTTAATATGCTAGTAATAACTCTTTGTACTATCTGTTGTGACCCAGGCCCAAGTAAGAAATCAAATAGGAAAATCAGTCAGTGAAAAAACAAACTTTATTTGAACAGCTGAGAATTACTTCATTCCCAGCGTCGTTCAACTAAATTAAAGCAAATTCCTCCCAACACAAATTCCTCAATCCTATCTCAAACCTTGGTCCAATTAGGCAAACTGCCAAAGGCCTTTCTTGGAAAGAGTTCAGAAGTCACAGATAAAAATAAATACAAGACGTAGATGAGGAAGATGAAGTTACCAACGTTGTTTTCCGGCAAAGCCCAAACGCCGTTGCTGGTCTGTTTTAAGCGTTATGGGAAGGGCCAACCATCTCTTGGCCCTACTCCTGAGTTGTCCTCTATGCTTGAGCTGCTCTTGCCTTCTGGCAGCTCTTCTCATGCGTGCATTAGGAACAGGCTCCTCCTGTTGCTCTGCCTCACTCCTATCAGGCTCTGGAAGCTCTGGAGTCCGCACCTCGCTCCCTGATGGCCCTGGGCTCCATCTCTGCCTCTGACGTAGAGCCCTCATCTGGGCCTCCCCCAGCCTCCAGGACTGGCCCATGTTCTTCCTCAGCCTCATTGTTGTCCAACTCCACTGCCAGCCCCACAGGCTGCTGGCGGACCACAACACTATCGTGCTAGCCAGCTAATCAACCTAATCCTTTCAAAAATACTTCTTTTTGTTTCCTGCAGTATCTATTCTTTTCATACTCTACTGGCACTCACCAAAGAGTCTCAGCATTGTGTTGCTATGGAGCATGCTCTTATCGGGCTATTTCCAACTCTTGTTTTTCATCAACTGTGGAGTATCAGTTGGAACCTGAGGCCTTTGGAACCTGAGGCCTTAGAGATCTGGCTACTTTGCACATTATCTCTCTGTCTAAGTCTTATCATATCATGGCCAGGCATACTTACTCAAACAAGGACTGTTGAGGGACAAAAACTTTCTTCTTCAGTAGCTGACCCTTCTCTCTGCAAGATAACATTTCAAAGCAGGTAATCTTTAATATATCTATCAAAACCCTTCCTATCTCTGAGAAGTGGGGTAAAGGTGAGAGTCCCTGAGGATTTTACTCCACAGTCATTGATGACTATAGGAGGCGGTGCTCATCTCTGTTTCAAGGCCATTGAGCTAGCACTGTCTGCTGACTCCATTTTCCCCATCCCTGTTCTAAAATCAATTGCGAGGAACCTCTTCCACCTGCTTTGCTTCTTTGCTGGGACAACACTCAATTGCTGGGATCTGGAATGAGCTGCTTCTTCCAAGGTCTTGTCCAAGAGATCACTCAGCTGATTGTGTACCTGTTCTAGTACCTTCGCCTTCATTACCTACCAGCAAAACAGAGGGAATTTAATGATGCCAAGGCCTGTCATAGATACTGTAGATTCCTAGAATGCATTTAGGTGATGGACCCTGTCAGGGAATTGCACAGATGATGTCCAAATGGAGTCAGAGATGCTGACACGAACTTGCAGTTTTATATAAACAAATATATGTACAGTAGGAACATCATGAGGTAAATTGCAGACAGCACACAGGGCACACAGAGGAAAAAGGTGGGACACAAGGAAACTCCCTCTTTACTCTCACAGCAACTAATCACAACTTAGATTGCCTCATGCAGTGGCCAGCTCTCCTCAACCTATTAGCTAGAACTGTGTGTTGTTACTCATTGTTCAGTTGCTTCCCTTCTTTGTCCTGTTACAGACGTTCCCTTGCCCAGAAAGCCTAATAAACATACAGGACCTAATACTCTATGGCAAGGATAGAGACCATGTGACCATGGAGACATAGAATTGACCATTTTCATTATTCTTGATAATGAATCATTTAGGGAAAATATTTGTTTTTCTAGTGCTAACAGCCATCTGCTTTTATTATTACCTATTCTAATATCTATTATTACCTCCAGGTGTCTCTTCCATTGGATGTGGGCAGTGATTTTCTCCAGGTGTTCAACTTCTCCTAGAGAATTAGAAACAGCTTTACTTTAAAAACATGATTTGACATTGGGTGAATGGAGGAAGTCAGTTCATTGCTTGGATTAGACAGAAATCTTCTGTCAGTATATAAGAATTTATAAACTGGAATAGCCATAACAACAAGTCAGCCAATGGGAAATGTATAAGAGTTGGTTTGTCCTTGCAATATTGATTCTGGGCTTATGTACTCATGTGATTTCTGCTTCTACTTCTGCTTCTTGCAAGAGCTGTATGGGTATCGTATACATGCATCATGTTTTATATTATTGTATATAAACAAGTTTCTTCTATAAATGAATCCTGGTGAATTATTTACTTGTGTGCTGGTTGGATTGCTGCAAACGCTAACATCTTCCCATTGTACAGAGTTTTTTGTTCTAAATTACTACTCCAAATTTCAAGCATTCGTTTCTCCACTTTTCACATTCTCTTTCCTTTCGAGGGAAAAAGCAAGTCCAAAACTATCTCTAACAGGTTTCTTAAGTATGGCATGTTTTTATTCACTTTTGTAGCCTTTTTAAAAAACAGATTTCCACACTATAGTAACCTCTTTTAACCAACAGATCTGGAAGTCTGTGTTTATCCTACAAGTCTATTTTGCTGATGGTGGTATTTCAAGATATTACCAAGTAAAGCAGCATAAAACATTATATCATTTTAGTAGATATGGAGGAATGAATATTGCTAGTACTTCTGACAAATATTTGAGTGTAGTATAGGTAGTCCTCAACTTACAACCATTCATTTAATTTAATTTAATTTAATTTCCAATTTATATACCGCCCTTCTCCCTGAGGACTCAGGGCGGTGTACAGCCAAGATAAGAACATAGAATACAAATATTAAAAACAGTTAAAAATATATATAAATTTGGCCCGAAAGTTAAGAAATCACAAACTGATTAAAAGAATTTAAAAATTTCTTCTTAAGCCAGCCCGGCTTGCTGGAAAAGATGAGTTTTAAGGGCGCTACGGAAGGCATTGAGGTCATGGGTTCTCCTTATCTCAGGGGGCAACTGATTCCAGAGGGTAAGAGTCCCCACAGAGAAGGCCCTCCCCCTGGGGGTCACCAGCCTACATTGTTTGGCTGACTCTTTGAAGTTACAAAGTTAGTGACTCTTTGAAGTTACAATGGAACTGAAAAACATGACCTATGACCATTTTTCACACTTACAATCATTGCAGCATCCTCATGCACACGGGATTAAAATTTGGACATTTAGCAACTGGCATGTATTTGACGGTCGCAGTGTACTGAGGTCATTAGATCCTCTTTTGCGACCCTCTGACAAGCAAAGTCAATGGGGAAGACAGATTCACCTAACAACAGTGTTACTAACAATTGCAGTGATTCATTTAACATTGGCAAGAAAGGTCATAAAATGGGGCAAAACTCACTTAACAACTGCTTTGCTTAGCAATAGAAATTTTGGGTCCAATTGTGATCGTACTTTGAGGACTACCTGTATATAAACTAATATAAAAGGCGCTTGGCACAAAATTGGAAACAACCAGACACCCCTCCAGATCAAATCATAAGAAAAAAAATATACGAATGTGCAGAGAAGGACAGATTATCTATGGAAATGAAGGAGAGGGATGTTTTTGTTATGAGATTGAATTGTAAATAGAAATCAAGATAATTTAAATAAAGATGTAAGTTTAAGATAGAGATATTTAGAAGTATAATTTGTGTAAAGAGGTTAAATAGATTAGAGATATCGATGCAGAAAAGTTGTTATTAGTATTGAAATTTTGATATGTTTGTTTTTGGTTGTTTATATTTTTTGGTTTTTGTGTATGTGTGTGTGTTTTTTTCTTGCTTTTTTTGGTGTGTATTATGTTTCTTTTTGTACTGTGTATTTTAATCTTTGGAAATTTAATAAATTTCTTTTTTAAAAAAAAAAAGAAAGAAAAAGAAAAGGTGCTTGGAGCAAAATGCTAACTTAAATCAAAGAAGATCGATAGGAAACTCTATTTGTTAATTGGGAAACTTCTTACCCAATTTCTCTCAAATGCAATGTTAAGTATATAAATGTGCAATTCTGAGTAACCCTTTTAGAATGGGCCCAAGACAATTGGTTCTAAAAATCATTAAAAAGGAGCTGATGAAAAATTTGAAATCTTTTCTTTGTAACTAGTCAACTAATTAAGGTGTTCTTTGTTTCTCTTCAACTAAATGCTTTCATTGTTTTGTCTTTGAAGACTGAACAAAAAATAAAGCCACACCTGCTCTTCATGCTAAACTCTTGGCTTTTTTTGTCATAATTTTCCATATTATTTCTTATTGTAGTGGGAAAACCCACTTTCCCAAATACAGGAGACAAGACCACAAAGGTTGGAGAACACAGGTTTTATTTGCGCAAAGGTTCAGGGCATTTGCATGTCAAATCCTGAACCCCGGGCAATGCCCAGGGTTTATCTTTTATACCTTTTGCAACCCCAACCCCGCCTGGTGCGTTACACTTCTGACTATATTTCCATATATGGGTACTATCTTATACCGACTGTTACTTTCCGTGAACACTTCTGGTAATATGTTTCTTAATATAAGTTCGTTACAGGAATGATACACTGTAGAACATGGTTATTAAGCTCATCGGTACATTTAACAAGTTCCTTATTTCTGTTCCTTATACTTTCCTGAAGTTTGCAACATAACTTCTGCTCCAATGTCAGTACCTCAGAAAACAATATAATACTGTGCATGATACAATACTTAGATTAATATAGGTATAGTATAAGACCCTTCTGTCTCATTATTGATGTGTGAATCAACCATTATCGGATGCTTGCCTCTCTGCCCCACTTCATAGGTTGCTGTCAGGCCCAAAACCAAGAATGACATGCAGTGATTCTTCCCAGCTGAGTTTATTGTTTCAGACCTGGAAAGATTCAGACAGAATCTTGCCAAATCCTGGACTCTACTATCCACAATACAGTATTAGGGAAGGGCTGTCTTCAACCTTTTTCTCCCACATATAATGTCTGGACTGAACTGTCTCCTTACCCCTTTGTGAATGCACCCCTTCCCTCCTAGGAATCCAGCTCCTTACTACATTCCATCATATCTGGAAATGATTGAAGATTGCATCTGCCATCTTTTCTGTAGAACCCTTTGGTATAACTTCCCCCTATTTTCCTCTTCCTTTAATATACATTTGATCATCTCCTGTTCCAAAATCCCTTCCATCCCTACAATTACTTTGTGAAAAGGTGTATTAAGGAGAATACATATTACATACACTATTCCTTTTACTACAAGTTCTGCAGTTTTTTAGCAGAGGGTTAGAATGGCAGGAGATTCTTGGGATGGAACTCCAAACATTTGGGGGACGTTACTTAACTATTTTTAGCTGTTTGCTGTGGGTCCCAAAATGCTAATCTTTGCATAGTACTACCTAATTCCAAGACCTAATTGAAAATCCTGATAATTTATCCACATCAAGGATATCCCCCGCATTTGTGCAACAAAATATATCGTCCATTCCCCTTAAAGGCCTCCTTACCATTGAGTAATTGTGTTTCCTCTTCTCCCCTGGTCTGCTCCTGAGAGCTTCTTTGCCTCATGCCTCCAGTGCTCATTTCCCTTGGGTCCATGATGGTTCTGAAAGTAGAGTTTCTTAGGTTACTTTCACCCTCTAGCCCAGCAGTCAGATAACTAATTCATCAGGGGAGGAAATAAAGCCTCTGGAGTTAGAACTTTGCAGTTCCTTAATGCACCAATGATTTAACTGGTATCAGATAGTCATAGCAAAGGTAGAGGTCTGACCTCCCTATCCTGATTATCAAGTTATACATTTTCAACTGAACTTTGCTTAGAGAAGAGTTGTAATGGAGTCAAGTTTCCAAGATCTTTAAATATTCATACCATTTTATTTTCTGAATCAAATTAGCAAATATTTATTTCTTACAACTGAAACAGTTCCATCTCAGAGTCAGTGCAAAGGAGGTATTTATTTCCCAGGTTCTATGATATGAGAATATATCAAGGATGGATTTTCCTGGTCAAACACGAATTCAGCTGCATTTCCCCCAACACATATAAAGCCAGAATTGAGAAGACACCAACAGAAAGCAGATGCCGCCTCTGAAAAGAAGCTGAAAAGGGTGGACCACAATGTGAACTACAAGAAGCTCTCACAGACTGACAACAAGCAATGGCATAACAAAGTAGCAACAATAACACATTGGAATATCACAAGAAATATATTGCCTGTAAACAAGAACTGCTGGGAGCACAAAATAGACAAAGTAATAGAAAAAGAAGAAGCTAAAGTGCTCTGGCACTTTAGAATTCAAACAGACAAGCACCTGCCCCTTAACACTCCAGACTTAACAATTATCAATTAGGAAGACAAAAAAAATTGGATAGCAGACAGTACAGTACCTGGTGAAGAAAGTTAGCACATACTCCCTTCCTAGAAGAATGAAATATTTTAAGAAATATCAAAAAGGTAAAAAATTATATTTCCCTGGATGAGAAAAGGAGAAACATGTTTTAAAGATAAAGTAGCTCCCTGCAGCTGCCTGCCCCCTGTTCAGCTCCAGGGTGATGGGATTAAGATATGGCTGTCAGGACATGATAGGATTAGCCCTCTACCCATCTAGCAGCAGTACTCACCACATGGTATCTGGGGAGATTGCATCACTCAGCAAGATTCAACTAAGCCTGGGACTCAAAACAACCTACAAAGTTACCCCTGCATGGCCCCATGGGAGTCTGACACCCAAACAGAATACATTTCTTACACAGGAACAGGAAGCTCCAAGGCAGGACCCAAGAGAGTCTGGGTGAGAATCTCTTTCTCTCACCCATGTGCTCATTTTGCTCAGGACCCAAAAAACTCATGTGTCCTGTCCACCAGTAAACCATCTTTCCAAATAGCCTCCATATTTCCAACGTCTTTCTCCCTACTTGGAACTGAACCCAGATGGACATTTCTTCCAACAACTGAGACAGTAGAACAGAAGAGAAAGAATCACAAAATATAGAGACCTATAAATGGAAGTAAAACAATTATGGCAAGAGATAGCAAAAAATAATGCCATTAGTAATAGACCTCTTGGGTGCAATCCAGGGGCGTTTTGATGACGTCGGGGTCGGTGGGCGGAACCTCCCGCTGGTTTTACTACCGGTTCTATAGAACCGGGGGCAACCCACCACTGGTACAATCCCAAAACATCTGGAGCACCACTTGAAATATCACCATCAGTCAATTGCAAAAGGCACTTTTACTTAGAACAGCTTACATTCTGTGACATTACCTTTAACACTAACAAACAACAACTTTCGTCTATCCCGAGTTCCTAGGAAGGACTCAATTACTGGATAAAAATGCTAAATCCAGTCTAAATATCTGGCTGACTGTGCATCCAATCCTGATAAATCATAATACCATTTTGCGGGGAACAATTAAAGAGGCGCAATTAAAGAGGAGTGTGAAACTTTTGTACTTTCTCAGAATTCATCAGGCTAAACATTATTAAAAGCACGGGTTAGGGAAGACCCAAAAAGTTTAAATATTTGACAAGATGTTTCAGCCACAAGAGCTGTATCTCATGGTCAATCTCAAGACTGAACACATGAATTCATGATAGGTTTTATCAATTGTAAGCAGACTGTATAATGGCAAAAAAAAACAGGAATCTGCTAGCATATTTTTTTATTAATGAATATTATTAAAAGGCATACATTTTGCAAACTACAGCTCACTTCATCAGATGTTATCAGAAGAATAACTTTTTTTTTTATATATAATTTTTTATTAAAGAAAAAACAATACATTAAAACAACATACAAAACAAACAAACATCAATTCAGTCCAATGACTGACTCTTAGAAGTTACTACCACGGTGGGTTATCTTTCGTCTTTCTATTTGTATCAATATCTACAGTCACCTGTTTACATGGTTAAATATGTATATATATATTTGACTCCATATTTACTTCTATGCCTTTCTATTAAATAGTCAAAAATTATCTTTATATTCCTATTTTTGCCTCCAGCCAGCTGTACCATCTTTGCCATACTAAGTAGTAATCAGTATCGTCTTTCTCTTGTATTTCTTTTGTGAGCTTATCTAATTCTGCACATTCTGTAATTTTAGCTATTATTTTATCTTCAGTAGGTAACTGTTCGGATTTCCAATGTTGGGCAAAGAGTATACGTGCTGCTGTGAGGATATGGATGATCAGATATTTTATTTCTTTGGTATATTTTGCTGTAATTATTCCCAATAAAAAGGTTTCCGGCCTCATTTCAAGTTTTTGTTTCGTGATTTCTTCAATCATTGTTTTAATTTGCTGCCAGTATTGTTTTGCCTTACGGCATGACCACCAGAGATGATAATAAGTCCCTTTCTGTGATTTACATTTCCAGCACAACGGAGATGTATTTGGGAACATCTTGGCTAGGCGCGCCGGTGGAAGGTGCCATCGGTAGAACATCTTGTAAAGGTTTTCCTTGTAGGGTATGGACAGTGTCATCTTATAATTTATCTTCCACAAATTCTCCCACTTATCCAATTCTATAGTATATCCTATATTTTTGGCCCATGTTATCATATTTTCTTTGACAACTTCCTCTTCTAATTTGTATTTTAGTAAGTACTTATAAATTTTGGTAATCATTTTCTCATCTGTACTTTGTAGTATTTTATCCAGTTCATTTGGTTCATTTTGGAATCCAAATTGTGCCCGATCAGTTTTATATCTTGATTCTATTTGCATGTATGGCCACCAATCAATGTCTATACCCTGATTTTGTAATTCTTGTCTTGTTTGTAATTCTCCTTCACTGTTCAGTAGTTCTTTATAGGTCCTCATTTTCTCTATATCCATGGCATTAGGGTATATTAGTGCTTCCATTGTCGATAGCCATCGTGGGATTTTGGTATAATGTTTTCTAATCTCTTGCCATGTTTTGTACAATGATTCTCTGATAATATGTTGCTGGAAATATCCGTGGAGCTTGTCCTTTCCCTCCCACAAAAGGCGTGCCATCCGCGTTGTAATTCAAAGCCCTCTAGTGATAGCATTCTTTTATTCTTAAGGTCTATCCAGTCCCTTATCCAGTTTAGCGATGCTGCTTTATAATATAACTCCCAGTCTGGTAGGCCTAAACCTCCTTTTTCCCGAATGTCTTGCATACACTTTATTTTGATTCTGGCCTTTTTCCCATTCCAAATAAATTTTGTTATTATTTTATTAAGGTCCTTAAAAAAGTTCTTTCCTGGCCAGATTGGGGTTACTTGAAAGAGGTAAAGTAATCTAGGCAATATATTCATTTTTATAGATGCAATTTTCCCCAAAAATGACAGTTGTAATTTGTTCCACGTTTCCAGATCTTTTCTAATTTGTTTCATTAATTTGTTATAATTGTCTTCTCTAATTGTTATTGCTTTTGCAGTAAGCCAAATTCCTAGATACTTTACTCTCTTTACAATTTGTATTCCTAATTTGTCTTCGAGTTTTGTCTCCTGTGCCTTTGTCAAATTCTTTGTTAATACTTTAGTTTTTTGTTTGTTAATTTTAAACCGTGCGACTTTTCCGTATTCCTCTATCTTCGCTAAGAGTTTGGTTCCTGTTATTTCCGGTTGCTCCATTATAAACACCACATCGTCAGCGAAGGCTTGCAATTTGTACTCTTCTTTCCGTGTTCTCAAACCTTTTATTTCTGCATCTTTCCTAACTTCACTCAATAATACTTCCAATGAAATTATAAACAGTAGTGGGGATAAAGGGCAACCCTGTCTCACACCCTTTTGTATATCCACATTTTCAGTCATATCTCCTTTGGCCGTTTGAAGGGAGTATATTTTCCTAATCATATGTAAAAATTTGGCACCGAATTCCATAGTTTCTAGTTGCAATATGAGAAAGTTCCAATTTAGATTGTCAAAAGCCTTTTGGGCGTCTAGAAAGATTAAGGCTACTTGTTTATCAATTCTTTTCTCATAATATTCCAGGACGTTGATAATTGTTCTTATGTTATTTTTGATCTGCCTTCTTGGGACAAAACCGTTCTGATCTGTATGTATATATTTATAAATAATTGTTTTCAGTCTATGTGATATAACCAACATGAAGAGTTTATAATCTGCATTGAGCAATGAAATCGGCCTGTAATTTTTGACTTGCGTGGGGTCTGTGTCTTCTTTGGAGATAAGTGTGATGATGGTTTCAGTCCAGGATTTGGGAATTTCTGCTTCTAATAATGCATCATTGAGGACTTGGAGTAACAGTTGGTCCATTGCATTTTGACAGTTTTTATAAAACTCCGTTGGTATTCCGTTCGGACCTGGAACCTTATTGTTTTTTTGCTTTTTCCTTACTTCCACCAGCTCAGACATCGTAATTGGTCTATTTAGTGCTTCTCTATGGGACTCCTCTAGTTTTGTGATATTTGTTTTACATAAATATTCCTTAATGTCTTCATCCCGAATCTCTTCTTTCTTATAGAGACTTTGAAAAAAATCTTTGACTATGCGTTTTTTGTCTATATTGGTATGGTATATTTGTCCTGTTTCGTCCTGTAATTGAAATATTGTTCTCCTTTCTTTTTCTTTTTTCAATTTATACGCTAACCAGCGCCCCGTTTTATTTGCATACTCAAAATGTTTCTGTTTTGCTAGTTTGATTTTCTGAGCAATTTCTGTCTGTGTAATCAGATTGATTCTATGTTTAGTAAGGTTTAATTTTTCTATTATTGTTTTGTTATGGGGCTCTTTCTGCAATTCTAATTCATATATTCTAATTTGTTCTAACAACTTATTCCTTAACTATTGTTTCTCTTTATTTTTTTTAGCTATGTACGCAATTGTAAGGCCTCTTATGTATGCTTTAATTGTGTCCCAAAGGTTTTGAAGCGATGTCTGTTCTTTAGTATTTATTTGTAGGAACATTTTAACCTCTTTCTCAATCATCTGTATGTATTCCTTATCTTTTATTATTCCCGTATCCATCATCCACCTCCTTTGCTTTCGATGTCCTTTCCATACTATTTTAATGGGGTTATGGTCTGCCCAGGTGTTCACTGCTATTTCGATATTTTTTATCTCCTCTCTGAGGTCTGAAGTCATCCAGGCCATATCAATCCTAGACCATGACTGGTGTGGGTTCGAATAGTATGTGTACTGTTTTGTTTGCGTGTTTGCCTCTCTCCATACGTCATGTAGGTGTAATTCATTGATCATGTCTTTGAAAGGTTCCGGTAGAGTTTTCTTTCTGGTTTTACTTTGTTTGTTACTCCGATAGTCTTTTTCTATGTCCATGATTGCATTGAAATCTCCTACCATGCAGATAGTTTCATATTCCAGGTCTTTAATTATATTATGTAGCTTTTTAAAAAAATCATTTTGGTTTCCGTTGGGTGCATATATGGATATTAATAATATTGTTTTGGATCCTGTTTGTATTTCTATTATTAAGATACGTCCTTCTGTATCTGCATAAATTTGTTTTGTTTTTAGGTGTTTCTTTACATATATTACGACTCCTCTCTTCTTTTGGTCTCCTAGAGCTGCATATAGCCTTCCTAATCTTTGGTTGTCCAATAGTTTTTGATGCTGTCTTTTGATATGTACCTCTTGGAGTGTTATGATATCTATTTCTAGCTTTTGAAGTTTTGTGAATGTCTGCTTTCTTTTAGCTGGTGAGTTAAGTCCGTTTATATTGATTGAAATAAGTTTTAGCTCTCCTTCCATCTCTCTTTATTTATCTATTCGTTGTTTGCAGTCTTTTTGTGTTTCTAGTAATCATTTGCGTCTTTTCCCTCGCTCCCTCTCTCTCCATTCTTTCTCTTTCCAATCTTCTCCCCTCTTCCTGGTCTCTTTCTTCTTTCTCTGTCCGCTGTTCCTCTTGCCTCTTAAGTCTCTCTTCTTCTCTGCTCTCCTGCTCCTCCTCCAGCACGAAGTGTTGGTCAAAGAAATCCTGTGCTTTTTCTACATTATCAATTCTGTATTTTTTGTCTTCCCAGGAGATTAGTAGGCCCTCCGGTATTAGCCAGCGGAACTTTATTCTAAATTTATTCAACTGCGCCATTAAGAAGTTGTAGTTCCTTCTTTGGTCCCTTGTCCTTTTTGGTATCTGTTTGAGGGTTAAAATTTCTTTTCCCTTATACATAGCTGTTTCCTCTCTCATTTTCCTATAGATCTCTTCTTTTAACGATTTTTTTGTGAATCTAATGTGTATTTCTTTTGGTAACTTATTTCTCCGGGCGTAATTCGTGTGAACCCTATAGATTTCGTCTATTCCACTTCGAATCTCCTCCTTGTCCCTCTGGGTCACTTCTGAAAATATCTCAGTCATGATTTCTCCTAGATCCTCCTCCTTTTGCTCTTCTACATTCTGAAACCTCAAATAGAAGGATGCCTTCTCCATCTCAAGATATGATACGGTGTCCTCTAGGTCTTTATTTATGGCTGCTTGGTTGTATTCCATCTTCTCCATTCTCTTATTCGTATATTCTATTCTCTCCTCCGCCTTATAAATCCTCTGTTCATTTTCCTCTATTTTGTGTTGTATCTTTCCTATCTTCTCATCCATGTTCCTAATATTATCCTTTATCTCCCCCACATCCGTCCTAAGTTCCTCGTGATTTTTCCTTGTCTCTTCATGGTTGTGGGCTATGGTCTCTTGCATTTTATTCATTCCTTCCTGGATCATCGCTAGTACGGAATGGATGTTTTGCATGCTAAGAGTGGGGGATGCTTTATCTTTTTCCGTAGATTCTGCTATTTTCTGTTGTGCTGGAGAGGCTGTGAGTATCATCTGGTTTGATGGTATTTTCTTACTCAGCTTAGTAATTGTTGTTGAAGTTGTAGTTGCCATTAGTATTTCTTTTGTTATCTTCTCCCAGATTTTCATATACTGATTACTATTTGGGCTATTATATTTCTTTTAGTATTTATGTTAGAATAGTGGCTTTCAGTAATCCCAATAATCCCAGGGAGATAAACAACTAGGGTGAATTTCCTTATCACACTATCACTGTCTATATATAAATTTATAAATTTATCTATAAGTTCTTTCTTTCACTTTTCAATATTTTACAGAGTTCTTCAATTCTTGATGGCTATTTTGCCTATATTACTCTCTAAACGTGGGGGTAAAATATAAAGGGAGGGAGTGAGGGAAAAGTCTAATACTTCAGCAATTCATCAATTAACTATCCTTATAATTAATTACTTACTATCTTATTTAAACTTATTATTAATTACTATTTATCAAATCAATTACTCTTAATTACAGTCCTAGATTCAATTAATCTGTCTAATATAATTTTTCAAAATTAAACATACAAAAACAATGTGATATTTAACTACCAAGATAAAATATAGCACTGAAGTTAATATAAATATATAAATATAATATAAATATATGTTTAAAGTAAATATGTAACTAAATCAACAATTATATATGTAGTATATAAGGTTATATATGAGATTTCAAAAACAGTAGATTAAATATTAATACTTTTTGTGCTTATTAATCACTAATTCGTTATCAGCTTTTAATACAATTGATTATACTTTACAGTTATTTCTTCTTCTTCCAGATCACTCTTTTTTTTTCAAGTTTGTATCCTTCTTATTTATTGTCTATTTACTTCCAAAGACTAATGTCCCAATACTTTTAAATTGAATGTCCAATGTCCACCAAAACTCCAAAACTCCAGAATGTCCACCTTTCAAAAAGAAAAAAGATAAAAAAGAAAAGATAGTCCAAGTCCCAATATCTAAGTACTGTCCAAATTTTCGTCCAAATCTCCAAATATCCAAAGTCCAAAAGTCCAAAAATCCAAAGAGAAATATTCCACTTAGGTTATTTTGATTTAACTCCAAAAGTTACTAGCTTCCACTTTAAACAAAGTTTTCTGCCACTCTCTCTTCCGGTATCAGCTGCTTGTTACTTGCCTCATTGTCACCTCCACAAAGGGCAAAGTCTATCAAATATATCCTTTCTCTCCTTAAATTCCGCCTCTCCTCTCCTCTGTAGCAAAATATCGAAAGTCCAAGCTTCTCTGGGATCACTTTCTCCTCCTCAGTTTCCCCTGGATTTCCTCCGATTTCGCCGGTTGTTAATTTGTGCGCTGTCACTGTCAAGATGGAGTCCGTCTCCGCTTATTTCTCAGTCGCCGCTTATCTAGCGAGAATTCGCCTCTTAGTTGGAGTTTTATCTTCTTCCGCTTTCAATTCTCACGTTATGGATTGTAAAAATATACCTTTTGAGCTCTTTTTCTTCCCGATCTTTCCACCGAAGTCTTCTTTATTTGATTTTCGCTTCCCTCTTAGTCAGCTGTCAACGTTCCTGGCCAGCCGGAGCGGCTGGTTTTTCCCCGATCAGGATTAAGGGGGTTTTCCTGAACCTTCGGGGGGATTGCTGTCCTCCCCGAGGTCCTCGGAGTTTCCCCTTTTTTCTATTGACCTCTCTGAGGTCAACAGTGCCTAAATCGGCTCCTAAATCGGAGATATTAGGGACTTGGAGAACGGAGAGCCGTTCCTTTCGTCCCTAACCCGCTGACGTCACCACCGGAAGTCCTCATCAGAAGAATAACTTTATTGTCACTTTGAACATACACTGATTGGCATACATTAAAATGAAATTTCATTGTTTATAGCTCTCAAAGGGTAATCACCACCAATATACACTACATAAGCAAATACATGACAAAATACATACATACATACATGTACATATGACACAGAGAAATAACACAGTCTAGTCTGGATGTACATGGAGAAAAAAACGAATCTTGTGAGTTTACCGGACGGATGGTATAGGGAACAAAGCTGTTACAGAATCTGGTAGTCCTGTTAGAAATACTTCAAAACCTCCTCCCAGAGGGTAGCAACAGAAACAGACTGTGAAGTGGGTGTGTGGAGTCTCCAACAGTGCTTTGAGTTCTAAGCACATAGCACTTATAAGCAGTATCCTGAATAACAGGAAGTGAGCTTCCTATAATCTTCTCTCGGCTGTTCTTACCTCTCTCTATATGGACTTTGTATCTGAGGCACTGCTGCCACCAAATCCAACAGTGATGCAGTTTATTAAAACACTCTCAATTATGCCTCTGTAAAACGTGGCCAGGACAGAAGGAGAAAGATGTGCTCTCCTCATTTGACACAGGAAATGCAGACACAAAATAGATTATATCCAGTATTTAGGGAAGAAGAAAACGAAGTCCATTAGTCAGTGATGGGATTCAATATTTTAAACAACATGTTCTGTGGGCGTGGCTTAGTTGGGGGTGTGGCTTGACAATCATGTGACTGGATGTGCGTGGCTAGCTGGTCACATGACTGTGTAGGTGTGGCTAGCTCATCATGTGACCGGGTGGGCGTGGCTATGTGCATAGGGACTACTCAGAGGGCTGAAAAAAGTCATTTCTGACTGGGCCTCGCACTTTTGACCGGTCCTCACACTTATGACCATCCTCACATTTATGCCCGTGCAGCTTTCTTAACAAGGAACGAGGAAGTAGGGAGGAGAAGAAGAGGGGGAGGAAGAGAAAGTAAGAAGGAAAGAAAAGAGAGAGGTGGTAGGTTTGAGGAGAAAGATTGCTGTACAATAAAAAAGATGAAAGGGAAGAAAGCCAACCCCAAACAAATATAAAGATATTAAGATAAAGAATGAATTGTTAAACTTTAAAGAATAAAAGAGAACAAATATGAATAAATAACAATAATTAGAAACACACATACAAACATACAATGTATTTTCTTTGAACAGAGTATTTGGCCGGTTCATAAATTTAAACAGCGTTTAGTCATTTCAATTAAATTTACAATTTCTATATTTCCTTTTTGCCATATTTATTCCTCATCTATTTTTGTAAAAAACCAATATTACCCTTCATCCTCATCTCTAATCTTAATCAAATTCAATTTTTCCCTTCTATTCTATATTGTACCCCTTCCCATTGTCATCTATTTTTATATCCATCCTCACATTGGTTAATTATGTAATATTAGTTGTTTAATATAAATTCAACATTTT
Organism: Arizona elegans; assembly: GCA_022577455.1. Classification (NCBI taxonomy): domain Eukaryota; kingdom Metazoa; phylum Chordata; class Lepidosauria; order Squamata; family Colubridae; genus Arizona; species Arizona elegans. The sequence continues at coordinate 20,764,987 of JAKOOJ010000003.1, forward strand.
AATATAAATCAATTAGTTATATAACTACCATTTTTATATATTAATCAATATGAACATGAATATTCCAATTATTTCCATGCAATCCAATTTCTTACAAATCAATTAATTATATTTACCAATAATAATAAACCAAATAATTTCCCCCATATATTCCTCCAAACCACAACTTAACCATTTCTGCTTTCAGAAATATACAATTAATAGTCTCTCAATTATTACAATTCCCTAGTTAAATAGAGCTTTTTTTCTTTTGTGTTTTAAAATCTTTCCCTAAATTTCCCATTGTTTGCACCTACCTTTTTTGGTGAGGAAAAAGAAAAGAATTCTGCCTGCCTAATTTTCCAACGTTGCAGCAACAGCAAAGCAGTTTCAGTTTCGTGTTTAAGCAGAGCTAAGGGAAAAAAATCTGCTCCAGGACTCTTTGCAAGGAAGCAGCAGAGCCCTGAGCAAAACAGCTGAGACAAATCAGCTGAGGGCCGGGAGGCCGATAGAATCAAGGGGCTAATTAGCCTACGCTGAAGCTCCGTGGGCCAATAAAATTACAAAAAAAAAATACCGAAACGTTTGTTAAATTGCTGGCTCGCCCACCCCATTTATTGGGAATAAATAGTAGTGCGGAGGGGTGGGGCAAGGGGCGGGGCGAGCCAGTAATTTAACAAAGGGTTCAGCTGAACCCCCTAGAACCCCCAGAATCCCACCACTGCCATTAGTCCTTAATCTGTCTCTTGTTGTAAGTGAAGCTGGTAAGATTCTGATTTGGCAGAGAGCAGCAGGGTGTACTGTAGGAAAATTACGGCACAGTCCTTATCTGACCATGGTCATCACAAAAAATTAAGCAGGGTCAGACTTGGTTAATATTTATATGACAGAGCACCAAATAACCGCAGCGTTGTGGGCAAATTGGAAAGTTGAAAAAATATTCTGAGAAAAAACCCAAAAACAAATAATTTCTATATCGTTTCCAAGAAAGCAATATGGACATGACCATAAATGATTTTCAGGAATTGAGCTCAAATCAAGGTATGATTTTACTGTCTTTTACTTACAGGGGATATTTCTTATTCTTATGCTCCTATAGCCCTAAGGCTGTGTAATTCTCCTTAATAAAAATCCAATTTATTTCATTGAGGATCAATACAGCTCATTCCCAGCAAAGTGCACTGATGATGATGTCAGCTAGTTGGTAATGAAACATCTGCAAAAACAACCAAGCTCAAAGAGCATCAAAGACTACACGGTTCAAACCTTAGCTACAAATATTCTCTTTTATTGTTGGATTATATGATTACACATAGCATAATTATGAAATCTCAAGTCAAACGGAGACTGCCTGAAAAATCATACAGAGAAATGTCTTTGCTCAGCTCTCGTTGTAAAGCTCCTCTACGTAATGCAAAGAAAAGTAGCCTTTGGGAGATTTCATTGACCACTGCTTTAATCACTCCTGATCCTGCAATTCTGGTAGATGAAACGAGCAGGAGGGGGTCGCGGGGTGGTGGTGGTGGAAGCATGCTGGGTTAGATCTGATGAGACTGTAGACATACTGACTCTCCGTGACAGAGAATCTCAGTCAACTCTCAGTCACTCAGAGTCACAGTCTTAAGCAGTGGTGGGATTCAAGTAATTTAACAATTGGTTCTCTGCCCTAATGATTTCTTCCAACAACCAGTTTTCCATACTGCTCAGAAAGTTAACAACCGGTTCTCCCGAAGTGGTGCGAACCAGCTGAATCCCACCACTGGTCTTAAATCTACCTGGCAAGGTTATTGTGAGGATAAAAGAAAAGACTTATTTTGCACTGTTTTAAATTTATTGGAGAAAACATGGAGCGAAAAGACACAAAAAAGAGCTTCTGCTTCTACAGGTAGTAGAGATTTCAAGTATATGTCAGAATGTTTGTACCTCACCTATAATACAATGATTTTTGTTTCAGGAAGCTGTCCTTTAGATATATTTATTTTTCAAAAGTGTCTTTTGTCCTTTATTTTTGTCATTTAACTTTTACCATATAAATAGTACCACAGTCACTCTGTGAGTGAGATGGATGGTGACCAAATTTGATAATAAACAAACAAACAAACAAACAAACAAACAACTTGATGCACAGTCTTTCACATTCATGTGAAAAATACTGAAATTGGCTTGTCTTTTTAAGCTAAATTAACATACAGTTAAGTATACTGTTGGATTTTAGATATTTTTATTAGTGTATGCATTTTTGTTTTTCTCGGCTGTGCTCTTGAATTTTCCTTTGTGAAGCAAAGTTATAAGCAAACTATTTTTTAAGCCTTATAAACCTCTTTGAGTTGTCCCTTTTTCAGGTTTACCCTTTATTTTTTCCCAAGAAAATATGGCCTCCATACCTATAATGGATATGAAACGTTCTAGATGTGAAAAATAATATGTTTTTAAAAGTCTTCTGAGTTCATTCAGCATTTCAACCTCACCATTTAGCCACTAGAGGGTGGCAAAGGCACAAAATATACAGACTAGGCATCCCAGATTTAAAAGCAAAGCATGTTATAATATAAGACAGCCTTTTCTTTAACTGTATTGACACAGGATAATTGAATGTATAGTAGGTTGAGGACAACAATCTGCACTTAATCTTCTTTGTGTTCCATTAGGTTAGGAATAATTTTCCTACCAATTGGCAAGAAGTTGATAATAACATACTATAGGTGCATGGACACAAAACCCAGATTACCAAACAAGAGTAAAATGAGAAAAGTTTAAAAGGAAGATGGGGCTCAGTGATTTATTACTTAAGTGAGAGCAGGTAAACAAGCATGGGGCAAAGCAACTGCCCTTTGCTGCAAAAGAATTGTACAAGTGAGTAAATTTCAGAACTGGCACTCAGATTAACTAAGTGAACCTGGTACAAAATGGAATATTCTGAGCTCAGGGAATTTATTCTCACCAGCAGAATTGAATGGAGCTCATAGTTCTTCCCATATAAAAATCTATTAATAAACACCATGTTTCCTGCATTTGGTAGTGATGGTAGAAGAAGAAGATGGTCAGTTTACCAGGGAATCCTGATTTATCTCCTGTCCTTTTCTGAGTTTTATACATTATAATAAACTCTGGTTATATATCTTTACGAAATTGTGTTAAAGATAACTCCATCTCTCTTCTATATTTATTCACTCTAGGTGAAGGTCTATCTGTCTGTGTGTCCGTCCATCCGTCTATCTATCTATCTATCTATCTATCTATCTATCTATCTATCTATCTATCTATCTATCTATCTATATCTATCTATATCTATCTATCTAATGTAGACAGCTGCCCAGCTCAATCTTTGTGACTCTGGGAAGCTCACAATACCACACATAAAAACAGGAAATAATTAAACAACATTACAGTATAAAGCCAAGGCCCTAAAACCTACAAATCAAAGCACCGTTCTGTGTCAAACTCTACTCACAATCTGGCCCCATCACCACCTCTTCAAGGTTTTTCAGGATTGGGGTTTTCTGGATCTTCAGGAGGATACAATTTTCTTGGATAATTGTCATGCAAAGGCACTTTTCCCACTGGATGTCACCTTTTACACAAAAGGGAGCCATAGCTACAGTAGCATACCTGCCCTGATACACCTGATAGACAATTTCAAAAGAAGTAAATAGGTACACTGAAGTACCTTAACACTGCCAGTGCTGCTGTATTCTGAACCAACTGAAGTTTTTGAAGGTCAGCCCCATGAAGAAAGCATTGCAAAAGACCAGCCAGCAAGTCACTAAGGCATGAGTGACTATGAACATTGCCTTCCAGACTAGGAATGGATGCAATTGGTGCACAAGGTGGATTGTTGCAAATGTTCCTGGCGACAGCTGCCATCTGTACCTCAAACAGAAACTGCAAGTCCAGAAGGACGCACAGATTGCATACCCATTTTACCTGGAAGAAAATTGCCTCCTCAAGAGTTAATGATGGAAAACATCTAGACGCAGGAAGCCTTAAAACCCACAACCACCTAGAACTGGGATGGCAAACCTATGGCACACATGCCACAGGTTGCACGAGGAGCTATTTGTGTGTACATGCGAGCCATCACCCTAGGTACTCCACTGCACATGTGCATGAGCCTCCCACTGGCCAGCTGATTTTCAGGTCTCTGCCATGTATGCAGTAAACACGCATGCATGCCCATGCCGCCCCTCCCCTATCAGGAGTCTCCACGCAGCCCATTTTGGATGCCAGGTAAGTACAGGGCTCATGTGGAGGCTCTGGGAGGGCAAAAAATGGGCCAACTGGAAATCCGGAAACAGGCCATTTCCGGCCTCTGGAGGGCCAGGGGAGGCCATTTTCACCTTCCTGGAGATTCCAGGAAAGCTTCCAGAGCCTGTGGAGGGCAAAAAACAGGCCTCCCGGAAGTACCAGAAGTCTGGAAACAGGTCATTTCCGACCTCCGAAGGCTTCATGGAGGCAGGGCGTGACCGGATCGCGCAAGCCTGCGTGGAGGGGTGGGGGAGCACAGGGGTTGTGAAGCCAGCGCAGGGGGGCGGGGCAGTGCAGGGGGGTTGCACACACATACACAGGGGTGGGACGTGTGTGTGGGGCATTGCATCATGGGTGTGGGCACGTGTGCGCTATTGCGCGCCCACGCACATTTGTGGCACCCAAGGAAAAAAAGGTTAGACATCACTGGTGTAGGGTCTCCTGCTTGGGTGGGGGGGTGGTTGGATTAGAAGACCTACAAGGTCCCTTCCATTCCAATTCTGTTAATTTGTTAAAACTGTTAATTTCCTTGGCTATAACGTAGAAGTAGATTGCCGTGGATTTGTTCCCGAATGGTTTTTCAACTTTCAACTACTCTACAGATTTGCAATTCCCTGGATGTCTCCACATCTGGTTCAGCTTAGCTTCCCAGTTCAGACAAGGCTGTCCAGGACTGCCACCATCTCCAATCTCCTCCACTAAATGCAGGAATGAGAGCAGCATTGTTCAGTTTTTCTTTTTTTCTTTGTTATAGAGACTATGTGTTTGTGTTCATTATGTTTCAAGTTAACTTAGTTTTGTTTGTGTAGGTTTCCATGCTACAGATAAAGAGAGATTCTTGATGACCTGGAAAGAGAGAACTTCATCTCTGGCTACCACACACAGGAAAGGAGGAATCTCAAGGTATAGGCATTTTATTCCAGTTATTCTCAATATTAGGTCCGGATATTGTTCTGTCATTTCCAGTCAGAATGAGCAATTGTCAGTGGTGATGGCAGCCATCAGGTGATTTATGATTGGAAGCCATCATGTTTCCTCTTTTTAGGTTTTTCAATTTTGGAAGGGGCAGTTCAATCCATGTTCGTAGAAGGGAGATTTCCTTTAGTGGAATTGTTTAGTGATATAGCTAATCCAGGTAATGCACATTTAGCAGCCACAATTGGGACTATCCTCTGGATCATTAAATGAAGCAGTCACTAAATGAAACAGCAACTGTGCCTATGATCTTGCTTCATCTTTCATTTGTTTGCAGACCTGCAAAAGTCATACATATGAGGATTGATCACAAAGTTACTTTTTCATCACTATTGTCACCAAGAACGGTAGCTGCATGAGACAGTCACTAAAGAGGACTACCTATACCTCTTTAACCAGTAATAACATTACATCCAAGTGATCTTGTTTCAGATATTGCATTAAGATCTATTTTCCATGTTTCTTTCTCTCTCTCTCTGAAAATAGGTGTAAGGAGAAGCAAGTACCTGAAGTTCAAATACAGACAATAGCACAAGTGGTATATATACAGTTCTCATTTTAGTGCATCAGTATTACTTTATAGTATAAATAATCCTCAATTTATGACTACAACTGGGACCAAAGTTTCTGTTGCTAAACAAGAGAGTTGTTAAGTGGATCATGCCCAATTTTATGACTTTTTTTTGCTACATTTTTTAAGCAAATCACTCACTATGCAGTTGGTAGGTGATCATGCAGTCGTTAAGCAAATGCAGCTTTCCCCATTGACTCTGCATGTTGGAAACCAACTAGGAAAGTTGCAAATGGTAATCAGATGGCCCCAGGAGTTGTAAATATATACTGGTTGCCAAGCACCCACATTTTGATCACATAACTGGGAATGGTACAACAGTTGTAAGCATGAGATTTGTAAATCACTTTTTCTGTGCTGTTGTAACTTGGAATGGTTACTAAACAAATGGTTATAAATCGAGGACTACCTGTTTGCTTTATGCAGGATTTGGAGATAGTGGGCAACTGCTTTTCGTATCTCCTATTGCTGGCCAAATTCCTGGCCCCATATCTTACATAAACCTTAAATAGGACTCTTATGTAGACCTTATATCATTTTGAACCTTGTATCTGTTGTGTGGGGAATGAGTTGCATTAAGAAATTCTTTTCTTTTTGCTTCAATTGCGATTTCTCCATTTCTCTCATTTGAATAGAAGTGATCCCTTGAATGCATTCTTGGACTTGCTTTCAATATTTTCTCTTATTTTATATAACCGAAAGTGGGTGGGGTTTTTTTTTTTTGGCATCATCTAGCAGTAGAAAGGCCATAAAATGGGGGCAAAACTCACTTAACAACTGTCTTGCTTAGCAACAGAAATTTTTGGCTCAATTTTGGTTGTCAAGGTCTACTTACACTACAAATCAAGGATTCAACAAGAGGAATCTGGTTGCTTAATTACTCGAACAGATAGAAGCTGGGGGGATACTCTTGCAATAGTATCTCTAAGTATTTTTTTTTTCAGATTCTTCCATAAAAGCAAATGACTTTACTTTTCTCCCTGGAGGAAAATGAAAAAGCCACAGCAATTTGAGGAAGCCATTATGGTAGCACTAACACTGCTCTCTGCCATGGATACTAGATAAACTCATTGGCAAGGATCTCGGGCATGTTAAATACTTACAGTATCTTGTGTATCTATGTGTACAGAACACATAACATTTACACTTATATGCCGCCCCATAGTGCTCTACAGCACTTTCTGGATGGTTCAGAATGTAAGCATTATTTGCATATTGCCCCCGACAATCTGGATCCTTATTTTACCGACCTCAGGAGGATGGAAGCGTCTTCATAAAAAGCCTCTTTAAGATACTTACACTATATAAACTTCAGGTACATTCATCCACCTATCATACCGATGATCACTTTTACGAGGAAGTAATGATTAATCCTGTTGACTTTGCAGCTTTTTGCTCCTAGAGGAGGAGGAGAAGGGCAGGGATGACTGGCAACGCAAAAAGGAAGTGGGTGTGGCAGAGAGAGCCCTGCTATCAAGACGACGGTTCAGAAGTCACAAACTATGGACAGCTCCTGCTGAACTGGAGTTGTCGGTCATTTCTCTTGCCTTCCATCCAGGCTGGGACAGTGAAGAATCTCTGAGATAGAATCTCAGAATCTCCTTCCTTATCAGGGTGAGTCTGCCCCTGCCTTGGGATTCCTTTTACAGAGTATAGCTCCTTTGCTTCTCAGGAATCTTTACTTCCAAACTCATCCCTTTGCAGCTAGATCAGATTTTTTTTCACAGTCAGGCCCAAAACACCCCTCCTCTCATTTTTTTAAACCTCTGAAATCTACATCCTTGAAATGTTATTGTTGGTTTTCTAGTCAGACATACTCTCTGTGTTATTACAATCCTCTCCCTGTAAAGGAGACAGCTTTTGTCTGAAGGAAATCCTTGTGTAAAGTTTGTCTAGTTTCTGCTTTTGTGAGGAAGAGTTAAAAGCTTATTCTCTCTCTTCCTCCCTCCTTAATACTTCCTGGGGTGATGCCAAAAAGCATAAATGGAGAGGCAGATGTGTGTGTGTTTGTGTGTTATTATTTATATATAGTCAAGGACATGCTAATTAAAAAAGAAAGCACGAGGAGAAAGCAATCTGCTTCTGGAGCTTGATCGTACCTAATTTCTTAATAAAGGAGGTGTGGAGATCAAGTGTACAGTGGTGGCAACCACAATTCTGGTTTCAGTGTTAAATACATAGTAGGCACAGATTTTGATTAGTCGGCAATGCAGAAAAAGAATTTTTTTTCTCTTTCTTACTGATGTAACCTTTAGGACAATGGTTTCTTAGCTGAGCAAGTTACGGTTAGATGACATGGTTGAATAATATGCAGAGGGCCATCTATGTAGAAGGATGTAGCCTCTGGATGAGAGAAAAGATGGAGATCAGGGTATGTCCAGTGTGATTAGCCATAAGTTGGTGGCAAAAAAGAAACATGTGAATATGGGCTATGCAGGCAGAGGAAAAGGCTGAAGTCTGTGGGCAGCAGCATCAACAACCTCAAGTAACTCACAGCTCATCAAAAGACAACATTTTCCTCAGAGCAGGTGAGAGGTTGCATAAACAATATGCCTGTGTCCTTTCAATGCATGGTTGGAACCAATTTTCTGAGATGTATGACAGAAATCTTGTGGTGGATTAGCCAAATTGCTAAACCAAGTCAGAATTCTGGTTTTTAAAATGCTGAACCTGAAGCTTGGAGGAAGTTCTCTGCTGAGAAATAATGTACAAATAGTGGAAGCGAATAATGCTAGTAGAGGTATGCTTGTCTACCAATATAGCCTTTTATTCATATTCAAGAAATTATTTATTTGGGATTAACGGGTTGACCTAGCTAGAATTGTTGTTCTACAATGACTGTTTTCATTCATAAATACTCAAAGCATATTATTTTGGAAATAATATTTCCCAGAATGTGTTTTCAATAGCTGCAGTGAATGTTAGAATCTGTAAACAAAGCAGTTGTAAATAAAGCTATGATGGTCTGTAAGTGAGAAATTCCAACATGGAAAACTATTTCCTTTCCCCCTTCCCCCTTCCCCCTTTCCCCCTTCCCCCTTCCCCCTTTCCCCCCTTCCCCCCTTCCCCCCTTTCCCTCTCCTCTCCTCTCCTCTCCTCTCCTCTCCTCTCCTCTCCTTGATCCTGAGGCAGCAGTATATTCTTAATACATGTTTATGTGTATTCTTTTCCTTTAGTCAATCTAATTTTTTCTTCTTAAAGGAACTGAAAGTAAAACAATCAAGGGTTAGTGCTAGTTCAGTTTTGTGACAAGAATGTTGTGCCAATATACAAGGTGAGCCTAAGCAAAGGGAAACTAGCATATGAGGACAAGTATTACTTCCTTACATCAGAGAGAAAAAGAGATTGTTATTTCTGCCTCTTTCAGCTAAATGACTAGGACAATGAACTTGCCATTTCTCTCCTCTCCTGGCCATTCATCATTCTCCTGCTCAGAAGTAGAACAATAAAGTGTCTTCCTGAAGTTCGGCAGTTGTTCACCACTTGTAGGCATTTGTATTACCTCTTTTGTATTACCTAATTCAGCAAAGCCAACAATAATTAACTATGTTAATGGCTTCAGTCGGTAATGTTTAGCCTAAAGAGCCCTTTAATCATAAGGATATAAGAACATGATTGAGCTTTGCCTGTACTGGAGAACTTTGACTTGTTCATTCCCATTATCACCCATCAGATTTAAGAAGACTAATTATGTTCATGCTGCGTACATGCTTTCTTCAAAAGTAAGCATGAGGCACTTCTTTGTTTCTGTGAGAATGACCTCCCTCTTAGGGTGGAATGCCGTGGCTTTCAGGAAGCAAAGCCAAGATTATACAGGTAGTCCTCGATTTACGACCACAACTGAGCCCAAGGTTTCTATTGCTAAATGAAACATTTGTTAAGCGAATTTTATTTGTTTGTTTGTTTGTTTTATTTTATTTTATTTTATTTTAGGAAATTTATATTGCCGCCTATTCGCACATGGCGACTCAAGCCGGATTACAGAAATATAAATACCTCATATATAAAACAATAAAATGAATAAAAGAGAATAATCATATAATAAATTAATATAATAAAATAACGTCACACCCCATCAACAACACGTCACAAGAGCCCTTTAATGGACTCCATCCCGCTCTGCGTTCCCCAGGCCTGCTGGCACAACCAGGTGTTCAGCACCTTCCGGAAGAGTGGGGGCCATTCTAATCTCTGGGGGAATGATATTCTAGAGACAAGGAGCCACATGGAGAAGGCCTTTTTTCTGGGTCCCACCAGGTGTATCTCCCTAGGGGATGGGACCCGCAACATTCCTTGCCTCCCCACTCTGGTGGGTCAGGTAGATGTGACCGGCAAAAGACGGTCCCTCAGATAACCTGGTTCCAAGCCATGAAGGGCTTTAAAGATGACAACCAACACCTTGAATTGCACCCGGAAGCAAATCGGTGACTAATTTACCCCATTTTACAACCTTTCTTGCCACAGTCGATCAGTGAATCACTGCAGTTGATAAGTTAGTAACCTGGTTGTTAAGTGAATCTGGTTTCCCCACTGACTTTGCTTGTCAGAAGGTCACAAAGGAGTAAGGCATTGCAACAGTCATAAATATGAATCAGTTGCCAAGCATCTGAATTTTGATCACGCGACCACACGGATGCTGTAACGATCATATCAAAAATGGTCATGTCACTTTTTCCAGTGCCGTTCTAACTTGGAATTGTCACTAAATGAACTGTTGTAAGTCGAGGGCTACCTGTACTCCATCTCCATCTCTCTTTCCTGTCCAGTGAGCTGTTGTCCATCCTTCTTCTGACTCTGACTTAAAGATAGATTCTGGGCTGCAAAAATCTGGACAACAAATTATTGATTTTTTCTACATATCTAGCTGCCCAGAGTTACTCCATGGTAAGATGGATGGCCAATGAATTATGATAGATAGATAGATAGATAGATAGATAGATAGATGATAGATAGATAGATAGATCTAATGGCCATTTGGACTTTTGCAGCCAAGATCTAATAGATCTACCTATTCTCTGTGTAATCTCATGGATGCCAGACATTCACTCTTCCACCAAGAGCTTAAAGCCTACAATATATGTCTGAAGCTGGAGGGTCCATAGCTTCAATCCATCACAAGAGAAAAATAGACCTAAAATAGTTTCTGCTCTGTAAGCTGCTGCATGCTACACAGGTAGTCCTCGACTTACGACCAAAATTTATGTTGTTAAACAAGGCAGTTGTTCAGTGAGTTTTGCCCCATTTTATGACTTTTCTTGCCACAGTTGATAAGTAAACCACTACAGTTTGTTAAGTTAGTAACAAGGTTGTTAAGTGAACCTGACTTCCCCACTGACTTTGCTTGTCAGAAGGTCACAAAAAGTGACCCCCAAGGCACTGTGACCGTCATAAATATGAGCCAGTTACCAAGCAGCCAAATTTTGATCACATGACCTTGGGAATACTGAAACGGTTGTGTGAAAAATGGACATAAGTCACTTTTTTCAGTGCCGTTGTAACTTTCAACGGTCACTAAATGAACAGTTTTAAGTTGAGGGCTACCTGTACTGTAAGTTGCACAAGGGATTTCTTGCAAACTAGATAATGACATCCTCTTCCTCCATTCCTGGCTGTTGCCAGGGGATTAAAGTATTACTTATTGCAGTTGGAGAGTTTATTTAAGCAAACCAGATAAGGTTATTGAAATATTATGGCTATGTGCGAAGTCCAGGATAACCTGACAAATCAAAGGTGAAGGCTGGCAGTTTTATGAAGTGCTATAAAGTAGGTGGTGCTCTAAAAAGATAGCTGATGGTATGTTGATCTTGGAACACTTGTAAGAATAAATGCGCTTCTTTTCTTTCTTCTTTTAAAATTTTTCTTTATTCTTAATTTTTTTTTTTACTTTGTGAATTTTTGCTTTTTTAAAATTTTGTATGTTTTTTGGTACATTTTATTTTGTACAAAATTTTGTTTTGTAGTCCCTCCCCCCATTTTCCTATTCCCCTCCCCCCACATATTTTTCTATTTAAGTTATGTGTTTTTGAAATGTAAAAAGGAAGGAAGGAAGGCAACCATTATGTACAGATAATCAGGTATTTATCACAGATGGGCACTGGTGGGAGTGCTTCTTCCTTTCTAGCAAATGAAGATCTCTAGGCTTTCATGCAATTTTTCAGGGGCTTTTTCAACTCAAAGAATCGCAGGTTGTCAAACTGGGAGAGACCCCTGCCCTCTCCTCCTAGAGCAAAAAGGAAGGTCCTATGTTGGTGGGACTATTGGTGGGGCTGCTGGGTAGGGCTCCTGCAGTTCAGCAGTTCTGCACCCATGTGAAAAGAGTGGCCAGTCAGAGGATGCCAATCTTCCCCAACTTGCCCTCTCCTGATGCATTAGGATTATAGCTCTCAGAAAGAAAAAGGGAGGTCAACTTATTTTTCTTGTCCTGAGGGCAGGACAAGAAACAATGGATGGAAACTAATTAAGGAGAGAAGCCACCTGGAACTAAGGAGACATTTCCTCCCTGATATAAAACAGAATCAAGGCAGAGTTATGCTGAGGTTCTTTCTCATGTAAGTTCTCCTTTCCCAGCATTGAGCTGTTGTTTATTTAATGCTTTTGGCATTCTATTCCTCAAGGTTATTTCTATAGTCCTCTGAATAAAAGCAGGTCGAGTCAGTTACCATGACTGAATGATCGATTATGTGCCATCAAGGTTTTTGGTTGTTGTTTTTTTTTTTGACTCCTAGTGACCCCATAGTTTCTACACCAGGCTGGTCTCCTTGGTGACAATGGCAAAGGCTTCATACTACACTGGAGGAGACAATAATCAACTGCTCCTATTTTTTTTTTTTACCAAGAAAACCACAAGGATAGGAAGTTACACTTAAGACTTCAGTAATCTAAATCATGACTAAGAGGCAGTAAAAAGTTGGCTTTTTTCTGACTCTCTTTGCTCCCAGGTAATGGTCAGGTTAAGTTTTGTAGCCCAGCTACGATAGCTTTCAAGTGAAGTGCAACAATTAGTCCTTGACTTACAATCACTCATTTAGGGACTGAAGTTACAACGGCACTGAGGAAAGTGACTTATGACTGTTTTTCATACGACCATTGCTGCAGCATCCCAATGCTCACGTGGTCAAAATTTGGGAGCTGGGCAACTGGCAAGTATTTAAGGATGGTTGTAATGTCCCTGGGGTCACTGTGACCTTTTGACAAGCAAAATCAATGGGGAAGCCAGATTCATTGAAGAATTATTGTAAGAAAACTTGTAAAATGGGGCAAAACTCACATAACAACTGTCTTGCTTAATAACAGACATTTTGAGCTCACCTGTGGTCGTAAGTCAAGGATTACCTATATTTTGTTATAGGGCCAAAACATATTGTTAAATATGCACCTGATGTATAATAACCTTCTTGTTTTGCACACACATATACTACTGATATCCTGTTGAACGTCCTGGTATTCGCTTGTGATAGAGGCACCAGATTGTGTAAGTGTATTGTCTGAGCTTTTTTACTGGAAAGGTGATTCAAAACTATTGTTAGCTACCTCACAACAAAATCCTTCTTTTAAACACAGCATATTCCCCTTTCCTTATTACAGGTTTGTCCCCTTCCTTGTCAGTTTAGCTGAAGCTAAATTTTTGCCACATCTACCGTACTTTGTGTTACAACAATTTGGGAAAGGCGCCCAAAAAGTCTAGTCGTTACAGAGAAGAGCAAGTGAGATAAGAAATAGTTTGGCATCCAAAAGACAGGGGAAATTTGCAGAAGAAGAGGAAGGAGTTAACTTTCCTCCAGAAGAGAAATCTCTAGAGCCTCCTTGTTTGTTTGTTTGTTTTTTTGTTAACATTGAGACACAGCAAGTTTAGCTTGAATTAAAGGAAAAGGAATTACTGGCCTAATTTCCTATCTGTAAAAATATGCATGAAATGGGATAAGTTGTCAGAGGAAATTGGAAGATATATTGTAAATAGGGTGAACAAAAGAACTTGGAAAGGAAGCCTAGCAGCCAATCCTCATATAAAGAATTGTCTCTCTGTCTCCATGCCTCACTGTCATTTTCTGATAGCCTCTCTCAATTTGTCCTCTTTTGAATTAGTTATAATTTGCATATAATCCAAGTGTCAAACACAACTGAATGGATAACCTCATCATTACATGTAATGGCAAAGGGGTTTTTGGGTAAGTGGAATGTGAAAAGAGAGCTCCCTTGCTTATTCAAAGGAATTTCTACAGGATGAAAAACTAATATCTAGATAGGTTTTTGGTGGATTTTCCTCTATACAATATTTGTTTATATACACAGATAGTCCTCGACTTACAATCATAATTGAGCCCAGTTGTAAGTGTGCAGGTTAAGCGGGTCACCACATGACCTTGACTGATTTTATGATTTTTTTTAATGCGATGGCAATGGATGCTAAGTGAACCAGTGGTGGGTTCCACCCGGTTCCGCCTGGTTCCGCCAAGCCAGTAGTGGTGACAATGTGATATCACCGAACCAGTTCTGCCCCCCACCCCCCCACCCCTGTGTTAGTCTTACCTTTTATTTGGTCCTACCCCCAATCTATTGCTGCCTCCTGAGTCCCAGCTAATGGCTAGAGGGAAAAAAACTCTTGTTTAAACTCTTGCCGCAGGGCTTCAAAGGGCCGCCCTACAGCTGATCAATGTTAAAAGAAAACAAATGAGCAGACCGGTGCCTGCAAAAATACATGAGTAGATCAGTGCCTACAAAAATAAATGGGTAGACCAGTGCCTGCAAAAATACATGAGTAGATCAGTGCCTGCAAAACTAAATGGGTAGATCGGTACAGCTCTGCAAGCAGTTAAAAGCCTGGTAGACCAATACCTCTGCTAAATCCTAAATAATTGTCACATGACCATCAAGCCATGCCCACAAAATAAGCCACGCCCACAGAACCAGTAGTAAAAAATTGTAGAACCCACCCCTGAAGTGAACCCATTGTACAATGGGAAGTAAATGCCAGTTTCTGGCAACAAATGTTGTAAATCACGATCACACAACTGCGGGATGTTTCAAATGACCATACATGCCGCATTACATTAGTGGTGACAGATGTCAGAACTTCAAAACCAGATTGTAAGTAACTCGGGGGAAGTCCATCGTAACTGAATGGCTGCTAAGCGATCGGTTGTTAAAGTGAGGATTATCTGTATGTACAAATATTCTGTATGTTCTATATGGGGGTCTTGTAAGCCAAGTATGGCAGGCAACCTTACGCAAAATGAACAAGCTCATAAAACGAACAAACCACATTGTAGCTTGGTGCAATGTATGAATTCTGTTAGCATAAGGTAGCTAAAAGTAGAACCTTACATCATGTAATTATGTTCAGTAGGTGGCTCTAACCATTTCAATTTTTAGTAAGTGATCTTTTATATCAAGGTCAAGTGGAATTTGTTCGGATTCTAACATTCAACGATTCTGCCCTCTTGCCTCTAAAACGTCATGCTTAATTTGAAATTTGCTTCCCAGTCAGTATCTAAAAAGACTCCTAAGCTTGGCTGATGAATCTTGAGGTAATAATGTTAAAATGGAATGGTCTACTCAATTTTACTATGCGCATATCTCATAATTAATTTTTTACAGTCGGCATTTGAAAACAAGACTGTTGAATCATATCCTTGAATTTATTTACTTGCTCAAATCCTCCTTCCAGTTTGTTTGGGTTTTATTTCACATTTAAGCAGCACAACAATCTCTAATCAGGCAACCTGGTGGCTGGCTGTAAATTTCTGGAATGTACACTGTCAATACACATAGAGGACATTCTGTTGGCAGTCTTTATATGAAATATTAATTTGTGTGATCATAGGCCCACCCACTAAGCCTGTCTAATATAATGCGCATGAGAAGGCTGCAATGGAAAGGTATTTCAGCTGTGTATTTTTTTCCTTCCAGTTGGCAGGTGTCTAGACATACAATTTTTAGAAAAATTATAATTTCAAGAATTTATAAAAAAATTGGGTATCTTTCTGTTTGGATCTGTGGTACTGGCAGTTGCAATCTGCATTTGCGTATTCATGTATATTTTTTCCCTTAGGATGCTGACTAAGGGTGAAATGGGAGAACAGGGAGCCAAGGCAGACATTTTCCTGGCATGGCTTCACCATCCTTATGCAATCTCACTTAGCAAAGCATTTAGCCCTTGTCTAAGTTGAGTCAGTGGTTATTTACTCAAGAGAAGATTCAGCAAGAAAGTATGATAAAGCTCTGTCAGCAGCACTAATCGACTGGTCCCTCTTAACATGGTCATTAGAGCGGCCATAAAAGATCTTTATCACCAGAAAACAGATTGGATACTGCCATTTCCCAGTGGTAGTTTGTGCAATTCCTAGGTGAAAAAAGCCAATCCTTTTATCTGCTGAAGAACCTGTTTGGTAGACCTCAGAATATGGGTTGGTGCAAGGGTGAAATCTACTTACTTTCCCTACCGGTTCGGAAGTGCATGCATGCATGCGGACCCTCTGCGCATATGCAAATGATGACCGGGTGGGTGGGCGGAGCCTCATGCTGCTGTTGCTACCAGTTCTCTGAACCACCCGCCGCCATCGCTACTGGTTCAGCTGAACCAGTCCGAACCAATAGCATTTCACCCCTGGGTTGGTGATACTGAACATTACAGAGAGCAGAATCAGTGCAGGAGCTGGATTAGCTGAGCTGGAAGGTATTGCTTTTGAATTATTGCAGAATCCTTCTGGTCTGTGGCTTCCATCTTAATAAAGCAGGGGAGAAATGTGATCGCTCAAGACTTTTTGAGGAGTGGTTCATAGCAGTGGTGGCATTTTGGTTCTTTCAGAAGAACCAAAAGTAGAGGAAAGTAAGGATTTACACTTAGGCAGAAAAAACTAAATGTATAAGGACAGATTAGGTGAAATCTGGCTCAAAAGCAATAACTGTGAAAGGGGTATTGGCAGTGGTGGGTTGCCCTCGGTTCGCACCAGTTCGCAAGAACCGGTAGTAAAAATTTGTAGTAGTTCGGAGAACCGGTAATAACATTGGCTGGCCACGTCCCCGAACTGGTCCCCGGCCCGGTCACCCACTCACTTACCCCGCCATCTCATCAGAGGCTTTTTTTTTTTTTTTTACTTTTAAAAGCATTTTTTCTACAACCTCTTCGGCCGAAAAAATGCTTTTAAAAGTAAAAAAAAAAGCCTCTGATGATCGCGCGGCTCAGCTGGGATTGCCAGAGGCTTTTAAAGGCATTTTTTTTCTACAAAAAAAAAATGTAGGAAAAAAATGCATTTAAAAGCCTCTGGCGATCCCAACTGAGTTGCCTGATCGTCAGAGGCTCCTAAAAGCATTTTTTTTCTGCAACTTCTTAAGGTTGTAGAAAAAATGCTTTTAAAAGTTTTTTTTAAAAAAGTTGGCCACGCCCACCAAGTCACATTTCCCCCACCAAGCCACACCCACAAAATAAGCCACGCCCACAGAACCAGTAGTAAAAAATTTTAGAACTCACCCCTGGGTCTTGGAGTCCTGGTGGACAATCATATAAATATGAGCCAGCAGTGTGCCGGAGCAGCCAAAACAGCTAATGCAATCCTTGGTTGCTAATGCTGGTAAAGAAGGAGGGATAGAGGCAAGATCACATGAAGTATTAGTACCACTTTATAAAACCTTAGTAAGACCACACCTGGAATACTGCATCCAGTTTTGGTCACCACATTATTAAAAAGATGTTACGACTTTGGAAAGAATGCAGAGAAAAGCAACAAAGTTAATTAGGATCCTGGAGATAACATATATGAAGAAAGGTTGCAGGAATTGGCTATGGCTAGTCTAGAGAAAAGAAAGACTAAGGGTGACATGATAGCAATGTTCTAATATTTGAGGGGCTGCCACAAAGAAGAGGAGGTCAACCCAGTCTCCAAAGAGACTAGGTTGACCTCCTCTTGCACCAGAATGCAAGACAAGAAACAATGGATGGAAACTAATCAAGGAGAAAAGCGACCTAGAACTAAGGAGAAATTTCCTGACAGTGAGAACATTTAACCAGAGGAACGACTTGCCTTCAGAAGTTGTAGATGTTTCATCACTGGAGGCTTTTTAAAAAAGACTGGACAGCCACTTGTCTGAATAGTTTCTGCTTGAACAGGAGTTGGACTAGAAAATCTCTAAGATCCCTTCCAACTCTATTATTCTGTAGAAACAGCAATACATTTTGGTGAGCACAGCCCACCTTCTAATGCACCTTCTTGTAAAGATAAAATTCGGGAAGTGAACCAGGCTTCTTGGAGAAAAGGCAGGATAAAAATAATTACAGGATTCAAATCGTTGTTCTAGTGGAGAGAGGGGGAACACTCTGCATGTTTGATAACTGCATCGTGGGCAAAAATGTGATGCTGAAACTATTTCTGGCATGGATATTCAGCAATGAGAAAAGCTTCAGCTGTGCGGTATAGTAGACATTAATGGCTGTCATTTGATTTATCTACATTACTTCAGCCTTAACAACAAAACAGCTTTGATTGCTAATTCATTTCTGGCTCCAGTACAGGAGGGTGGTATTTTCCTTTGAAGACCCCACATAGCTTGAGAGCAAAAGGAATCCTTTTCTTTAAGGCAAGCTGTCCAGTGACTTAAGTACTTCTACCAAAGTTCTAAGGGTTTTTTTTCCCCCCCTTTGGAAATGTATCTGTCAGGGCCAAGAAGAGGGCTTTTTCAGTGGTGGACCCCAGCTTCTCAAATATTCTTGGCTAAGAAAGTGTGCCAAACATGTCTATAGTAGCCTTTAGACACTGTAGGAAAACATTTTTACTTAAGCATTTTAAAATTGCTGTTTCTCAACGTTGGGCTTGATTCTGAAGCTTTTTGATAGACATGGCTTATCACATGTTGTGATTTTTTGGGAAGTCTTACTGGACAAATGATGGAATAAAAATAATGTATGTAATAATTTAGCAATATCCCAAAAGAAACCCCTCTTCTTGGGGTTCTGCGATTCAAAGTGTATCAAGGCTCCCAGATAAGCTAAAATAATTGGATGTTAGGGCTCAAGATCTGTGGATGAGTTTGAGATTTCTATTCTGCCATGGCGGTAGGCCCTTGCAGCATCCTTGGAGGGGCAGGCAAGAAGGAGCCAGGCTGTCAAAAGCAGCATCACAGTGTCACAATGCAAGTCCCGCTGCTTTCCAAATGCATTGTGGAGTCCTACACAGATCCCCAAAGGGTGGAGCTTTCAACTGATGCCACAATTCTGCTTTCAATCTTTTGCTGAAGCCAACAGGATCCTGCAGATACAGCTGGTAGCAGTAGTGGGTTCCACTTGCCTTCGCTACTGGTTTGGAACGGGGATCGCTCACATGAGTGCGTGAGCATGGGGCACTTCTGCGCATGCACAGAGCATCCGTGATGATGTCCAGGTGGGTGGGTGGAGCCTCTTGCTGCCACCACTACCAGTTTGCCCGAACCAGAGCGAACCAGTAGAAACCCACCACTGCCTGGTAGTCTCTAGATTTTGGACTGCAAGTCTAGGCGACCAGTTCATTTGATTTGCTTACAAAATGGCAATTCCTTTTGAAGAAGGCCCCAGTAGCAAACTATTCCGGGGGGAGGGTGTTACTTTTTACAGGGAGCAATGCTTTGGAACCAGAAGGAAAGAGGTTAAATGCCACTGAGAAGCATGGGGTAATGGGCTGGCAAAGACTGAGCTAGAGCAGGAAGTTGCATCACCCACAGCTGTCAGCTGGTGTAGGAATCAATGGGGCTGCAGGATGTATATGTGACGGGTGGAAGGAAAGAAGGAGGTATACCCAAAACATTTCCGAAATGGTAGTCTTTAGGCCTTCCTATACATATTTCCCTTGAAAAACCAACCTAGCTATATTGATCAAAGAGAGAGAGGGAGGGAGGAATCCACAATTCAGAGCTGAGGAAGATTCTTGGATGATAAGCGAAACGTCTTCAAAGAAAAACCAGAAAGTCCAGTTGCCTTTTGAAAAAGCATCTTTGGGTCCACAATTCAGAGTTGGGCATTACATTCTACCTCTCCACTTATGTTCTAAGATGGAGGAGGCTGCATTCATTAGGATATTTGCCAACTTGTTCTTGCCTCTTCTATAAAAAGAATACCAGATGCTCAAAGCCACAGCACTGTTTCTTTTTGAATTAAAAGAATATAGAGCAGTGCTCCTACAATCGTTTACAGAACAAACCCACATGCTAAACCATGAACTAAGATTTCTGCAGTATATCAAGCCATAAACTAGCAATGTCAGGGGTGTCAAACTGGCAGCCCGCAGGCCAGATACATCACATGCAGGCCACACCCACACTGGCTTTGCAAAGGCAAAAAAGTTGCAATACATCACATGACGTCACATGACGCTATCAAGTTTCACACCCGTGAACTAGCTGAATATGGTTTTGCTTGGTTGCTCGTTTAATTACTTAATAAGCCTATCTGTCCACCCTCTCACTAGGCAACTCTGGAACAGGTTTATAATCATCCAAAAAAGAAAATTGATATAGTAATAAAATGAGATAAAACATTTTGTTGGCATCTTGAATAAACACAGCTAAAATCTTGTGACTTCTTAAAAGTTCGTAGCCCAGTATAACATGAGGCTACATCAACAGAAATATTGGTATGTTTCACTTGGTTGGAAGGGATGAGGTTTGTTTTATTGAAAGCAACAACTTTGCATCTCTAGTCCAAGAATCCCATAAAGGGCTACAACGGTTTAGAGGTTTTTGCACAATGTTAACTTAGATCCCCTTTGGAAATTTTAATGTAGAAATAAATATCATTGGCTAGTTGTTAAAGGAGGTTTGCGAAGAGCAGTGGAGAGAAGACGATCTGGCTGTCTACCAATCACATTTAGTGACCATCACAATCCTGTGGACTCTTAATACTTCATAAGATAAAACAGGATAAACAGTACATAAAAAGCTACCCTCATGGGAAAATGCTATTAGATTTGTTTAAAAAAAAGGAGGACACTGGTAGTACCCTTTCCAAGTAATAAATTTACTTCACAGATTTATTAGAAGGCTTAGAGTTTTGTGAACTTCAGGTAACTTTTTTGGATGCATAACATCTGTGAATGGACAAGACTCCTTCCAATTCCAATGTAGCTCTCCTCCTTCGATGTCTACAATGACTGCAAGGAATATAAATCTTTCCATTCCCCCTTGCCCCCACCATTCAGTCAGAACTGAAGGAGCTTTTTGGATGAGAAGCAAAATGTCTTCAAGGGAAATACAAAGAAAGTCCAGTTGCCTTTCAGAAAAGCACCTTTGGGACAACCATGACCTGGAACCTCCATAGACATTTACAAATCTTGAAGCAGTTTGAAGGAGTGGAGAGAGTACCAAGCCCTGTGACATGCCACAGAGGAACAGCTGTGGGATGGACCTCTCACTCCCTATCAACACGGATTGGGACCCACCTTGGAGAAAGGAGCCAAAACTGCACTGCCCAGCCCCAAACTCCTCAGCCAGTCCAAAAGGATACACTGATTGATAATACCATACTAAGAGCTGTGGTGGGTTAGAAAAGAGATATAAATAAATAAATTAATAGTTATATATAAAAATGCCATAATCAGAATATTTTGTTAGTGATGAATTGTTGTAATTGATTCAATGAGAACGAAGACAGAAGTAACAAAAAGAAGAACGATTGGAGACAACACCGATATGCCACACGGAAGGAATGGCTGATGTATTAAATGTTTGTTTGTTTTAAACAATAAAAAACTGAAAAAAAACCCCTAAGAGCTGTGGTGATGCAGTGGTTAGAATGCAATACTGCAGGCTACTTCTGCTGACTGCTGGCTGCCTGCAGTTTGGCAGTTCGAGTCTCACCAGGCTCAAGGTTGACTCAGCCTTCCATCCTTCCAAGATGGGTAAAAGGAGGACCCAGATTGTTGGGGGAAATAGGCTGACTTTGTAAACCACATTGAAAGGTCTATAAAGCACTGTGAAGCGGTATATAAGTTTAAATGCTATTGCTATTGCTATGGATAATATAGAAGACTGCTGAGAGTTCAAGGAGAACGAGGATGGTGGTACTACCCTCATCCCACTCTTGCCAGAGATCATCAACAAGTGCGAGCAATGCCATTTCTGTCCCATAACCTGACTAAAAAGGGTCCACTTAGTGACCTCTTTGCGTAATGACTGAGTTGCTGGTCCCAACTGTGATCACTAAATGAGGATTACCTGTATTGTGGAATATAGTATAGTATAGTATATACTATACTATACTATAGTATGTGGAAATATTGCAGTCATAATTTACTTGGAGATTATGCACCGGGGTATTAATAGTCCATTTCAGATTTCTGTGCTATTTATCCTGCATAGCCACATTGAGAAGGAAGATCAGACTTGGTTCTCATTGTATATGCATTTATTGACTTTTCTGCATTATGTTTATGGCATGTTACATATGCTGGTGCATCTCTGCATGAGAGGAGGCAAAACCTGCTTCTGAGGAGTTGTCCTTCTCACTATTACATATATTTATTGGTAGAATCGTGAACATCTGGAATGATGTTCTGAATGATTGCAGATATCTAAATCATTATAAAGATACAGGTACCTAGGTATTACAGTCAATTAAGTCTGTAGTGAGGCACTTGACCCTTTACCACAAACTCTTTTTAGAAGAGCAAGATACATTTTTTTGCTCCTCAAAATGCCTCACCTCCAGATAATACACAGAACCATCTAATTTAGTGTATTTCATCTGTGTTGCCAATTATACATTACCCTTTAAATCAAACTGCATCTCTAGTGAACTGCCCATTTGGGAAAAAAATATGAAGTACTAAAGAACATTTCCCATCTAGAATAACTTTTGACAGAACCGTGATAAACCTGTTCACTGTAACCACACTATAAATTTACAGCATCGTAATAGAGAAGTAACATTCCACTGATCATAAATTTAACAGTGGTATGTGCAAAGGAAATAGTATTCTAGTTATGTAATGACTGATGAAACTTAGTTCATAACATGAAGTTTAGGGAAGTATCAGTGTAATTGAGAGAAAGATAATAAACTGAATAAATATAAGAAAGATACTAATTTGGGATTTGTCTGAAGTATAATTATTTTGCAAAGATATCCATTTACATGGTTGATTGATTGGTTGATTGATTGACTGATTGATTATATGTCATCAAGTCATTTTTGACTCCTAACAATCAGATAGAAAGCCGTGGTGGTGCAGTGGTTAGAATGCAGTACTGCAGGCTACTTCTGCTGACTGCCCGTGCCAGCAGTTTGGCAGTTCAAATCTCACTGGTTTAAAGCCTTCCATCCTTCCAAGGTCGGTAAAATGAGGACCCAGATTGTTGGGGGCAATAGGCTGACTCTGTAAACCACTTAGAGAGGGCTGTAAAGCACTATAAAGCGGTATATAAGTCTAAGTGCTATTGTTATATGGATTTTCTCCATGGCAATCTGTCTCTAATCTGATCCTTCAGATCTTTGAATGGTACCCATTACCGCTGTAATTAAATTAATCTACCATGCTGCTGGTCATCCTCTTCTTCTATTTCCTTCCATCTTCTCCAGAGACCAAGATCTTCACATAGTGTCCAAAATAGGATAATTTAAGTCTGATCATTTATGCCTCAAGAGTACTCTGGATTGATTTGTTCAATGGTCCATCAGTTTGTTTTCTTGGTTGTTTATGGTATTCTTGGGATCCTTCTCCAAAACACCCATTTATGGGCCATTCTCTAAATTGCATAGTTAGTCAAGCAGTGACCTAGATCATCTTAATTATTTGATTATTTCTACTGTTGTAAAACTCGCAGTGGTCTTTATGCTTTTTTTTCCCCACTTTATTATCTATGGATTGTCATTGGTACCAAGAATGAAACCAAGAATCTGCAACTGTTTTTCATGAGTCATTGTGTGAAAAGCTCTTGATTGTGTGGCAAAAACATCTGGATTTAACCTGTGACTCACTCACTTGCAGGTTACTTTCCTCTGTGTTTGGAATCCTGGCCATTCTTGCAACCATGGAGAGCATGGCAGTGCTTGACTCTGTGGGTGTAGGAGACCTGGTGTTGTTGGAGCCGCTGACTGAAGACACATTGATGCAGAACTTGAAGAAACGCTTCGAACATCAAGAAATCTATGTAAGTGGAGATGGGGAGGGATACAGAGAACAACAGATCTGGGAGTCTTTTCGTTTAGGGTCAACAAATTAGAACCTGCAAAGATCTACTAGGATGCATGCAATCAGAGCAGATACTTTCACTGTCATAATGACCACTATGATCCTAAAAAGGAGGGAAAAAAGAATACAACCAACACAACGAGCCAAATGCTTCTCATAAATATTTTCATGTGCTGATTATTATGCATTGCTGCAAAATGAAAAAAAAAGTGCTATAAAAGGAAAGCAGGACATCTCAATAGGAGGATGATCCATGTATCTTCTGTTCCTTATTGTGGATGGACAACTTCCTCTGATTAAACCAGGCAATTCTTCAGATAGAGGTTACCTTCCATTTTGAGAGCAGTCACTTCTCAAAATTGAAACTGTTGTTGTTGTTGTTGTTGTTGTTGTTGTTGGTCGCATAGTCGACGGACTGGTTTTGGCATTTTTATCTATCTATTGAGTCCATCCCAAGATTTAAGATAGACAGATATTGTTGTTAGATGGTGTTAAAGGTACCATCACAGGATGTAAGCTGCTTCAGATAGAGCTGCTTTTTGCAATTGATCAATTTTGATTTTGTCAATGCCGATGGTATTCAAATAGTGCTTCAGAAGTCTTGGGATTGCATCCTAGGTGATCATTATTATTATATTTGTATCCTGCTTTTTCTAGATATAACTCAAGGTAGTGAATAGACCCAATGTTCCTGTCTCCTATTTTCCCCACAACCACAACCTGGGCTGAGAGAGAATCCCAAATCACCCAACCAGTTTTCATGCCTAAGGGAAGCCTACAAGTCTCCATTTCCTGGTTTCCAAGCCAGCACCTTCACCACTACACCAAACTAACTTTTGTGCACAGTCTATTCAGAAGTACCTCTGCACTGTGTGTTCAACCATAGGAAACATTAAGAGGGTTCCAACCTAATAATATTTGTATTTTTCATGGTCACTTTTTATTCATAAATTCTGCTTTAAAAGCCAAGGTAGGATTGGCCTTTAAGAGAATACAATGCATAGTCAGTAGAGAATAACTAATAGCAATGCAAAAATTAATGGAAACATTCAAGTCAACTTGCTTGTGCCTCCTAAGTACTAATAATTTGTTCCTTGTATCATTGCCATTTATTTATACAGAGTACACAAATATTTAATAAGGGATTTGGAATAAAGAGGTCCCAACCCACAGGAGTTTATTCCTTAAAAAAAAAATCCATTATATCCAGGTTTAACTGTGCCCAGCACAGAAGATCATTGGAAAATAAATACTGAATCTAATTGCCTCATCTCATTCATGGCAGGTGACAGCACCTTGCCAAGCTTTGTTGATCTCAAAAAACAAAACAAAAGCAGAAAAAGAAACTTCACAACAATAAGACTCGTATTTGGATAGGAGACACCTGATTAGACTGGGAAATTGGGGGATTATTAAATCCCAGAAAGGGACCTTGGCAAAGCAGTTTTCATACCCCTGCAAAAAAAAAAAAATGTCTATGAAATCATCAAGAGCTGAGCTTGGTTCAAAGGAGTCTTAACTTTCTACCAGATGAAATAATCTTCTCTTTGAAGTCTTCCTGTGTGTTTTCCTTTTTCCCTGGTGCAACGAAATTTGGAATAGTGC
Source organism: Arizona elegans (assembly GCA_022577455.1). Lineage (NCBI taxonomy): Eukaryota > Metazoa > Chordata > Lepidosauria > Squamata > Colubridae > Arizona > Arizona elegans. Next base: position 20,790,511 of record JAKOOJ010000003.1, read on the forward strand.
ACAGTATCCATTGATCGGTAGCATGAGAGTTTATTCTTCTAGAATCATCAATTATCAGATGAGATGGAATGGAGGGAAGATGAGGAAGTGAAGGAGCCATGGGAAAAGGCAATAAGGGAAAGGCCTGTTAAGTAGGGCAGGTGTCAGGCTCCAAAACCAAGAAAGACATGTTGAATTTCATATTGTTCCTCAGCTATAAACAGAAATCTTGCCAAACTAAAACAAACTGCTCACATCATAGCAGGATCTGACTTGGTCTTTTTTCTCCCAATCAAACTATCCAAACTTTTGCTGTCTCTTGCTTCTCTGGAATGCAGCCCCTCCCTCCCTGGACTCCAGACTATATTCTACCACAGCAGCAAGGTCCCACTTAACCAGATTCCTCCTCTTTAACACAGGTAGTCCTCGACTTACGACCAAAATTGAAGCCCTAAATTTCCATTGCTAAGTGAGACAGTTGTTAAGTGAGTTTTGCCCTATATTACGACCTTTCATGTCACAATTATTAAGTGAATCACTGCAGTTGTTAAGCTAGTAACACGGCTGTTAAATGAATCTGGTTTCCCCATTGACTTTGCTTGTCAGAGGGTCGCAAAAAGTGATCACATGACCCCGGGACACTGCAATCGTCATAAATATGAACCAATTGCCAAGCATCTGAATTTTGATTGTGCGACCCTAGGTTTGCTGCAATGGTTGTAGCTGTGAAAACCGGTCATAAGTCACTTTCTTCTGTGCTGTTTGTAATTTCAAACGGTCACTAAATAAATGGTTGTAAGTTGAGGACTACCCGTACCTGATTTATAGTAATGGGCAGAGCCCAATTTCCCCTACTAGTTCTACAAAGCTTGGGTAATGTGACATGACACAGCTAAAACTGGAAAGATCAATGGAATTTATTAAATCTAACAGGCTCCATGTTTTAGGAGACCTGCAGTGGGTGGATCTTCTTTACCAGCATTAGCAGGACTGGACCAGAGGTGGATTTCAGCAGGTTCTGATCAGTTCTGGAGAACTGGTAGTGGAAATTTTGAGTAGTTCAGAGAATCGATAGTAAAAATTCTGACTGGCCCCGCCCCCATCTATTCTCTGCCTCCCAAGTCCCAGCTGATCGGGAGGAAATGTGGATTTTGCAGTACCCTTCCTCTGGAGTGGGGAGGAAATGGAGATTTTACAGTATCCTTCCCCTGCCATGCCCACCAAGCCACACCCACCAAGCCACGCTCACAGAAGTGGTAGTAGAAAAATTTGAAACCCACCACTGGCCTGGACCAAGACATTATATTGCCAAATCCTAAACCCCAGAAACCCCCTTGGTCCATATACAAAACTGTCTGGTCTGGCAGATTGCTCTTTCTTGTTGCCTTTGTTTTGACAGTGGTCACTGAGCAGCTGCCTTGCTCTACTCAATGAATGGGACCAGCCTATTTGCCCGCCAAGTAGATAAAAAATGATTAGCAAGAAGATCATGGCAATGAGGCCTCTCTGCTTCCTGGTTCCCCCTGGTCTTCCTGAGCCAGAGTAGGAAACAGGAATAGAAGCAAATGGCAATGGTGAACCAGAGGGACAGATGTCTATGGAAATTCTCAGTCATCCAGGTCATGGTTGTCCCAAAGGGGCTTTTTCAAGAGGCAACCGTACTTTCTGGTTTTTGTTTGAAGACGCTTCGCTTCTCATCCAAGAAGCTTGTTCAGAGCTGAAGAAGCTTCTTGGATGAGAAGCAAAACGTCTTCAAACAAAAACCAGAAAGTACGGTTGCCTCTTGAAAAAGCACCTTTGGGACAAAGGGACAGATCCAACCTTTGACTCTTTCTCCTACAGCCTGAGCGCTGCCATCTTGCTAACGAGAACAACCTATTTCTGCCTCACAGACCTACATTGGGAATGTGGTGATCTCACTGAACCCATATCAGCCACTGCCCATTTACTCGGCAAAAACAGTGGAAGAGTACAGGAACTGCAACTTCTTTGCTGTCAAGCCTCACATGTAAGCGAGATGGGAATGGAGTGGGAATTATCATACCTAACAACTCTCAGGAACGGATTCCAGGGGACGAGAGGGAGAAGGCAGGTCCTGGGGGAATCCAAAGCAACAACCCTCTTCACTCTTCTCCCTTGTTTGCCCAGTTATGCCATTGCTGATGATGCTTACCACTCACTGAAGGATCAAGACAAAGATCAATGCATCCTTATTACTGGTGAGAGCGGGGCTGGAAAAACAGGTGAGTGAGGATTTCTGGGTTCCTCAAGATGGGCAGAGAAAAAAGAAAGCATTGGCAAGAGGCAACTCCTAGCCAAGCTTGGCGGAGTTTGGAAGGGACAGGAGAAAACCAGGGGTGGGATCACTCGTGATTTTTTTTTTTTTTGCTTTAATTTATATGCCGCCTTTCTCTGAAGACTCAGGGCGGCTTACAATGCGTTAAGCAATAGCCTTCATACTTTTGTATATTTATACAAAGTCAGTTTATTGCCCCCACAAACTGGGTCCACATTTTACCTACCTTAGAAAGGATGGAAAGCTGAGTCAACCTTGAGCCTGATGAGATTTGAACTAGCAGTAATTGCAGGCAGCAGATGTAAGTGGATGTTAATAACAGTGCATTAGTCTGCTGAGCCACCAGAGCTCCTCTGGTGATCACTACAGTGTTGAGTTGATCACTACAGGGACAGGTAGGGGATGCGACTGAAAACACCAAAAGGGATGGCAAAGTCTTCAAAGCAAGAGGATTCGTTGCGCAATCATCTTATTTCCATCCTCAAACTTTGTGGGGGGAGGACATTCTGATAACTTTGCTTAACATTTGTAATTCTGCTTCTTCTGTCCTTTTTCTTGCTAGTGTTAGGAGTTGCGTATTTGAAGTACTCGGAGATGAGCAGAGATCAATACGTTTTTCAACCGTCATCTAAATAGCATGGGAGCAGATCACTCTTGAAGGGCTCTCTTTAAATAAATACATTTTAATATGAGCTTTCACAAATCAATGAAGCAGAATATAGAAGCGGGAGAGGGAACCCAGGGGCAAAGTGGTTCATTAGAATTAGTTTAGTGGCACTGCCAGATGTCTACAAATTTGAGCAATTGAAGCAAACGTCCACAGCCTGTGTTGTATTGGGCTAGAATACCCCTCATCCCTAGTCAGAAAATCCTATTGGCCACTGGTGGGTTTCAAATTTTTTTACTACCGGTTCTGTGGATGTGGCTTGGTGGGTGTGGCAGGGGAAGGATACTGTAAAATCCCCATTCCCTCCCCAATCCAGGGGAAGGTTACTGCAAAATCCCCATTTCCTCCCGATCAGCTGGGACTCAGGAGGCAGAGAAGAGATGGGGGCGGGGCCAGTCAGAGGTGGTATTTACTGGTTCTCCAAACTACTCAAAATTTCCACTACTGGTTCTCCAGAACTGGTCAGAACCTGCTGAAACCAGGGGTGAAATGCTCCAGGTTCGGACCGGCTCGGGCGAGTAGGTAGCGATGATAGCCGGTGGTTCGGAGAACCGGTAGCAATGGCAGCTGGAGGCTCCGCCCACCCGCCCCATTCCCCGAACTCAGGAAATGCACCATTCCTGGACTCCTACTGCTCACCTTTCTCCTGTGGCTGGCTGTCAGGGAAGGCAAGCGCCCAAAAGGTAGTGGAGTTGCTCACTCTCCTCCTTGAATGAGCTGGTCTGGTCCACGCGTCAGTTGTGCAAGCACACATCTAACCTGCTGCTGAATTAAATAAACTGTGCGCTTGCGTAGCCGGCGCATGGAGCAGAGTGGCTCATTCAAGAGTGAGCAACTCTGGTACCTTTCAGGTCCTTGCCTTCCCTGACAGCCAGCTGCGGGAGAAAGGTGAGCAGTAGGAGTCCGGGGAATGGGGCGGGTGGGTGGAGCTGCGGGAGAAAGAAATTTAAAAAGTTTTCCTACCAGGTTCTGTGGGCGTGGCTTGGTGGAAGGGAGTCTTGTGACTGAGTGGGCGTGGCTGTGAGTGACATCGAGTTGGCCACGCCCACTCAGTCACAGGACACACACACCCCACCAAGCCACCCCCATAGAACCGGTAGGGAAAAATTTTAGATTTCACCCCTGGCTGAAACCCACCTCTGCTATTGGCTCCATTCCTTGGGATGATAGCAATAGCTGTGCAACCAATTTGGGACTACCAGGTTGGAGAGAGTTCCTCTACAATTGCTATTGCTTCGGTGGCAAGTTACATGGAAATTATTCCTCCATGAGGGATATATTCTTGATTCACATGGAGTGATATAATAGATGTGCCCTCTCTCCTTCCCAAATAACATAAACCAGATGCCTACAAGCAATTCAGTTCAGCAATGAAGTTCTAAATGCTTTCTATGATCACAAGGAGGAATTTCCTCCTGATTTAAGAGGGCTTAAGCAGTGGCACAGCCTGTCTCAAACTGTGGGTCTCTCTGCAGAGAAATAAAAAGAATTATCTGGAACTGGATAGCCACCTACATTAGGGATTGTTTAGTAGTGGATTCCTACTGAGGATTTTTTTCTGAGTAGGGAACAAGACAGGATAGCGTATGCCCAGGGGTGGAATTGAAAAATTTCAGCAACTGGTTCACTGCCCAGTTGCTAGATGGGTGTGGCTATGGGGGCGTGGCCTACTTGGCCTCCTGCACCGCACCTGGGAGGGGGCGTTTTCACCCTCCCCAGACTCCAGAGGCTTTCCTTGAGCCTACAGGAGGGTGAAAATGGCCTTTCCTGGGCAGCAGAGGCCCTCCAGAGGCCGGAAATGGGCACTTTTCCGGACTTCTGGTACTTCTGGTAGGCCCGTTTTTTGCCCTCCCAGAGCGTCTGCCTTGCACTTACCTGGCATCCAAAACAGGCTGCATGGGGACTCCTGGGAGGGGAGGGGAGGGGTGGGCAGGGTCAAGCAGTCCTTGGAACAACCAGTTCAATGAAGCAGATTAAAATTAACATCCAATTCGCCCGAACTGGTTCTAACCGGCTGAATCCCACCCCTTCTCCTCTTTGACATATCCTTGTCTCCTTTTTAGGGACTAAGAGAGAGAGAGACTGGCCCAAGGTGACCCAGCTGGCCTAGGGAAGGACTTGATCACATTGCCTTCTGATTTTTAGCCTTGTGTCTTATTCACCTCACCAAAACTGGGTCTTTTTAAATATCCCTAGTACCAAGTTATATATTCTCTCACTGATTCTTTGCTCCTCACACCTTTTCTTCATTAGAGGCCAGCAAGTTAGTAATGTCCTATGTGGCAGCTGTATGTGGAAAAGGGGAGGAGGTGAATCGTGTCAAGGAACAGCTTCTACAGTCCAATCCTGTCCTGGAAGGTATGTACTTGCAGCCTTTGTAAGGGATGGGAAAGGGAGGGATCAATTCTATAGGAGCTGATCAGTATGTATAGGCATTCACTGGGCAATTACCTATTATCACATTTCCCCAGGGCCGGATTTAGATGAAAAGAGGCCCTAGGCTATTCCACTTATGAGGCCCTTTCACCAGTGGTGGGATTCAATTTTTTTAACAACAGGTTCTGTGGGCGTGGCTTAGTTGGGGGTGTGGCTTGGCAATCATGTGACTGGGTAGGCATGGCTAGCTGGTCACGTGACTGTGTAGGCGTGGGTAGCTCATCATGTGACCGGGTGGACGTGGCTTGTGCATAGGGACTACTCAGAGGGCTGAAAAAAGTGATTTCTGACAGGTCCTCGCTCTTTTGACCAGTCTTCGCACTTATGACTGGTCATCATTTATGCCCATTGTAGCTTTCTTAACAACCATGTCACTCATTTCATAACTGCTTCTCTTCACCATGGTGACAAGATAGGGCAAAAATGTAAAATGTGAGGACAGTCGTAAGTTTGAGGACTGGTCAAAAGTGCGAGGACCAGTCAGAAATAACTTTTTCAGCCCTCTGAGTAGTCCATATGCATAAAAGGATACAACAATAGAGAGGGATGAAGGAAGGGAAGGGAAATTATAGTAGGAGGGAGGGTAAGAGAGGGAGGAAGAGAGGAGGAGAAGGAGAAAGGAAGAGGAAGTAGGGAGGAGGAGAAGAAGAGGGGGAGGAAGAGAAAGTAAGAAGGAAAGAAAACAGAGAGGTGGTAGGTTTGAGGAGAAAGATTGCTGTACAATAAAAAAGATGAAAGGGAAGAAAGCCAACCCCAAACAAATATAAAGATATTAAGATAAAGAATGAATTGTTAAACTTTAAAGAATAAAAGAGAACAAATATGAATAAATAGCAATAATTAGAAACACACATACAAACATACAATGTATTTTCTTTGAACAGAGTATTTGGCCGGTTCACAAATTTAAACAGTATTTAGTCATTTCAATTAAATTTACAATTTCTATATTTCTTTTTTGCCATATTTATTCCTCATCTATTTTTGTAAAAAACCAATATTACCCTTCATCCTCATCTCTAATCTTAATCAAATTCAATTTTTCCCTTCTATTCTATATTATACCCCTTCCCATTGTCATCTATTTTTATATCCATCCTCACATTGGTTAATTATGTAATATTAGTTGTTTAATATAAATTCAACATTTTAATATAAATCAATTAGTTATATAACTACCTTTTTTGTATATTAATCAATATGAACATGAATATTCCAATTATTTCCATGCAATCCAATTTCTTACAAATCAATTAATTATATTTACCAATAATAATAAACCAAATAATTTCCCCCATATATTCCTCCAAACCACAACTTAACCATTTCTGCTTTCAGAAATATACAATTAATAATATCTCAATTATTACCATTCCCTAGTTAAATAGAGCTTTTTTTCTTTTGTGTTTTAAAATCCTGAACTCTCCTCTTTTTCCCTAAATTTTCCGTTGTTTGCACCTACCTTTTTTGGTGAGGAAAAAGAAAAGAATTCTGCCTGCCTAATTTTCCAACCTTGCAGCAACAGCAAAGCAGTTTCACTTTCGTTTCTCAGCATAGATAGGGGGAAAAAAATCAGCACTCTTTGCAAGGAAGAAGACCCTGAGCAAAACAGCTGAGACAAATCAGCTGACAGCCGGGAGGCCAATTAGCCTATGCTGAAGCTCCGTGGGCCAATAAAATTACAAAAAAAACACCGAACCCTTTGTTAAATTGCTGGCTCCCCCGCCCCTCGCCCACCACTATTTATTGGCAATAAATAGTGGTGCGGAGGGGCGGGGCAAACCAGCAATTTAACAAAGGGTTCGGCTGCGGCCCTTTGAAGCCCCGCAGCAAGAATTTGAAGTTTTTTTTTCCTCTAGCCATCGGAGGCAGCAATAGATGGGGAGTGGGCGGGGTAAGCGAACGGCCGGGGATCCAACAGAGCAGAGAGCGAGGGTGAGTGAAGGCGTGAAGCTGCTTTCTCCATCCTGCTCTCTTGCATCTGGAGCCGGTGGGGAACCACGTGGCAGCCCACGTGGATCCCAGGCAGCGGAACTCAGGCTAGGGAAGGGGTGGGCAATTGTGGCTCTTTTACAACCTGTGGCCTTCAACTCCCAGAATTCCTGAGACAGCCAAGCTGTCTCAGGAATTCTGGAAGTTGAAGTCCACAGGTTGTAAAAGAGCCACAATTGCCCACCCCTGGCTACGGTAGGCTGGCGCCGTGCGGGTGGGAGGCGAGGGGCGGGCGAGCCAGCAATTTAACAAAGGGCTCGGCCGAACCCCCTAGAACCCCCAGAATCCCACCACTGTGTAGGCCCCTCTTGATCTTGAGGCCCTAGGCTGAAGCCTAGTTAGCCTATAGGAAAATCCGGCCCTGCATTTCCCCATAATGCAAAAACAGTATTTTGTTGCTGAGAAAATGCACATCTCCCAACTGGGCACCTACACTGCATTTGCAGCAGTTATAAGGAGCGGTTGTTGGAGTTTTTCTTCACAGCTGAGTCAAAGATCTGTTCTCCAGCTCTTGAACTGGCAAAGAAAAGAAAAAAAAACCAGTACTGTATAAAATTTGCTGCCTGTAATGGCAATCCCTAATTTACCACTGGCATGAATTATAAGGCACAGCCCCTTATAAATGGGGAATGGCCGAGAGTCCACAATGCAACTGTGATGCACCGAATCAACTATAACACATATAGTTCAAGAATTTCTTCTCAGGAAATTTGAGGGCACCTGGGATGATTTCATTGCAGCTGCACCAGAACCAGTTTAGCTTCTTTAGATATTGATTTATAACATCTATCCCATTTTGGACAATACAATATAGGAAATAATATCATCTATACACATACATACATAGATACACACACAAACATATATGTGTGTGTGTGTGTATACACACACACACACACATATATATAAATTTATAAATTCCCATAATCTGGCCACATGGGAAAGAAAAACTGGACAACTTCCTCACACACCTCAACAGCCTACACCCCAAAATACAGTTCACCATGGAAACAGAAGCGAACAACCAACTTCCCTTCCTGGATGTCTTAGTCTACAGAAAATCCAATGGCTCCCTAGGACACACTATCTACCAGAAGAAAACACACACAAACCGCTATCTGCACGCACTCTCACACCACCACCCTGCCCAGATCAACTCTGTAGCCAAGACACTCATTTCCAGAACAAAACGCTTAGCTGACGAACAACACCTAAAAACCGAACTACACACCCTCACTAACGTACTAACATCCAATGGATTCCAAAGAAATAAGATCACCAACCTAATCCAAAAAGAAACCCCCACTAAAATCCAAGACAGAGAACAAGAAAACGGCAAAGCCCTCCTCCCATACATAAAAGGCACCACAGACAGAATAAGCAAAATCCTTCACAAACATAACATCAAGACAGCATTCTGCACAAACCGAAAAATATCCACCATCCTAAGGAACCCCAAAGACAAAATTGAGTTAGAAAATCAAGGAGTATGCAAAATCCCATGCACCGCCTGCCCTACCACATACATCGGACAAACCAACAGACGAATAAGTGCATGCATAGAAGAACACAAGAACTCAGTCAGAAAAGAGGAACCAACTTCTTCCCTGGTCCAACACCTTAAAGCCACAGGACATGATATTGACTTTAAAAAGACCAGAACTATCGCCAAAACTGAACACTTTAACAACAGAATAATCAGAGAAGCCATCGAGATAGAAAAATGCCCACACAGCATGAACAAACGAGACGATACCTTCCGCCTACCAGCCATTTGGAAACCCGCCCTTATTGACAAACGAGTCCCTAACACGACGAATGACACCAGACCCACACTCACGAGAGCCACACAGGATGTCACCACCACACATCCACGCAGAAAGCAGACTCAAACCCACACTGATAATGAACCACGACCAAGGACCAGAAGCCAGACCGCAGCTGCATCATTAGCCACTTTAAACCCCTCCAATCCATACATGAAGCAGACTGACACCCACCATGAAGAGCTCGCACAGCCACAAACACGAAGCCAAACAACAACAACGCAGCTCACCAGCTCAAATCTCCCTGCAACTCAGACTAAGCTGAGCACAACCAAGCCCCCACCCAAACAGAACACACCCCCAGCCAATCAGAGCACAACCAACTCCCCATCCAATCAGAGCACAGCCAAGCCCCTAACCAATCAGAACACACCTCCACCCAATCAGAACACAGCCAAGTCCCCACCCAATCAGCTCACACCCCCACTAGCAGTTAAAAGGAAGAGACAGCTGCGATCTCACATTGCTCCTGGAAGCACGAAGCCGAGAACACCAGCCTGAAGATGACGAATGAGACTTCGTCGAAACGTCGCCAAGACACTTCCAATTTTACGTGGGAGAAGACCCGAATAACCAAAGACCTACATACAAACACCCGCGAAAACCTGAGAAAACATAAATATGAATTTATATATATATATGTGCGTGTGTGTGTGTGTGTGTTCATGCATGTATATGTATATATATATAGTGTATATGTATGTGTGTATCAGTGGTGGGTTTCAAATTTTTTTACTACCGATTCTGTGGGTGTGGCTTGGTGGGTGTGGCGTGGCTTGGTGGCCATGGCTTGGTGGGCATTGCAGGGGAAGGATACTGTAAAATCTCCATTCCCACCCCACTCCAGGGGAAGGATACTGTAAAATCTCCATTCCCTTACTAATCCAGGGGAAAGTTACTGCAAAATCCCCATTTCCTCCCGACCAGCTGGGACTTGGGAGGCAGAGAATAGATGGGGGCGGGGCCAGTCAGAATTTTTACTACCGGTTCTCCGAACTACTCAAAATTTCCGCTACTGGTTCTCCAGAAGTGGTCAGAAACTGCTGAAACCCACCTCTGGTGTGTATACATACATACACACACACATACACTTTATTTAAACTAAATTTGTATATCAGTGATTGCGTGGCCTCTATAGATGCCATATGCTAAATAAATAAATAAAATTTATAGGACAATGGGATTAATAGAGCATGGGCACTGGTAGATTCCCTGCTCTGTTTTCCTTCTGCTCCTGCCAAACATTTCCAGTTAGCAAGAAAACATCAAATAATCATGCTTCTTGGGACATGGGGGAGGAAATGCATTTATTTATTTATAATTTCAATTTCTAAAGTGCTCACTCATAAAAGACTCTGGGATAACAAGGATTAAAACCAAGTTTAAAAGAAATTCCTTTACTTTTTTTTGTTTTTGCAATTCTGGGAGCACTGGGATATTCAGTCTTTCAGTAAGAAAGACTGAAAGACCCTCCCTCCCTCTCCTTCTGGAATGGGACAATTTACCTCAGCCAACTCACTAAGGCCATCTTGCTGCCACCAGCGAACATGTTAAGGATACTTCTGGAAAAGTTGGAAAAGGTCAGTTCTCCGCAGCCAACTTGCTGCAGCCATCTCGCCACAGGACAGCTCGCCACGTCCAACTCATAGTAGGCCAACTCACCACGGAAAATTCCACGTGGGATAACTCAACACACTAAATGTTACTTGCCACGGTTTCCTCAACGTTATTTCCATTTTTGTCAATGGATATAATGTCAAAGAAACAGTGCCAATTATCGCACTGCATAGAATTGGCTATGTAGTTGTCCTGCAGCAAGATGGCCGTGGCAAGTTGGCTGTGGCAAAGTCACCTTTTCCAACTTTTCCAGAAGAATCCTCAACATGTTGGTTGGAATTCTCCCCTGTGTACATTGGCTATACTGGTTGGCTAATATGTTAGAAGGCACCAAATTGGGGGGAAACTGATGCACTGATAGTTGTTTATTGTTGGTCTATATTGCACCAGGGTTCTCCAAAGTGGTCAGTATTGACCCCCAGCTATCCATGGGATTATTCATTGTTGTTATTGTTGTTATTCATAGTACTATTAATTAAAGCAATATTTATTAAATTGTTTTCATATAATGAATGTTTGGGGGTCAATGAACAATCTGAAACTTCATGAAGGTGGTCAATGAATGAGCCCTTTGGGGACCCCTGGTCTATATTTACTGGTACATTGCCTCCCTAATTTTGCCTCATGGCTTTATAATGCTGTGCTGCCAACAGCTAGACTTGCCTACAAAATTATTCCTAGGGAAATGAGCATTTTTTCCCCCTCTTCTTTCAGCCTTTGGGAATGCCAAAACCATCCGCAATGACAACTCCTCCCGATTTGTAAGTAGTTGATGGAGAATTACTAGTGAGTGGATCTAGCAAAACTTCGAATATTTCTTAAAAGATATGCGTTATAGATCTAGACTTGGGAGCAAATCTAGACTAGTTACAGTTTTTTCAAATCCTGGGTCCTGCATCACAATTCTGCAACTCAAGTGGTACACAAAGAAAAATGGGATTATCCGACCTTCATAAATGATAAGGGTCAATTAAACATTCTGCATAATTTATTCTGCTTCTGCTAGTCATAGAGGCAAGTAGATTTATCTTTTTACTTTTAGAAACAGTGGAAATGCTTCTTTATTCTCTCTCTTTTTTTCCCTCTGTCTCACACATAAACTTATTTGGACTTTTCCAGATACACAATTCTATTTTTCCTGTTTTGAAGGCTAACATGTTTTTAAGAAAATTAGAAATAGAATTGTGACCCAACTTGTACAATTAAATCACACTTAACATTTACCCTGACTTCAGAAGAGCAGAGTGAATGATGTAAACACTTCCTGGAATCTACCAAAACAATTCTTGTGTAGCGCAACGTTTCATTTTTGTGTTCTACAGTCAGTTCCCCCATATAGAACATAATGAAATTGTGCTGTGAAGCAATTGCTATAGAAAAAAAAACCCCGACATAATTTAAATGCATTTCTAACTGGACATGTTGTAGCTCATGAAAGTGCGTTAACAATGAAAGATGTGACTCAACGTTGCAGTAATGAGACTTTAGAGCAAAGAAGGAAAGGAGAATTATCTTAAGTCCCTCTAGTGCCAATTCATCTAGATCCCATATGTAACTTTTACTTGTGCACTGCGGAATGTGTACATATCAAAAGTAATTTGATCCTTAGTTACTGCCTTCAGACAATTTCCAGAAGAGTAAATATGTCAAACCATTGCAACGAAACCAACAGCCTGTAGTAGAAGAGCCTGTAGTACAGTGGACTAAAACACTGTTATTAACAACTGCTGCTTGCAATTACTGCAAGTTCAAATCTCACCAGGCTCAAGGTTGACTCAGCCTTCCATCCTTTCAAAGGTAGGTGAAATGAGGACCCAGATTGTAGGGGCAATAAGCTGACTTTGTATAAATATACAAAAGTATGAAGGCTATTGCTTAAGCATTGTAAGCTGCCCTGAGTCTCCAGAGAATGGTGGCATATAAATTAAAGCAAAAAAAAAACCCACAAAACAATCAGTGTCACCTTAAATGCTAATGTGTATAGAGCTTTAAAATAGGAAATTCTTCTTTCAATCAAGATCAACTCCTGATGAGTTCAGGGATACAACCCGGCTACAACACAGAAATGGGCCGCTATTGTCTTTTGCAGAAAGCTAGGCTGAATATGGTCTAATCTAGAGCTGTGGTTATCTCCCATGCAAGCAGACTTAGCTTGGCTTCCAACTTAGAGCAAGATCATTCAAGTGCTGCCACCTGCTGAGGCATTTATTGTTCACATCACAATAAGTAGATTAGTGTTTCGAATACCACCAGACTCCTCTGTTTTCAGAGAGTTAAGTTTCAAACGCATCCAGCTACATGTCTATGCAATACCTTGAACTAACCCAAAGCAACAACAACAAAAAAAGAGGGGGGCAGGGAAGCCGTCACATCCATTAGGGATTCAAGGCTTCTCATTCGAATCTAAATGTTCCCCTCTGTTTCTTTTTCTCTCCAGGGAAAATACATGGATATTGAGTTTGACTTCAAAGGCGATCCTCTAGGTGGTGTCATTAATAACTGTAAGTATGGTCTTTCAGATCTTTTCAATAGGAGGGGAACATGTGCTAAAATTGGAGTCAGAATCAGACATGTGCTATTTACCGTACAGGTAGCCTTTGACTTATGGCCATTCATTTCTTGACCATTCGATAAACAATGCTGCTGAAAAAAGTAACTTACAACCGGTTCTTGCACTTATGATTATCACGGCATACCTGTAGTCACATGATCAGAATTTGACGGTTGCTTGACAACCATCAAGCGTTTACAATGCTTGAAGCATTCCAGGGAGGGATTCTGACAAGCAAAGTCAATGGGGAAGCCGGATTCACTTAACAGCCACGTGACTCGTGTAACAACTGAGGAAAAAAAGGTTTGTAAAATCAGTCCTGACTCGATTAACAACTGCATCCCTTAGCGACTGAGGTTTCGGCCCCAACTGAGGTCATAAGCCGAGGACTTCCTGTACCAGAGGAACTCTTTGCGAACAGAGACTGAGGATATAAATTATTAATGATGCATATATGCACAGATAGTCCTCGACTTATGACCACGATCGAGCCCAACGTTTCTGTGGTTCAGTGAGGCAATCGTTAAGTGAGTTTTGCCCCATGTTACAACCTTTCTTGTCACAGTGGTTAACTGAATCATTGCAGTGGATAGGTTAGTAATATGGTTAAGTGAATCTGGCTTCCCCCTTGACTTTGCTTGCCAGAAAGCCACAAAAGGGGATCACACAGCAAAGTGTGTGGGACACAGCAAAGATCTCAAGTATAAACCAGGTGCCAAACATCTGAATTTTAATCACCTGACCATGGGGATACTGCAAAGGTCATAACTGAGAAAAATGGTCATGTCACATTTTTCAATGCCGTTGTAGCTTTGAATGGTCACTAAATGAACTGTTGTAAGTCAAGGACTACCTGTACTTTCTAAATTAACGGCAGCCACCTTTACATGAAGGTTTTGTGACAAACTGGCTTCAGACCTAGTTATTGTTTCTGCGCTCATTCTGCTATGGTTTATTGAAAACTTTTTCCTTTGCAATTTTGCAGCTTTGGAGGGCTTATGGGGGATCTGTTTTCAAACCAGTGGAAATTCTTAATTTACCTCCCATCCAAATACTGGTCTACTTAGCTTTTTGAGATGAGCTAAGATGGGACAGGTGCTACGGAATTATCCAATGGGCATATATTTGATTGCCAGCCAGTAATAGAAATTCTGTGTCATTCCAGGAGAGGCTGACCTCCAGATTTGCTAAGTGGCAATTGGCAACATTCCTCACCACTGGTCCAGAAGCTGGAAATGTAGGATTAAAGTTCAGCAATATCTGGAGGTCCAAAGCTTTTCTAATCCTGTGCTTATTTCCTTATTTAAATAATTTATATGTCTGCCCATCTCACAGAAGCAGAATAACACAGTTGGAAGGGACCTTGCAGGTATTCTAGTCCAGCCCCCTGTTCAAGCAGGAGACTCTATACCAGTGTTGGGTAACCTTTTTGCCATCGTGTGCCAAAAGCGGGGGGAGCAGGGGGGGTCGCACGCACGTGTGCCCACACCCATAATTCAATGCGTCCCACCCCTCTGCGCATGCACGTGCAATCCCCCCCCCCAGCACTCCCCCCATAGGCCCATTTTTCGGCCTCCCCAGGCTCCAGAGGCTTTCTTGGAGCCTGGGGAGGGTGAAAACAGCCTTCCCCACCCCTCCGGAGGCCGGAAATGGCCCATTTCCTGACTTCCAGTGGGCCCAGAAGACCCAAAAATCAGCTGGTTGGCACGTGCTTGCGTGCTGGAGCTGAGCTAGGGCAACACTCACGTGCCCACAGATATGGCTCCACGTGTCACCTGTGGCACATGTACCATAGGTTCGCCATCACGGCTCTATACCATTTCAGACAGATGGTTGCCCAGTCTCTTTTTAAAAGCCTCCAGTGATAAAGCACCCACAACTTCTGAAGGCAAGCCGATCCACTGGTTTATTGTTCTCACCGTCAGGAAATTTCTTCTTAGTTCTAGGTTGCTGCTCTCCTTTGTTAGTTTCCATCCATTGTTTCTTGTCTTTCTTGCCTTCCGGTGCTTTAGAAAATAGGTTGACCCCCTCGTCTCCCCCCTCTGGGAGGAGGTTTCAAAGTATTTCTAGCACGACTTCCAGATTCTGTAATAGCTTTGTTCCCTATGCCATCCGTCTGCTAAACTCACAAGATTTGTTTTTCTCACCATGCACGTGTATATATACATCCGAATTAGACAGCGTTGTTTCTCCATGTCATATTGTATATCTGGATACATACATAATTTTGTATTTATTTACTTATCTTGTCATGTTTATGTAGTGCATAATAGAGATGGGGACCTTTTGAGAGCTGTATGCAATGAAATTTCATTTTAATATATGCCAATTAGTGTATATTCAAAGTGACAATAAAGTTGTCACTAAGTTCTAAGTCTTTTTGGCAGCCCCTCAAATATTGGAACACTGGTATCATGTTGACGTCTAAGTAGCATACAGAGATTAAAATAAAAAACACAACACAAAATCTGTAGCGTCCAGAGCTAAAACAGTAAACCTTAATTATTGTATTTTTCGGAGTATAAGATACACTTATTCCCCCTCTAAAAGAGGATGAAAATTTGGGTGTGTCTTATACACCGAATGTAGCCCTGCCCACCCGCCGGCTCCCACCCTTCAGCCTGTGCCTCCCAGCAATTTGCCTCCTTGCAGCAAAGAGCAAACAGCCCGTTTCAGTTTCGGCACAGCCTGATTAGCACAAGCAGCTGATTGTCGGTTGGATCGGCCTCCCGACCACCAGCTGTTTCAGGCTTCAGGGATTGCCATTGCCATTGCCTATTGCCGCCTCCATGCACCCCATTTTTGGCCTCTGCTGTTTGCTGCAAGGAGGCAAATTGCTGGGAGGCAGAAGCAGATTTTTTTTCTTGTTTTCCTCCCCAAAAAAGGTAACTGCGTCTTATAGTCCAGAGCGTCTTATACTCCGAAAAATATAGTAATCACAAAAAGAAAGCACACCAGCAACATCAGAGTCTACTTAATCTCCTGGTCCAGGTGCCTATATTGCAGTGATCACATAGTAATAACAGCATGGATGGATCAAGCAGGAAAAGTGGGTAAACTAGATAATGAACTTGAGAGCAAGCAAGCCCAGAGAGCACAAAGGACCCCTCATTTCAACTCTGAGCTACAAATATTCTCCTTTATTGGAACTTGAGAGTGCCACGGTGTTCCTTGGCTGATAGAGGACATGTTCTAGCCATCCACATCCGCAGAGGGAACAATTTGGCCTTAAATTCTCCCCACCGATGCCTATGTGTTTTCATACTTTTTTTTCATTCTTGTCCTGCATTTACTTGCAGACCTGCTGGAGAAATCCCGAGTGGTACATCATGTGAAGGGAGAGAGAAACTTCCACATCTTCTACCAACTCCTATCTGGAGGCTCAGACCAGTTGCTCAGTATGTCCCAGTACTTCACTTGAGTGGGATTATTAGTCCCCATACTCCCTCCCCCCCAAAAAAGAGAGAAAAGGACATGAGATGGGGGGGGGGGGAGTTGAAATAAGGGGAATGCAGGAACAATCTATTTTCTGGAATTTGGAAAACTTGTTTCAGGAAATGTTGAATCTTCTCAACTCATTTGAGGCATGGCTAGCCAAAGATGCTAAAGCAATGGTTCTCAATCTTTTCCTCACCATGGACCCTCATAGATTATAGCCACGGACCCCAAAGATTTAAATCATAACATTTCTTCAAGCCTGCAGATCACAAATTGAGAACCACTATGCTAAATAGGTCTATGACAACTTGCCATGGCCAATTTGCTGCAGGACAACTCATTCTGGGACAAGAGTTACACTTATATCAAAGAACTGATGGAACAGAATCATTAAAGGGACAAAATGAAATGTGAATGGCAAAAATTTAAATAAATTTTTAAATAATAATATTTAATATTTAATATTAAAAAATAAAAATATTTTTTAATTTATTTTAAATAATTAAATTGAATTGGTAAATTGTCCCGCAGCATGTTTTCCCGCACGGAGTTTGCTGTGATGAATTGGCTGTTGCAAGTTGGCCATGATGAGTTGGCCATGGTGAGTTTGCCATGGTGAGTTGGCTGCAGCAAGTTGGCTGTGGGAAAGTTGTCCCATTCCCATGCGAAACCATTTCTTCCCAGCAGCTGGGAAGACAGAATAGCAGGAACCAGAGCGTCATTCCCATCCAGGTACATTGTACAAAAATCTCCATCATATTTCCCCACCAGCCTGCTAACTGGCTATGATAGTTATAGACGATTGCATCTAGAAGATATCAGTTTATGATAAATGGAGTTATTCAAGTCAGTACTTTTGGCCAAAAATACCAAGTCATATTAAAGGCAAGATAGGGAATCTCTGCATTTGGTTGAAACTGATTGGCACATGAGAACTGAAAATACATTATAGATAATCCTCTACTTACAACCGCAATTGAGCCTAAATTTTCTATTGCTAAGTGAGAGATTTGTTAAGTGAGTTTTGCCCCATTTTATGACCTTTCTTGCCACAGTTGCTAAGTGAATCACCGCAGTTATTAAATTAGTAACACGATTGTTCAGTGAATCTGGCTTCCCCCTCGACTTTGCTTCTCAGAAGGTCACAAAAGGTCATCACATAACCCCAGGACACTGCAACCGTCATAAATATCCGTTGCCAATTGTCTGAATTTTGATCATATAACCATGGGGATGCTGCAATGGTTGTACGTGTGAAAAACGGTCATAAGTCACTTTTTTAAGTGTCTTTTTTTTTAAAGTAACTTTGGCCGGTCACTAAATGAACTGTTGTAAGTTGAGGACTACTTGTATAGCATCTGAAAAAAAATCTTGACTGGAGGAGGCGCTACTCAGGACTCCTTTGTTTCCACAATTCCTTCTCTTCAACAGAACAGCTGAAACTTGAAAGAAAATTCAGCCTTTATAACTACCTCAACAAGGAGGCTGCAAGCCTGCAGGGCATTGATGATGCAGCCAACTTCAAAGCTGTTCAGGTATGTGTTATATTATACTCTTTGTGCAAGATATAATATAAATTATAATGGCTTAGCCCTAGAACAAAAGAAATGCTACGCATACTAGTAAATATCTAAAGTTTGACTCATGCATTGCAAAACCACAGTAACCAAAAGAGGGAGGCAGCAGCTAATTGCTGAAATTAGTGATCTATGAAACAACCTGAAAGAAAGAAAACAGGGAGAAATATCCCCCCCCCAAAAAAAAATAAAACAAAATTTTAATGGGAAACTGACCATGCCCCATGGTCAGAAAATGCTGACTGGTTGTTGCAAGGGAAAAACAGAGAAAATGGGTAGAAGGAGAATTCACTCTTCTGAACCAGAGCTTCTTAAACAGAAGCCATTCTGGCGCATTGCAACGTGCCCTGTTGTTACGGGTCCCACTTTTAAAATTATTTTTCTATGAATCCACAAACTAGTCTCGAGACCAGTGGTGGGTTTCAAATTTTTTTACTACCGGTTCTGTGGGTGTGGCTTGGTGGGCGGGGCATTGCTTGGTGGGCGTGGCTTGGTGGGCATGGCAGGGGAAGGATACTGTAAAATCTCCATTCCCTCCCCAATCCATGGGAAGGATACTGCAAAATCCCCATTTCCTCCTGATCAGCTGGGACTCGGGAGGCAGAGAATAAATGGGGGCGGGGCCAGTCAGTTACTACTGGTTCTCCGAACTACTCAAAATTTCCGCTACCAGTTTTCCAGAACTGGTCAGAATCTGCTGAAACCCACCTCTGCTCGAGACCTTTTGAACTCTATGTAGCTGAGCAATCTAAAGGAGTTCTTTTCACTGGGTGTTCTCTGAAAATACCACTTGACTTTCCTTTCTACCTCAGTGCTATTAGGCACACATGGCTTTCCTTGGATGTGGAGAGAGGTGAGTCGTGCTCTTTCTGAGGTTCATGCTCTTCCCTGAAACTTCTTTCATGCAGGATGCCATGCGAGCCATTGGGTTCACACCCTCAGAGATGACAGAGGTGCTGGAGGTGACGGCGGTCGTCCTCAAACTCGGCAATGTGCAATTTGGAGAGCAATTTCAAGCTGGTGGGACGCAAGCTTGTGTTATCCAGAGTGACAAAGGTAAGTAGGAGAGAAGGATCATTTCCAGAGTTACATAGGAATGCAATGGTATTATATGAAAAGAATTCTTTCCAGTGGTGGGTTGCTCCCGGTTCGCACCGGTTCGCCAGAGCCGGTAGTAAAAATTTATAGTAGTTCGGAGAACCGGTAATAACACTGGCTGGCCACACCCCCAAACCGGTCCCCAGCCCGGTCACTGCTCGAGTACCCTGCCCACCTCATCAGAGGCTTTTTTTTTAACTTTTAAAAGCATTTTTTCTACAACCTCTTCGGCCGAAAAAATGCTTTTAAAAGTAAAAAAAAAAAAGCCTCTGATGATCGCGTGCAGTGGTGGGTTGTTCCCAGTTTGCACCGGTTCACAAGAACCGGTAGTAAAAAATTTTAGTAGTTTGGAGAACTGGTAATAACATTTGCTGGCCACCCCTCCAAACCAGTTCCTGGCCCAGTCGCTGCTCGCTTACCCCGCGAACAGTCACTGCCCACATGCAGCCCCGGGACTCCGCCCTTTGCCAGCCAGGAGCGCTGCCGCCAGTTGCTCCTGTGCACCCGGCTGCCTGCCTGCCTTGTCACCGCCACCATGAGGAAAGGCCCCGAAATTGTGCTGCCTGGGATCCATGTGGGCTGCCACAGGGAGAAGCCAGGTATGGCTGGCTGGATGCTGCCTGGAGCTGAGCTCGAGGCTGGCAGGAGGAGAAATGTTGCCTCTTAGCCATCTCGAACTGTCTGCTGCCATAGCCTGCCACCATCCCCTCTCCCCTGCCAGCTGCTCCTGTGCGAGAACCGCTGCTGCCAAGGGTGAGGGGGTGGTGGTGGCAAGGATGGGCCGTCCGGGGCTTCCTTGTCTCCCCACCCGAGCAGACTTCTGGCATAGCCCCGGCCTTTGGAGGGAGGGAGGGAAGCCCTGGCCTGCTGCTCCTGCCGCCACCAGCCCCTTGCCTCCAGCAAGAGGAGTTCTCGTGCTGCCGCTTCTCCGGCAGCACCAGGAGCAACTGCCGGGGCAGAGAAGGCGGGGCAGGCTATGGTGGCGGGGAGGTGAGCTGCTCCAGGAGGACCGGAGGAGAGCGCAGCTTCTCACTCATGGAGATCTACCGGTGGGGAAGTGGGCGCGGTACGGGGTGCGCTGGCCAGGAAGCAGTTACGCTGGAGTGAACGGTTGCACATTCACTCCAGCAAAGGTTTGTGCAACCCTCTCCGGCCAGGGAGCATAACCGCTTCCTGGCCAGCGCACCTCATACTGCACCCACTTCCCCACTGGTAGATCTCCATGAGTGAGAAGCTGCACTCTCCTCCGGTCCTCCTGGGGTGGCTCGCCTCCCCGCTGGCAGCTTGTCCTTCTTCTGGCTGCTCCAGGAGCAGCCTGTCTATTATCCGGCGAGAACTGCCTGCCACCACAGCCTGCTCCACCCTCTCTGCCCCGGCAGTTGCTCCTGGTGCTGCCGGAGAAGCGGCAGCATGAGAACCGCTCTTGCTGGGGGCAAGGGGGGTGGCGGTGGCAGGAGCAGCAGGCCAGGGTTTCTGACCCTCCCTCCCTCCCTCCAGAGGCCTGGGTCTATCTTTAGCTTCGCTCAGCCGACGTGGGAAGCACGGGGCCCGGTGGATCCCTGGGTGAGGGATGGGAGGAAGGAGGCCTGATTGGCTGACAAAAGTGTCCACAGAGGAACCGAGGACGCGCCTATCCTTGACCCTGCTTAGCACCTGTCTTCTTCCTAAAACCAGGGACCGCCCTGCTCTCGCAAGGCACAGGGACTTCCCATCCCATTCCCTCCGTCAGGACTGAGGAAGATGCACCAAGCTTCTCTTCAAGGGGTTGTTAAGGGAGGAGGAGAAGGGCAGCTGACAGAAAGAGCGCCTGCAGGGGGCATAGGATGTGGGGGTTCACCTCGGCGCCTCGACACCCCTCGACCTCCATGGGCGCCAGCCCCAGACAAGCGCCTCCGTCTTTGTGGCTGCGGAGCTTGGGACGGGAGGTCGGCTGGGGTTTTCATTCGACACCCACCAGGGACTGAGTGAGCCTCCTTTCAGTGCACAAACTTGTGGGACCAGATAAAAGCCGGGCTGGCGGCTCTGGTGCTGCTTTGATGGAGCCAGGTAAACCAAGGGAAGGAAAGAGAAGGAACTGATGGGCATGCTAGAGTAGCTCGCTTTCCCCTCAGCGGGACTTCCCCATCGGAGCAGCAGCAGGAGGAGGAGGAAGCGGTGGGAGAGGCTTTGCGGGCTGCGCAGCCGAGACCCAAAGGCGGCAGCTGTAATAGGGCGCTGGGTACGCAGAGGGGAGTGAAAGAAGGGCGGGCGATTAAATGTCTTGTGAATGTATCAATGGATGTTTTTTGCATTTTTTTCTGCAACCTCTTAAGGTTTTAGAAAAAAATGCTTTTAAAAGCAAAAAAAAGTTGGCCACGCCCACCCAGTCACATTACCCCTACAAGCCATGCCCACAGAATAAGCCGCGCCCACAGAATTGGTAGTAAAAAAATTTAGAACCCACCCCTAGTTCTTTCGTGATCTTTCACCTTCAGTGTTCTGTTGCCTTAACAACCTCATCCCTGTCCTTGCCTCAGAGTTCCATTTATTAGAGTAGGTACACTGGCACATCTTGGGAAAACCCGAATCTGAGAGTTCCGGATTTTCTCTCAGTAAATCAAAACCCCCAAAACCATCCCCTCACTCCTCAGTCGATCACATGCTCCAATCACCATCTGATCCATCTTGAGACAGCACTCCAACCACTCCTTCTCCATGGGAAGAATGCTATTTTGTCTAAATACAAAACCCTCAAATAAATTCCCCCTCCTACTTTCCCACACATGAGAAGGTGGCAGCTTGGAAGCTTCTGGCCAAATATGGCTTTCAAAGCTGACACCCTTGGCACACTACACAGAGAAGCCAGGTTTTCATCACCTTGAAAATAGCTTTGTATTAGAAGTTGCACATAACATTGGCTGCCGTGTGGAAAACAGCCAATAATGTAAGGTTGTTAGGGAGGTTGATCAATTGTTCCAGAGGAACTTCTTCTACTCAAAGACAAAGAGCTACATTTGCTGTCCCTTCTTTAATATCAGACTAAGCAATACATGCCATCCATTTTGAGTGTCTCCAGCCTTGCCTCCAGCAGTCAGTAAATAGAGATGAAGCCAGAGAAACTTGCAATGGCTTGCTGTTGTTATATCAGACAATGTCTGTAGGAGATGACCAGGCTGAGCCCAAGGGAGGGGTCAAACGCGTCATAAGTCATGAGTCCCTGCGTGCCTGCAAGAGATTTAAGTCCAGCCCTCCTTGAATGCCTTTCTTATCTCCCACTCATTTCCCTTGACTGTTCGTTGGTCAGATTCTTGTAGAGAGATTAACCTTGCAAGAAATCTTTATATTCATTTGAACTTCCTGAATTTCCTGATTTCCTCAGTGTTTAACAATATCTGGGTTTCCGCGGTGCATTTAACCAAGTCAGTTACTGATCCAGTAGACACACTAAGATGACATACTATAAGCTCGGTTAGTTTTAACTGTCCTTAGAAATTAGCTATATGACTTAGGATACTGTGATATACCCACCCCATTTAGGTGGGAAATGATCCTACTCTGGTCATACCCATCACAAACCCAAGCCATGCTCACAACAGTTCAAACCTTCCTTGCCAGTGACTCACTATTGCATGCATTGTTTCCTCCATATTCTACTTCTACAGTGGTGCAAGAGATCTGTCAGCTGATCCAACTGGATGAAATGGTACTGGAACAAGCTTTGTCTTCTCGAACAGTGGAAGCCCATCAAGATAAGGTGGTGACATCCCTGAATGTCTCACAAGTAAGTGTTGGGCAGGTTTGTGTACATGAGATCCCTGAAATATGGCTGGTTCCCAAGCAGAAGTGTTAGTTGGGATAATTCTGTTAGTTGTGATCAGTGGTGGGATTCAAATAATTTAACAACAGGTTCTGTGGGCATGGCTAAGTGGGCATGGCTAGGTGGTCATGTGACTGGGTGAGCATGGCTAGGTGGTCAGGTGACTGGGTGGGCGTGGCTGCTGTGTGGGCGTGGCTGGATGGGTGTCATGTGACGGACTGGACGTGGCCAACTCTACACCACATGGGTGGTGCCTTTATGGGATCAGCAGGGTTGGTGAGGGAATCCAGAGGTCTCTGGTGGGGGGAGGGGAGCGGGAGGAAAGAAAGATCCAACATGTGTGTGTGTGTGTGTGTGTGTGTGCGCGTGCAATCTTTCCACAGGGGAAGGGAAAGTTTTATCCGTGCAGGAGCATCACTCGGGCATGCCCCTCACTGCCTGTCTCTGCCCATTTGTGGAAGAGCAACTTCTCCCTCACTGGGTGTTAGCCAAGGGGAAGCAGCAAAATCAGTTTTTATTCCTTTGCTAAAGCTGCCGTTGCTTGGGATCGCCAAACAGCGGAGAGGGAGAGGGAGAAGAGGGCAGCGGCGGCCATTAGCATTGTCTGTGGAGCTAGCAAGAGCAGCAGCAATGCCACCACCTTCTCCCTCTCCCTCCCGGCTGCTGGGCGATCCCGTGTGAAGAAGGGAATGGCAACTTTAGCCAAGGAATAAAAACTGATTTTGCTGCTTCCCTTTGGCTAACGCCCAGCGAGGGAGAAGTTGCTTGATATTTCCACCCCCCAAGGCCAACTGGCAGAGCCCAATCTTTCCACAGAGGAAGGGAAAATTTATTGGAGCAGGAGTGTCACTTGGGCATGCTCCTCACCACCCATCTTTGCCCGTTCTTGACAGAGCAACTTTTCCCTCGCTGGACATTAGCCAAGGGGAAGCAGCAAAATCAGTTTTTATTCCTTTGCTAAAGCTGCCGTTCCCTTCTTCACACGGGATCGTCCAGCAGCCAGGAGGGAGAGGGAGAAGGTGGCGGCATTCCTGTGTGCTGCTGCTCCTGCTAGCTCCACAGACAATGAAAGTAGCTGCCACTGCCCCCTTCTCCCTCTCCCTCTACGTGGCCTTTTTACTTTGTCCTAAGACGAGGGGATGCACTGGGTGCAGGTCACCATCAAAAGTATGGGCAGCCCAGCTCTCAGCTTCTGCTGGCCCTCCAAGTGGCTGCCATCCATTTGTCCTCCCCTCTGCCTCGGATCCTGCTGCTCACAAAGGGGAATGCACTTTTAGGCCAGCCTGGCTGGTGGGTGGGCGAACAGGCAGCCCACTCTGCGCCCGCTTCTCTGCTGTTGCCGATGGGCACAGACCACCCCTTGGGTGTCACCAGCTTGGGTGCAAATGTACTGTGATAAAGGGCCGTCTGGAATGGGCAGCACAAAGGCAAGTTACACTCTGCACACTTCGGCTTCGGCATTCGTTATCCGCCCGCACCATCCCCTCTTGTTGCCACAGCACCATTACCTTTAGGGAACTGCCTCAAAGATCACACGGCAAGAGAAAAGGCAGCTGCAGGTGCTGCCACTGCCTTCCAGTCGGCCCTCGTAATTGGACTCCCTTTCTTCCAGCACTCGTGCGAGGAACCCTGGAGCTTAGCAGCAGCATATTCCATGCCTTAACAAGCCCGCCAGTGACCTTAGTGTGCCTTTCCTCTAATTCCAGCAATTTAACAACCGGTTGGCCCGAACTGGGCCGAACCGGCGTAATCCCACCACCGGTTGTGATCATTCTTTCCCCATGCTGAAAAGTGTTCAGGATACTCAGCATAACATATACTTCAAGCACAGGTTCATTGGTTCAAATATAAAAACAACAGGATACCAGGCATTTGAAGTCACAAGAGCCTTGGTAGTACAGTGGTCTAAAGCACCCTGTTATTAAGACCAGCTGCCTGCAATTACTGCAGGCTCGAATCTCTCCAGGCTCAAGGTTGACTCAGCCTTCCATCCTTTCTAAGGTAGGTAAATTGAGGACCCAGCTGTGGGGGCAATAAGCTGACTTTGTATAAATATACAAAAGGATGAAGGCTATTGCTTAGCACATTGTAAGCCGCCCTGAGTCTCCGGAGAAGGGCGGCATATAAATCAAATTAAAAAAAAAAAGTTACTCAGATGTTTGCAGGTAACACTATATCTGGATTTAGTTTTCTTCTCCAGAAGAACTATCAGGCTAACATAAGTTGATTGGTAACTTATTCCAGAGAGTCTTTGAAAAGAGTGAGCCCAGGCAGCTTTCATTACTATGTTGCTCTTGAAATATGCTTTATCTTGTTTTAATATGGGTCACTGTGTGGTGAGTGTTTTGTTAGCTGACCTTAGGAAAAATACAGCCTGAGTGATGTGAATTTGATTTAGCGGGACAGGAACTGTTGAATTAATTAGATGCTGGACAAGCTACCAGTAATTTGAAGAGCATGAAGGAAGAAAACGGAGCAGCGACAGAACTATACTGAAATAGCAATTAAGCATGAATATGATTTCTTTGGGGAAAAAACACAATTCTTTAAAGTTGAGCTCAACGCCTAGAGATTTCATGTCCGCATAGTTTTCTAGGCAAACACACAAAAGGGCTTTGCCATAATCGTCTTCCAGGTTTTTTAGTTTCTTGTTCTTAATTTCCAGTCTAGCTCACAGCCAGCCCCTTCACTCTGGAACAGCTGGCCGACTGTAGTCAGCATGGTCTCATCCTGTTTTTACAAACTGGAAGGCAGTGAAAACTGTTATCTTTGTTAGGGCCTTTGGCGAGAAGAACCCCAATTAGATGGACAATGGCATTAGGCGATTTTGAGACATTGTTTTAAGTGGGATGTTTGTTACAGCTTTATAACTGTAAACAGGCTTAATTCAGAGAGACAGCAGCATAGAAACAGTATAAGCAAACAAAGAAAAAATAGGAAACCAATCAATTTATCTGCCTCTACTCACCAAATGCCAGTTGTTTGTATCCATTCTCTCTCTCTCTCTCTCTCTCTCTCTCTCTCTGTGTGTGTGTGTGTGTGTGTGTGTGTGTGTATTAGAGAATATTAGTTCTGTATACTAAAAATGGATATCAAGATTCTACAAGTTTTATGGGTATGCAGCAGTGGTGGGTTGCCCTTGGTTCGGACCGGTTCTATAGAACCGGTAGTAAAACCAGAGGGAGGTTCCGCCCACCAACCATGACATCATCAGAACGGTTCTGCGCATGTGTCCCCGTTGTGAACTGGTTGGTAGTAAAGGTAAGTAGAACCCACCCCTGGTATGCAGAGAGTAACTGATGGAACTAAAATGTGTTTAAAAGTTGTTTAAACCTGAACAATAGACATGTGCAGTGAATGTTTAAATCTGGAATGATTCTAACCCAAGCTCTAGTGCAGGGACTAATTCCCTCCCCCCCCCCCCCCCACACACATGATTTTTAGTCTTTCTTAGCCTCTGAATGACTAACCACCACTGTCTTTGCTCCTAGGGCTACTATGTGCGGGATGCCTTAGCAAAGAACATTTATAATCGTCTCTTTAATTGGCTTATTAACAGGATCAACGAGAGCATCAAAGTGAGTATGCCTCACCCTGCTTCATAGTTAGATTCCATTCACAATAATTGAATGAGATCTTTTGAGAGAGCTTTTCTCGGAATTTCTAACTAATACTGTATCGCCATTGCCTTTTAAGTCAAATTGTAATCTAGGACACCTGGAGGCACTGTGTTGGATAAGCCTGGCTAGAGTATTGTTTTCAGTCTTTGTTGAAAAGGCAGGAGGTGTATAGAAATTAAAGCTTTTTACCATGGAAAAGAACACAAAGATGTTCCAGTTATACAAAGATAGCTTTTTAAAAGGTATGCAACAGCTGTTATGAAAACAGCAGCTTAGTCTGGAAAGATGGGAGAGGTGAGGAAGAAACTAAAAATTGCCATTCTTTAGTTCTTTTTGGTATAAGAGGGAAAGAGAGCGAAATTTTCAAAATTTGGTTTCAATTCCATGTGATGATAGAATAGATTTCTTGATGACATCGTAGGAGAGCCATATCCGATTACGGTGCAAAAAAATCAGGAGAAAACTAACAGGATCTTTTCCAATTAACACATTTTAATAAAAGCCACACGCTTTTGTGAATTGCAGCTCACTTGATCGGATGCACAGGGCAGCATTTGATGAAGTGAACGGCAGCTCACAAAGCCTTATGACTTTTAATTCCATTTGTTAATTAGAAAAGGTGTTATCTGATTCCTCCTGAGTGTTTCTTGCTAGGTCTGCTGACCTGGACTATCTTGAAGTAACACTGCCTCTTGCAGCCTTAGTTCACTACATGGAGGAGAAGAAGCTACATTAAGGATTCCCATTAAGGATTTGGAAGTTCCTAACAAGTAGAAACGGACATTTTGCTGTTATGTCACTGAGGGTCTTTGGGCAAGATGCCCTTTCAACCTCACCTTCTTCTTAAGCTTATAGAGAGGATAAAAATGGGAAAACAACACTTTAATTGTTCCTGCTTTCGATAGGGCCGTGATGGCGCGGTGTCACCCTCTCTGCTGGCACCGCGCCATCGCCCCAGGTCAGACCTCCATGGCGTTTCTTTCATGAGCTTCTGTTTCCCTGCAAATGACGAAACAGAAGCTCACGAAAGAAAAAGATCTTACCTCTTGCCTCACTGCCGGTGTTGGGATACCCTGTCTCCTGCCGGCCAGCTGGTCTTCGGGTCTCTGCTGCGCATGCGTGCATGTGCGTGCATGTTCATGCATGTGTACGTCCGCACATACGCACCAGTGGTGGGTTCCTCCTGGTTCGGTCCGGTTCGGCCGAGCCGGTAGCGGTGCCGATATGACGTCACCGAACCGGTTCTCCCCCCCCACCCCACCCCCCACCCCCCAATCTATTGCTGCCTCCTGAGTCCCAGCTGATGACTAGAGGGAAAAAAACTGTTTAAACTCTTGCCGCGGGGCTTCAAAGGGCCGCCCTACAGCTGATCAGTGTTAAAAGCAAACAAATGAGTCGGGTCGTAAGTGCGAGGACTGGTCGTAAGTGCGAGGACCTTCCAGAAATGATTCTGAGCAGCTAGCCACATCCACCTAGTCACATGACATCCAAGCCACATCCACAAAATAAGCCACGCCCACAGAACCAGTAGTAAAAAAATTTAGAACCCACCCCTGATACGCATCTTTCCATTTGGGCATGCGCGCGCATGCAGTTTAGGCACTTGGTGTCTACAAGGTTCTCATAGAGGGTTGTCTACAAGGTTGTCATAGAGGCTTCTAAATTTAGGCCCTGGTCTTATTTTTCCTTGTTTTAATGGTGTGAATTGCAAGAATTAAACCATCCTTCAATATTCAAATCCCTTTCACAATTGGCTAGAAATTGCATTTCAAGTGCCAAATTTAGTCTCTGAATCCTTGAAATGAATGCGCCATGCAGTACGGGGCCTGTCATGCTCTGTCATTTCACACGTTACCACTTTACACTGCCACTTTCTTTATTCGATTTATACAGCCACATTTATCTAATACTTGGCTCACAAAGTTGAAACAAAATATAAAAACCAACAGTAACAAAAAAAAACCCAGCAAAAAACAAATCAAAGCAATTAAAAACAAGGAACCCATAAAACATAAAACATGAAATGAGAAATGCGGGAAGAGTACCAACCAACACCTTAGGAACAATATAGCCATCTCACCAGCTCCGTACAGCCATGAAATCCCCAGGCCTGGGGACAGAACCCTGTCTTCAGGGTTTCCCAAAAGGCCAATAGGGTTGGGGGCCAATCTAACCTCAATAAGGATGATGTTCCAGAGGACGGATGCTATGGCTTCAAATATCCTATGATCAGTGCTGGGATTCAAATAATTTAACAACCAGTTCTCTGCCCTAATGAGCAGCTGAGTAGACGTGGCTCGGTGATCATGTGACCGTGTGGATGTGGCCAACTCAATGTCACTCACATCGATGGGTGCTTCACCTTAGCTGTTACAATGTAATAAGGGTTAACCAGAGAGGCAGTTTCTGTAAGCAGGGCAATACAGATTAGGCTAGAAACCACACCAGAATGTTTCCTTCCTGCCTTCCTTACAGGATTAGCCCTGTAAAGTGGGGAAAAAAAACAAAATCAGATTTCTTCCAACAACCGGTTCTCCGAACTGCTTAGAAAGTTAACAACCGGTTCTCCCGAATACGTGCGAACTGGCTGAATCCCATCACTGCCTATGATCTTTGCACATTGCTCATGCTGTCAGTGTATGATGGGAGCAATAGCACATCCAAACTGTAGGGACCCAAGCCAGGCAAGTCTGCCTTATATGTTGCTTTGCAGCTACTTGGAATAAGATGGAACATAGCAATGAGGTGTGGGGTGCTTTTTCCCTTCCATGCTAGAATTGGTATTCACAATCTGGGTTCAGTATACAAGTGATGCCCTGATTAAAAGAGAAAATTGGGGATACTTTCAGAACATTGGGATTCTTTGAAATTAATCCTCATTTCCACACACACTTCCTCTTAGGTGACAACAACTGAGCGGAAGAAAGTGATGGGTGTTCTGGATATATATGGTTTTGAGATTTTTCAGGTAAGTGTTGGATATTCCTGGAATTATCTTCCTGAACGCATGGATTTAATAAAGAACTACAAATTGGTTTCAGAATTAACTGAGGTTTACTAGTGCTTTAAAGTGTGTGGGTTTGTGTCTGTGGGTCCATGTGTGTGTGTGTGTGTGTGTGTATCTGAAAAACATCACAAGGGATTCAAATATTCCAACCTAATTTAGGTCATGTTTTGATGTATACTTGCCATGAGAACCTGTCAATTTTAGCAATAGTGCAACCTGCAATCACACATCCTACATTCTAGCTTCTTTTGAATCAATATTCCCCTATACAGTAGTAGCCAAAATTGTGAAAACCTTTTGGGAAAAGTGTATTTTTGAGGTTTGATGGTTAATAACACCACTTTTTTTTTTTGGATTTTTGAAATAATCATATTCCACTGCTGGAATGGCCTGGGAATAGCCCAAACCTTAACCCAATTGAAAATCTATAGAGCCGAATAAAGAAACCTGTTATGTCAGAAGCGACCCAGGAATAAAACCCAGTTAATAGAAGCAATCATTCAATCTTGATTTCACATTATAACAGATGCAGAACTAAAAGAGTTGGCTCACTCCATGGGAAGATGTTGTAAGGCCGCAAATCATGCTAGAGGTTACCCAACTAAATATTAACTGATGTGATAATTTGAACTGTAGAAAGCATTTGTAAAAGGGGCCTTTGCAAAGTGCACTGGTGTGAGAAAAACACCCCACTTCAAAGCACCGAAGCAGCTTTCCTCCAGAAAGGTTGGTGCAACTTCTCTGAAGTGTTTTCCTACCTTCAGAGAAGCTTCTACCTGTTTGCATACCTGTACATTAAGGTGACCAGATGTCCCGCTTTTGGCGGGACAGTCCCGCTTTTGAGCAATTTGTCCCGCGTCCCGCGGCGTTTTAAAAAAGTCCCGATTTTTCATTCTGCCTCCTGAATCCCCGCTGATGGCTAGAGGGAAAAAAAACTCTTTAAACTCTTGCCGCGGGGCTTCAAAGGGCCGACCTACAGCTGATCAGTGTTAAAAAAAAATGAATAGACCCATGCCTGCAAAAATAGAAAAAACAGCCCCAGTTAACAGCTTCCGCTAGGTTAATTAGCTGCAAAAAGCTGCAAAAAGTTCCTGGAGCAGATTTCCCCCCCCCACTAGCTATACTGAAAACAAAGGCGAAAGCGAAACTAAACCTGCAACATGACAAAATGAGGCAGAGAGAGATTTCTTTCTTTTTCTTTTTCTTTTTCCTCACCAAAAAAGGTAGGTACAAAACTGCAAACAATGGGAAATTTTGGGCAAAAGAGGAGAGTTCAAGATTTTAAAACACAAAAGAAAAAAAGCTCTATTTAACTAGGGAATTGTAATAATTGAGATACTATTAATAATTGTATATTGTGTTGAAAGCAGAAATGGTTAAGTTGTGGTTTGGAGGAATATATGGGGGAAATTATTTGGTTTATTATTATTGGTAAATATAATTAATTGATTTGTAAGAAATTGGATTGCATGGAAATAATTGGAATATTCATGTTCATATTGATTAATATACAAAAAAGATAGTTATATAACTAATTGATTTATATTAAAATGTTGAATTTGTATTAAACAACTGTATTACATAATTACATAATTAACCAATGTGAGGATGGATATAAAAATAGATGACAATGGGAAGGGGTATAATATAGAATAGAAGGGAAAAATTGAATTTGATTAAGATTAGAGATGAGGATGAAGGGTAATATTGTTTTTTTAAAAAAATAGATGAGGAATAAATATGGCAAAAAGGAAATATAGAAATTGTAAATTTAATTGAAGTGACTAAACGCTGTTTAAATTTGTGAACCAGCCAAATATTCTGTTCAAAGAAAATACATTGCATGTTTGTATGTGTGTTTCTAATTATTGCTATTTATTCATATTTGTTCTCTTTTATTCTTTAAAGTTTAACAATTCATTCTTTATCTTAATATCTTTATATTTGCTTGGGGTTGGCTTTCTTCCCTTTCATCTTTTTTATTGTACAGCAATCTTTCTCCTCAAACCTACCACCACTCTCTTTTCTTTCCTTCTTACTTTCTCTTCCCCCCACCCTCTTTTTCTCCTCCCTACTTCCTCTTCCTTTCTCCTTCTCCTCCTCTCTTCCTCCCTCTCTTACCCTCACTCCTACTCTAATTTCCATTCCTTCATCCCTCTCTATTGCTGTATCCTTTAATGCATATGGACTACTCAGAGGGCTGAAAAAGTTATTTTTGACTGGTCCTCACACTTTTGACCAGTCCTCGAACTTACGACTGTCCTCACATTTTACATTTTTGCCCTATCTTGTCATCATGGTGAAGAGAAGCAGTTGTGAAATGAGTGACATGGTTGTTAAGAATGCTGCATGGGCATAAATATGAGGATGGTCATAAGTGTGAGGACCAGTCAAAAGTGCGAGGACCTGTCAGAAATGACTTTTTTCAGCCCTCTGGTTAGTCCTTTTGTGCATATGGACTACTCAGAGGGCTGAAAAAGTTATTTTTTCACATGACCAGCTAGCCACGCCCACAAAATAAGCCACGCCCACAATGTCCCTCTTTACCAATGTTAAAATCTGGTCACCTTACTGTACATGCAAGGCACTTCCTGGACATGAACAGAGGACTGAGTCAGTTTTCAAAGGTATATACTGTAAGACTTTAAAAAGACGTGGCTGCTTTAAGAGAGGTGCATGTTTTCTTAATTTGTACACCAAATTACAGCTCATTTAGTGCGACCTTAAAAAAAAACACTCAGAAATTTGAAAAAATGAAATTGACAATCTGCAAAAATAGTAAGAACTGAACTTGACAGATTCACATGGAAGAGAAACCAACACAGACAGATTCATTAATCTGTAATCAAGAGAGGAAGCTGTTCTCTATCCATTTTGGAACTACCAAAGATAGAAGATTTTCAGCTGATTGTCCCTCATTCTGCAGGCTATGACCAATGTTCTTTCTAAAAACATTATTAACTCCAAACTTGGTCATGTGGTGAGAAATGGCTCATTGAGCCTGCAAAATGCTAATAACTTGGTTTAAAAC
Source organism: Arizona elegans (assembly GCA_022577455.1). Lineage (NCBI taxonomy): Eukaryota > Metazoa > Chordata > Lepidosauria > Squamata > Colubridae > Arizona > Arizona elegans. The sequence continues at coordinate 20,823,442 of JAKOOJ010000003.1, forward strand.
CTGATGTCCATTATATCTTGTTGGGAAAGGCAAAATAAGAACACTTGAGAAATATGGTGGTACATATAACACCTCTGCTATGCAAGCTGCTTTGGGTGCCACTTTACTTCCTGATCCAATTCAAGGTGTTGGTTTACCCATCATGGCATGGGACCAGGATACTCGAGGAACCATTTTTCCCCAATTACATCAACCCATCCCATCAAGTAAGGAAGACATGCTGCATATCCTGTCAGTCAAGATGTGTTAACTGGTGGGATCTAGGAGGAACCTGACTAGGTGGCTCAGTGGCTAAGACAATGAGCTTGTCGATCAGAAAGGTCGGCAGTTTGGCGGTTCAAATCCCTAGTATAGTTCTCCTGCGTGAGCAGGGAGTTGAATTAGATGACCTCCAAGCTCCCTTCCAACTCTGTTACTGTTACCTTCTCAGCCCTTGGGAGTACCTTACTCATAGAAGCAAGACGAGTCCTCTACGCTTCTAGTTTTCCAGAAGAGTGTTAAGATCTTTGGCAATAAGCATGGAGGTCTACAAATATGATGCAACCCTAGCAATAGCTGGTGGCCTAAGGACACTTCTACTGCCTTATTAACCTCCTAGCCTCTTGAATTTTGTACCTTGATTTTTGTAATCCTTACTTGGTAGATTTTAACCTGTTTTTAGTTCTGTTCTTCCTTTAAGCTTTTCTTTGTGTATTTATACAGTTTTATTACTATGCCGTAAACTGCTCAAAAGTCGCTTAGGTGAGATGTGCAGTATAGAAATTTTATAATGTAAATGAATAAATAATAAATAAATGAGACACAGGTATGTCCTTGCCAGATCTGAAGAGTAATTCCCCAGTGGAATGCTTTCATAACACAGAGTATTTTGCCTGCCAATTTATCATTAGAGAGAGAGAAAGAAAGCAGATGTCAAGACATAATATTCCTGTGATTGAACTGATTATTAGCAGTCCCTTCCATAATAAACAGTTGTAACATTAACATAACAGCCTTAAAACCTCTATAGTTGTTCACTCCTGAAGTACATATGCCTGAGGCTTGCTTGTAGCAGAGTAGTACAAATAAGCCATGGCAAGTGCAGAAAAGAAGAAGCAGCTAACCTAATCTCCAAAGCACCTGAAGGCAGGACAAGAAGCAATGGGTGGAAACTAATCAAGGAGACAATCAACCTAGAACTAATGAAAAATTTCCTGATAGTGAGAACCATTAATCAGTGGAACAACTTGCCACTAGAAGTTGTGGATGCTCTAACACTGGAGGTTTTTAAGAAGAGATTGGAGAACCATTTGTCCGGAATGGTATACAAGAGCCGAGGTATACAAGAGCCGAGGTGGCGCAGTGGTTAGAATGCAGTACTGCAGCTACTTCAGCTGACTGCTAGTTCAGCAGATCAGCAGATCAAATCTCACCGGCTCAAGGTTGACTCAGCCTTCCATCCTTCCGAGGTGGGTAAAATGAGGACCCAGATTGTTGGGGGCAATATGCTAATGCTAATGCAATATGCTATATGCTAACTTTGTAAACCGCTTAGAGAGGGCTGTAAAAGCACTATGAAGCGGTGTAGAAGTCTAAATAATAAATATATGATCTCCTGCCTGAGCTAACTGATGGTAGATAAGGTTCAAATAGAAGACCTCGAAGGCCCCTTCCAATTCTTATTCTGTTAAAATATTCTCAGCAAGTGTCGAGTGCCTGTAGGAGATGACCAGGCTGAGCCCAAGGGAGGGGTCAAATGCATTATAACTCTTGAATCCCTTCGTGCCCACAAGAGATTAAGTCCAGCCCACGTTAAATCCCATTAACTCTTATCTACCATTAATTAGCTTTGACTCTTAGGAGTTCAGATTCTTGTAGAGCGCATAAGCTTGCAGTAAACGGTTGTATTCATTTGAAGGGCCTGGACTTTCCCCATGCTTGACAGTTTCTTTTCTAATAAAATTCTTTCGCAACACAGATAATCAGGCTTGTTGAACTAAGTAGAACTTTAAATGTGTTATTAGACCTCCTAGCTACACCCATCCTTTAGCCTGTTGTCTTTGGTTTTTGATATTTGTCTTGTCTCTTCTTCCCAGGATAACAGTTTTGAGCAGTTCATTATCAATTACTGTAATGAGAAGCTGCAGCAAATCTTCATCCTGCTCACCTTAAAGGAGGAACAAGAGGAATATATTCGTGAGGTAGCCAATTATTTTGTATCTGGGTTGGGTTCACTGATAGAAATATTCATATTCTGTGCCAAAAAAAATTGACCAAGTAATCCAAATGTGCTGAGGTCTACCTTAAACTCAAGGTTAAATGGAATATTTTTTTTAAAAAAATAAACTGGGGTTCTGATAGATTTTACACAGGGGAGGAAATGGCAGATTTGGCTGAATCGGTGATACAAAATGAAGTGATATCTGCAGGACAAATACGTTTCAGTGTACTGTAGTCCATCATGAAGAGCCAGTTTGTTCTACAGGTAATCCTCATTTAACGATTGCCTCGTTTAGTAACTGTTCCCAATTACAATGGTGATAGCAATAGCACTTAGACTTATATACCACTTCACAGTGCTTTACAGCCTCTCTAAGCGGTTACACAATCAGCATATTGCCCCCAACAATTTGGGTCCTCATTTTACCCACCTCGGAAGGATGGAAGGCTGAGTCAACCTTGAGCCTAGTGAGATTTGAACTGCTAAATTGCAGACAGCCAGCAGTTAGCAGAAGTAGCCTGCAGTACTGCACTCTAATCACTGCGGCACCGTGATGAAAAGGTATGAACAATCCTTTTATTTTTTAAGAAACAGTTTTATTAAAAGTTTTTAAAAAGAAGATTAAAAACCCATACGGACTAGTAAATGCAAGAAAGAAAGAAAGAAAAAAATTAAGGAGAAATCTAAAAGTGCAAGAAAGGAAAAGTTAAAGAAAAGAAAAGAAAGAAAAAAGATACAAAGAAATAGCTTCCAATCTTCTTTGCAGCAGTTATCAGTATAATTATAAATTTATCTCTTACTCCATGATTGCAACATAATTGCATAATCTCTTCTTTCTATAATCTTTCCTTTCTAATCATCAAAACCATAAATCGTAAGTTCATTTTTTTTCTGTTTTCCGCAAGAAGTCTATAAGGGTTTCCAGCCAGCAATAAATGTAGATATTGTCTTTTCTCTAATCAAAGAAGTTAATTTAGCATCTCAGCAAGTTCCACCATCTTCACCAATCATTCTTCCAGTATAAGTATTGCCAAATCTCGCTGCAATTATCATATACAAAAACGAAGTTCCATGGCTTTTTTTCAACTGTTTGTCCATCATGTCAATTGTATACTGATCCTTAAAATCTTTGGTATCAAAATATGTATTTAAATCCAATTTCTTTGGATTGTTATATGTTCATCAAGCATGATAATATTTCCAACATATATTTGAACCACCTTTTAAATGTTGCAGTCATCTTTTTGCCAAACTCTTCAAACATTTTCTGCAATAAATTTGATGAAATGCTCTTTGTCTGTAAGTTCTTCTAGTGAACTCTTGTGTTTTCACCAAATTTGGCAGCTTTGCTTGGTTGTTATGGAGAGAAAGTATGTCAGCTACTACTGTGAAAGTAAAAGCAGACTTCTCTCCACTCCCCCAGGGGTGGGCTTCAAAACTTTTACCAAGGGGTTCTCTGCCCGGTTGCTGGGTGGGAGTGGCCATGGTGTGGGCATAGCCTAGTTGGCCTCCTGCACCATGGCGGGAGGGGGGCGTTTTTGCCCTCCCCAGGTTCCAGTGGCTTTCTTCGACCCTCTGGGAGGGCGAAAATGGCCTCCCCAGGCTCTGGAGGCCCTCTGGAGTTCCTGAACTTCCGGTAGGCCCATTTTTCGCCCTTCCTGAGCCTCTGTGCATGCCCTGCACTTACCTGCATCCAAAATGGGCCACATGGGGACTCCTGGGAGGGGTGGGGTGGGGTGATGGGGCCAGTCAGGAGTGGGATTTGGGGGTTCTCCAAACTGCACAGAATCTTAGCTAGAGGTTTTCCCGAACCCCTGCGAACCCCCAGCAGCCCCCCTGCTCCCCATTTTGCATCTTTCTATTTTGAACACTTTTGTTCCAACTCTGTAGTTGCAGTCCCACAATTTAGCTCATATTATCCTTCTTTTTTTAAAAATAATCCAATTACTACTATCCTTAAAAACAAACAATCAACAGTCCTATGAAGTTCTGGTCTATTAATTGAATTAATTTTATTATTTTCAAAGGTACTTTAAATTATACAAAAATCCATGTCTCCTTTGTCTATTTAAAACTTTCTTAGATCATGATCTTGTTAATTTTTTTGCTTTTAAACTAAAACACTTTAAAATAGTGAGGGGGGTTCCTCTTCCTAATTTCAAAAAGAAGGCACTCACTGAGAGTCTTTGACCTTCGCTGTTGCTCAGAATATCTCTTTTAGGATGTGAAGTAATTAAAAATCATAAAGTGTTTTAAAATGTGAAGCTTTTACCAGTCAAATGTCTCTGAAGGCTGCACAAAAATTAAGGGCACCTTGTAAATTTCACCCAAGGCATTCAACCCACAATCAACCACAAGAAACTAAATTCCTGGGCAATTCTGGAGCACCAGTGGGTAATCTCCTGATTTCTCCTTCCTCCAGAGAAATTTGAATCAGATCTAGGCCGTTGATCAACCAGGAGTTGGTCTCAAGAGTTTCTCCCTGTCACTTCTCTGTCTTGGTCAGATGTCATAAGAGTTTTCCACACACACATTGTAATAAGCAGTATCATAAGACTCCTTCTATTGCTGATGTAACTTTCTTTTTTCCTCCCTCCCAGGGCATTACCTGGACCCATGTGGATTATTTTGATAACAGCATCATTTGTAACTTGATAGAAGATGTAAGTTGCTTTCAAAACAAGGGAGGGTGAAGTAGGGGCAATGTCAGTACCAGCCAAATCTATTCTTTTTGTTAATGCCTGTAGAGTGTCCAGAGTCTTTGCAATGTATTGCAGTGTTGGCACTCTGACTAAAGAAACCTGGATGCAAATCTGCATAAATCGTTGGGAATTTGATAGCTTAGAGTAGACCATTATTCCCTGACCTTAGCATTCTGCAGATATGGGCATTTTAACTTCCAGAAATAGTCATGCTGGTTGGGGAAGTTTGGATACCTAGAATATTTATTTATTTATTTATTTATTTGTTTGTTTGTTTGTTTGTTTGTTTGTTTGTTTTGTCAAGCACCTATTAGATAATATATATATATTATCTAATAATATATATAAACATGATTTGAGTACAAAAAATAGATACAAATAAAGGGAACATTAGGACAGGGATGGTAGGCACGCTGGTGTTCTTATGCACGCCCCTTACAGACCTCTTAGGAATGGGGTGAGGTCAACAGCAGACAGTCTTAGGTTAAAATTTGGGGGGTTTGGGGAAGAAACCAGAGTCAGGTAGTGCATTCCAGGCATTGACCACTCTATTGCTGAAGTCATATTTTCTGCAATCGAGTTTGGAGCTGTTCACTTTTAAGTTTGTATCTATTGTGTGCTCGTGTATTGTTGTGGTTGAAGCTGAATTAAGTCATTGACAGATAGGACATTGTAGCAGATAATTTTATGAGCTACGCTTAGGTCGGACCGAAGGCGGAGTAGTTCTATGTCCAGGTTGGGGGATACTGACTTAGAATCTATGCCAAAGTAACTTTGAAAATTGATGGGGAAGATTGTCTGTGAGCCCCCACCCCACTCCAAATCTCTCCATAGCTTCAAGGAGCCTCTATTAGCAAGATGTGGTGTGGTCTGGAGAGCTTCAGGGTATATAGATTTTTTTTTAAAGATCACCACTGCCTTTTTTTTCCCTGATGTTTCAGACAATTGTTCAAACTGTGCAAGGTCTGGAGTGAAAAAATACAGGGAGAACAGCATTATAATTGGTACCTCTTTTAACAGAACAAAAGCGGAATTCTAGCTATGTTGGATGAGGAGTGCCTTCGCCCTGGGAAAGTGAATGAAGAAACATTTCTGAACAAACTTAACCAGGTCTTTGCAACACATCAGCGCTTTGAGAGCAGAGTTACCCAGAATGCCAAGCACATCATGGATGCTAGCTTACCTGTCAACTGCTTTCGAATCCAACACTATGCTGGAAAGGCAAGTACTGTTGGGGGTCGTTCTCAGTTCTTGGAAGCAAAGAAGGAAGAGAATAAGAAGACCACTGTATGTGGGGACGCGGGGCACATAAGCCCAGTTTTCTAAACTTAGTAATCTTGGGTCTCTTTGGAGAGGTTCTCAATATTATTAGTGATACGGTCCCTAGCACTATAAAACTAATTAAAAGAGTTCAGTCAGGGAAGTTAGATGAGTATTTTGTGTCTGGACTGAAATGTAAGCCAGGCAAGGGTAGATAACAAAGGGTAGATAACAAAATGTATGATGTAATGATGTAGAATGAGTGAGAACTCATACATATGTAGATACATACATGAATGTATGTATATATATTATATACATTAAAATATTTCTCTTTGGGAGTAAATAATATTATGCAACATGTAGAATAAGAGTAAAGGGTGGTGAACAAATACATTAAGGCAAGAGATAATAAAGAAGGGATTTGGATCAAATGGAACCAGGAGCATATAGTTATAGTAGTATAGAAAAGGAAAATGTGACACAAACTTTATTATCTCTAGTGTCATTAAAAATGGGAAAGAAGCAGTGGTGGGATTCCGCCAGTTCACACCACCAGGAGAACCGGTTGTTAACTTTCTGAGCAGTTTGACAAACTGGTTGTTGGAAGAAATCATTAGGGTAGAGAACCGGTTGTTAAATTACTTGAATCCCACCGCTGGAAAGAAGACACAGGAATTATTATTATTATTATTATTATTATTATTATTATTATTATTACTATTATTATTTGAATTTATATCCCGCCCTTCTCCCCGAAGGGACTCAGGGCGGTGAACAGCCAAAAATTAAAATAACATACAATATAAAAGTTAAAATAACTAAAATTAAATTAAATTAATCGGCCTCCCAATTTAAAACCCCAAGCTATACAATTAAAAAACTAACCCATAAAACCTATTCAAGCCAGGCCGGCTTGCTGAAATAAAAACGTCTTCAGGGCCTTATGGAAAGTGCGGAGATCCGGGATCAGCCGTATTCCGGGAGGTAGCTCGTTCCAGAGGGCGGGTACTCCCACAGAGAAGGCTCTCCCCGTGGGGGCCGCCAGCTGACATTGCTTGACCAACCCTGAGGAGGCCCTCTCTGTGAGAGCGTATTGGCCAGTGGGAGGTTATCGGTAGCAGAAGGCGGTCTCATAAATACCCTGGCCCTAAGCCATGGAGCGCTTTAAAGGTGAGAACCAACACCTTGAAGCGCACCCGGAAGACCACCGGAAGCCAGTGCAGCTCGCGCAGGAGAGGTGTTATATGGGAGCGCCATGTCGCTCCCGTAATCACCCGCGTGGTCACATTCTGGACCAGTTGGAGCCTCCGGGTGCTCCTCAAGGGGAGCCCCATGTAGAGAGCGTTGCAGTAGTCCAGGCGAGAAGTGACGAGAGCATGAGTGACTGTGCATAAGGAATCCCGACTCAGAAAGGGGCACAACTGGCATATCAGACAAACCTGATAAAAAGCCCCCCTGGCCACGGCCGTCATGTGTTCTTCTAAAGACAGCCATGTGTCCAGGAGGACGCCCAAGTTGCGAGCCCCCTCTGTGGGGGTTAATGACTCGCCCCCAATACCCAGCGATGGCACCAGCTAGCTATAGCGGGATGTCGGCATTATGTACCAGGAACAAAATTTATAGTTATGGACACTAGATAAAGGCTAGTTTATCATAGAAACAGACACAGTTTGGGGAGCAGGAACAAATTTAGAAATCTGAGAGCACTTTCATAAATTGGCTGCTACCTTGCAAACTGGTAAAATTTATGACATGGTAAGTCAGACACAAAGCTTCGCATTTACCAGAAAGTAAATGAGATGCCCAAGATGTTCTCCACCTCCGGGACTCCTTAGTGGGGTTCCAAGGCATAATAACAAATAATAAATAAATGCTAATAAATATGATGCTAAAAGCAGATTAAATTGCAGCACAGAGAAATACGTTGTGAAGTTCCTTTAGGAAAAATGATGAACAGAGTTGTGGGCGTAAGCCAGAATATTTACTAACCATTTAATGGTGGACATGATGCTTCCTTTCCGTGAGTTTCCTAAACACAATGATAGATGAAGCACTGTGCCTGCCAAAGGATATGACTAAAGCCAGTCTCTCCCACAGGTAACTTACAATGTGACTGGATTCATTGAGAAGAACAACGACCTGCTCTTTCGAGACCTGTCACAAGCCATGTGGAAGGCCAAGCATGTTCTATTACGCAGCCTCTTCCCTGAAGGAGACTCCCAAAAAGCCTCACTCAAGCGCCCACCTACAGCCGGTTCTCAGTTCAAAGCCTCTGTGTTCACCCTCATGAAAAACCTCTATTCCAAGAACCCCAATTATATCAGGTAATGAATGCCTACTTCCATGTGAGGAACTCCAATTTAGGATTGAATTGCATTGGGCTTTAGCTAAACGTATGGATTAGTTTATTCTGTCTCAACAAGGCTCTGCTCATATTCCCTCTGCTGTTAGGTGTATCAAGCCTAACGATAACAAGATGCCGGCTGTATTCACCGATGGTCTGGTCCGAGCACAGGTGCGCTACCTTGGGCTGTTGGAAAATGTGCAGGTCCGGCGGGCTGGCTATGCCTTTAGGCAGGCTTATGAGCCATGTCTGGAGCGTTATAAGATACTCTGCAAGGAGACCTGGCCACGTTGGAAAGGAAGTGGAAGGTAGGCCAAAGTCCTGTGCTAGAGTTGTTGTTGGCAAGGCCTTGTGATAACCTTCAGTATTCAGCAGAAGGTCCAGATGGTGAAAGCTAATGGTTTAACACAGTATAATGTGCTTCAAAGGAATTTTGAAAAGTTGTGATGAACAGATATGGTTGCAGAGAACATGACAGGGACATCCCATAACTACAGGTAGTCCTCAACTTAGAACAGTTCATTTAGTGACTTATGACCGTTTTTCACACGACCTTTGTAGCAACTCCATTCATGTGATTTAAATTCAAGCGCTTGGCAACTGGTTCATACTTATGATGGTCGCTGTGTCCCAAGGTCACGTGAGCCCCTTTTGGTCTTCTGAGAAACCGTCAATGGGGAAATGGGGATTCACTTAACAACTATGGTACTAACTTAGCAACTGCAGTGATTCACTTAACAAACTTGGCAAGAAATGGGGCAAAACTCATTCAACAAAGCTCTCACTTAAAAACAGAAATTTGGGGGGGGGGTCAATTGTGATCGTAAGTCGAGGACTACATGTATTCTAGGCATGAGTCTGTATAAAATTGAGACACTATCTGGGGAATTTAGTTGGTGGTGGCGTAACCAATACCTCTTGATGTTTGGCTAAGGAACTGTGGACACACAGTTGTTTGCTAAACTTGTGACCACAGCACTTATTTGCCTACTTAAACAATATCTGATCTCTTCTCCTTTCTGGTACAGGGATGGTGTTCAAAGTATCTTGAACAGTTTGCCTATTGACCTCAAAGAACTGGCATATGGACACACCAAGATTTTCATCCGAAGCCCATCCACGGTGAGCTAATGGTACTTCAGGGCAACAGAGGCTGAAGAGATCATGATCGCTATGCTAGTTAAAAGGAAAAGAAGATTTTGCTTGTAGGACTCTGCTGGATAACTCCTCGCTTTGAATTTCCTTGTTGAAAGCAGGGATTTTAATGCCTCCTAAAAATATGCCTGTGCAGCTAATCCATTTTTTTCCTTTATATTCTCTCGCTTCAGTGATAGCAGACTCTTGCCGCTGTTGCTTCCTCTTTTTTTTGATTCCACTGGTGTATTGATTACACAGTGAAAGATTTGCTCATCATAATATGATGTGCTCAACCAGATTTGGCTGTCTAATTACATACGGAGAACAAGAAAGAGCAATTGAAACAAATGTTTTGGAAAGAAGTGCTGAAATAACATACAAAATATTGTCAACCCCTCCAGCACTGTTAGAATAATTATCGCTTAGCTGCAACTGCTCATATTTATATAGTGTGATATGAATAAATCTAAAGTATATCACTGCTTCCTGCTGAGTCTTATCAATCCCTTAACTAAAACAAAAGGGGGAAAAAATGACAAATCCTTCCCAGTGCTCTTCCAATTCCTTAGGAATTTATTGTAGTTTTCTAAAGTTTACATTAACTAACCCAGAACTGAACTACTGAAAGGAGTAATGAAAACTAATGAATCTTGACTGGCCTAGAGTGATAAGCAGGATCAGATTAGCTGGGTTGGAACCATCAAGAAATCCTTGTGCTGCAGGCAAGACAGGGAAATCAAAAAAGCATTTCATAAGAAAGCAATGGCAAAATCCCTTCCGGGCCATGCCAAGAAAACTGTGTGAAGGTATTGAAGGAGATATTACAGATAGCCCTCAACTTACAACAGTTCATTTAATGACCATTACAACAGTACTGAAAGAAGTGACTTTATGACCGTTTTTCACACTTTAGGACCATTGCAGCATCCCCTTGGTCACATGATCATTGCCATTTCAGATACTTGACAACTGACTCACATTTATGATGGTTGCCATGTCCCAGGCTCATGTGATTCCCTTTTGCGACCTTCTGACAAGCAAAGTCAATAGGAAAGCCAGATTCACTTTACAACCATGTTACTAACTTTAACAACTGCAACGATTCACTTAACGACTGTGTCGAGAAAGGTCGTAAAAGGAGCAAAAGTCACTTAACAATTGTTTCACTTAGTGATATGCATTTCGGGTTCAATTGTGGTTGTAAGTCAAGGACCACCTGTAATTGGTAGCCATATTGGAGATGTTTCCTTGAAAAAAGAAGACTGTGTTGTGGAGAGAAGAGGGACATATTAAACAATGAGAAAGGGGAAATTTTGCAGGAAATAATCTTCCAAACCTCACAATGTTCATGAGATTCTCGAGACAAAACCCACAAAGAATAGGACCTACTGACATTTAACCAATTAGGCCTGTGATGGCGAACCTATGGCATGCGTGCCACAGCTGGCACACAGAACCCTCTCTGCGGGCACGCGAACTGTCGCCCAGCTCAGCTCCATTGCACATGGGCGCATGCGCCTCCCTCTGGCCAGCTGATTTTTGGGATGTGCAGGGGGCGTGGCGCATGCGGGAGACCCGTGCAAATGCGCGGGGGGTTGTGCACGCATGCACAGAGGGCGAGGAGAGCATGGGGGTGTGGTGTGCCCCCCACAGCCCATGTTTTGGTTCAGGAGGCTCCTAGGAGTCTCCACGCGGCCCGTTTTGGATGCCAGGTAAGGGCAGGGCCCACATGGAGCCTGGGGAGGGCAAAAAATAGTCTTCCCAGAAGTTCTGGAAGTCCGGAAATGGGCCCATTTCTGGCTCTGGAGGGCCTCCGGAGCCCGGGGCGGCCATTTTCGCCCTCCCGGAGGCTCAAGGAGAGCCTCCAGAGCTTGGGGAGAGTGAAAACGCCCCCTCTCCCCGCTGTGGTGCAGGTGCCCGAGTAGGCCAAGCCCACCATGGCCATGCCCAGCCAGCAACCAGGCAGAGAACTGGTTGCTAAAATTTTTGCATGCGCAAGGGTGCGGGGGGTTGTGGGGGGGTCATCCATGTATGCACAGGGGCATTGCATTATGGGTGCTGGCATGTGCACGCACTGTCACACATGCGTGCGTGCACTTTTGGCACACAAAGGGAAAAAGGTTAGCCATCACTGAATTAGGCTTAGGTTAAAGAACTACAGGGAGCCCTTGACTTATGATCATTTGTTTAACAGTTGTTCAAAGTTACGATGGTACTGAAAAAAATAACTTACAACAGGTCCTAAGACTTACAACCCTTACAGCATCCCCACAGTCATGTGGGGTATGTGGCAACCGGCATGTATTTATGCTGGTTGCAGCATCCCAGTTCGCATGATTCGCATTTATTACCTTCCCAGGGGGTTTCAGACAAGCAAAGTCAATGGGGAAACCTGGATGACCGTGGTATTTCACATAACTGTGTCAAATATAGTCATAAATATAGTCATTAAGTGAGCACAGCTCACTTAATGACCACATTGCTTAACAACGGAAGTTCTGGTCCCAATTGCGGTTGTAGGTCAAGAACTACCTATGTAAAATGCTACCTGTAGTCAAATCTCAGTCCATATTGGTGACTTTCCAACCTTCTTTACAGCTTTTTGATTTGGAGAAGAGACGCCAGCAGCGAGTAGAGGAGTTGGTTGCCTTAATCCAAGCAGCTTTCCGAGCATGGAAGTGTCGTAAGCATTACCAAGAGATTCGCAGGAGCCAGATCCTTATTTCGGCTTGGTTTCGGGGCCAAAGAGTAAGAAGCAAACAGACACTGCATTGTATATGTTTAGCTGCTTTTAACAAGCAAAGTCTAGTGATTTTGGTGCAGAGAGTGCAGAGAAGAGCAACAAGGATGATTAGGGGACTGGAAGCTAAAACATTTGAAAAAGAGTTGCTGGAATTGGGAATTGTTTATTTTAATAAAAAGAAGGATTAGGAGTGACATGATAGCAGTATTCCAATATTTCAGGGGTTGCCAAAAAGAGGGAGTCAAACTATTATCCAAAGCACCTGAGGGTAGAACAAGAAGCAATGGATGGAAACTAATCAAGGAGTGAAGCAACCTAGAACTAAGAAGAAATTTCCTGACAGTGAGAACAATTAATCAGTGGAACAGCTTGCCTCCAGAAGTTGTGAATGCTCCAACACTGGAAGTTTTTAAGAAGAGATTGGACTGGCCATTTGTCTGAAATGGCATAGGATTTCCTGCCTGAGCAGGGAGTTCAACTAGAAGACCTCCAAGATCCCTTCCAACTCTGTTATTCTGGTTTTGCAAAGGTCTCTATGGCAATTCAGCTTTAAGTCTTTGTGTAGCCTGTGCCCATAACGACCAGTGCCAGATCCACCCAACTACATTGTACTTTCTTGGGTGCAAATCTCTATTAGGATTTACCTTCTCTGCTGAGAGCAGCCTTCAGAAATTCTTGAGTTTGCTTAGTGGCAAGATATGGAGAATATGCATCCAACTCCCACTGTAGCATGGGGACAGAACAAGAAAGGGCAACATTTTAGGGGCTACTGACCATATTCTATTAATGCGATTAATTTCAGTAACAGGACTACAATGACAGGATATCACACGTACTGAAGATAGTGTGTGCTTTTCCTCTCCATTTTCATGTTGAAAAACCATATAAAATTGCACTTCTTGCACAACCCTGTCTCTTGGGTCTTCAAGGCGGGAATGGAGGGGGTGGATTCAGTAGCCACATGATATCCATAGGTTGACGATCACACACATGTGGAATAGAACTTCTGCCAGGATGAAACTAAGTAAATGTTGGTGTGGACCAGTGATGGGTTTCAAATTTTTTTACTACCGGTTCTGTGGGTGTGGCATGGTGGGTGTGGCATGGCTTGGTGGGCGTGGCAGGGGAAGGATACTGCAAAATCTCCATTCCCTCCCAATCAGCTGGGATTTGGGAGGCAGAGAATATTTGCTGGTTCTCTGAACTACTCCAAATTTCTGCTACCGGTTCTCCAGAACTGGTCAGAACCTGCTGAAACCCACTTCTGGTGTGCACAATATCTTTGGCTGCTATGCGTGCAGATCAAACAAAAAACTAGTTTGCCTACTATCTGTTTCTGCATCTCTCTAGTAAAGTAGACGTTTTATTTTGCAGGAAAGGAAGAAATATTTAAAAATCCAAACATCAGCTATTCTTATTCAGGCCTATATCCGAAGTTGGAAGGTAAGGAATTGTGTGTAATGGATATAGCCAGGCACTTAGAGATTGTGGATTAAATGCAAAGTTAACATTTGTAATTAAGAAATTGGAGATGTGTTGCTAAATTTATCTTTATTTGCCTTATTTCATATTCAAACCATTACAGAACAAAATGTGCAATCATAGTATTCTGTTCTTTTGAGCATAGTCAACATAGGACAGTCTTCTGAATCCTGTTGCCTTTTAGATATCCTAAACTTAATGTTCCTAGTTTTCACCAAGATGCTAAACAGAAGGATGAATAAATGAATTTTCATACAATTTCCTGGATATTGATAACATGCTTTTGAAATATGCATGCAAACCACAGATGTACAGTCAATGACTTTGCAGAATCTCAGGGTAGAATATAGATATAATATGTGATGTTCACTTGTCTATGAGAAATAGGAATGAATTCAATAGAAATGAACAAACAACTCAATCCTTCCTCCCACCCCCACCCCCCAAAAAAAGTCTGTTCCGTATACAAGACACAATATGGGAAATAGATATCACAATTGGTGCAGGACTGGAGCTAATGTGATTATTGTGCTAGATAAAATATGCAGCAGGATTTTGTTGACCATATAGAAAATCTTGGTTATTCCTGGTTTTCCAGTGATATCTTCAGTTGCATTTTCATAATTTGAAGGGCCTTAGAATCCTATTTTCCATCGCCTATTATATTTGAATTGGTGCGATCCGATCAGTAGAGCAGGACACAGAAATGGTTAATGATGAAGGGAATGAAAGCGGTTTTCAGAGACCTTGAACCAATTCCAAATGACACAATAGGATCATGCTATAAAAAGAAATTACAAAATGCCAAATGTGAGGTGAGGAAAACGAAACCACTGCTTTATTTACTGGCACAATATACTTAATGACAGGATTCCAGTTATACTATGATACCCACATCTTATGAAAAGTCCTTTCTTTTTTCCTGAAACTTGATTTCTATAATACTCAGTTGCTCCTGTACACATCTTCATCTGTGAATTCAGATGAAGTAGCAATAAAGTTTATATCACGCAATGCTATACTTGCGAATGTCCCATCTGAAGGGTATAGTTCGCTCCATAATGGAGAAGAGTCTTATCATATGTTACGTTGTGTGCCAGCTAATTCATTTTCTTTTGAATTAGCAAATTGTCAATTTTTCAAGTGGTTATGTTTGTATTATGTTTAATTAATTATGTTTCTAATTATGTTAATAAATAATTTATATTTATCATAAATATTCATAATATATATTTATATTTATAATATATATTTTACAATATTTTATTATATATAATATTTTTTACACACACACACACACACACATACATACATACATATATATATATATATATATATATATATATATATATATATATATATATATATATATACATACATACATACATATGTAAAAAGTTAAAATCTCGGGTGTATATATATGTATGCATGATGTGTGCCCAACACCAGACTCAAGATAGCACATGACACCACCACCAATCATCCTCACCAGATTCAAACCCAAACCTATCCCATAGATGAAACACAACCACCATCCAGAAGCCAGACCACGTGCTGCACCCCCCTCCGATCCCCACACAAAGCAAACTGACACATGCCATGAACACATGGCAAGACCTCAAACTCGGAGCCAAACCAAAGCCCGGGATGTGGCATCACAGCCATCTGCTCAGGACATTACATCAAAAAACTCAGGATATCACAACACTAGAACTCAGGATGTTAACAGATAGCCCATTACCCAGGTCGTTAAAACACAAAAGACTAATGGGCACACATCAAGGACCTCACCCACACAGGATGTTACGAAACAGCTGACTAATGTGCAAACATTAACTCCATCAACCAATCAAGATGTAACAACACAGACAACCAACCCGCTCACAGCAACAAAGCCAGCACTCCAAACCTCCCCACCAGTATTTATAGAGACGGCAGCTCCGATCACGCTTTCCTTGCACAAGCACAAAGCTGAAGACACCAGCCTGAAGATGACGAGTGAGACCTCGTCGAAAATAAGACCCTGTCTTATATTTTTTTGAACTCTGAAATAAGTGCTTGGCCTTATTGCCATGGACTCAAAAGCCCAATTGGGTTTATTATCAGGGGATGTCTTATTTTGGGGGGAAACAGGATATACACATATACACACACACATACATATATAATATGTATATAAATATAATATATATTTATAAAATTATTGAATTTTTATAAATTAAATTAACATAATTAAACATATTAGGTTTAATTATGTTAATTTAATGAACATATGAAGAACGGTTGCAGGAATTGGGTATAGCTAGTTAGAGAAAAAAAGGACTAGATGACAGGTCTACTGTACCACAGTTTACACAACAAGGAGTCCTGTGGCACCTTAGAGACTGAGTACTATAACAGCAACCTCAAGACAAACTGTGAAAATGGAATCTGCTCACTGTCCCCCTTTTTCTATGGGCTCCTTTGGGTTTCTTATCTATCCTTTCCTTTCCTCTACAGTCTCGTAAACTCCTGCGAGAGTTAAGGCAACAGAAATGTCGAGCTCAGGCTGCCACCACCATTTCTGCTTACTGGAAAGGTTATCAGGTATGATTGGGGAACATGCCTAGATCTAAGCACAGTGGCCCTGATTAGCCCTCCCTTATTCATACCTCTTTAGTCGGGGGTGAAATCCAAAATTTTTCCCTACTGATTCTGTGGGCATGGCTTGGTGGGCGCAGCAGGGGAAGGATACCGCAAAATCCCCATTCCTTTCCCATTCCTGGGGGAAGGATATTGCAAAATCTCCATTCCCACCCCACTTTGAGGCCAGCCAGAGGTAGTATTTGCCGGTTCTCCAAACTGCTCAAAATTTCCGCTACCGATTCTCCAAAATCTGTTAGAACCTGCTGGATTTCACCCCTGCTCTTAGTTAATTCTCTGTTTTCAGGATGTTCAGCTTAAAACCTAAGCTACTCTTCTTTATGGAATGCAGAAGAATCGGCATGAATTAGAATTAACTCTTGCCTTTGTAACACAGTTATACTGAACATTACCTATGGTAATAGTATAAAATGAGTCCCAATTGACTTTCCCAAGAATTTCTCCCCTTACGGGAATCTATGCAGTACATTAAAAGATATAACTTTGCAGGAAAAGTTGCTTCTACATTCACAAAACCTTTTCCCCAGTTTTCTGAAAGAAGAGGCAAAAGTGACATCCACATATATTTATATTAGTTCAGTGCAGATTAATAGTCATCCCTTTTTTTTTGTTCTCTGGTGTTCTAGCTTGGTGGAGGATATTCTTTTCTTTAGAGATCCTATCTTCCTTCCTGTCACCCCTCATATATTCATCTAGTCCTCAAGTTACAACCATTTGTTTAATAACCATTCAAAGTTACAGTGGTGCTAAAAAAAGTGATTAACAACCAGTCTTTGCACGTATGACCATCAAAACATCCTTGCAGTCATGTGATCAAAATTTGGACCCTTGGCAACAGGCATGTACTTACAAAGTTTGCAGCATCCTGGAGTCATACAATTACCATTGGTAACCTTCCCAGGGGCCTTCCAACAAGCAAAGTCAATGGGGGAAGCTGGATTCACTTAATGACTGTGATGATCAGTGGTCCCTGATGTTGTAAAATCAGGGACCACTCACTAAATGACTGCATCACTTAGCAACAGAAGTTCTGGCTCCAATTGTGTTTATAAATTGAGGACTATATAGTACAATTCCCACAATGACCCAGAGAATAGAAACAAGGTAGCTAATTCCAGAACTTTAGAACTGTGCAGGAATGTAGCCTTAAGAATACAAGAATATAAAAATAAGAACAACAAATGTAAATATTATATACAAGAGCCATAAGGAAGAAACAATCGTCCAGTCCTGAATGGTATGCTTTGTGCACAAAGTCACAGATTCACTACCTGGTGCATTACCCAATAAGAAATGTTAGCAGATAAAGATCAGACAGCAGATAACATCAGACAGTATGAATAAAAACTCTGTCCATGTTATTCCTGTAATATGTTGCTAACATCTATTTTTCCTCCTCACAGACAAGGAAGGAGTATAAGAAATATTTCCGCTCTGGGGCCTCTGACCGTATTGCCAATTTTGTTTACCGAAGACTGGTAAGTGTCTCCCAGAATGACTTCAAAGTGGAAAATAACTAGCAAAAAAAAAAGTCTATTGAACCTATAACTAGTAAAAAAAAGTCTGTTGAAAAAATCCATTGAACCATAACTAGCAAAAAAAAGTCTATTGAACCATAATTAGCAAAAAAACCAAACCAAAACAAAACAACCCTTTAGGAATTGAATACCTAGAACCTTTTGGGCTCAGCGTATCAAAAATTCGGACCATGCCTAATTTGACTCTCAGTTTGTCATACCCCCTCACCCACAAACAAAGGATCTAGGCCAGCTTAAACAGTGGCCCTTGGCGGCAGCATTCAGGCTGGGCCTGAAGTAGAATCTCGGTCCGCAACTCAGGCCTAACATCACCACCACACTCAAAAAGAGCACCTCACACCATCCCCCAAAGTATTTGGGTCTTGGGGAAACAGCACGATTGTCTCCATGGCCCAGCACCCTCAGGGATGTAGCGTGTGGTGCTTACCTTCGAGCAGTGTTCTCTTTCTGGTGACAGGCCCTTGCTGCCTGTCCGAGGCTGCTCTGGGTCTCACGAAGGTCTTCGTTCTCAAAACAGCTTTGAGAAGTGCTCTTATATGTCCTCTGCAGCATCCAAAAACCACACAAAACTGTGCCCCATTCTCACGTGTCTTTCAGTGGTTTTCGAGGCTACGCAAGAGTTTTACCCAATTCCCATACAACTTCCATGGCTTCCAACTTTTGCATAAGAACAGGGCGTGCTTTTGGGAATGTTTGCTGTTAATTTTGATTTATGTTGATATGTCACTCAGAACGTGGTGTGGCAACTTTGATGCTTACCATTACTGACTTAGAATAACAACTCTTGCCTTTATAAGAGGATGCATAGACATAGCTGCATATATACAGTTTCCGATACATGACGTCCAGTGGTTAGCCAAGGAACAGTCTATAGCTCAGGATAAGAACTTAGGAGATTCAGTCTTTGGAACCTACAGCCATGGTAAAAGGACTCTGACCTAACCTTTGTGAACTGCACCATTTTCAGTAAACAGATTCAGTTTGTTAAATAATCATATCAGTGAAAGTACCTGCATGTGTGTAGTTATTCTTTCTCACAAGCCATCTTACTTACGTTTATCTTGTTTTGCAAACTCAGAGATCTTTGGCTTAAAGCAGGGGTCACCAACCCTTTGGACCTCAGGGACCACTAAATTCATAATTTTAAATCCCGTGGACCACTAATATGAATGTTTTTGAAAGATAAATAGTATTTAGTGCAATATAAAAAATGCAAATAATTTTTCTGCGGAAAAATTTTCCGCAAAACTTCCACCAAAATTTTCTCGCGGGCCACCAGTGGCCCATGGACTACCAGTTGGTGACTGCTGGCTTAAAGTATCTCCATGCACCTTAAAAAACCCATGAAAACTCATTTGCTGTCACTAGTAGTACATGATGTACTGCAACTTGGAAAACTGCCAGCAAGACATCGATGGCTGATTATAAATTGCCTAATTTAAGAAGAAGGAGCAATTTTAGCATATATGCTTAAACCCAAGAAGCAGATCTTGTCATGCTTTGCCCACAGCCCCAAAACTGTATCCTCGCAGCCCCAAAACAGTCAATGTAAGGAAGCAGTAGCTGCTTCTTGGCTAAAGATTGAAGATACATTGCATGCTGTAATTCAAGATGCTAGAAGGAAGCTATGTATGCAGTTTTTTTCAGTTTAGGTTCAATAGCAGTGGTGAATGTATAAACATAATGTAATCAGAATATCCAAGTACAAGTAGTCCTCAACTTAGGGCCACAATTGAGCCCAACCTATCTGTTGTTAAGCGAGACACTTGTTAAGTGGGGCTCGCCCCATTTTACAACCTTTCTTGCCACCGTTATTAAGTTAATCACTGCAGTTGATAAGTTAGTAACCCAGTCATTCAGTGAATCTAGCTTCCCCATTGACTCTGCTTGTCAGATGGTCACAAAAGGGGATCACATGACCTTGGGACCCAGCAATGGTCATAAATCTGAATTTTGACCACATTATTATGGGGATGCTACAACAGTGGTAACTGTGCAAAATGGCCATGTCACATTTTTTCAGTGCCGTTGTAACTTTGAATAGCCACTGAATGAACTGTTGTAAGTCAAGGACTACCTGTAACCTTCTAACCCAGGTCTCACAATTTCTGCTTCTGTTCTGCTTCTAGGTACAAAAATTCTTCTTGGGCCTGAAGGACAACCTCCCTTCCATGTCAGTGATCAATCAAAATTGGCCCCCAGCCCCATACAAATTTCTCACAAATACCAATCAAGAATTGAAGAACATATTCCACCACTGGAGGGTTAGGCACTAATTTTGACTCATTCTATTCATTGCTCTTTCAATCTAAAGCAGGCTCTTGGGGTTTGTTCCTTTAAGAGGTTTAGAAGCAAGTTTATATGTTTCTGGTCTGTATTAATAGTGATATGATGGATGGGTTGGGAGGATGAAAGCTTGCCTCTCACTTTGCTTAATCTTAATATGCTGCAATGCATTCTTCTGAAAGCTCTCCCTCTGTGTTGAAAAGAGATGGCATTGCAAGACCAAATCTGAAAATGCTTCACCTCTCCCTCATTTTATCTTTCTATCTTTCTATGAACTAAACACTAAACAGTGGCAAGTGCCAGGCATTTTCTCAGGTTGCTTGGAATGATCTTAATCTTTGCCCTGATCATGGATCTTCTAATGTCAGCTGTCAAAGGGAATTCTATATTGTTAGCTAAAACGCCTAGCTGATTTGTTCAATCCAGGGTGCAATACTCAGGAATGATGCTTTTAAAAAAAAAACTTTATTTCTGCACAGATTTATTTCATCTATATTACAGAAGATTGAATTGGGCATGGAGCAATTCCTACTACTATAGTAAGAAAGAAGGATTTCTTACTCACCGATGTCCTGCGATGCGTGGCATAGGAGGAGTGGATTTCCTCCTTGGTGGACATTCTGCGAGCTCCGGAACTTAAAATTTTAAAATAATTAAAATTTTTAATTATTTTAAAATTTTAAGTTCCGGAGCTCGCAGAATATATAAATATGCAGTATCTAATGTTCTCAAACCACTTTAAGCCTTTTGGGTGGGGTCTCTGTACTTTATAAGAAGGAATGTCACATTTTGTCCCCTCCCTTGTTTGCTCCATGCCTTTCTGGTACAGTGTAAGAAGTATCGAGAGCAGCTTTCCCCAAAGGATAAAGAAGCCTTGCAGGACAAGTTGTGTGCCAGTGAACTTTTTAAGGGGAAGAAAAGTTTGTACCCTAAGAGGTGAGTGCAAAGCATGAAACTTACACCACCCAGGCCAAGAGGCCTTGACCTCCCCAGGAATGGGGCAGATCACAATCCAGATTTTATGCTTTTTCAGCCTCCCCCAGCCTTTCCGAGGGGAATACCTTGGGTTGAAAGAGAACCCCAAATACCGCAAGCTCCAAACCACTGCCAACGACAAGCTAGTGATGGCCGACCATGTGAAGAAAGTCAACCGAGGTGATGGAAAGGTAGGACATGTCTCTTTAACTTGCTTTGGCTTCCAAGGGGAGGAGACCAGGAACTACAACAAGAACATGCACAGTTTCTCTCACTTTGCTCCTGTAAAGGGAAGAGACCAGAGGTGGTATTCAGCAGGTTCTGACCAGTTCTGGAGAACCGGTAGTGGAAATTTTGAGTAGTTCAGAGAACTGGTAAATATCACCTCTGACTACCCCCGCCCCCATCTATTCTCTGTCTTCCAAGTCCCAGCTGATCAGGAGGAAATGGAGATTTTATTTTATTTTATTTTTTTATTTTATTTTTTTAATTTGATTTATATGCCGCCCTTCTCCGGAGACTCAGGGCAGCTTACAATGCGTTAAGCAATAGCCTTCATACTTTTGTATATTTATACAAAGTCAGCTTATTGCCCCCACAAACTGGGTCCTCAATTTACCTATCTTAGAAAGGATGGAAAGCTGAGTCAACCTTGAGCCTGGTGAGATTCGAACTTACAGTAATTGCAGACAGCTGGTGTTAATCACAATGCTATCAGTCTGCTGCGCAGTAACCTTCGCCTGGAGTGATATGGGAATGGAGATTTTACCTGCCTGCCACGCCCACCAAGCCACGCCATGCCATGCCCACCAAGCCAAGCCCACAGAACCAGTAGTAAAAGTTTGAATCCCACCACTGGAAAAGATCCTGGAATGAGCAAATACTTTGCAACATGTTTTGCAGTAACATTTGGGAAGCTACACTCACATAGATTTCACACTCAGTTGATCTCCTCAACAATCAAGATAATAATTATCTGATAATAATTCATTATTAGGACAGGCTTCCTTGTGGCTAAAACTATTTTTTTCTCCACCTCATCTTTTTCTTAACTTACGTTTGCCATCGCTGAGGCTAAAATAAAATACGGCTGCTAGAGTCCCATCTATGAGAAGGTTCTTATCAGGGGATCGTTTTGGGGCATTTGCAAACACTCACTGCACTATTATAGCCATTTTGGCAGGCAGTCTGGGGGAACTCTATGGTCATCCAGGTCATGCATATCTAACAGAAGCATTTGGACAGAAGCAATACACTTGGTTTGTATTAATCTTGAGGGAGGGGATGTTTTCGAGTTGCATAGCATGTCATGCAAGGTTTATGGGGCAATATATAATGCACATGGAAATAATGGTTAATTTAGGAATTGGGTTAACCGCATTGCATGAAAGAACCCATAATAGCTCCTTCTGTTTTATCAGCCGCATGTTTAACAATGATGTCAGAAATCATGGTAGAGAATTGTTGTTTTCTTGCTTGGAAATAACCCATGATCCTTACAAATACAGAGGAAGTAAACTTTCAGCTCAGACCCACAAGTGTTTTTTCAAAAGGCAATTGGACTTTCTGGAAGGATTTATATTCCTAATAGTAATCCTTCTATTCTCCACCATCCAGTCAGAGCTGAAGAAGCTTCTTGGATGAGAAGTGATACGTCTTCAAAGAAAAACAAGAAAGTCCAGTTGCCTCTTGGGGGGAAAAAAACACCTTTGAGACAACCATGTCCTGGATGACTGAGAATCTCTGTAGACTTTCAGCTCAGACAAGCAGATATAGTACATGAAATAGGAGTTTTTCCTCTCTTTGTTTCAGACTTCTTCTCGGATACTCCTTCTCACGAAGAGTCACATCATCCTGGCTGATCTCAAGGCTGCTCAGCCTAAAACAGTCATCACATTGAATGACATTGAGAGTGTTTCTGTCAGTTGCTATTCAGATGGGCTTCTTGTTCTGCACATTAGAGAGGTAAGTGGAGGGGGAATGGGAGGGAGAAGAGAAAAAGCCTTCCTCTTTCAAGATTGCTGGGGAGAGAAGGTATAACCAATGACAGGTAGTCCTTGATTTACAACAGGTCATTACGGGCTGTTAAAATGGCATTGCAAAAAGTGATTTATGATCACGAGACGCAACAAGAGCTGTGGTGTTGCAATTGTTAGAATGCAATATTACAGGCTTATTGCAATGTTACAATATTCTGCCATCTGCCAGCAGTCCGATTCTCACCAGCTCAAGATTGACCCAACCTTCCATCCTTCTAAGGTGGGTAAAATAAGGGACCCAGATTGTTGGGGAAAATATGCTGACTCTGTAAACTGCTTAGAGAGGGCTGTAAAAGCATTGTGAAGTGGTATATAAGTCTAAGTGCTATTGCTATTGCTATAGTTTGTTCTAGTGCACCACAGTTGCATTGCAGGCTCTCGGCCATTCTCCACTTAAGGGGCTTTGCCTTATGATTCTGAAATTGGAAACAATATATATAAGTCTACGTGCTATTGCTATTTTCACCCTTATAACCATTGCCACATCCATACGGTCCTGTGATCAAAACTAAGATGCTTGGAAACTGACTCATATTTATGATGGTTGCAGTGTCCCTTGGCTATGAGATCACCTTTTGCAAACTTCGGACAAGCAAACTCAATGGGGAAGCTAGATTCACTTAACAACTGTGGCAGGAAAGTTTATAAAATGGGGCAAAACTCACTTAAAAACTGCCTCACTTAGCAATGGAAATTTGGGGCTCAATTTTGGTCAATCAATCGAGGACTACTTGTGTTAAAGAGGAGGAATCTGGTTAAGTGGGACCTTGCTGCTGTGGTGGAATATAGTCTGGAGTCCAGGGAGGGAGGGCCCGCATTCCAGAGAAGCAAGAGAAAGCAAAAGTTTGGATAGCTTTTGGGAGAAAAAAAGGACCAAGTCAGATCCTGCTATGAGTTCTCAGAGTATGTTTTTAATGATGCGAACAGTTTGTTTTAGTTTGGCAAGATTTCTTGTCTACAGCTGAGGAACAATGTGAATTTCACATGTCTTTCTTGGTTTTGGAGCCTGACACCTGCCCTATTTCTATTCAATTATATTCAATGTAATTTTGGGGCACAATTTGATTGTACGTTCAGGATTACCTGTATTGTAGAACAGCGGTCCCCAACCTTTGCAGCTTGGCAGCCCAGCAGACGGGGGAGGGGGGAAAATGGGTCGTGCGAGCAGCTCAACTTGTGCAAGTCGAGGTATGCGTGCATGTGCATGTTCACCGGCCCACTGCTTGGGCAAGTCAACCTGTGTGTGCACATGCGAGTTGCAAATAGGCCACAACCCAGTAATGGGCTATAGCCCCAGGGTTGGTGATCCTTGCTATAGAAAGCTCCCTATAGACAATTTTATTTTGCTTATAGCTATTTGCTGTGGAATAGCATAGCTATCCCCATTCAAAATGTGAAGTTGCATCAAGTTTAGGGTTTGGGGAAGAACTTATTTATAATGCCACAGTTGAAATAAAAACTCACTTGAGTTTGAAAAGCTAAATCTGATGTTCAGCTTAGTTTCTTAAAAATCGGCTTTGAGGAACATACCTTTTTGAAACTGGGTGTACATCAGGGGTGAAATGCTCCCGGTTTGGACTGGATCGCCCAATCCGGTAACGATGGCGGCGGGTGGTTCGGAGAAGCAGTAGCAAAAATCCCTCCCCACCCCCATGCCCAGCTGAGCCGCGCAATCATCAGAGGCTTTTTATTTTATTTTTAGAAGCATTTTTTCTACAACTTCTTCAGCCGAAAAATGCTTTTAAAAGAAATAACAAAGCCTCTGCTGATCAGGCAAGTCAGCTGGGATGGTCAGAGGCTTTTAAAAAAAAAGAAAAGAAAGGAAAGCCTCTGCCGATCAGGCAAGTCAGCTGGGATCGTCAGAAGCTTTTAAAAGGTTGTAGAAAAAATAGTTTTAAAAGTAAAAAAAAAAAAAAAAGTTGGCCACGCCCACTCAGTCATATTACCCCACCACCACCAAGTCATGCCCACAGAACCAGTAGTAACAAATTTTACATTTCACCACTGGTATACATCAACAAGGCTATCAACTGACTGAAGGGACTTAAGTAGCAGTCCTACATATATAAGTAGTCCTTGACTTACGACTAGTCACTTAGTGACCATTCAAAATTACGACACATCCCGAAAAAAGGATCTTATGATCCACATTCACTGTTCCAATGTTTGCCACCACCATCTCCAGTCACATGACCGCATTTTGGGCACTTAGCAAATGCCCTGCATTTTTGGCCATTTGCAGCATCCTAGGGTCATGTGATTGCAATTTGTGACCTTTTTAGCAGAAACTGACATATACTTCGAATTTCCGGCAAAAAAACACCATGTAGCAGACAATGGGTTCACTTAACGACTGTGGTGTTCCCTTTATGACAGTCACTTTCACTTAATAGCAATAGCACTTAGAACTTAGACTTATAGACAGCTTCATAGTGCTTTACAGGACTCTCTGACCAGTTTACAGTCAGCCTATTGCCCCCAACAATCTGGGTCCTCATTTTATCCACCTCAGAAGGATGAAGGGCTGAGTCAACCTTGAACCGGTCAGGATCGAACTGCTGGCAGTCAGCAGAATTAGCCTGCAATACTACAGTCTAACCACTGCACCACCACGGCTCTGTGGCTAATGACCACCACAAAAAAGGTATAATTGGTGCAGTCATGGGATGACCTGCTTACAGCTGTCATGATTTACAACTGAAATTACAGACTAGTTATGGTCATAAATCAAGGAAGTCTGTTTTTAAGGTATGGTTTTAAAGAGTGGGACTCTACAGCAGAGTAAATATATTAGGGTATGTTTTTAATTAATTAAATCACATTTTTTTCTCTAGGAAATTTATCATTGAACTGCCAAGTATCTCACTGTTTTCCCCATAAATGTTGAGGTGTATTTTAGTACAAAAGAGAGGAAGGGAATAGAATAGAATAGAATAGAATAGAATAGAATAGAATAGAATAGAATAGAATAGAATAGAATAGAATAGAATAGAATAGAATAGAATAGAATAGAATCAGATTTGGAAGAGACCTTGAAGATCTTTTAGTCCAACTCCCTGCTTAGGCAGGAAACCCCATACCATTTCAGACAAGTGATTGCTCAATCTCTTCTTAAAAAGTTCCAGTTTTGGAGCATTCACAACTTCTGCAGGCAAGTTGTTCCACTTATTAATTGTTCTAACTGTCAGGAAATTTCTTCTTAGTTCTAGATTGCTTCTCTCCTTGATTAGTTTCCATCCATTGCTTCTTGTTCTACCCTCAGGTGCTTTGGACAATAGCATGACTCCCTCTTTTTGGCAACCCCTGAAATATTGGAACACTGCTATCATGTCTCCCCTAGTCCTTCTTTTTATTAAACTAGACATACCCAATTCCAGCAACCGTTCTTTAAATGTTTTAGCCTCCAGTCCCCTAATCATCTTTGCTGCTCTTCTCTGCACTCTTTCTAGGGTCTCAACATCTTTTTTTACATCGTGGTGACCAAAATTGGATGCAGTATTCCAAGTGTGGCCTTACCAAGGCATTATAAAGTGGTATTAACACTTCATGTGATCTTGATTCCATCCCTCTTTATGCAGCCTAGAACTGTGTTGGCTTTTTTGGCAGCTGCAGCACACTGCTGCCTCATATTTAAATGATTGTCCACTAGGACTCCCAAGATCTCTCTCACAGTTACTACTATTGAGCAAGGTACCACATATACCTTGCTCAATAGTAAATGCATTTACATGCAATGTGCATTTTGTTTTTCTTGCCTAAATGTAAAACCTTATTTTTTTCACCATTGGATTTCATTTTGCTCAAGTGTTCAAGTCTGTCAAGATCCTTCTGTACCTTAAGCCTACCTTCTGGAAAGATATTGAGTATCTCCAACACATGTGACTACTGTTCTCTTACAGTCTTCCACAGCGGACACCAAAGGGGACTTCCTCCTTATTAGTGACCACGTGATTGAACTGGTTACCCGGCTTCACCAGACCATGCTAGAGGCTACGAAGCAAAAACTGAAACTCCAAGTGGCTGATGAGTAAGGATGGAGTTGGCCATGGGTGGGAAAAGGGAAGGGTTTGGATGACAGCTTTTATTTAGATTTTTTCTACCTTGGTTCTCTTGTACTGGTATTGAAAACCTAGCAAGATTTAAACTGAAAGGGTTCTGAAAATCCAAACATTGAAAGTCCTTTTCATCCTTTCTTGGAGCCTCCATGAGGGAGTCACTCCATTGGAGACCTCTGACTTTCAAGGGGACAAAGGAGACTTTGGATCCAATTTTGCCAAATCTTTCCTCCCCTCCCCCCACACTTAAAAAGCTCTGGTGTGTCAGAAAAGGAAAAGGGGTCTGCCTTTTGCCTTACTGGGTTTAAGGAAGCAGGCCTTGATGTCAGAAGCTATCTGAATACACAGATAAAACTTGCCACCAAATTCCCATTTTGGTAATAACAAGTTTATGTAAATTATATATTATGGCCTGTACATCTGGAGCTTGTACACCCCTAATTATAGTTTCCGTGGTTTGTTGCATTGTATTCAGGTTGTTTAGCTGCAGCAATTAATACATTTCACATCCCTTTTCCAATTACAGTAACTAATAATTAAATGATGAAACATTTTAGCTTCAAGAGCTTGTAAATATAATTGTAAATCTGATCATCTCCACAGACTATTGAATATTATACCCTATTTGACTGAAAATAGTACACTGCAAACCTACTACTGTATTTCTTTATTAGGGACAGGACAGTTTCCAAATTGTCCAGCAGTGACCTTACATTGGAGTTAAATATGTTTGCAGAGTTAATCTCCCCCAACCCTTCTTTGAAATCCATAGTTCACTTGATAAGGTTTCAGAAGTAGTTTACCCTTGTCTGCTTCTTAGGGCTCAGAGAATGTGACTGGCTCAAGGTTACCCAGCTGTCTTTGTGCCCAAAGCAGAATTAGAACTCACAATCTCTCAGTTTCTAGCTTGGTGCTTAAACATTAAACCAAACTGGCTCTAATCCTAAAATTAAGCCTGCCTTATAGTCAAGGGTGGGCTTCAAAAACTTTAGCAAGGGTTTCTCTGCCCAATTGCTGGGTGGGCATGGTCATAGTGGGTGTGGCCTAGTCGGCCTCCTGCACCATGGTGGGGGGGGGCATTTTTGCCCTCCCCAGGCTCTGGAGGCTTTCCTTGAGCCTCCAGGAGGGGGAAAATGGCCTCCACAGGCTCCGGAGGCCCTCTGGACCCATTTCCGGCCTTCCCAAATTTCTGGTAGACTTGATTTTAGCCCTCCCTGAGCCTCCGCACACGCCCTGCACTTACCTGCATCCAAAACGGCCCGCATGGGGACTCCTGAAAGGGGAAGGGTGGGCTGGATGGGGCCAGCCAGGAGCTAGAGGTTGTCCGAAACCCCTGCGAACACCCAGCAGCCCACCCCTGCTTATAGTTGTACTCCCCACACTTGTATATAAGCTTTTGATCCAACATGGCATGGAAGCCTCCACAAGACAGACAAATTGTGATGCAAAGTTAAAACAAGGGTTGTGTTGTGTTGTGTTGTTTTGTTCAGCTGACCTTTGATTTGATCTCTTACAGATTTCTGGTAAAGTTTAAGCAAAGCAATATCACTGTCAAACTTGTGAAGACAGATGAGACACAAGGCACAGCTCCTGTTTGCAGGAAGAAAGGCAGCCATAGGATGGAGGTGTTGGTCCATTAAAGTGAAGTTATTGCTGATTCAAAGGCAGCTACCTTGGACAGTGGATCACAAAGTATTGAGAATATGATTTAGACTTGACCCACTCCAGGCATTGGTGCCTTCTAGGTTTCTCATCAGAATGTTTACAGCATGGAGCAACATGAATTGCATACATTCCAAGGCCATCAATACATTTGCAGAAAGTGTAAATGGCACCTTCCTCTGTCTTGTCAATATCTTCAGAAATGGCTTCTTTCTATAGATGGTTTAAGTGGAAAATTTGGGGAAAATGTCAATTAAAAACAAACAAATGGAATGAAATGTCAACTCTGCTTTGATTTAAGCTGCTTCACAAGGCTATATTATCTTTAAGGACACCAAAGAATCCAAAGCTCGAATTTGGCTACAGACTACAATTTTTTTTGAAGCTACCTGAATAATCTCCATCCCATTTTGAATTTTTTTTTTTTTTTTTTTTTTTTTTTTTTTTGCTTTTCTCCAGAGATATCCAACCGGGCAAGTGGCAAAGTCTCATTGATTTATTATTTGGTCACACTAGGTCTCTGCTCGAATTTAATTTTAAAATGAATGGGAAACTAGCATACTGAAAAGTAAATCACTAATTGCACACATACATTATGGGCTACATAGACCAGAAACAGTTTTAGAAAGTGAAATGGTGCAGAGGTAAAAATAAAGGTAAAGTTTCCCCTGCCCAGTCAAATCCGGCTCTGCTCATTTCCATTTCTTAGCTGAATGAAGACACTTCCGTTGTCCTCTGGCCAGTATTGTTCAAAGGCACACAGAAGGCTCTTACCTTCCCACAGAAGTGGTGCCTATTTACCTATTCGCATTTGCATGCTTTCAAGCAACCATGTTGGCAGGAGCTGGGGCAACGCTTTGCTTCCCTTATGGGTATTTTCTGATCAGATATTCCCATGACACATCTCAAAATTTCACATGTAGAATTGGTCAAAAAGCTTTGGGTGGGTGCCTGGCTTTTTCATACATAGCCAGCCTTTCCACTAAGAAGCCCTAGAATAGTGATGGCTAACCTTTTCTGGACTGAGTGCCCAAAGCGCATGTGTGTATGCCCGAACCCCCCAAAATGTAATGTGCATGCCCCACATGCATGCCCCCTGCCCCCACGTATGCGCGTAATCCCCCTGCATGCACCCCCTGTGCATACGCATTTGACTCCCCTGCATGCGCCCTCCCCCCCGCACATGTATGCGTGGGCCCTCACATGCGTGCACAGGCCCCCTGCATGCGCCCCACACCCATGCATGCACACGTGCCCCCTGTGCATCCCGCTGTGCATGCATGGCAGAGACCTGAAGACCAGTTGGCCAGCGGGAAGCGTGCAATCATGCATGGCAGAGCTGAGCTGGGCGACAGCTTGTGTGCCCACAGAGAGGGTGCTGCGTGCCATCTCTGGCACGCATGCCATTGGTTCACCATCATATGCTTAGGGTCATCCCTGATTTATTCTTAAAATAATTCTGTGAAATCACTTAAATTGAAGGAAAGGGATTGATTCAAAGTCATTCAGTGAGTTCAATGGTCAAGTGGGGATATTTTAACTATTTCATCACATCAACATATTGTGGTTTATTTCATCACATCAGCATCAATGGTGGGTTCCTCCTGGTTCGGCCTGGTTTGGCCCGGTTTGACCGAGCCTGTAGCGATGACGATGTGACATCACCGAACCGGTTCTCTTTGTCTGAGAGCTGGGCCCTCCTACCCCCGCGTTATTTCTACCTTTATTTCTTCTTTTTTAGCCCAGCTGATAGGTGCGGCAGAGTGGATTGCTGCACCTCAGCTGTGCAGATACCTAACGCGCTTGCGCGGCACGTTAGTTTGGCATGCATGTGAAGCAAGCATGCGCGCAGCGATCGCGCACAAAGCATGTACACGAAGAGAACCGGTAGTAAAGCTGGTTGGAACCCACCACTGATCAGCATATTAAGTGGTTTTTGTAGCACTTGCATACTTATCCTATTCATGGTAACTAATTTACTCAAAGTTGAGCAGATCAACAGCAGAAAAGCAAAGGGATATCAGTCAGAGTTTCTGAAGCAAAGGCTTGCCTGAGTCATTTTGCTTCTCACAGGAGTCTGTAGAAAAGTAGCCAAGATTCAATCCAAATTTCAGAGAGCCAAACAAGGTTTACCAGCCTGTCCAGGGTCCAGAACAGTGGTGGGTTTCAAAATTTTTTACTACCAGTTCCGTGGGTGTGGATTGGTGGGCGTGGCATGGGAAAGTTACTGCAAAATCCCATTTCCTCCTAATCAGCTGGGACTCGGGAGGCAAAGAAAAGGTGGGGGCAGGGCCAGTCAGTATTTACCAGTTCTCCAAACTACTCAAAATTTCCACTACTAGTTCTCCAGAACTGGTCAGAACCTGCTGAAACCCACCTCTGGCCCAGAATTTTAGGCTTCTTACACAAATCAAAGGCAATGACACACCAGACACAAGAAATCAGATGGTTGTTTGAGTCAAAGCCACCTCTTAAGTCAGTTTGCAACCAGATGTTAAGACAAGAAGACTTATTTGGTAAGGAGCCTCATTGAATATTATTGCTATGTGCCAAAACCAACTACTTGGGAGCCATGACCTAGTCATTCTGTTCTTGCCTGTGTTTGAACCTCACATAACGCACATACAAATCACATGATTTGTATCTTCTGAGACTGGAATTCCACTGGTGCAGAATTCTTCAGATTCAAAGCCCTGGCCCAAGACACTATCTTGATCTGTGAAAAAGTATAACCTTTCTCCTTGAGAATAAGATTGTAGGAGCTGAAAGAGTCATATTACAAAAGTCTAATGAGATGCATGGCTTTCCAAATAGCCATTTTGAAAGAGTATGATATAAATTTGCTTTCATAATGTTTAACTAGGCCTCTTTGATACATTTAGTACACATATGTATTAAGCAAGAAACACTGGAGAAATAGCTCCACTAAATGGCAAATGGCATTTTGCCCACCTTTTAATTTGAAAAGGCAGAAGTGTTTATTGTACACCAAGCTGATCTCCCTTTTATAAAATGGGCTGCCTGGAACAAAAAGGGAAATTCACAGCATAGTACACCATGGAAGATTACAGGGTTTCTAAACATGTAATTTAACAGATTAACAGAGTTGGGAGCAGTGGTGAAATCCAATTTTTTTTTACTACTGGTTCTGTGGGCATGGTTTGGTGGGCATGGTGTGGCTTGGTGGGCATGGCAGGGGAAGGATACTGCAAAATCTCCATTCCCACCTCACTTCAGGGGAAGGATACTACAAAATCGCCATTCCCTCCCCACTCCTGGGGGGAGGATATTGCAAAATCTCCATTCCCACCTCACTCTGGGGCCAGCCAGAGGTGGTATTTGCTGGTTCTCCGAACTGCTCAAAATTTCCGCTGCCGGTTCTCCGAACTGCTCAAAATTTCCACTACCAGTTCTCCAGAACCTGTCAGAACCTGCTGGTTTTCACCCCTGGTTGGGAGGGATCATGTAGGTCATCTAGTCCAACCCTCCACCCTACACCATTTCTGACAGACGGCAATCCAGTCTCTTCTTGAAAGCTTCCAGTGATGAAGCTCCCACAACTTCTGAAGGCAAGCTGTTCCACTGGTTGATTGCTTTCACTGTCAGAAAATTTCTCCTTATTTCCAGGTTGAACCTCTCCCTTGTTCAGTTAGGAGGAGTTCAACCTGGAAATGAGTTTTTTTTTTCTAAGGCATCTTTATACCACAGCGAGCAGGACACATTGATCCAGTGGTGGGTTTCAATTTTTTTTACTATTGGTTCTGTGGGTGTGGCTTGGTGGGCGTGGCTTGGTGGGCGTGGCAGGGCTAGGATACTATAAAATCTCCATTCCCACCCCACTCCAGGGGAAGGATACTATGAAATCTCTATTTCCTCTCCAACCCAGTGGAAGGTTACTGCAAAATCCCCATTTCCTCCTGATCAGCTGGGATTTGGGAGGCAGAGAATAGATGGGGGCGGGGCCAGTCAGAATTTTTACTAGCGGTTCTCCGAACTACTCAAAATTTCGGTTACTGGTTCTCCAGAAATGGTCAGAACCTGCTGAAACCCACCTCTGCATTGATCCCTATCAATCTGAGATTAATAATCTCAAGATTAATAATCTGCTCTGAAAAATGAAGGAAATCTCCAGGGAGCCCTGGACTGTGACTGCCTCAGACCAGTTTTCAAAAAAGGGTGCCATAGGAAACAGATGACAGGCAAATTTAGGATTGAGCAAAAGGTGCAAACTTACCATTATGACCAGCTGATGTCTTGAGGGTAATAATGCTTCAGAACTGAACCATTCTTTAACATAGAAACGGAAAACTGATGGCAGAAAAAGACCTAGTGGTCCATCAAGTCTGGCCTTTGAGGGTTGTTTTTTTTTTAATCGAAAGTTGGACATGTCTTTGTCTCAAGCATATTTAAACACAATTACTGATAACCCATCAGTAATTTCTAACCAACACTGGAAGTTGGTTCCAAGCTTCCACTACTCTTTCTCTGAAGTAATACTTTCTAAAATTAATAGTTTGTTACAGGTCTTTTAATTTAACAGGTCAGGCAGATGGGCCTTCTTGTCTTTTCTGATGTGTCCATGGGAGCAACTTTAG
Source organism: Arizona elegans (assembly GCA_022577455.1). NCBI lineage: Eukaryota > Metazoa > Chordata > Lepidosauria > Squamata > Colubridae > Arizona > Arizona elegans. The sequence goes on from JAKOOJ010000003.1 coordinate 20,857,106, forward strand.
TTTAATAGTAACAGCAGTCATCAGGGAGAAGGCTTGCAAACAATGGGATTCTCCATTCTATGCATGCTTATTCCTGTACTGACAGATAGGCCACAGTCAGTAAGATGGGATCTCACCATTCCTCTACTCTGATACTAAGCACAGGAGCCCCCCAGGGTTGTGTGCTAAGCCCTTTCCTTTATTCCTTGTACACACATGACTGCACCCCATTGTATAACACCAACGCAATTATTAAATTTGTGGATGACACAACAGTGGTGGGGCTCATTAATAAGAACAATGAGTCTGCTTACAGGAAGGAAGTACAAGGGCTGACATTGTGGTGTAAAGAAAATAATCTTACAAATTAAAGAACTTATAATTGACTTCAGGAGAGATGTACATTTACCATTGTACATAAATGGTGAGGAGGTGGAGAGGGTTGGTAGTTTTAAATTTCTGGGCATTTATATCTCGAAGGACCTCTCATGGACTAGGAATGTTAACCTGCTTGTGAAGAAGGCACAGAAGAGGCTGTACTTCCTGAGAATGCTCAGGAAGATAAATCTATCTCAGCATCTACTTCTGTCCTACTATCGCAGCACCCTTGAGAGTGTCCTGACATACGGCATTCTTGCATGGTATGGGAGCAGCTCTGTAACAGACATAAAAGCTCTACAGAGAATCATTAAAACTGCCTGGAATATCATCGTACTCCAGCTACCAGCCCTGGATGACATCTTCAAATCTCTCTGTTTGAGAAAGTTGCATAACATTCTCAGAGACTCATCCCATCCTGCTTACAATCTTTTTGGACTGTTGCCTTCTGGCAGAAGATACAGAACAATTAAAACTCGGACCACACATTTTCTGAATAGTTTTTATCAACAATGAACTAAAGGGCCACCATCAGTGAGCTGTTGGACAGCATTACTTGGTCTGTTGTGTGGATATTTGGGTGGTTTAGGAGTGGGGAATTGTGGTGGGTGGGAGTGTGTTTGGGGATTGTTATGTGTGTTGGACCTGGTCTTCGGGTGTTAAGTGAATTTCGTTGCATGGGTATACGTACAATGACAATAAAGTTATTATTATTATTCATTGCGGTGGAACAACTTGCCTCTAGAAATTGTGAATGATCCAACACTGGAAATTTTTAAGAAGAGGTTGGACAACCATTTGTCTGAAGTGGTATAGGATTTCCTGCCTGAGCAGTAGGTTGGACTATAAGACCTCCAAGGTCCCTTCCAATTCTGCTATGTTATGCTATGCTATGCTGCTATTCCCATTCCCATTCCCATTCCCTTCTTTACTGTGCAAATAGGCTGTATCCAGTAACTATTGAGTTGAAATTGCTAAATAGATCTCTTACGTGTACTTTTGACAGTCTTTCACAATCTAGCATTTTCTATACATAACCCATCATCTCCCATTGTGACTGAAGGGGCCAAGGAATTATAGATGTACAGGTAGTCCTTGACTTACAACTACAGTTGGAATTTTGGTCACTAAGGGATACAGCCATTAAGCAAGCCATCATATGATTGGCCCCAATGTTTATAATTTTTACTGCGCTTGTCAAGTGAATCAAACTTCTCCCATTGACTTTGCTTGGCAGAAGCTGGCTGGGAAGGTCCCAAATTGTGATCATGTGCTTCAAACCATCATTCAGCAAATGTTAATATATTGAGGACTACTTGCATTCCAGCTTCCCTTGGGGGGTCAGTATCTTGGGAAGAACAGGATATTTTCCATAAGGCCACAAATAGTTCGACATGATTTGAAGTTTTCCTGAATCCCAAGGCATATATGTCATAAACGCCAAAAGAGGACAGGTCTATGAAGATTCTCAGTCATCTAAGTCATGGTTGTCCCAAAAATGCTTTTTCAGGAGGCAACTGGACTTCATGTTTTTTTTTTTTTAAATTTTGAAGACATTTTGCTTCTCATCCAAGAAGCTTCTTCAGCTCTGACTGGATGGTGGGGAATGGAAGGATTTATATTCCTTGCAGACAGCTGGTCACTTGCATTCTTTTTAGAGAGTCATTGAGGCCACTTGGAGGTTTATCTGTGTCCTCAAGGTCACCTGAGTAGTATAAATGAGTGTGGAGCCTTCTTGGCTGCAGGATGTTTTCTGCCCTGTGTCCTGCAGGCTGTTGGGGATGAGTCTGTCCTGCTTGTATCTCAAACTGAAATGCAAATGGTTCCTGTAATCTGATTTTTTTTTTCCTGGAAATTCATACTCCCGCACCATTCAAAGGGTGTTCATCCCAAAGTGCATAGCTAAGTCTATGGAGATTCTCAGTCATCCAGGCCCAAAGGTGCTTTTTCAGGAGACAGCTGGATTTTCTTGTTTTTTTTTTCTTTTGAAGATGTTTCACATCTCAGCTTGTTTTTTCTTCTGAAGACGTTTCGCTTGTCAGCTGAAGAAGCTTCTTGGATGAAAAGTGAAACATCTTCAAAATAACAAGAAGAAGTAAGTCCAGTTGCCTCCTGACAAAAGAGGACAAGGTATATGGCATGAAAGATGATAAATTATATATTAGTGTAGGCAACAAGATAATCTTGGGTATTAGTTTGTCCACACGTATTTCCCTTGGCCTCTGCCAGGACTCATTCCCAGGTTATTTTGGAAATTCTTTTAATTTAGATAAGAAACAGATAAGCTTCAAAATAAAGTGCCACCATCCTTTAGCTCCGCATAGGACCCAATGGCACTTTTATAAAATAAAAATGATGGACGGCTAAAACCATGGCTGAAATAAGCTGCATCTAATGTTGGCATCATCTTGTTTTCTAATTCTATGTCTGTTTTGATAGTCAATATTAGCGATGGCCATTTTGTGACAGCATGTCCAGCATTCTTGCAACCTTCCCATTAATTTTTTTTTTTAAAAAAAGACAGGCACAAGGAAATCCATAGTTTTATTCATTTTATCCATTCACAATGACTTACATTTTTAACAAACTAAGAATGAAAGAAAATGATAAAAAGCATCGATGTCTTTGGCAACTTATGGTCTCTTCAGGAACTGAATGCTTTAGTTCCTGTTCTCCATCGCGGCATACAAGCCAGGGGTTAGCAATGACACATGAGGTTTTATCAAAAGGATGGGGATTGCAGGTAGTCCTTGAAATATGACTGTAATAGAGCCTGCCCATCATGATGGTAAGTTGTAATGGTTGTAAAACATTACCGATCTGATTTTGCTATTTTTTTGGGTGGTGGTCATTGTGTGAACACAGTGGTCATAAGTGCATATCCATTGTGGTGCAGTTTTGCTGGAAACCTTAAAAAGAAGTCACATCACTGTGGAACATTGCAAACAGCTCTAAATGTGGCCCTGTTGCGAAACGCCCAAACTCAGGTCACATGACCACAAAGGGGTGGCGACATTCAGAACTTCAGATTTGCATGTAAGTTCCTCTCCTTTTCAGATTGGTTGTAACTTCAAATGGTTGCTAAGCAACCAGTTGTAAGTCAAGGACTACCTATATTAGCTTTCCAGATATTTCTAAACTGCAATTCTCAATACTTTTCACCATTGTTCCTACTGCCTGAGACTGTAGTCAATCAGACAGCTTTTCCACAACCCTCAATTGATTTCACAAGTTCTGTAAGATAACTGAAGAAGGCTTAGCTTCTACAGCTCTTTCAGGACATAATTCAATGGTGAAATCCATTTTTTTTTACTACCGGTTCTGTGGGCGTGGCTTGGTGGGCATGGTATTGCAAAATCTCCATTCCCACCCCACTCTGGGGCCAGCCAGAGGTGGTATTTGCCAGTTCTCCGCTACTGGTTCTCCGAACTGCTCAAAATTTCTGCTACCGGTTCTCCAGAACCTATCACAACCTGTGGGATTTCACCCCTGACATAATTGTCTCATTTGTGTTATTTGTTTTTGCTTTAGTTGATATGCTGCCTCCTTATCTGCATGTACAAATATTTCTAAGGATTGGTAGATTCTTTAGTGTGAGATTTTATCATATGCTTTTAAATTTCCAAATACACAAATTTTATTGCCATCCTTGAAACATTGCTGTAATTTTATACGTATTTTGCTAAGACCTATTGTTGCATATACATGTTTCAAATACAAAAATTACAATGTTAATCTATCCTAGTGCCTGCTAAATATTTTGGACCAAAACTCTCATTATTATTAGTCCAATTGGTCACCTATCAATTGACAATGCTAAGAATAAGATCTCCGATTGAGTGAAGCTGGCTATTAAATCACTGTCATCTACCTGTTTAATAGATATCAAACAACTACAGATTTCTGTTCTCTTCTAACCCTCATGCTTTTGATAGATTTTAGACTTTAAAAAATGTGGAACAAGGATGTGCCCTTTGCCTTCTTCCCAGGTGGTTTTGGAAAGCTAGCACCATTTTGTATGTTTTCAGATGGCCATCATACTGCATTCACAGCTATCCTCTACTACCAGCATGACTTAAAAACCAGCTCTGTGTTTTCCTCCCCTCCCTTTTTTTCCTGGATCATTTTAATTCTTTAAATTTTCAGATTGCTTCACTTTCAAAGGAAGAAAGGTTCACATATACCACATCAACTTAATTACTCTGTTTTATTCCACAATGAGGTTACCATGTTTTTTTTTTAATTATCATTTAAAACTGAAGCTAAGACACAAATTGTTAATATTGTGAGTTAAACAATATAGACAAATGGGAAATTGTGAAATCGCTCCAACAAGATTAATTTGGTTAGGATTTATGGTGATCAGCATTAAAAAGTAATTCTGAAAAAGCTGCGAATATGCTAAGCAACAAATAGTAGAGCTGGCCTTCACAAGGGCTCTGGAAGATGGAGAGTCTGGGAGTAACTCTGTAGTAGAAAATCAAGTGAGTAAAAAATGTACAGAAGTGTAAGAATTTCCTAAGGGTGCCTGAAATAGTAGTCTCAGAGCAAGTTTTCCTTGTAGATTAGTTCTCAAATTAATAGAATGCAGTCAGGAGGACCATCTACCTACAGACTGTTGGGATTATCTGGCTGGAATCTTCTGCAGACTTTGAATCCATCCTGAACAACAGGCTCTATGTCATATTATTGCACAGCTATGGCAGTTCCAGGCGGCTGTTACATATAAGTTGGGTTGACAAAATCAGAAATGAGGAAGTGATAAGCCGCCTGGGAAAGCCAAGGGAAATCATCAAAACCATAAAAAAGCGAAAGTTAGAATATTTTGGACATGTGATGTGACACCCAGAAAAATACAGCATACTTCACTTAAACCTCCAAAGAAAGATTGAAGGCAACTGAGGTCCAGGCAGAAGAAGAACATCATGGCTTCAAAATCTAAGGGACTGGTTTGGACAAAACTCAACAGCACTTTTTCATGCGGCTGTGGATAAAAACAGGATCGCCAACATCCAATGATGGATATGGTACAAGAAGATGATTGCAGTTCCCAACCATAGTTTAGTGACAGACATTTGGAGGTTCATCCTTCCTGCCACCAATTATCAGGACCTCAAAGATCCAAGGTTACACGCTAAGTTGGACAGATCAATGATCTGTTTGGTTTAGAGAAATTTTGTATGCTCTTGCCCTGATAATACTTTAGAGTCAAAATCTAGGTGAGCATCACTCCTACAAAAGATAGAACAGGTGGATGGTGGGAATACCCATACCCACAATAACTATGTAACAAGGAAATTGGCCTGATGTAATGAAAGATAGTTTAGGATATACAGTATTCTGGAAACAAGCATCATATAATAAAAGGACAGCCTATAAAAACCCACCCAAGAATGAAAGATTCTAAAAAGAATATGTTTCCAAGCCCAATCCACCAGTGTCAAACTTTCCTCTTGAAAACTAACATCTCCCCACCCTAAGTGCTCTCTTTTGGTTGAGGGTAAGACCACAAAAATAGTTGATCTGTTAGCCTAGTTGGCAAGTAGCTTACAGGGAGGTAAAAGAGTTTGGCATCCCAACCAGCTGAGTAGCGGAAGCGAGGATGCACAGCAGTCAATGCATGTTCCATGCAGTCGGTAACCAGATGAAGTTTAGGATTGCAGTTGGCTTGCAATTTAGAGGTTCCTTCCGTCACTACCGAAAGAGAGATGGGGGAAAAAATGAAATAAGAATACACTTGTTCTTCACGAAATATAAATTAGAACCACCCTAAGCTCTCATTTAACAATCCTATATACAAATGGCCCAAGCCATACCTATTCTTTACAACTATAACTTTTGCTCATTACAAATTTAGGTGCCTGAAATTAATATCCTGAGAAGCGTGGGTTTCGTTTATAAAATAGTCAATGTGGTAAGAATGCATTCAACCAGAAATAATGCTCAGGGTTACAGCGTAATTCAAATATGTAGAAGACTTTCTGTAGATATGTGGCTCACTGTACCAAATGCATTGGCCCCAAGAAGATTGATCTCTTTCATCCAACAAACAGGGTAGGTTCTAACTAAGTAACTTCCACCCAGGCATACATCATGGCCACAGCAGCTTAGTGATTGATGTGTTCCAAACCTCCAGGAGTTCCCAAAGAAAGCTAGGATACTTCAGAAAACTAGGATAGTTCATAAAAGTTAGTTATTAGAAAACAAATATCAAACATTCCAAAACTGTGTGTAATTTTTGACACATAAGACAGAATCTAGACACAGAGGGCAAGCAGATACAGACATCTATACCAGCAAAACATTTTTCATGGAACTAATTTGATTCAGCTTCATATGCTCCTTATATGAGTCATATGGTTATTATGTCCTTCTTTCTTACAATTTTCCCCTAATATTATGGACATGGAGGACAACATATTTATTTTGGAATCCAGCTGAACAAAGTTAATGTTTGCACCCATTGTTCTGATTATTACAATATTTTATTCACGTTTCTGGCCCTTATCATTGCAAGGATAGGTGTGACATTCTTCAGGTGGTTTCCAACAGGGTGTTTGAAGCCTACATATAAAGATAGTCCTTGATTTACATCCAAAGTGACTTACAGTCAGTGAAAAGTGAAAAGAGGTCATACAGTCAGGTCCAGAAATATTGGGACATCGACACAATTCTAACATCTTTGGCTCTATACACCACCACAATGGAGTTGGAATGAAACAAACACAATGTGCTTTAACTGCAGACTGTCAGCTTTAATTTGAGGGTATGTACATCCAACTCAGGTGAATGGTGTAGGACTTATAGCAGTTTGCATATGTGCCTCCCACTTGTTAAGGGACCAAAGGTAATGGGACAGAATAATAATCATAAATCAAACTTTCCCTTCTTAATACTTGGTTGCAAATCCTTTGCAGTCAATCACAGCCTGAAGTCTGGAACACATAGACATCACCAGATGCTGGGTTTCATCCCTGGTGATGCTCTGCCAGGCCTCTACTGCAACTATCTTCAGTTCCTGCTTGTTCTTGGGGCATTTTCCCTTCAGTTTTGTCTTCAGCAAATGAAATGCATGCTCAATGGGATTCAGGTCAGGTGATTGACTTGGCCATTGCATAACATTCCACTTCTGTCCCTTCAAAAACTCTTTGGTTGCTTTTGCAGTATGCTTTGGGTCATTGTCCATCTGCACTGTGAAGCGCCGTCCAATGAGTTCTGCAGCATTTGGCTGAATGTGAGCAGATAATATTGCCTGAAACATTTCAGAATTCATCCTGCTGCTTTTGTCGGCAGTCACATCATCAATAAATACAAGAGAATCAGTTCCATTGGCAGCCATACATGCCCACGCCATGACACTACCACCACCATGCTTCACTGATGAGGTGGTATGCTTAGGATCATGAGCAGTTCCTTTCCTTCTCCACACTCTTCTCTTCCCATCACTCTGGTACAAGTTGATCTTGGTCTCATCTGTCCATAGGATCTTGTTCCAGAACTGTGAAGGTTTGTTAGATGTTGTTTGGCAAACTCTAATCTGGCCTTCCTGTTTTTGAGACTCACCAATGGTTTACATCTTGTGGTGAACCCTCTGTATTCACTCTGGTGAAGTCTTCTCTTGATTGTTGACTTTGACATACATACACCTACCTCCTGGAGAGTGTTCTTGATCTGGCCAACTGTTGTGAAGGGTGTTTTCTTCACCAGGGAAAGAATTCTTCGGTCTTCCACCACAGTTGTTTTCTGTGGTCTCCCGGGTCTTTTAGTGTTGCTGAGCTCACCCATGCGTTCTTTTTGAGAATGTTCCAAACAGTTGTTTTGGCCACGCCTAATGTTCTTGCTATCTCTCTGATGGGTTTATTTTGTTTCTTAAGCCTAATGATGGCTTGCTTCACTGATAGTGACAGCTCTTTGGATCTCATCTTGAGAGTTGACAGCAACAGATTCCAAATGCAAATAGCACACTTGAAATGAACTCTGGGCCTTTTATCTGCACATTGTAATTGGGGTAATGAGGGAATATCACACACCTGGCCATGGAACAGCTGAGAAGCCAATTGTCCTATTACCTTTGGTCCCTTAACAAGTGGGAGGCACATATGCAAACTGCTGTAAATCCTACACCGTTCACCTGAGTTGGATGTCCATACCCTCAAATTAAAGCTGACAGTCTGCAGTTAAAGCACATTGTGTTTGTTTCATTCCAACTCCATTGTGGTGGTGTATAGAGCCAAAGATGTTAGAATTGTGTCGATGTCCCAATATTTCTGGACCTGACTGTATGACCTCTTTTCACTTTTTATGGCTGCTGCAGCATTCACATGATCAAATTTAGGCACTTGGCATGTTTATGACAGTTGTACTGTCTTGGGATGATATGATCACCGGGGTGGCACAGTGGTTAGAGTGCAGTACTGCAGGCTACTTCTGCTGACTGCCGGCTGACTGCAGTTCGGCAGTTCAAGTTTCACCGGCTCAAGGTTGACTCAGACTTCCATCCTTCTGAGGTGGGTAAAATGAGGACCCAGACTATTGGGGGCAGTATGCTGACTCTGTACACCACTTAGAGAGAGCTGTAAAGCACTGTGCTATTGCTATCGCCATGTATAATCTTTCCAGCTAGCTTCTGATAAGCAATGTCAATGGGGGGGGGGGGACTGATTAACGACCTCTTGGCTCACTTAACAACTGAAGTGATTCACTTAACGACTGTGGCAAAAGTTTGTAAAATGGGGCAACACTCACTTACCACATGCTCCACTTAGCCACCGAAATTTTGGTCCATACGTCGAGGACGATCTGTACATAAACTCACATACTACTGTATAGAACAGGTAATGAGTAGTGCTAACTACTAAGGGATCTGCAACCTTAAACACTTAAACAAGAGCCATTTAGACCCATTTCCCAAAGAAAAGAAAACACCAGGAGCCACAAAACCTGGGTGGGTGTGGCCAACTCAACGTAACTCCCACCCAGTCACATGAACCCCCAAGCCATGCCCACCCAGGTTTTGTGGCTCCTGGTGTTTTCTGTGGAAAATTTCTCTCTCTCTCTCCCTCCCTCCCTCCCTCCCTTCCTCCCTCCCTCCCTGACATCAGATTTGAGAAAATAGGAGAACCTCACTCACGTGAATTATAATAATCCTCTCCATACGCTTCCTTGGTTTCTTCTGGAAGACGCTCCCAGAGGTTCCTGAAGTTCTGGTGCAAGATTTTTTCATTGGTGATTGCAGTTTGGAAGTAACCTGGCTCTATTATGCAGACTTTCACTCCAAAGGGGGAGAGTTCAAGCCTGAAAAAAAATTAATATTACCTACCGCAGGTTCTGGAAGATAATTATGGCTGTGATATCTTGAAAAAAATGCGGGAGCATGGACAAAAGGAAAGAATGGGGAGTAAAAGAAAATGGAAGGAGAAAAATACAAAAAGGAGAAAGTACACATTCTACATTCTGTATGAAAAAGTATTATAGAACAGATTAATCTCCCCAAAGAAAGCATGGGAAATAATGTTAAGGCTCTTACTTCTATACACTACGCTTCTACAGCACATAATATAATTCTTTGTACTTGAAAGTAAAAAGTCTGTGTTATAGAAGTACAGATAGTCCTCTACTTACAACAGTTCATTTAGTGACCGTTCAAAGTTACAATGGTACTAAAAAAATGACTTATGTCAGTTTTTCACAATTAAGACTTTTGAAGCATTCCCATGATCATGCAATCAAAATTCAGATGCTTGGCAACTGGTTCATACTTATGACTGTTATGGTTCATACTTATGAACGTAACTGGTTCATACTTATGACCGTATGTCCCAAGGTTATGGGATCCCCTTTTGCGACCTTCTAACAAGCAAAGTCAATGGGGAAGCTAGATTCACTTAACAACTAGGTTACTAATTTACCAACTGTAGTGATTCATTTAACAAGTGTGCCAAGAAAGATTGTAAATGGGGGCAAAACTCACTTAACAAATATCTCACTTAACAAGAGAAATTTTGGGTTCAATTGTGGTCATAAGTCGAGGACAACCTATATTTGGTGTTAGACGAATGGGAAGTATGAAAAAGGATGCTTGGTGAAATGATGAAACAAAAGTGACTGTGAATGAGGGATGGGGAGAAAAAAATGGAGGACAAGAGAAAAAAAATGTGACAATGTGCTTTTTTGGGGTGTGTGTGTGTGCAAAGAATATACTATAGGAGTTAGGAATAGCCCAGGATAAGAGAGGTAGAGAAAATGCAGAATGATTATGACAGATAAAAAAATGTTGTGGAAGTAGGGGAAGAAAGGATAGGATGCAACAAATACAAATCTGAAAAGTGAATAGCAAAAGTTAGGTTTGATGGGGGAAATGGAAGTTATATCTACACAGAAAGAAACTGGAACATGTCAATTATTTTAGGTGCCGTGCTAGAATATTTACTGTTCTTCTGTCAACTCTATTATATGGAAGTGAGAACTGGATATACTGTAATATAATACATAAAAATGTAAAAATGCAGTAGGAATGATCTTAAAGCCGGATGTGAGTCCCTCTTTGTGAAGTGGGACCGTGGGGTGCAGATGGGTTTGCTGACTGCGTACCTGGCTCCCTGCCACGTGGCAGCGACCCTACCTGAGCTACTCGACGTCATCGCCGGGGTGGCGGTGGATACCCCCAGACTTATTGTCATGGGGGATTTCAACCTTCCATCCGCGGGTGAGGCGTCAGAAGTGGCTCGGGAGTTCATGGCTTCCATGACGGCCATGGACCTGACCCAGTTAGTTCAAGGCCCAACTCACATAGGAGGACACACTCTGGACTTGATTTTCATCTCTGGTCAGTGGTTGAATGATCTTGATAGAGGGGACTTAGACATTAAACCCTTGTCATGGACAGATCATTCGCTCCTCCACTTGGACTTTCCTACCGCTTCCCCCCGCCGCAGGGAGAAGGAACCGACTAAATGGTTCCGTCCCAGGCGCCTGATGGATCCTGAAAGATTCCTGACAGAGCTTGGGCCATTTCCTGAGACCCTGACACACGACTCGACTGAAGAGCTGGTAGCCGCCTGGGAGAGTGCGGCCGCCGGAGCTTTGGATCGTGTCGTGCCTTTGCAGCCTCTGACCCGATGCCGATCTCAATTGGCTCCTTGGTTCTCTGAGGAGCTGAGAGAGATGAAGTGTCGGAAAAGACGCCTAGAGAGCATTTGGAGGACTAGTCATTCTGATTCCGACCGGACACAGGTGAGGTCTTATATCAAGATAAAAGCGATAAAGTGGCGATAAAAGCGGCGATAAAAGCGGCGAAATCTAACCATTTTTCCGCTCTTATCGCATCTGCAGAGAACCGCCCAGCCGCCCTGTTTAGGGTGACCCACTCCCTTCTTCGGGGGGGAGTGCGGGAGGATCCCTTGCAGGGTCGAGCTGAGGATTTTGTGCAATTCCTGCACGATAAAGTCGCTCGGATTCGGGAAGGCTTGGACTCCGACTGGGCGAGTCCGGGGGAGGAGACGAAGGCAGGTCTTGAGAATATTATCTGGGAGGAGTTTGATCCTGTGGCTCCCGAGGATGTGGACAGGGTTCTGGGTAGGATTAGTGCCGCCACATGTTTATTGGACCCGTGTCCCTCCTGGTTGGTACTGGCCTCCCGGGAGGTTACACGAGGCTGGCTCCAGGGGATTATAACTGCTTCTCTGAGTGAGGGTGCCTTTCCCGCCGCCTTGAAAGAGGCGGTGGTGAGGCCCCTCCTCAAGAAGCCTTCCCTGGACCCAGCTGAATTAGTTAACTACCGTCCGGTCTCCAACCTTCGTTTTGTGGCGAAGGTTGTTGAGAGTGTGGTGGCACGACAACTGCCCAGGCACCTGGATGAAGCTATCTATCTAGACCCGTACCAGTCGGGCTTCAGGCAGGGGCACAGCACAGAAACGGCATTGGTCGCGTTGGTGGATGATCTCTGGAGGGCCCGGGACAGGGGTTGCTCCTCTGTCCTAGTCCTATTAGATCTCTCAGCGGCTTTTGATACCATCGACCATGGTATCATGCTGCAGCGGTTGAGAGGGTTAGGAGTAGGGGGCACCGTTTTGCGGTGGTTCTCTTCCTTCCTCTCCGGCCGCTCGCAGTTCGTGTTGGCAGGGGGGCAGAGGTCGACCTCGAGGCATCTCGCATGGGGAGTGCCACAAGGGTCGGTCCTCTCGCCTCTTCTGTTCAACATTTATGTGAAGCCTCTGGGTGAGATCATCCGTGGTTTTGGGGTGAAGTGTCACCTGTACGCTGATGATACTCAGCTGTACATCTCCACCCCAGACCACCCCAATGATGCCCTTGATGTGATGTCTCGCTGCCTAGAGGCCGTACGGGCCTGGATGGGGAGGAACAGGCTCAGACTCAACCCATCCAAGACCGAGTGGCTGTGGTTGCCGGCGTCCCGATATAGTCAGCAGACGCCATCGCTGCCTATTGGGGGTGAATCCTTGCCCCACACAGAGAGGGCTCGCAATCTGGGTGTCCTCCTGGACAAACGGCTGTCTTTAGAAGAGCACATGACGGCCGTGGCCAGGGGGGCTTTTTATCAGGTTCGCCTGATCCGCCAGTTGCAGCCCTTTCTGGACCGGGACGCCTTGCACACGGTCACTCATGCCCTTGTCACCTCCCAGCTGGACTATTGTAATGCTCTCTATATGGGGCTCCCCTTGAAGAGCACCCGGAGGCTCCAACTGGTCCAGAATGCGGCTGCGCGGGTGGTTATGGGCGCAACCCGTTGTGCCCGCGTGACACCCCTCCTGCGCGAGCTGCACTGGCTCCCAGTGGTCTTCCGGGTGCGATTCAAGGTGTTGGTTACCACCTTTAAAGCGCTCCATGGCATAGGACCCGGGTACCTTCGAGACTGTCTCCTGCCACCAATAGCCTCCCACCGACCAGTCCGCTCCCACAGAGAGGGTCTCCTCAGGGTGCCATCAGCCAAGTTATGTCGGCTGGCGACATCCAGGGGGAGGGCCTTCTCTGTGGGAGCCCCAGCCCTGTGGAATAAACTGCCCCCGGAAAGACGCAAGATCTCCAACCTCCGGGTGTTCCGCTGCGCATTGAAGACCTTGTTGTTCCGCCAGGCAGGGCTGTCAATATAATCATTTTAAATTGGGGCATTTTAATTTTTAGAGTTTTAAATCAGCCAAATTTATTTAATTATTTTAATTTTTAATTATTGTTGTGTCTTGTGTTTTTAAACTGGCTGTACACCGCCCTGAGTCCTTCGGGAGAAGGGCGGTATAGAAATAAAATTATTATTATTATTATTATTATTATTATTATTATTATTATTATTATTATTATTATTATTATTATTAAATACCCATCCCTACTATTGTATCTTGGTATGTATGCATGCATGGGTATGTCTATACAGTAAAGCAAGAAGAGAGGGCCCTTTTTAAAAAAAAACAAAAACAAAACTATTTTTATCTTATTTATACAGTTTACAGGCTGCCTGACTCCTATCTCTAAGTAACTTACAATTGAAACTTAAAAAAAAAAATACAAAAGAAAAACCAAAAACTTTATCAAATAGGGGCTCAACTTTCACTTTGCCCAGCCTGGGGAGAACAACCAGGCCTTTAATAACGTCTTGAACATCCCCCAGGTGGGAACCATCTAGATCTCTAGGGGGATATAAATCCAGAGGGGAGGCATGACCCATTGTGAAAGAACAGATTGCTTAAGAAAATTGTAGGCACCTGTGCCACCTTAACAAAGAAAGCCTGCTTCCTGCAATATGACACTACTAGATTAATGGCATCCATACCATGTTCCCTCTGGCCAATCTCACCAAACAGGCAGAAGAAAACTAGAGACAGGTGGTCACTCGAATAACTAGGCCCTACACCAGTGGTGGATTTCAAATTTGTTTACTACCAGTTCTGTGGGCGTGGCTTGGTGGGCATGGCAGGGGGGAAGGATACTGTAAAATCTCCATTCCCTTCCCACTCCAGGGGAAGGATACTGCAAAATCCCCATTTCCTAATGATCAGCTGGGACTCGAGAGGCAGAGAATAGATGGGGGTGGGGCCAGTCAGAGGTGGTATTTACCGGTTCTCCGAACTATTCAAAATTTCCACTACTGGTTTTCCAGAACTGGTCAGAACCTGCTGAAACCCACCTCTGCCCTACGCCATGGTGGGCTTTATGGGTGATAACTATGAGTTGGTGGCAGTTGTGGCTAGAAGAGCCTTTGCACAATTTCGTTTTGTGCACCAGTTGTGCCTTTTCTTGGATTTGAAGTTCCCATGCTCAGTCCTTCAAGCCCTGGTCATCTCACACTTAGACTACTGCAATGAATTCTACATGGGGCTACCCTTGAAGAATATCTGAAAACTTCTGCTGGTGCAGAACACAGCTGCATGGGCAATTCTTGGGGCCCCTAGCTTGGCTCATGTTATACCACTATTCCATGAGATACACCGACTGTCAGTTTGCTTCCGCATCCAATTCAAGGGGTTGGTTATCACCTTTAAAGCCCTTCATGGCATGGGTCCAAGCTATCTTGAGAAACTGGCTCACCCCAATGGCATTAGCTTGCCCCAGCTGTCCAGATAGAAGGAGCATACTGTGAGCCCCGTCAGCCAAGAAATTTTGGCTGGTGGATTCCAGAAGAGTCTTTTCTGCCATGGCTCCTGCCCAGTCTAGAACATCATGCCCCCCCAAGGTCAGATCTGCTCCCACCCTTTTGGCCTTCTGAAAGTCCTTGAAGATGTGGCTATGCCAATTAGCCTGGGGCCCAATGGGAGTGTGGCAAGTTGGAGGTGTCTAATGAAGTAGAGAATGTTACACCTCCTCCTGTGTGCACTTTGCTCCCTCCCTCTCCATCCTGCTTAGTTTTATTTTAGTTGAAATTTTATTTCAATTAAAATGAAACTAAAATCTTGATTGTTTTAATGTTTTATACTGCATTTCATTCAATATCTATAAGTTGCCTACAGTCGTCTTTGGAGAGACAGGCAACATACAAGACAACATACAACATACACAGACAGACAGACAGACAGAGATAGGGAGATAGAGATAGATGATAGATAGATAGATAGATAGATAGATAGATAGATAGATAGATAGATAGATAGATAGATAGATAGAAGATAAATGGATGGATGGATGGATGGATGATGGATGGATGGATGGATGGATAGATGGATGGATGGATGGATAGATGATGGATGGATGGATGGATGGATGGATGGATGGATGGATAGATGATGGATGGATGGATGGATGGATGAATAGATAGATAGATAGATAGATAGAAGATAAATGGATGGATGGATGGATGGATAGATGATGGATGGATGGATGGATAGATGGATGGATGGATGGATAGATGATGGATGGATGGATGGATGGATGGATGAATAGATAGATAGAAGATAAATGGATGGATGGATGGATGATGGATGGATGGATGGATGGATGAATAGATAGATAGATAGATAGATAGAAGATAAATGGATGGATGGATGGATGGATGGATGGATAGATGAATAGATAGATAGATAGATAGGACCGACAGACTGACTGACTGACCGACAGACTGACCAGGATTGTGAATTGTACCTGGAAGTCAAATGTTAACCACTGCAGCTCCTGAAGTGATGGTGTCATGTGGGCATAATGAGCCATGCTCATCACTGCCCACGTTGGTCCCTTCCACACCAGCTGGTGCTTCCAGGTGATCATCAAGAGAAGCCCACATGAAGTGCATTTCAGTAGCCCATTTGTACAGTGACTAAGGCAAGAGTGATTACCTGAAGAGCCTCCCCATCCAGGAGAGGGCGCACAAGATACACAGTGCAAAGGCTCTCTTTGCACATACTTCTATGAATGAGTATTGAATGCATATGGATAAAAAGAGTGAGCAGCATGAAACAAGTACACCAAGCTTGATCATACAAAGGTGACTTTCTATCATGAAGATTTTTTTTAACAGTCTGGCTTACAGTTCTGAGATTTCTTGACAAGTCTCCATTCAAATATTACCCAACTCTGTCCTGGTTAGATTTTGAGCTCATCCAAGATCCAATATTTAGTTTCCAGTTAAAAACAATAGCTATATTTGATTTGATTGATTTGATTGATTTAAATTTGTATACTGCCCTTCTCCCGAAGGACTCAGGGCGGTGAACAGCCCTATTCAAGATATATGAATGTATCTTATTCTTTTGGCTAAAAACAACATTCATCCAAGAGAGGGAAATCATTTATACAAACTTTGTTTTGACTTCCCTCTTCCCTTTTTAATTCGTTTCATTATTCTTGGTGTTTGGTTTATTTTTTATTTATTTTTTAAAACTTACATGTCCCTTAGAATTCAGGCTACAGGCTTAAAATGACAGGTCTGAATATATATTTTTTCCCCTCAGTGCTTTGCAGACTGCAGACTGAAAAAGTCTGCAGACTGCAGATTTTCTGTCAAGTATTTGCAAGCCATTGGCACATGTGCCATATAGACACCAGTGGAGGCAGAGAGTGTCTCCACCCCTATGTGGAAAGGAGGGGCTTACCCTGAGTATAAAACCCCCTCCAACTTTTTCCACCTTGCTCTCTCTCTCTCTCCCCGTCTCTTCTTGCGTTTGTTCCTCATGAGACTTGATCTCTGATCAGGGTACATAGTTTGTACATAGTTTGTACGTAGTTAATATTTATTATATGAATAAATACATTTAAGAATAAATACATTCACGCATCTGCCTCTGAACTCTTCTATGCTCCTGGGTGTTTCTATGATCCCAACTCCACATTTTCTATTCTCTAATTCTTCTTTTTAATTTAAACTCTGCTTGTTTCAGATAGGCTGAATAATGAGTTAACTCATTCATAATTGATAACAAACATTCAATAAAAGTCCAAGAAGGACTCTGAAGCAAGATCAGTGCAAAGGTTTTCTATTTTCTGTTTCCACCTAAGCAGCCTGATGACTCAAAACAGACCAAACCAGAAATGAATTTTGCATCCTCATGCTTGTGTTGCACAACAGCTGTACTATCAAAATATCTCACCTTAGATACTGGTGGCAATACTGAACCGCAAGGGCTAGTAGCCATGTATTCATCTAATTTCTTCTAAAAGTTGTTCATGCCGGTGATTATTATTACACCTTGTACTAAAATATTTCCTTATCTCTTCCTTGTTTAAATGCAGCAGTCAGATAACAAACCTCCAGATATTTTGGAGGTGAACTAATTTTCAGAAAGAGTAATGCAAATTTAGAGCAAGGGTGAGGAATCTTGTTCATCTGCCTGATTCCCTTGGGGGTATTGTCTAAATGGTTCTTGCTTGTCTTGCTTGTCTGTAGGTTCCCAGGGAGTAATCTGTGGGTTTGAGTCTACAATAGTGGGATAACTTTAGAATTTAAATTGGCCAGGTCTATCTTTTTTTTCCCTTTCCCCAGCAAGTTCTGACCAGTTCTGGAGAACCGGTAGTGGGAATTTTGAGTAGTTCAGAGAACCGGTAAATACCACCTCTGACTAGCCACGCCTCTATCTATTCTCTTCCTCCCGAGTCTCAGTTGATATGGAGGAAATGGGGATTTTGCAGTAACCTTCCCCTGGAGTGGGGAGGGAATGGAGATTTTACAGTATCCTTCCCCTGGAGTGGGATGGGAATGGAGATTTTACAATATTCTTCCCCTGTCACGCCCACCAAGCCATGCCACGCCACCGAGCCACACCCACAGAACTGTTAGTAAAAATGTTGAATCCCACCATTGGCCCAGACTTGTCCAACCTGGTTCCCCCCCCCCCCCCATGCATAGGGCTTTACCTCTTATAACTCTGACCAGCATGGGCTTGAGGGTTAGAATTGTGGGAAGCCAAGGCAAATGCATCTGGAGGAGATCAGACTGGGAAAGACCAAATTAATTCAAGCTGTGCAAATTTAAAATCTCACAAGGGATTAGCTATTCACACTGTGCTAACCATAAGGGGTTTTGTTTGGAACTCATTGTGAGGCATGAATTCAGTCACTGTAGGTTGTAATGTCATGTCTGGGAGCCTTGATGGAGGGGGTCATTTTTTTTTTTTTTATGTAGCCCTCCAATTGCATTTTTAACAATCGCACACACACAAAAAAATTCTGCCCTGTCATAGTTATGACAAGTAAGGCAGTTGCTAATCAATTAAGCACTCCAGTGATCAGCTCCCATCTTGGCTTGTAAAACAAGGGATGTGGCATTGCAATGAACATTTTATAGTGACCAGAACGGACAAGATTGCAAATACTACAAATATGGTTTTGCAAATCAAAAACCATCTATGCTGGGGAATTACTCGGTTTCAGAAAAGCATGTGCTTGAAGCAGGTAGAAAGCTGGAGAGAAAAGCAGGGGTATTCTGTGTGAACTATTTCTATATTTTGGATAGAAATGGGTGACAGGCATCTGTTTCAATGGGAATAAGTTGTTGGCGCTGGAACCAAGAACCTTTGGGAGAAATCGACATTTACGATGCTGTGTTAACGTCATTTTTCAGAATGTATGCATTTGTGTATATTTAATAAAGTTTTACCTGCAGGCACAGGTAGTACTCGATGTACAGCCATAATTGAGTCTGGGATTATGGCTGTAAATTGTGTCGGTTGTTAAACAGGTCACCAGATGACTGAACCCGATTCTACAACCTTTTTTGTCGTGGTCATTAAGTCACCATAGTTATTAAGTGAAGACACCATTTGTTCAGTGAATGCATTGTCTGCAATGGGGTTTTTTTTTGTGCCAGAAACCAGAAGTAAGTGCTGCTTTCCAGCAAAAAAGCCATAAATTGCGGTCATGTGACTGCAGGACAATGTAGATGCAGGCCAGTTGCTGAATGCAGTCACGTGTGTCTATGTGTCTGTGTGTGTGCGCACGCGCCATCAGAACTTCAGGTTGTAAATAACCTTGGACAGGTCTGCCATAAAGGGTTCTACCTGTATTCAACTTTGGTTTTTAGCCAGCAAGATTTACACTGATGTTTTATGTTTGTTATGCCTCTCTCATGTACCTGGATCGAACTGTCAGTTCTTTTGAAGGACAGCTCACTCAGTTTTACTCACAAATCAGTCTCCTTGCACTTGCAAAGGTTTAGCTCAATTTAATTTTCTGTTGGATTACAGTTCAAAACTTGTTCTCCTTTTAGCCTGAGCCAAACATCCATGAGTCACACACTCTGTTACTATTAGCAGAGAAGTATCAACATGGCCAAACATTCTTATTACAGTAATTAATAATTATCAATCATCTGTTTACCAATTTTTCTCTTACTGTAACATTTTTTTTTAAAAAAATAAAGCAATTGGGACATGCGTGATGTGTCAGGAGCGGGGGGGGGGGGGTAACAAAATCCCTGGTTGGAACATAAAAGTTTGCTCAGCAGTTTGGAATGTTGGTACTTATAAAAGTAGGGTCCAGGTTTGGATTGTAGATATTGTATTTAACTTTGGTGCTAAATGAGAAAATTGATCGGTCTGCAGTTACATTAGTGTTGTATCCTGCAACACTTCTGTAAACTAACACTTATTACTGCGACAGTGGCTTTTGTATTCTGAAATACATCTGTTTTATGAAAAAATTCACCCCACCATCCCAGAAACTTTTGAATTTTTGCCAATACTGTTAACAGAAAATAGCACTTACCTGAGACTATCAGAGAAAGATTCCACCCCATATTTTGAAGGACAGTAGCCTCCGCCAAAAAGACTTAATCGGCCCATTATGCTGGCAATGTTGACAATACGTCCCTTGGCTCTTCTCAACAATGGTAACATATGTAAAGTCACATCAATCACCCCAAGTAGATTGATATCTATGACTTTCTTGAAATCCTCCTTGGTTAGCCACTCATTTGGGGCAGTCGGGATAGAAATACCGGCATTATTTACCAATCCCCAAAGTCCTAATGAGAAGAAGAAAACAGGGGATATCAACTAAGTGATAAGAGGTCTCTACAACAGCATCCCTCTGGAATACCTTCTCTCGTTATACGTTAGGCAAGCCAATCTTGTTCTTGAAACATGTGAAGAAGACAGCTTAGAGATCTAATAGCAATAGCACTTAAGACTTATATATTGCTTCACAGTGCTTTACAGCCCTCTCTTAAGCAGTTTACAGAGTGGGCCTATTGCCCCCACAACAATCTGGGTCATTTTACCAACCTCGGAAGGGTGGAAGGCTGAGTCAACCTTGAGCCGGTGAGGATTGAACTGCCGAACTGCTGGCAGCCGGCAGTCAGCAGAAGTAGCCTGCAGTACTGCCTTCTAACCACTGCACCACCATGCTCTAAGACATCCGTACAGTATCTCATGAAAACAGAACAAAATTAAGTAACTGATAAATATTTCTTTCTCCTCCAACATCCTCCACTTTGTTATATCAAAACATTGGAGTTCATAAAAGTAAGGGGGAAAAGGACAGCTCAAACAAATCTAACTAGTATTATCTCAGGAGTCAAACAGTTAAGGTGTTGGGTGAGGAACCCGGAGGCCCATGTTAATAAACTGGGTTTAGGTATGCAGGGTCCAATTCAGCTCTGAAGAACTGGGATTTATGGAAGCCTAATCTCAACTCACAGACTTGGGAAGGTTAAGTAATATTTTTGACACCTCTCCCTAGTAAACAATAAGACACATTGCAATAAATATCTTGGTCACCTCTTTTAAAGTTACGTTTGCCTAAAAAGGATTAAGAGCATTTTGGTTTAGGCCATCTATTTTCCTTCTCATTAAAACCTGTTTGTAACTCAAGGTGGGGTACTCTTGAGCTTGCTTTCATTTTCCCTACAAGAATAACCCTTGACAAAGATTAGAGGAAAGTGACTGACCCAAAGCCACAAAATGAGAATAAACTAGAATCTGGGCCTCCCTACTCTTAATCTTGCAAGTTGACAATAGTTAGGTAAGAGACATCTCAGACCTCAGGAGAATGGAGATGTGGGACATGTCTTAGAAGAGACCCTCTCTAAGCCCTTGGAAAGTAAAGCCAAGGGGAAGAAATGTGCTTTCAATTCCATTATAGCAGCCTTCTATTGAAGGTAGTACTCAATTTTGCAAGTCCATACAAATTGGGACAGTGTCCAAATATTGTCAGATCTGTCAATCTGATATATGCCTGGCATGACAAATACCCACTGCTGCTGGAAGTAGTAGTAGTATAGTTAGTCTTTGTTTAGCAACCACTGAATAGCTATAAATCTGGTTTAGTAGTTATGGCACCATATAAGAAACCACAAGATGTGAATTCTAGTCCTGATTTAGGTATGGAAACCAGCTGTATCACTCAGCTGTCTCTGAGGTCTATTCACCTCACAGAGTTGTGTGGGGAAAAGCAGAAAAAGTAGGAACATTAGGTACAGTATATTCAGTGTCTTCAGTCATTTATAAAAAATAATGAAGGCAGGATGAGACCTTGAAAAAAATTGAAATGGACAAGTTGATTGTTAAGTGAAGCAGTCACTAAGTGAGATTACCACTGCGCTTAAGTTCTTACTTCAACTTTCCTTTGCTTTATAAACTTGTGAAAGTTGCAAATACAGGCTACAAAATTACTTTTTCATCATCATCATAATTGCAAATGGTTGCTATCCAAGGCAATCGCTACTATTGATAATAAAAATACTAATTGATGGGTAAACAGCTAGCATTGAATCTGGATGGGCAAGCAAAATCACTTCAGTATTTAAGTCGGTGTATTCTTTTCTGGATAAAACAAAGCTGGCCATATCAAAAGCCAGTTTATGTTAATGGATTTCTATGTATAATTTTTGAGGTTGGAAGGCCACCTTGGCCAAGATCATACCATAAATGCCATGACATAACAATTAACTGCTATAAAATTACCATGAATCGAGGCAGGAAATGCTGGCTGCATTTAGTACTTAAGTATTTAAGACAGCAAATATTAATAAAAAGTGAAGGCTAATCTTATGGGATGTATGTACTATATTTCAAGATTAGTGGGACAAGGGAAAAATTGAGCTTTCCTGATGTAGCTAACACATGGCTGTGTTGGTTGGAGCTGCATAGAATTTACACAACATCTGCATGGCCACGACAACCTGATTCAACCTGTGGTCAGGCATTTATATCTTTATTACCAATTGCAATGTGCAATTACTACTTCCTGAAACCGCTTGTGAGAAGAAAGATCAGTTGCAGCCTCAGAAGACACAATGAGCAAGAACAAAATTGTATGTAGTGCAGGGCAAGCAACTTGCAGGGGGGTTCTGGACAACTCCCGTAAATGTTTGCCATCGTCTGTACTCAGGCTGATGGAAGTCTAAAACACCTGGAGCGTATTAGGGCAACCGTTCTGTCCAGTTTAGTACTGGTAATACTTGTCTCCGGTACATACTGTAATAATGAAAAGGGTTGCACAACGGTCACATTGCCCAATATATACAGAGTGGCAATGTGTAGAGATGAGATTAAAAGAAATGGACTTCAGACCTAGAGAAGCTAAGGTCAAAAGCTCCTGCTTAGTATCTTTTTTTTTATTTATTTATCAGTTTCAGAGGCCTGTTGTCACAAAAAGTGGGGCTAACCCTTGTAAAAATTCATCCTAATTGACACAAGAAGACTATTATTCTATTTTTAGTCAAACCCTAAAAAAAACCCAAGACGGCCTGAATTCTGTGCCAACCTTTGTCTCCTACTTGGCTTTTCACCCATTCCGTTGCTTTGTCCAAATTTTCTGTGCTGTTGACGTCTACGAGATTGGTCTGCAACCGTTCTGAAGCGGCTTCTTTCAGTTTTTCTGCACCCTGCTGAGTCAGACAACCTGCCAAGACCCGAAGGCCTTTCGCATCCAACTGCCGAGCCAGGAGATTGCCAAATCCAGAGTCACAGCCAGTTATGAAGACATATTTCTCTGTCAGGTTTGGCAAAATCTGTTTTTCACGGTACCAACGGAACAGGAAATAGAACCCCAGCAAGGCCACCACATAAAACCACATGGTCTTCTAATATTTCTGTGGCTGGAAGAGAAGAACGTTACTGGAAACGTCAGATTATCAACCGAGCGGAGGGAGAGAAGGAGAGAATAATCCATAAACAATTATTTCTTGAATAAACGACATGCTTGGATTCACACAAGTTATACTATAACTCAAGTTTTACAAACCAGAGTAGTTAAGAGTTCCCACTCTACCGCAAGCCAAGCAGCTGACAGTAATGTCATTATCTTTCAATGGTTTTTTATCTGCTGTGTTTTTATAATGAATGATTTTAATGTTTTCAGTGTTGTTATATTGTAAATTGCCCAGAGTTATTGGATACGAGATTGGTGGCAAATAAAACAGACAGACAGACAGACAGACAGACAGACAGATATAATTAATGATGATAAATAAATGATGGTAGATAGAGATAATAATGATAGATAGAGATAGATAGATGATGATGATAGAGATAGATAGATAGATAGATAGATAGATAGATAGATAGATAGATAGAAAAGAGAGGATGAGAGAGAGAGAGAGTTTCTCTGCTAATCTGACCTTGCATGGAAGAGCAGCAAAGAGAGTGAGCCATAACTTCAAAATCCCCAGCTGAAAGGTAACATTTGGCCAAGGATACACAAAGTCAACTTCAGCAAAGGACTGCTCCCTTGCTGAATTACGTTGCTTTTTGTTATAGAGTAAAGACCACCCCCCAAAAATGCTATTATATTACTTTCCTACTTTAAAAAAAACCTTGAGAGATGATGCATGAATCTCTTCTCTCTCTCTCACACACACGCATGTCTGCATGCCTACACACCCCAACACAACCGCACATCCATCCACCACACCCATCACCACCACTTTATCCCAGTGGCTGTTCTGTAAAATCAGTGAAGCTAAAAATCTGATTGTCCCAAAGCCATTCAATCAGGCTGAGGGCTAAATAGGGACTTTGAACTCAAGTCTTCTCAATTGAGATCCAGCACTCGTTTTTTGGAATAAACTCTTGATATAATTCTACTTATATTTATTATATTACAATTAATATTATATAGTATTAATAAAAAGCATGGCTAAGAAATTCTTCAGGATGCAGGAAACCTCAGCAGGCTTTGCTCTTCTGGTGGATCCCAATTGCTTACATTATTGCCCAAACCAAGAGACAGCTGTCATTTAATCACCTTGCCTGGCATTCTGTATAAATCTACATATAACAGCGGCCATTTAATAACAAATATTGGCGCCGGAGTTAATATCCCTTTTCTCTCTAAGGGAGAAGTAGGGCACAATTACGGTTGTAATTCACCTCCTAGCTGAACTCCACCATTCATTTGTAAATGGGTCAGCCATAATCGTGTAACATCTAGTTTTATTCCCTTTGGGAATAAAACAAGACGATACTATCTTTGCAAACCAGATTGTTCAGCCATTTTCAATACACTGACCAAGGAAGCTGCAAATGTTATTCTAGGAAGGGATACATTTCCCTGCACCCAAATGCTTAAATAGGACAGCTGGTAATCACACTTTTTTGAGGGGGGGGCATTATTGTTGCTGTTGAGGCAGTTGTGGAATCCTGGCAACTGCCTGAACAAGAAAAACTGCAGTTATCTTGGCAAGATTTTCTGAAGTGAATTGCCCTTGCCTCTTTCTTAGGGCTGAGAAAGGAGTGAATGTCCCAAAGCGAACTTTGTGAACTAAGGTGGAACTAGAACTCCCAGCCTCCCAGTTTTTAGCCTGGTGCTTTTAACTACTCCACCAATTCAAAGAATTACAGGGCCTGCAAGACACTGACAGGGTTCATAATCTCAGAATCAGTTTGATATGAGAGCCAGTTGGGTCTAATGGGTGAAGGCATCAGGCTAAAAACCAGGAGATGATGAATTCTAATCCCACAAAAAGGGACGCAGTGGTTCAGTGGCTAAAACACTGAGCTTGTCGATCGAAAGGTCGGCAGTTCAGCGGTTTGAATCCCTAGTGCCATGCAATGGGGTGAGCTCCTGTAACTTGTCCCATTTCTGCCATCCTAGCAGTTCGAAAGCACGTAAAAAATGCAAGTAGAAAAAATAGGGACCACTTTTGGTGGGAAGGTAACAGTGTTCCGTGCGCCTTATGACTAGCACATACATGCGAGGGGAACCTTTACCTTTAATCCCACTTTAAGGCGTGAAAGATGCCAAAGTGAGTTTGAGCCATTCATTCTCTCTCAGCCCAACCCACCTCACAGGCATTTGTAAAAAATAACAAAGCTGGGATAATAAATAACATTAAATAAACATAACCTTTTGTTAACTGAATATCCTCCAGGGCATCGAAAATCAAATCTCACTGGAATGACTGAAGGCTGGTTTAAAGTATGACATTCAACAGGCATTCTCAGATTCATTGCCTCAGCAGTTAAAAAGAAACTATTTACAAGGTCTGGAAATCTCTGAACAAAACCAAACCATGGGGAGTTCAAGGTGGCATATGGTGGGTATCACCATTCCTATTTTACCTTCACCAGCTGAGATGGAAGTTTTGTGCTATGAGAAATAAATCAGGTGAAGGGAAGACTGGATATAAAACAAGTAAATGGGGGTGGGGTGAACCCTAGGAGCTAAAAGACTTCTATTTGAGACACTTTAATTAGAGTTTTAAGAAATTAACAAAACACTGACTTGAAGCATTAGTTAAAGCA
This sequence comes from Arizona elegans, assembly GCA_022577455.1. NCBI lineage: Eukaryota > Metazoa > Chordata > Lepidosauria > Squamata > Colubridae > Arizona > Arizona elegans. The sequence continues at coordinate 20,883,082 of JAKOOJ010000003.1, forward strand.
TTCTCCCCATTTTTCCAAAGTGAGCTCAGCTAACCTCAGCAGGATTGGGGTTTTTGGGGAGAGGCGGTTAAAGGGGAGACGAAAGAGACCAGAGTGGATTCAATATTTTATAAACCGTTTCAGGTTTACTCTACTTTGAAAATAAGCCGCCCTGTTCAATTTTACAAAAACGGAGCACTTTTCGCCATTTCTTCTTAGCTAAAAAAGAGGGGAGCCGACATACACCCAGCAATACCGCACCGTTTAAATCACCGTAAACCCCATAAAAGAAGTTACCTGTTCAAACGTCCCCTTGCTTAGCCGAAGCCACGACAAGCGCTTCAGGAACCGCGATCGTCTGACTTGTTTTTGCCGATTTCTTTGCATTGAAAAACTGAAACTAGGTGGAGTTTATTGCCCTCAGAGCCCGCCCACTCAACTGGAAAGGCAGGCCGAGATCTGAATGGGGATTCTGTCACTAACGTCTTGTGTGTAGCTGTTGCCTACGGTAATTGTTTAAATAAACTATATTCATTACAGTAGGAGGAGAGACGCTAGAACAAAAGATGTGGCTGCAAGACCGATGAAGCCATTGTGCCGAATGTAGAGATGATAAAGATTAAGTAGAGATGTAAATGATTAAGTTTTGATAAGGCTGGACTGAATTTATATTTATATAATTTTAATTTTATAAATATAAAATGATTTACAGTTTGTACAATTTTAATTATAATTTATATTTATGTAGATTTATAAACCGAATGCAATTTATATAAACTTAAAATATATAACTAAAACAGAATACCAGTAAATAGCCCGAATCTACAAGTCAGGAAAGCCTAAGTCTCAGAATTTAGTAAGACTTGCAAAAAATGCCAAAAAAATAAAAAAAAAAGTTTTTTTCAACATGTAAGAAACAAGAAAAAAGCCAAGGAAATATTGGTCCACTAATGGGAAAAGATGAGCCAAGGAGGTTATGGGTAATAAGGATCTACAGTATATTGCATATAAATGCCACAGAACTGCATCCAATTCTGGTGACCAAGATACAAAAAAAGATTTTGATATTCTACTAAACCATATGATGAATGACTGAAAGAACAAGGTATGTCTAATCTGACAAAGAGAAGGACTAAGGTTCACTCCTGATTCAGGGGTGGGTTCTACTTACCTTTACTACCGGTTTGCAATGGGGCCGCTCACGCGCCTGCATGCACAGAAGCATTTTCATGACGTCAGGGTCAGTGTGTGGGGCCTCCCGCCGGTTTTAATACTGGTTCTATAGAACCGGTGCACAAACCGGGGGCAACCCACCACTGCTAAGGTTGATATAATAGCAGTCTTTCAGTACTTGGGCTGTCACAGAGAAGAGGAAGTCAGTTTATTCTCCAAAGCACTTGAGAGCAGAATAAGAACTAACAGATGGAATCATATCAAAGAGAGATTCAACCTAGATTTAAGAGAAATTTCCTGACAACGAGAATCATTGGAATAACTTGCCTCCAGGAGTTGTGGGTTCTCCATCACTAGAGGTTTTCAAGAAGAGACTGGACAATCATTTGTTGGAAATGGTATAGGATCTCCTGTTATTGGCAGGGGGTTGGACTAGAAGACCTCCAAGTTCCCTTCCAACCCTATTGTATTCTATCAATTGTTTAGATCTATGTCAGCCAGGCTTCCGGATGGGTTGTGGAAAACAAATTGCTTTGACTAGAATGAAGGATGGCCTTGGCTGAGAGAAAGCAGAGTGTGGTAGGGTCATGCCAGGGGTGAAATCCAGCAGGTTCTGACAGGTTGTGGAGAACTGGTAGCGGAAATTTTGAGCAGTTTGGATAACCGGCAAATACCACCTCTGGCTGGCCCCAAAGTGGGGTGGGAATGGAGATTTTGCAATATCCTTCCCCTGCCACGCCCACCAAGCCACGCCCACCAAGCCATGCCCACCAAGCCACAACCACACCCATCAAGCCACGCCCCACAGAACCGGTAGTAAAAAAAAATTGGATTTCACCACTGGATCATGCTAATTCTCTTTGATCGCCTAACAGCTCATATCCTTTTCCATTGCTGTATAGATAGTGTGTGGTGTGTGTGTGTGTGTGTGTGTCTTAGTGCTTTCTGAACTTGGTGGTTTTCTTGCAGATGTTTCATTACGAAACTAGGTAACTTGCTTTATGGTACACTTCAAAGTTTGAGCAGGCAAGTCTATCTCTCTCTTTGGAATTTTATTTGACCCCAAGTCTTTTTCTGCTCCACATGAGGAGGAAGAGGAGTTGGAACTAGGACTGTCCAACAGGGATGGGACATCTCCCTTGGCATGTTTGGAGAAGCCAGGGGCTGAGGAACATGCTGTCCCAGGCCCCTCAGTCACCGGGGGAGGTAGTCGACTGGATGGAGAGCTACCTGCTCTCACAAACACAGGGAGGATTGGCTGCTGACAGGCAATGGTGCTGATAGGCAGCAGATCCCCTCTGATGACAAACAGCTGCCTCCCCCACTCGATCCAAGGGCACAGAGAGTGGAGTGTCGGCAAGCATAGAGAAGGGCTGCAATGCTATTTGGGAGAAGGTTGCACCACCCATTCTCACAAGGAACACCTGGAGTAGAGTGACTTAAGGAGAAGCTGTGGGGAGTTAGTTTTTGCCAGGAACAATTGTTTGTTTTGCATTACACTCCCCCACCTCCCCGGCTTTGATTCAAGGACTGCTTTTTTTGCCTTTGCTTTGAGGACTGCCAGGGACACGGTGCCTCAGTGCCTAAGACGCTGAGCTTGTCGATCGAAAGGTCAGCAGTTCAGCAGTTCGAATCCCTAGTGCCGCGTAACAAGGTGAGCTCCCATTACTTGTCCCAGCTTTTGCCAACCTAGCAGTTCGAAAGCACGTAAAAAATGCAAGTAGAAAAATAGGGACCACCTTTGGTGGGAAGATAACAGTGTTCCATGCGCCTTTGGCGTTTAGTCATACCGGCCACATGACTGTGGAGATGTCTTTGGACAGCGCTGGTTCTTCAGCTTTGAAACGGAGATGAGCACCACCCCCTAGAGTCAGGAATGACTAGCACATATGTGTAAGGGGAACCTTTACCTTTTACCTTGAGGACTGCCACTTGTCTTGCTCTAACCTCTTGGACTGTTTATGCCTTTGCTTTGCGTTACCTTCAGAACTGCCTTTGCCTTGTATCTTGTCTTTGCCCCGAGGACTGCCATTTGTCTTATGCCTGGGCTTTGCCTTGTGGACTTTCCTGGTAATATATGGGCTGTTGTTCAGGGGACTGAGGCAGGGGTGAAATCTAATTTTTTTTGCTACCGGTTCTGTGGGCGTGGCTTAATTAGTGGGTGGGGCTTGGTGGTAAGGTGACTGGGTGGGCGTGGCCAAGTCAATGTCACTTCTTTGCCCTTTTTTAACCTACAAAACACAACACAACACAACTGGCTCACCCACAATGTAAAAGCAGCTGTGCTAGACTCAAAATGGCCCCTGCAACAAGCAGGAACCTCACATAGCCACAAAAAGCCCAAAAAACCAACGTTCACACTTTACACACACAAAATTCCACATACAGCTTTGTGAGATTTTGTGTGTTTGTATAGTTAGAGTGAAACACTACAGAAACACACAAAATCTCACAAAGCTGCACAAATATTATTTTATTTTAATTTATTTTTATTTTTATATAAAAGCAGCTAAATTTAAAACTTCCTAAACTTTAAATGGCTAGATCTAAAAAAAGAACAACTAAAAAAAACCCCAATTAACTATTTTTTTTAAAGCTGCCAAAGGGGAAAAAAACTTACCCAATAGAACAGGGGTCTCCAACCTTGGCAACTTTAAGACTTGTGGACTTCAACTCCCAGAATTCCTCAGCCAGCTTTGCTGGGAGTTGAAGTCCACAAGTCTAGGCAGGAAGGCAGGCAGGCAGAAAGAGCTGCTCACCGATGAGCTTGATTGCAGGCAGGGAGATTCAGTTGCTTGCTGATTGCGATCGTCATGCGATCAGCAGCTAAGGTAAGCAAGCTGGAGGCTGGGGGTGGGGAGAGAAAAAAAGAAACTTTTTTTTCTTTTACATGGCTCTGGCGATCCAAGCTGAGTTGCCTGATTAGCAGGCAACTCAGCTGGGATGTCAGAGCTTGGCTGGTCAGAGCCATTTAAAAGGAAAAAAAGGCTCTGATGATCGTGGGGCTCAGCTGAGCATGGGGGGTGGGGGCAGGGATTTTTGCTACCGGTTCTCCGACCTGCCCGCCGCCATTGCTACCTACTCGCCCGAGCCGGTCTGAACCGGGAGCATTTCACACCTGGACTGAGGGTGGCTGCCTTCAGGGTAGCATGGGTGGAGCCTTACTAGTCATTGGAGGGGCATTCGTTGAACATTTCTTGAGGACAATAAAGGACTCTCTAAAAGGCCTGCCTTGCTTTGACCACTGGGTCATAACAATCTCTTGCCCCCTCCTCCATCAGGCAACAGAGATTTACCTGCCTATGGACCTGAGACTTGAAACTTCCTGCTGGTTTCCGCACTGACCTTTATTGTGGGAAGCCAGCAATTAGAAGCCTCACCTAATGACTGTGAGTGTCAGCCTTGGAAGCCATCTTTTGCATTGGATCTTCAGACCTGCCACATTTAGTGCTGTGGGAAACTGGGAGGGGGTATTGTATGGAGCAGGGGAGATATATAGTCATAATAACATTCCTTTCTCTGAGAGTCAAGGACATCTTGCCCTGCACCTGGAGTGGTGTGACTGGGAGGCATCTCCAGTTGGGACGGTGCAATGATTGGGCCATGTGATGGACATGTGGGTGCAGAGGGAAGGGACCTGGACTTTCTTTTGGGTGGGGAAAACCTGGAAGCTTTCAGATTCGGGTTTCCCCAGATGTGCCAATATGACATCTCTAATAAAATGGAACTTTGAGGAACTTCTAGCCTTGGAGTCTTCTTTCGTTGGGAAAGTTACTTGGAACCCTGACAGTGAGATTCAATTATTGATAACAGCTGGGATGGCAAGATTTCCATCGCTAAGCAATATCATCATTCTTTATGACCACATCACTTAGCAATGAAAATTGTAATCCAATTGTTGTCATAGGTCAAGGATTATGTGTATAATGGGGCAATTAGAAAGTCCATCCATTAATGGGACTGAAATAAACCTTGTTTATATGTTGAAGAAGTTGGATCAGTGGTGGGTTCCTCCAGTTCAGCCCGGTTCCCCCGAGCCGGTAACGGTGCCGATATGACATCACCGAACCGGTTCTGCCCCCCCACCCTCCCCACCCCACCCACCCACCCTCTCGTGTTATTCTTACCTTTTATTTGGCCCCACCCCCAATCTATTGCTGCCTCCTGAATCCCAGCTGATGGCTAGAGGGAAAAAAACTGTTTAAACTCTTGCCGCGGGGCTTCAAAGGGCCGCCCTACAGTTGATCAGTGTTATAAGAAAACAAATGAGTAGACCAGTGCCTGCAAAAATACATGAGTAGACCAGTGCCTGCAAAAATAAATGGGTAGATCGGTACAGCTCTGCAAGCAGTTAAAAGCCTGGTAGACCAGTACCTCTGCTAAATCCTAAATAATTGTCACATGACCATCAAGCCATGCCCACAAAATAAGCCACGCCCACAGAACTGGTAGTAAAAAATTTAGAACCCACCCCTGAGTTGGATCACTATCTGGGTAGTCATTAGATTTAACTGAGTAATGACTGGATGGCAGCCGAAGATACAGCAGAAGAAAAAAATGAATATGATGGAACTTGGCTATGCAACTTTACTGTTGTATAATATCCATTGTAGCAGATGCCCTGAGGACTATATGAAGGCCCAGTGTGATTTTAATGAACCCAGACAGAACATGCATTCTTATTTATTTTAGTATTTCTTTTTGTAGCTATTATGCACATACAGAGGGGATTTTGCAGTACAAAGTAGGGCAAATAATTTCTGACTTTACCCCCATCTTAGTGTTTTACAGGGAGTCCTTGACTTACAACCATTTGTTTAGTTAACATTAGAAGTTACAACAGCATTGAAAAAAGGGACTTATGCCCGTTATTCACGACCATTGCAGCATCCCTTTGGTCGCAGGATCAAAATTTGAACGCTTGGCAACTGGCATGTATATATGACGGTTGCAGTGTCTCAGGGTCATGTGGTCACCTTTTGCGACCTTCTAACAAAGTCAATGGAGAAGCCAGATACACTAACAACCATGTTATTAGCTTAATAGCTACAGTGATTCACTTAACGATTGTGGCAAGAAAGGTTGTAAAATGGGCCAGATTTCACTTAATGACTGTCTTGCTTAGCAACAGAAATTTTGGGCTCAGTTGTGGTCATAAGTCGATGACTACTTCCTATCGCCCATCTCTTCCCACTTACGACTGTGACTGTAACCTTGTTGCTGGTATCCTTACGATTTATATTGACTGTTTCCTAATATGATTTGATTGCTTGTTTGTACCCCATGACTATCATTAAACATTGTGCCTTATGATTCTTGATGAATGTATCTTTTCTTTTATGCAGACTGAGAGCGTATGCACCAAGACAAATTCCTTGTGTATCCAATCATACTTGGCCAATATAGAATTCTATTCTATTCTACTTATAGTTGTTCAAGTAACAAAGTAAGCCTTTAACACTTTAATACCATTGGCTTTTTTTCCCAGTGACAACTCTATCTTCTATGTAGCTAAATTTGTGTTTAAAACAAACTGGGACACAGAGAGCAGAACTTTCTTGTCTGAACTAATTGAACATTTAAAAGATTTGATATGGTGGCATCTTTCTTGGAAAACCTTGGAGAAGAACACTTCATATCAGAGCAGGGTGGGAAATTGATTTATTGAATCTCTTCCAGTCCTATGATCACATGGCGGTCCACAGTAAAATGTATTTATTTTTATTTTGTTTATTATATTTGTACGCTGCTCGATTCCCAACAATTCTGGATGACTCATATGTAAAAACATTTTTTAAAATACAATAAAGGTAAAGGTTTCCCATGTCCAGTTGATTCTTACTCTAGGGGTGATGCTCATTTCTGTTTCTTAGCTGAGGGAGCCAGCGTTGTTCGAAGACACTTTCCATGACCATGGGACAGCATGATTATATGCGAGGCACATGGAATGCTGTTACTTTCTTACCAAAGTGGTACCTATTTATCTACTCGCATTTGCATGCTTTCGAACTTCTAGGTGAGCAGGAGCTGGGGCAGGAATGGGAGCTCACCCCATTAAGTAGCACTCAGGTCTCAAACCCAGGATGGCAGTTTTCCAGATGACAAGCTCAGAATCTTTAACCGCTAAGCCTCCACACCCTCTAAAAAACACAATGCCATGCCATGCTGTACCATACCATACCATACCATACCATACCGTACCGTACCGTACCATACCATACCATACCAGCAATGGATGGAAACTAGTCAAGGAGAGAAGCAACTAAGAAGAAATTTCCTAACAGTTAGAACAATTAATCAGTGGAACAATTTGCCTCCAGAAGTTATGGATGCTCCAACACTGAACCTTTTAAGAAGAGATTGGACAACCATTTGTCTGAAATGGTATAGGGTTTCCTGCCTGAGGATGGGGTTGGACTAGAAGACCAAATCCTGTCCTGTCCTGTCCTGTCCTGTCCTGTCCTGTCCTGTTCTACCCTACCCTACCCTACCCTACTCTTTCTTTTACACCTGACTCAAAATATGAACTGGTAACTTTTGGATACCCAAAGCATTTTCCTGCCAGAGGTTATATACCCGTGATGGCGAACCTATGGCACGTGTGCCACAGGTGGCACGCGGAGCCATATCTGTGGGCACGTGAGCGTTGCCCTAGCTCAGCTCCAGTGTGCATGCGCGTGCCAGCCAGCTGATTTTTGAGCCTTCTGGAAGCTGGAAAATGGGCCGTTTCCGGCCTCTGGAGGGCCTCTGGGGAGGTGGGGAAGGCTGTTTTCGCCCCTGTTTTAGCTTTCGAAAGCTTTCGCTTTCGAAAGCCTCTGGAGCCTGGGGAGGGTGAAAAATGGGCCTACCAGGCCCACCATGCCATCACATGCCAAAAGCGGGGGGAGTGGGGGGGTCATATGTGCATGCTTGGGGTGCATTGAATTATGGGTGTGGGCACGTCCGCACATTACCCCCCCCCCCCGCACTCCCCCTGCTTTTGGCACACGACAGCTAAAAGGTTAGCCATCACTGTTATATACAGAGGGGCAAAAAGCTACCAGTTAGCTAACAAAACATGGTCTGTTTGCAATCTTAAAGTGGACAATTTATTCTCTGGTAGCTGTAGCAGGATACAGAGGCTAATCCCTTCCCAGATTTACAACACAAAGGTCCTCTGGGCCGTGGGAGACCTTGTTACGCCCCAAACAAGCAGATTGTATCCTGGTTCTGTAACCCTTCTTCTCCCAACAGCTGCAAGATTGCAGTTTCTAGCAGGCAGTGCAGAAGTGGTTGGCACATGCTCCTATCTTCACTTTAAGCTTCAACTTGTATTGATTGTCAGCACTTCAAACTACATTTGTTCCAGTGCTGACATAAGGAGGAGAAGAGGGGGCAGCTGGCAAGAGGACGCTTGACTTTTCACCTACTTATTTTCCCTGAAGATAATATCCCCTAGGAGATAGGTTGAGAGGGGGGACATTCCTGGGAGCTGAAGTAGTAGATATGGGGAGAGTGATTTGGAAGATGGCCAATGAGACGCAGAGAATTGGGGAACGGAAAGGGAAGGTTTGGGGTCAGGAAGTCAGTGTTGGCTTCGACATAATCGGGGACAGATTGTCGTGCTTAATAAATGAAAGATTTCATCAAAGACTATCTGTTTGGAAATGCAATTTATTTGAGACGACATCGAAACCTGACATTGATCCCAGAAAAAAGATAAATCTTTTAAAGCCAAATCTCCAGTTTTGCCTACCTCTATCAAACAAAAGCAGCTGAAATGCTGCCAGTGATGGGAAGTTGTTCACAAGAAAACACATGGAAGCAGCCATTACAACAAAAAGAGTTCCTTACCAATTACTGTAGTTTTAACCAGGTAGACAAAGAAAAAAAGAGAGAATTCTGATACAGGTTAAAAGAAAATGGGTATTTGATTAATGTACTTCGGGGTGTCAAACTGGCGTCCGCAGGCCAGATGTGTCATGCGCAGACCATGCCCACCCCAGCTCCGCAAAGGCAAAAAACATTGCGATACAACATGTGACATGATTGAGTTTTACACCCGTGGCTGGAGATTGATAGTAGTTGCAATTCTTACAGCTATTATTTAGGTTGCCTTATTCTTACTGAGTAGTGTTATAAATCCCATTTGGCTCACTTTTCCTGTTCCTGAAAGCTTGGTCCAGGAACACCCTTCCCCCAGGTTCCTTGTTTAACTTGGCTTTAATCTAAACGTAATTAAACTGAAAGAAAATGGCTGTGTTGCAAAGCAAAACGATCTAATAAGTGAGAGAAACAAAGATGTTATGTTCCGATAATGTGGCTTGCTTAGCTGATAACATTGGTCGTTATTCATTATTAGAAACTATCTCTTTATATCACAGGGAATCGATAGATTTGCTCTGTATGCTCTGTTCTGCACTTCTTCCAAAGTCTCAACATCTTTTTTTTATAATGTGGCAATTTTAATTTATTTGATTTCATTCTGCAGTTCCTCTGGTTCAGGATTTCAAAGGGATTCCTGATGTTCCTCTATAAAATGTGTGTCTATATGTGCAAAATCACATTTAGAAACCGGTTGGTTTTGTTCTTTAGCTTACATTGGAACCTGCGCAAGAACAGTATGATTTGTTCCAGTCAGCCCTGGGATAGATTTTCCATTACAATGAGCTCTTAATTTCCTTGCGCAAATTATACAATCAATTTGATTTATGTGTGCTTTGTCTGTTGATGCCCAGGTATCCAGGGTGAAATATTTGGAAGATGTGAACCAGGGGTGAAATGCTTCCGGTTCGGACCGGATTGCCTGATCCAGTAGTGATGGAGGCAGGTGGTTCGGAGAACCAGTAGCAAAAATCCTTGCCGCCCTCCCCGCCATTGCCCAGCTGAGCCGCGCAATCATCAGAGGCTTTTTTTAAAAAAAATTTACAACCTCTTCGGCCGAAGAGGTTGTAGAAAAAATGTTTTTAAAAGGAAAAAAAGCCTCTGCCGATCAGGCAAGTCAGCTGGGATCGTCAGAGGCTTTAAAAAAAAAGCTTCTGCCAATCAGGCAAGTCAACAGGGATCGTCAGAGGCTTTAAAAAAAAAGCCTCTGCCGGTCAGGCAAGTCAGCTGGGATCGTCAGAGGCTGTAAAAGCATTTTTTTTACAACCTCTTCAGCTGTAAAAGTAAAAAGTAAAAAAAAAAAAAAAAAAAGTTGGCCACGCCCACTCAATCATATTACCCACACACACACACCAGGCCACGCCCACAGAACCAGTAGTAACAAATTTTACATTTCACCACTGATGTGAACTCTTCTTTTTTATGTACATCAGTAACAAACTATGGCTGGAAAAGATTGAGAAACAATTACGTTCATCTCAAGGCATAAACTGTACAGTCAAGACAGGCACAAACCTGCAGTCAAGAAAGTTCCATTTTTAAAAGTATTACACGAAATATACAGGGGTGGGTTCTACTTACCTTTACTACCAGTTCGCAACGTGCGCAGAAGCTTCTTGATGACGTTGGGGTCGGTGGGTGGAGCCTCCCTCCAGTTTTACTACTGGTTCTTGCGAACTGGTCCGAACTGGGGGCAACCCACCACTGGAAATACACAACAAAAGGCATATATGTCATAGTATTTTCATATAAATAAGCAGCCACATATATTAGATAGGAAGATATAGGAAAATGCTGGAGATGGCTGATTATGAGAAATGCATAATTTTCTACTGCATGAGAGAAAGCAGTGGTAACTGAATTTTACTAAGAAAAACCATTTTATTCCCCTGCTCCCATTTTTGAAACAGCTTTAAATAGAATTCTTCTGTATAGGTAATCCTTAAAGTTAACATAAACAAAGGAAACTATAGAAACAATGGCAGAGGGCACATCCTAATAGGATTTAGGGGTCATGAGGTTGAACAGCAATTAAGAGCGGTGCTAGACACAACAATATTATTGAGTTTCAGCACTTAACAAAAGTCTAGAGGAGTATAAACAGGAAGACTTTCAAACAATGTATGCTGTTAGTGAGGTAAAGGTTAATCTCAGTTGAGCTCCATTTGAAAGACTTAATCCCTTCAGTAGTAGAAAAAAGATCTAGTAAATTTAGGATGCATTGGAAGAATAATAACACAGGTAGACCTTGACTTACAATCATAATTGAACACAAAATTTCCGCTGTTAAGGGAGACATTTGTTAAGTAATCACCACAGTTGATAAGTTAGTAACCCAGTCATTAAGTGGATCTGGCTTCCCATGGATTTTGCTTGTCAAAAGGTCGCAAAAGATGATCACATGACCATGGAGAGACCATGTGACAGCATCATAACAGTGCAAAATGGTCATAAGTCACTTTCTCAGTGCCGTTGCAACTTTGAACTTTCACTAAATGAACTGTTGTAAATTGAGGACTACCTGTAGTTCCAGATTAATCTGTACATGCCTTTTTAAAACTTATCTAAGCACTTTGCTATATCCTTTTGAGCAGGTAATAGAAGGGGTGATCAGACCATCTGAAAACTCATAGACTTGCTCTAGCAGTGATGTCTAACAGCTAAGAGCCAGTTTGGTCTAGTCTAGTGGTTAAGGTACTAGGCTAGAAAGTGGGAGACTATGAGTTCTAGTCCTGCCTTAGCCATGAAAGCCAGTTGGGTGACTTTGGGCCAGTTATCAAAGTCATAGAGGATTGTCATCTCACAGGGCAGTGGTGGGTTTCAAATTTTTTTACTACCGGTTCTGTTGGTGTGGCTTGGTGGGCGTGGCAGGGGAAGGATCTCCATTCCCTCCCCACTCCAGGGGAAGGTTACAGCAAAATCCCCATTTCCTCCCGATCAGCTGGGACTTGGGAGGCAGAGACTAGATGGGGGTGGGGCCAGTCAGAATTTTTATTACTGCTGCTCTGCTGTTACTCAAACTTTCCACTACCGGTTCTCCAGAATTGGTCAGAACCTGCTGTAACCCACTTCTGTCACAAGTTGTTGTTATGGGAAAAATAGGAAGAAGGTGGTATGTTGGATAAATGTCCTTTGCTTTTTCTGGATAAACAATGGCAATAATTCCTTCTTGCCATGCTACTTCCACTGAAGATGTAGATCTCCATCTTCCCATGATTGTTAGCATATTGGATCTATTTCACTATCCTGTATGGAGCCTGCCATTTTGCCTGCCACTATCACATTCTTTAGTCCTTCTCATTTATCTATCAAATTTGTTCTTTTACAGTTTCTGATACTCTTCTTGGCTGCCTACTAAGTAGCTTCAAAAGGACGAAGCCCAAAAGAGCCACCTTGCTATATGCAAAATAACAAATTTGGGATTGACTGTTTAAGATCCTTCCTGTCCCATTTGCTTCTTGTGACTGGTTCATCCAATTAGTCAAATAATCAATATGATAAGGGGGTGATTAGAATTGGTTCCTATTCCTATAATCCTTGAAAAGACAGATATGTATCTTTTAAAAAAAACTTGACTGCAAATCTATATACCTTGATCCATTTGGATCTCATGTGGTATCCTCCTTCTACTGAAAACAGTGGCTGCTATTTTCTTAGATGAAATGTTTCTTAAGGAAAATGCTTCAGGGTAATGAGTAGCAAGGTAAATTGGCACCAGATAAAAGTCAATGGACTTCAAGGGGGGGTTGTACTTGGGGCATAGGGAGTCCAAATAGATGATGCATTTGACTCCACCCTTTGGCTCAGCCTGGGTCATTTCCTACAGGTGATCAGAGAAAGTACATTTCCATTCTAGTTCAAAAAGTGTCAAAAGTAGATGAATGGGCGGGGGAGCCCATAATGTATTGGCATCTCCACTTTCACTGGTTTAGAAACCCAAACAAGCACTTGTGCACAGTGGGGAGAGGGCATGCCCAGCAGGTCTGCTGCAGCCTCTCATAAGCAAAGAAATGAGCCTTGGTAAACAATGACCAATAACTGATATCCCCAAAATAAATTGTGTTGCACAGGAAAGCTCCATTTACCTTTAATGTTAGAATAGGAGCCCGGCACATCTTAAAATGTGAAATGCATGCAGGATTTTGAAATATGTTCTGGGATGAGATGTGCACAGCCACTAGGACATCACAGATCAAAGGAACCTGTGACCATTCAGTGTTTTTCCAGTTTTTCCTGTATTCTCAGGGACCTCCTACAAACACACTGAGAACCACAGACCTTCCCTCCCTCTCCATATGGGTGAACCATAAGAAAGCAAGGAATATCAAGGACCCAGGATACTAAGTGATCTGCCACCTTGTATATATTGTGCTTGTTGCCTGGGTATGCATATATGTGCCCAGGAGACAATGAAGTAGGAAAAACGATCTCTCTCTCCCTCTCCCTCTCCCTCTCCCTCTCCCTCTCCCTCTCCCTCTCCCTCTCCCTCTCCTCTCTCCCTCTCCTCCCTCCCTCCCTCTGTTGGAAGAAATGTCCTTCTGGGTTCAGTTCTAAGTGGGGGGAAAGACACTGGAAACATGGTGGCTGCTTGGAAAGATGGTTTTAATGGTGGGCAGGATCACATGCCTTGAAGATCTTGGGTGAAGAAAAAAAGGGGAAGAGATGCTGGGAGTGCCTGGGTTTTATGCCCTCTGTGGGCTTTTAAATTTGAGCTTGTATTCTGATTGGTTTTCAGACTCCCATGGAGCCATACAGGGGCAACTCTGTAGGCTGTCCTGAGTCCCAAGCTTGATTGACTCTTGCTGGGTGATGATGTAATGAAAGGACTTTGGGATTCGTATTATGACTCTGCCTGAAGGAGGTAGATCTTTGTTAGGTAGAATAGACTGGCCCAGGCCTTAATGGCCCATTGACAAAAGTGTGTGTGTGGGGGTAAGTTTCTGCCTCCCTTTTAGGGGAAATATTCTGCCCTTTTTAATATTTCCTAAAATATCTCATTTTCCTAGGAGAGAGGTGGGTGCTAACTTCCTACAATCCCCTCCTTTTTTTCCAAAACATGTGAGTGGAACACATGTGTTCTTGGCAAAAGAATAAAAATTGATCAGATCAGGGAGACTTGATGAGTGCTTTTAATTTTTCTGATGCAAAGGGGAAGGCATTGATAGAGGCAGCAGCAGAAGGATTCCTTCAGTGGTGCACAAAGGGAGAGCTTCTAACCATGAAAGCCTAGCAGCCAGGGTAAAAGTTCTGGAAAGAAATTTACAGTATGCAATTTTCCATGCCAATTATTTTCAGATGTTTGATATTACTTTCTGTGAGCTTCCAGACAGTTTTCAAGCAAGCACAAGTCCCACAATTCTTCAAAGCCATGGTTTTCCTTTAAATTACAGGCTGCCCATTTCCAAAGGATAGTTACTAAGCGTGCCCTAGCTCTTACTTTTTGTGAGGCCAAATTGAGGTTAGCCTTTGTGCAAACCAGGCTATTTAGTATTTTTAAAATTACACATAATGGGCCCTGGGACTCCTACTCATGAGACCACCAGTGCAACATATCCTGCCTTACTGGGAAGCTGGGCAGCATGATTTGTGAATCACAGTCAGGGCTTGGGTTTTGGAGATCTCTTTTCTGCTCTCTCTTCAAGTGAGTCAACTGCCTGAGGGGGATGCGCCTCCCCCATGGAATTAGCAGGGAGTGGCTGCTTGGGTCCTAATGTCACAAAGCAAAAACAAACCTAGGAAAAGCTTTGTGTGGAGGTAGGTGAAGGAGATCGTTTCAATCTAATTCTGAATGGGGTGTCTCTCTGTGTGTGTGCACATGTGTATGCAGCTGTATGTGTATACAGGGAATACAAACAATACAAACATGCTGGACAAATTTTCCTACCATCAGATAGAAATCCAAGATGTTCAGAACTTGCTGTGCCAATCATTCCCAAATACAATCGGTCCAAGCATCCATTTAACTCATTACAACATAAGTGAGACAAGAAAGAAAATCTTACAATGAATTTCCACCCTCCCCCATAGTTTTCCAGCTGTCTTCTGGGGATTGAAAAGAGTCTTTTAGTCTTTACTTGTCTATCTCAGAATCCTTTCTTTCATGTCTGCTGGGTGACAAGGCTGGTCAGTTAGGCTTGGGAAGGTCTGCTCCACTCTGGTTGCTCTGATTACTTTCTAGTGGAGAGCTGGATCCAAACCCAATTCCTGGATCAATAAATGGAAGGTTTCCTCTGGGGGCAGCATCTGGATCCATGTGCTCTGCTTCCACAGGTTGCAGAGTCATCTGTGCAGGGCTGAAAGACATGAGAACAGGGTCCCCTCCCCCCATTTGTGGGTGCGGAAAGGCATTGTAGGGGAATAAAAGATGGAGAGATAGATTGTGGGTGGGTAGATGGATTGCAGGCAGAGTTTGAAAAGAAACAACAACACATCAGTATTGCAGTTACTAAACAGATAAACTGGTAACAATATGGGGATATCACAGATGAGAAAAGGGAGCAGGATTCACCTGCTTCAGGAAAGAGATGAACAGGTAAAACCATTTAAATACATACAGTAAGTGCAAGACTGAAATTTTTCTATAAATGAACTTAAAACATTCCCTCATAATCTTGAGTTGTTACTTTAAGGTACAGAGAGGCAAGGAAGAATTTTAACAAAGGTTTTTCTTCTCTTTTCTTTTTCCTTCTTCACTCAGTTTTGTGGGCCCAACAAAATGGAGTGAAGGCCATTTCTGCCAGTTTACTCTTTTCTTCCTTTGAACAATTTAAAATTCTTGTCTCTTTTTTTTGAATTGGAGACATTTTACAATTGCAATTACCTCGAGGGCGCACAAAGACTTAGACACACATATACACAAGGACAAGGAGAAAATAAGAGGGGGAAAAAAAACCAGAAGTCTCAGGTTTACACACCCTAGTTATTCTCACCACAAAACTGAGTTAAATTAGGAAAGGCACAGATCTTATCAAACATACCACCTGGTTGCATAGAAGACAGAGAAAGAGACAAATAAACAAACAAACAAACAAAACCCAATGTTCCTATTTATATATTTCCCTTTTCTTTTAAGTACTTTTATTTAGCCAAATTTGTCTTCCTGTGTCATCCCTCAGCAAAGCCCATTTTTTTGCATACTTCTCTTGCTCCCAATCCTTGAGCAAATCTTCTAGCTGACTCCAAATTGTCACCTTTGAACTGCTACTTCCCATGCTCTCTCTCAGATGTGGGGCTCACTTTGGCTCAGTCAGGCACAAACAAAAAGGAAAAAAAAACTTCAGCCCACGATTTTTGGACAAAAAGACATCCACGGGGACTCCAGTTCCCTTACAGAGTCTGGCACCCCCTTTCTAGGGAAATATCTGGATCCGGGAGGACCTCTGTCTTTGCGGTAGTACTGGCACCTCCTATTGGCTCACGGTTTTCAGACCCCTTGATGGATCTCGGAGGACCTTTTGCCCCCTTTCTATGCAGTAGATACTGGCCCCTCCGGAACTAGGCTTTGCTTTTGGGCTTTCACATGAAAAAACAAAAACAACAAAATTTTCCTTCCCACCCTTCAATCACAGCCCTCTCGGATTTCTCTTTTTTATACAGAAGGTCCCACACTCTGATGCCCCCGCCCTTGCTTTCCCTGTTCTGTTGGTCACAGCTCTAGCAACAGGCAGGGGTGCAGCTAGAGACCAAACAGAGAAATGAGATCCAGCTACTATCCAAGGGTGAAGCCACTCTCTCTCACACACACAGGCATACGCACATTTCCCATACTTTTCTGGACTATAAAATGTAAACTTTAGAAGTACTCACCTTCTTTCCAAGCAGCCTTTGAGCTCAAAACTCAAAACCCCTTTAAAACCTTTCTCCCAAATGGCCAAGATCCAGGAAAACTCACCCACAGACTCAATGGTTATGCGCCGGCAAGGGAGGCTTACCTGGGCCAAGTCCATTGGTTATGTTAGCTTGGAGTCCCATCTGGGATGCTAAATTGTTGGAAGAAATATCCTTCTGAGTTCAGTTCCAAGTGGGGAAAAAGACACTGGAAACATGGTGGCTGCTTGGAAAGATGGTTTTAATGGTGGGCAGGATCTCATGCCTTGAAAATCTTGAGTGAAGAAAAAAAAGGGGGAAGATGTGCTGAGAGTGCCTGGGTTTTATGCCCTCTGTGGGCTTTTGAATTTGAGCTTGTATTCTGATTGGTTGTCAGACTCCCATGGGGCCACGCAGGGGCAACTCTGTAGGCTGTCCTGAATCCCAAGCTTGGTTGTCTCTTGCTGGGTGATGATGTAATGGAAGGACTTTGGGATTCCTACTATGGCTCTGCCTGAAGGAGGTAGATCTTTGTTATGTAGAATAGACTGGCCCAAGCCTTAATGGCCCATTGATAAAGGTGGGGGGAGCTGAGTTTCTGCCTCCCTTTTAGGGGAAATAATCTGCCCTTTTTAATATTTCCTAAAATATCTCATTTTCCTAGGAGAGGAGTGGGTGCTAACTTCCTACACCTTCCTCCCTCCCTCCCTCCCTGTCACACAAACATACACACAAATATGCAATTGGAGTAGAAGAGTATGTTGACTCGACCAAAACTGATTCTCTTGGGAAATGGTTTTCAGGAAGGAATAGGAAAGAAATATTCGGAGACAGAATAGCACTGAGAATGTTCTGATAGAAATTTATCTGCCTTGTATTCTAATCAGCTTTTCTGATCAATCAGGCAGTCTGTTTTTGGCAGTAGGGCTGTGATGCTGGTGGCGCAGCAGACTAAAGCACTGTTATTAACATCAAGCTGTCCGCAATTACTGTAAGTTCAAATCTCACCAGGCTCAAGGTTGACTCAGCCTTCCATCCTTTCTAAGGTAGGTAAAATGAGGACCCAGTTTGTGGGGGCAATAAGATGACTTTGTATAAATATACAAAAGTATGAAGGCTATTGCTTAATGCATTGTAAGCCGCCCTGAGTCTCCGGAGAAGGGCGGCATATAAATCAAATTTTTAAAAAAATGTCTTGGTTGTTCAACATAGGATATCACTCTTCTATTTCTCTGATGGGACTAGAGATATCCCAGGATCTGAAAGATCTCTAAATGGCAGCAGATCTATAGGAAAACAATAGTTTTATCAGAAATAGTATGTACAGTAGAAGGGAAAAATACATTACTTAGAAACTACCTTGCCTTAACAAATACAACCAAAAAGCAAGGGAAAAAAACATAACAGTGATTACAAGAAATTAATACATTGATTAATATGAATTAAAATCGAAGGGGAAAAAAGGATAGCAGTGGCATCTGCAGGGATTCAAAACATGTCAAAATGGTGGCTCACGCATGTGTGCAAGCATGTGAATTTAACAGAGCCAGTTTAATGTAATGGTTAAGGCACCAAGATAGAAATTGGGAGACCGTGAATTCTAGTTCTGCCTTAGGCATGAAAGCCAGCTGAGTGACTTTAGGCCTGTCATGCTCTCAACTCAATCCACTTCACAATGTTGTTGTTGAGGGGAAAACAGGAAGAAGAAATTGTATTAAGTAAAGTTCACCACCTTAAGTTACCGGTATTTATAAAAATAAATAAATATAAATATATAAAAATAAACAAACAAACAAACTCATGTATCAAAGAGTTGTGATTGGTTATGGCTGCCCTCTTGACATTTATTACCCTCTCCACTTTGGAAACACCTTTGATCCATATAGTATTAATGGAAATGTAGCTCAATCCTTCAACATGCCAGTTAATTTTGATCAGTGGTGGGTTCCTCCCGGTTCGGTCTGGTTCGGCCGAGCCGGTAGCGGTGACGATATGACATCACGGAACTGGTTCTCCCCCCCCGCCCTCCCACCCACCCACCCACCCACGTTATTCTTACCTTTTATTTGGTCCCACCCCCAATCTATTGCTGCCTCCTGAGTCCCAGCTGATGACTAGAAGGAAAAAAACTGTTTAAACTCTTGCCGCAGGGCTTCAAAGGGCCGTCCTACAGCTGATCAGAGTTAAAAGCAAACAAATGAGTTGGGTCGTAAGTGCGAGGACCTTCCAGAAATGACTCTGACCAGCTAGCCACGCCCACCTAGTCACATGACCTCCAAGCCACACCCACAAAATAAGCCACGCCCACAGAACCGGTAGTAAAAAAAATTAGAACCCACCCCTGATTTTGATTGATTATGGCATCAGACAGGGGTAAAATCCAGCAGGTTCTGACAGGTTCTGGAGAACCGGTAATGGAAATTTTGAGCAGTTCAGAGAACCAGCAAATACCACCTCTGGCTGGTCCTAGAGTGGGGTGGGAATGGAGACTTTGCAATATCCTTCCCCCAGGAGTGGGGAGAGAATGGGGATTTTGCAGTATCCTTCCCCTGGAATGGGGTGGGAATGGAGATTTGGCAGTATCCTTCCCCTGAAGTGGGGTGGGGATGGAGATTTAGCAGTATCCTTCCCCTGCCATGCCCACCAAGCCACACCACATCCACCAAGCCACGCCCACAGAACCGGTAGTAAAAAAAATGGATTTCACCACTGCCATCAGGTCATTGTCCACCCTTATCGACCACATTGATAGAGTTTCTTCATGATGATCTGTCTCCAATCTAGTTTTTCAGAACATGTTATGTTAATATTCCTGAAACTGCCACGCATTTAATTGTGTAACAACAGCAATCATGAGGTAAACTATGGAGGCCTAATTTATCTCAAAATGTTTTCTTTCCAACTCAAGTGCAGGAAGGAAGCACTTTAATGTGCCCATGAAAAATAATCTTAACTTCCAACTGGTAGAAAACAAAGCAGTTATGAAGGAGTGCTTTTAAGGGCCTTTAGAAATAATGTGTTGGTAACTGCTATAGAGTCATTTTTAAAGGAGCAGAAAATGAGTTGTCTCCTGCAAGAGGTCATCAGTTAGGGCAACCAAGGCTAGGTGTTGTGTTTCAAAATCAGGCCTGAAGTCAGACTTAAAACAATTAAGATAACTGGTATCTAAAAAGGACATCTTCAGCTTTGTAGATACCTAGTTCTTTAAAACATTGTTGTGGTTACAAGGGCATCTTGTGTCTTTAAAATACCTCCAGCTTTTAAAATGAGCAAGAAATCAAGTGATTTAAGAATTGTCAGGTTTTCTGTAGACATTTTTCCCCTAGTAATGATACATTTGAAGATGGCCCATTCCACATCAGCAATTGTAGAAGGAGAGTTGTATTAGTCTATAGTAGCAAAATAAATAAATTAGGAGGAGTCTGGTAAGATCTTATCTAACTAACACATTTTATTAAAAGGCATAAGCTTGAGATTCACTGATGATATTTTCATCATCTTGACTCATAGAAATGAATCTCTCATCAAATTCCATAATGACTTCAACAATTTGCATCCATCATCAATCTTAACCTCATCCACCATTAATCTACAGAACAAATTCATTTCCTTGATGTCATGATAAAAATACACAATGGATCCACAAGCACCATGTTATAAAGAAAAACTATAGGTTGCCATGTAGACCCACGCTTCCCTTTCCACCGAGAACAATCCCCTAAATCTATCAACTATAACCAGACTATAATGATACAACTACATTTGTTTTAATCACTTGATAAAGATGCTCAACTGGTAGAATTAAGCCAGGCATTCAGGAGAGTGAACTACTTACCCTACAAGATCAATGCAGAAATCAATAGAACCAGATTAATTCTCAGAGCGGGCCTATTAAAATACAGACAGAATCTCAATAACTGTCACCTGTAGCTCACGGTGCAAACCAATCAAATGCATTATTAATAAACTACACCCCATAATTCACCATGATACTGCACTTTCTTAAGCATTGGGTGGCAAGCCCATTATTGCACCCAGGCAGCAATCCAACCTGAAGGAGATTTTCAGAAGCAACTAATCAAGGCAACGATGTTAACTTGGGAGGGAAACAACCTCACAACAAACTAAATATGTACCCACACACACACCTACAAATTCAGCACCATCACAGGCCAAAACAAGTAAACATACAAGATCAGAGGTGCCTTCACATAATTTTCCTCAGAATGATAGGATCTCTTCCTTGAGCAGGGGTTGGACTAGAACAGGGGTCCCCAACCCCCGGTTTTTGGACCAGCACTGGGCCACGGCATGCCAGAAACTAGGCCGCACAAATTAGCCCCATCCACAGAACTGATCCCTGGTGCCCAAAAAGTTGGGGGCCTCTAGATTAGAAGATTTCCAAGGTCCGTTCCAACTCCGTAATTCTGTAACTGGGTGAGAGACTGTTGAATTCAAATACTTCAAAAGATTTCATACAATTTGAAAAAGACTCAACAAACAAATGGATTCTAGCACATCACGATTGTTTAATTGATAAGAGACAGTACTTGAAATTTGTTTCACATGTATCTTGCATCTATATAACCAGCCTTCCTGTGCCATCCCAATTTAATCCTGCATCCAATCTAGCCCGGTGTTGGCTTGGGAATTCTGATAATTGAAGTCCACACAGCTTCAAGCTGCTATGGCTGAGAAACACTCTTCTAGTCACTCTATGTCTCTGATGGAGTAGGTTGCAATTCATACCTTTTAATAAAAACTATCAGTGGACAAAGTGCATATCGATAATAGGACTTCATTAAGTCTATGTCTTTGTTTTCAAACACAGCTATCCATGGATTGACTGAATTGATCCAACTTCCTTGCATTTGTATAACACAATATATTGTAAATTTACTATAACCATTGAGTTTGCATAACTCTATAGACAAAAGGGTACCAAGCTAGTGTACAATAGACTGTGGTGTGGTAGCTCAAGTTTTGTCATGTATTGTTGTCAACTACCAAGAAGCACAGTTCTCTGGAGAGAGGGGGAGAAGGAGGGAGGGAGAGGGAGAGAAGTAGAGAGGGAGGGAGGGGGAGAGAGAGAAGTAGAGAGGGAGGGAGGGGGAGAGAGAGAAGTAGAGGGAGGGAGAGGGAGAGAGAGAGAGAAGTAGAAAAGGTGGGAGGGAGAGAGAGAGAGAGAAGTATGGAGGGAGGGAGGGAGGGAGAGAGAGAGAGAGAGAGAGAGACAGAGAGAGAGAGACAGAGAGACAGAGAGGGAGAGAGAGAAGTAGCTGGAAATAAACTACACCAACCATATATACTGGGGTTGTTCTAGTCACACTTCCTCTGTGTATCTTTTTCATTTCTTTCTCTAGATGGACGCACTTTGGTGAAATGAAGCATTGATCCCAATCAGACCACCACAACATCAACATTATCATCACTATGCCTAAACATTAACCAAAGAAGTGATAGCTTATCAGACTGTAAAGGAATTTGGACTCGCCTTGAGAAGTGGGTGGGAGAAGTGAAATGGTTGAGAAAGAGATTCCGAACATCTATTGTCTTTAAAAAGAGGCTGTGAATGTTTGGGAGCAATATTTTGTCAATGTAACATATTACGTTGTATTCCTGCATTGTCTGCTTCTTGACCTGGCACATCTCAAATGGCTGCACGCATAGAAGAAATACCTGGAATGTGCTCTAGATTGGCATTCTTGTCATAATTTGGTTCCCTAGACCAGGGTTTCTCAAAGTAAGGTCTTAGGACCCTTGGGGGGGGGATGTCACCCAAGACCCTCTCAGGACTCTCAAAATCAAAATGATTTGCCAGCATACAATATGTTGAAAATTAAGATCTTATCAAATGATTATGAGATGTGATCAGCAATAAATGCACCCATTTTAATTTTTAAAATGGTAAATATCAATACATATAAACCATTCTGAGGTCCTCCAGAAAAATGGAGAGTGATTGCAACTCTTTGTTGAGAAATGTGTCCAAAGAGAACAAATTCACTTTTATATGGTAGAAAAATAGTTGGATCTACAGGTATGCTATTACCAACTCGGGATTCAGTAAATGAAGGAACTGTTGTTTTTTGTTAGAGTATGAAGATGGTTGGTTGCTAAGGCCTGCAGCCCTTGTTGTGATTAAAGGATTAAGATTCACACAGATAAAAAAATTTGGCTCTTTGCTCAGATTCAAACAACAAAGAACTGCTTTAGTAAAATTGGCTGGATAACCTCGTCATTCAGCTTTTTAATTTTAATGCTAGATTTCTCTGAGAACCACTTTCCAGAAAGATACAGTTTTGGACTCAGCATTTAATGTAACTCTAATAATAGAGAGCAGCCTTGAACCCATAACTTTTCAGATGAGTTGGAATACACAACTCGGAAGTTACCATATTGGTTGGGAATTCCAGGAACTGTAGTCCCAATGTATCTAGAGGACATCAGGTACCAAGAAAGCTGTTGGAGAGGTTCGGTTTTAGATGATAAATTGCCCGTAGAAAAATTCATCAAAAATATTTCTTAAAAAGTTCTAAATATTCTCTCTACTCATTGATTGTTCTGAAAGCAAACTTCTTTTTCTTTCTTGTACTCATTAATATTAATCCCATTCAAGGCTAATATTAATAGCACTTGAGACCTCTTTCTATGCTTTTAACTACAGCTGGACATTCTGATATTAAAGCACCATTGGCAGGAAGTTGAAGAAAAACAGGGTGAAAATCTGTGTCAGTCTTCTGAAAAGCAAGTTTTGAAGCAGGCATGTCCAACCTGCAGCCTGCGGGCATCATTCAGCCCCGGACAGCTAATAATGTGGCCCTATAAGATTGTAAACTTTAATGAACAATTTTTCTGTAAACTTTATGGTACTATAAAACCATACTTTATATGCTACTGAAGACAATTCCTCTTCACTCAATACAGTTCAGGAAAGCCAAAAGATGAGACACCCATGCTTTAGAGGTACTTTTCTGGACCCAGGGTCCGTTTTAGCATTTGAGTTGAAAAAAAATTTGACCTCCTGGAGCCTCGCATCCCTGATCCTGGCATCAGGAATTTTCTTTGCCGGGGACCAAATATGGTTTATTTTTTAAAAAAAGCAACCACCACCATTTTTAAGCATCAAATTCAACCCAGAATCTTGTCCAGGGGTGAAATCCATTTACCTTCGCTACTGGTTCGCAAATGTGAGCATGCACGCCTCCTCCACATGGGTTATATGGATATTTACCACTTTAAAAATTAAAATGGGTGCATTTATTGCTGCTCACATCTCATAATCATTTGATAAGATCTTAATTTTCAACTGAAATGCTAAAACATATGCTGGGACAAGATCAATGGTGAAATGCAGCCAGTTCTATCTGGCTCGGGCGAACCTGTAGCGCCGGCTATGGGAGGCTCCACCCACCCGTCTGGAGGTCATGACATCCATTTTTGACCCTCTGTCAGCAAGCCCATTGCACCGCAAATTACTATGGCACTGATCAAGGGTCTTTTTTTGCACTGGTGCAGCTGGTATTTCTCTTACATGCAGCCAGGGCTCCATTCATGAAAGCTAAAAAGCACGAAAGAAGGCCTTAGGTTGGGTGTGAAAAAAGGCGCTATGTTAGGGAATTGTGCAGCAAATGTCCATGAAGTCAGAGGCACTGACATGAACCTGCAGCTTTATATAAATAAATATATTTTACATTTACAGTGCATTCAGAAAGTATTCAGACCAGTGGTGGGTTCTAACCAATTTTACCACCGGTTTGCATCGTGCATGCGCTTTGCGCGCGATCAAAAATCCAGGTTTGCAAAGCTTGTGGTGTCATACCCAAAAAGACTCTAGGCTGTAATTGCTGCCAAAGGTGCTTCAACAAAGTACTGAGTGAAGGCTCTGAATACTTATGCCAATACTTATTTCAGTTTTTTCCCCCCCCTCTTTTTAATACATTTACAGACATTTCTAAAATTCTGTTTTCACTTTGTCATTATAGGGTACTGAGTGTAGATTAACAAGGGGAAAAAATGAATTCCAACAACTGCAGAATCAAGCTGCAGCATAACAACATTGGCAAAAGTGAAGGGGGTCTGAATACTTTCTGAAGGCACTGTAAATTTACAGCAGAAAAGATAGTCAGGAACACAGGAACATCATGAGGTAAAGCATCAGACAGTATACAGAACAAACAGAAGAAAATAGTGGGGAAAAGGGAAACTCTCCCTTTACACCCGGGGTCCTCAAACCTTTTAAAAAGGGGGCCAATTCATGGTCCCTTAGACTCTTGGGAGGGTGGACTGGGTGGGCGGGCGTGGCTAGGTAATCATGTGACTGGGTAGGTGTGGCTAGGTCATGTGACTAGGTGGGCATGGCCAATTTAACAGTCCCATTAAACAATGCACAAGGGACGTGGTGGCTCAGTGGGCAAGACGCTGAGCTTGTCAATCGAAAGGTCGGCAGTTCAGCGGTTCGAATCTCTAGTGCTGCTTAATGGGGTAAGCTCCCTTTACTTGTCTCAGTGTCAGACTGCGGTGCTATCTCAAAATTAAATGAATTTCCAAACTGCCAATCTTTAAGGAAATCTTTCTTTAATTGAGCTCAGCCACCGGATCATGACTCCGCGCGGACAAGACTGACCTTTTGCCTCCCAATCCCTCCCTTTCCGATCCCCAAGTCTCTGCTTCTCATTGGCTGTCTTCCAAGTCATTCTTCAGACTTCTTTTCCTCGTCATTTCCCAGGAATGTGCCCCCTCCCCTCATTTCCACGACAACCGGGCTTCAAAGGGATTTAGCAGGCAAAAGTTTCAGAGTTTATCTTTCGCTCTCCTCTGCTCTCTCTATGCCAGTGTTGCAATGCTGACATCCGGCCCCTCTCCCTTCACTCTCCCAGCGGGGCCTGCGTGAAATAAATAACAAGTTTAGTACCACACCCCCTCCGAGGGGTTACCCCACCCCCTCCTGGCTTGTCCGGGTGATCTGCATGGAATTTAGCTATGAGGCGGTGAGCTTGGATGTTTGTGCTCTTCACCCAGGAAGCTTCTGACAAGGGGTAGCCCTTCCACTTAATTAAGTACTGGAGGTGCCCCCTGTGCCACCTCGAATCGAGAACCCCCTGTACTTCATAGTGGGTCTGGCCTCCAACAATTAAGGGCCCTGGGGGATCACGGGGCACCGGCCTTAACATTGACTCTACTACAGGCTTCAGGAGGCTACTGTGAAAAACGGGGTGTATCCTCCCTAGTAACCGGGGCAACTGCAATTGTACTGTAACCGGGTTGATTACTTTTACTATTGGAAATGGCCCTATGAATTTCGGCCCCAGTTTTCTGGTTGGGAATCTGAGTCTCAAGTACTTGGTGGAGAGGTAGACCTTTTCCCCCACTTGGAACGGTCTCTGGGGGTCTCGGTGCTTATCTGCTTGTTTCTTATAAGACCGTGCTGCCTTGTCTAACGCCCTCTTGACATTCTCCCAGGTTTCTCTTAGCATTGCCATCCATTCGGTCAAAGTAACTGAGGAAGGAGGCTCCCTCGGGTACTCTGGCATGGGGACGAAATCGACGCCGCTCACTATCTTAAATGGGGTTAGTCCTGTACTACTGTGGACAGCATTGTTATATGCGACTTCAGCAAACGATAAAAGGTCCGCCCAGTTTGATTGTTGGTAGTCAACATAGCACCTCAGGTACTGCTCTATCATGGCATTCAATCTCTCCGCCCCCCCATTGGTGCTCGGGTGAAACGCTGAGCTGAGGCCTTGGGATGATCCTATGGATCGAAGGAATTCCCTCTAGAACTTCGCTGTAAACTGGACCCCTTGATCAGAGATGATTCTTCTGGGTACTCCGTGCAGGCGGTAGATGTGTTTTACGAACAGTTTGGCCAATTGGCGGGCTGAGGGTAATCCACTGCAGGGTATGAAATGTGCCTGTTTGGAGAACAGGTCTATTACAGTCCAGATCACTGTGTTTCTGCTGCTCCTCGGCAGTTCGACTATGAAGTCCATAGCAATCTCCTCCCATGGCCTTGATGGTTCAGCTACTGGCTGCAGCAGCCTCGGGGGCCTTCCTGGTCGGGTTTTCATCATGGCACAGATGGTACAACTTTTTACATAGCTGTCCATGTCTTTTCTCATGTGGGGCCACCAAAATTGTCTCCGAGCTAAGTGTAGAGCCTTTAGGAAGCCGAAATGTCCCGCTGGTTTGACGTTGTGACTTCTCTTGAGGATTAAGGTGCGCAAGGTGGCTGGGACATAAAGTTTCGTCCCTCTCCATGCTAGGCCATCTCTCTTTGTCAAGAGATGTTGATTGTCTCGGAACCAGGGATCCACCAATATTTCTGCCTTGAGCCTCGTCGTTAGGTCACTCGCGGGCTGGCCCTGCTGATCTCGATGCTGCCATCTGGTGGTTACTTGGCCCACTCCTTGGGCAGAAGGGATGATGGGATTCACTATCTGTTCACGTTCACTGTTGTATTGAGGCATTCGGGAGAGGGCATCGGCCAGAAAGTTCTTCCCCCCTGGGATGTGCTTCAGCTCGAAGTTGAAACGATTGAAGTATTGGGCCCACCGGACATGCCTGGGCGATAACTTCTGTGGGGTCTTGAGGGCCTGTAGGTTTTTGTGGTTGGTGCAGACCTCAAATGGTGTCTAGCCTCCTTCTAGCAGGTGTCGCCAGGTTAATAGCGCCCATCTCACCATGAACGCTTCCTTCTCCCATGCCGCCCATCGTCTTTCTGTGTTGGTGAGTTTGCGGGATGTATAGGCACAAGGTTGCAGGTCCCCTTGGCTGTTCTTTTGGAGTAAGACTGCCCCTACTGCTACATCACTGGCATCTGCTTGGATGACGAAGGGTTGTTCGGGGTCAGGATGCTTCAAGACCGGTTCTTTTGCAAACATTTGTTTTAGTGCCTGAACACCAGTTGGCAGGCCGAGTCCCATTGTAGAGGCTGTCCCGGGCAGGGTTTCGTTGTCAGACTTCCTGTCTTTAGGAGGTCCGTCAGAGGTTTGGCAATTCTTGAAAGGAGTGGATGAATTGCCTGTAGAAGTTCGCGAACCCCAGGAAGCTTTGTAGTTGCCTGCGGGTGCGTGGGGGTCACCAGTCTAGGACTGATTGTACTTTAGCTGGGTCCATCTCTATCCCCTCGTTTGACACTCGGTAACCTAAATAGTCCAGACGCGATCGGTGGAACTCGCATTTTGACAGTTAGACATAGAGGTTCACTTTCAGCAGTTTTTCCAGCACTTTGCATACGAGGGTATGTGTTCGTCCATGGTCTCCATGTAAATGAGAATGTCATCTAGGTAGACGAGGACCCTTTTGTACAGGTGGTCACACAGAACTTCATTTATCAATTGCATGAACACGGCTGGGGCTCCCTGTAGCCCAAATGGCATCACCTTGAATTGGTAACTTCCCAGGGGGCAGTTGAACGCTGTCTTCCACTCGTCTCCTTCCCTGATGCACACTCGGTAGTAGGCTTCGCGGAGGTCTAATTTGGTGAAAATCTTCCCCTTGGCCAGGTGGGCTAGCATGTCCTTCATGGGGGCGGTATAGGTTGTGTACACAGACCGCATTGATCCCCGAAAGTCAACTACCAGACGCATAGAGCCGTCTTTCTTCTCTTTGAAGAGGACTGGTGCCGCAACCCACGATTTGACTGGCTCGATGAAACCCCTTCGTAGGTTTTTATCTATGTAGTTCCGCATTTCTTGCATTTCATGGGGCGTCATGGCATACAATTTTGGTTTAGGAAGTTTCGCCCCAGGGATGATTTCGATGGCACAGTCGGAATTGCGGTGGGGGGGGTAGGACGTCGCACTCGGTCTCGCTAAATACTTGTGCTAGGTCTTGGTAGTCTTTTGGGATCTGCTCTGTGTCATGTGTCATGGATGTGGGCTCCAGCTGCTTCGCGGTGCCCTTCGGGAGGGGACCTTGTGTCGGTGCCATTTTCTTTTGTTCAGGCGGGAGACATTGGGGTCTGAGTGTGGGGGGTGTTTGTTCTGGTTGGAACGGCAGAGGTTGGGGCCCTTTGGCAATCCTCAATCTGCGGGTCCCCTCTTGCCACCAGATAATTGGACCCCACTTGTCTAGCCAGGAAAGTCCCAGTATGACTGGATTGGCCATCTTGGGAGCTATTATGAACCGTATCGTCTCCCAGTGATCCCCTAGTTCTAGCTTCACTGGTTCGGTCAGGTGTGTGGCGCACGTTCCGCCTACTAGGGTCCCATCAACTTGCTCAAATCGAATTGGGTGGTTGAGCTTCTTAGCTCGGATTCCCAACTTTAGGACTGTGGGTAGATTAATCAGGCACCTAGTGCAGCCCGAGTCTATCAGGGCTTGGAAAGTCTCTTGGGTACCTGTCTTTGGGGCTGTTAGGCATATGGGGAAAAGGAAAGGGTGGATGGGTCCACTCACCATTGGGTCGTCTTCACCCTCGTCCTCGCTGTCATACGAGTTGGGGAATTGGTCTCCATCATCCGGGACTCCCTTTGTCCCGGTCAAGTGGGCGAAGACCTCTGTGCCGGGGAGGAGACTTCGTGGCGCATCAGCGGCTTGCTTGGGGCCCCGTTCTCATCGTCCCTTTGGCTGAGGGTTTGGCCTCGGGCCCGGGGTTCCACAGGCTGCTGCTAGTTGGCCCATTCCTCCACATCTGTAGCATCTCATTGGGTTCCATGGAACAAAAGGCCTTTGGGTAGGCTGTGGTGCCATGGTTCCTCGTCTGGTTTGTGGCCTCAGGTCCGATTGGTATTTCTCCCTGGCCTCTGGTTGCTTTAGCATGTCGTTGGCGCGCAGTCCCCTTTCAACTTGCATTGCCACGCGGAACCATTCAGAGAATCGGTTCGGGATGTCCCGATAAGTGGTCACTTGAGCGATCCGCTTATCTAGGCTCGTTCTGAAAAAATACACTAGCAGTCGCTCAGGTAGAGGAGGCAAGATGCCCACGACTCTTCGGAATTCACGAATGTGTTCCTTGATGGGCTTCCCTCTCTGGACTAGGCTTCTGAGTTCG
Organism: Arizona elegans; assembly: GCA_022577455.1. Classification (NCBI taxonomy): domain Eukaryota; kingdom Metazoa; phylum Chordata; class Lepidosauria; order Squamata; family Colubridae; genus Arizona; species Arizona elegans. The sequence goes on from JAKOOJ010000003.1 coordinate 20,912,900, forward strand.
TCTTCCACATATGGGTCCTCTCCTACTTCCTCGTACCTTGCCTGCAATAGTTGCAAGAAATCATCTGCGTCTTGCAGTTGGGGGGCTCTATTCTTGTGGAGGGCTGATGACTAAGTCTTTGCTTCTCCCTCCAGCCCTTCTGAAATGGCATTGACCAGGGCTCTGGGGAATGGGTAAAGGTGCCCATAGCTCTCGATATAGACCTCAGTTGCGTCGAGGAACTGCACCACCTGGTCTGAATCCTCATCAAATTTCCCTCTGAACCGGGGTGGCTCTGCCCTCGGTGGCCCGTCCTCCCATGGCCGGGCTCTGTGTGCCTGTCTGGGGTATCGTTGGGCTTCTTCTTCATCTTTCATTTGGGGGCGGTGGGGTGATGCCTTGCGTAGGCTGGTATGTTTGCTGGGTGGAGGAGGAACCCATGGATGCAAACTGGGACTTTCCTTCCTTCTGGTGTGGGAGGGGGAAGGGCTGGGCCCCCTTCTATGGTGACTTGGTTCAACAGAGTCAGCTGGCCTCCTTCTATCTTTGGGTCTGCAGGATGGGCCATCTTCCAGGCTGACAGCACGTTCAAAATTTTGCTTTAACTCCTCCATGGGGCTTTCAAGTGGCAGGGTTGAAATTTCTTTCTGTCTGGCCTTCTGCCAATCCCATAACCAATCTGCCCTTCCCAGTTCACTCAGGGGTTTCCCCTTACCTTTAGTGTCTGGAAAGGGGAATTCAGCTTCTGCAGATTTTGGCAAAGTCCACCAAGGTTCATCATTTTTTCTTCTCTTGGGCTGGAGCATGATCGTCTGTCCTTGGTAATCCTGTGGCGGGGGGGAAGGGGGGGTTGCAGCTTTGCTGGGGGAGGAGGTGGCCCCGTTGCATCCAAGCTGGCTGGAGTAGGGAGGGGTGGCTGGTTCACAGCCGTTTGAAGCAGACTTTCAATAGAGAGCTGGCTTGCTGCCATGGCTTCAGACCCATGCCTCCAATCCGTCCAATTATCTGGTAAGGAGCTGGAGGGCTGGAGGTTTGCCAGTTTGGTTGGGAAAGGTGAGTCTTGTCCGTCTGTCAGACTGCGGTGCTATCTCAAAATTAAATGAATTTCCAAACTTCCAATCTTTAAGGAAATCTTTCTTTAATTGAGCTCAGCCACTGGATCATGACTCTGCGCGGACAAGACTGACCTTTTGCCTCCCAATCCCTCCCTTTCCAATCCCCAAGTCTCTGTTTCTCATTGGCTGTCTTCCAAGTCATTCTTCAGACTTCTTTTCTTCGTCATTTCCCAGGAATGAGACCCCTCCCCTCATTTCCACGACAACCGGGCTTCAAAGGGATTTAGCAGGCAAAAGTTTCAGAGTTTATCTTTCGCTCTCCTCTGCTCTCTCTATGCCAGCGTTGCAATGCTGACATCCAGCTTCTGCCAACCTAGCAGTTCGAAAGCACGTAAAATAATGCAAGTAGAAAAATAGGGACCACCTATGGTGGGAAGGTAACAGCGTTCCGTGCTCCTTTGGCATTTAGTCATGCCAGCCACATGACCACGGAGACGTCTTTGGAAAGTGCTGGCTCTTCGGCTTTGAGATGAGCACCACTCCCTGGAGTCGGGAACGACTAGCACATGTGTGCGAGGGGAACCTTTACCTTTAAACAATGCACACAAATTAAACTTTAATTTGTTTTGTTCCTGGGGGTATTTTGTTTGCTTTTGTTTGCATGTTGCTTTTTTGGTTGACTTTTCTTTTTACTAGATCATTTTTTCAGTTTTATTTAGGAGTCTAGTGGCCCACTTCAGGAAACCAGTTTTGCAGCAATTCTTCTCAGCCCTAAGGAGCTTGAGAAATCTCTCTCTCTCTCTCTCCCTCTCTCCCTCTCCCTCTCCCTCTCCCTCTCTCTCTCTCTCCCTCTCTCCCTCCCTCTTTCTCTGTCTCTGTCTCCGTCTCTCTCTCTCTCTTTTTCTATCTATCTTCTGGAAGCAGGGGAGGTGAAAAACAGGCCCATTTTTGGCCTCCCGGGTCATCCACACACCCTGTTTTTCACCTCCCCCACCTCCAGAAGCATTCTGCAGGCCAAAAATGGGCCATTATGCCTGTTTATTGGCCTCCTGGGGTGTCTGTGTGCCCCATTTTTCACGTTCCCCCCGCCTCCAGAACATCTCTTCAGGCCAAAATTGTTGGCCTTACGTTTCAGTTCCAGCTCGCAGGGCTCATGACGGTAAGTCCTGTGCTCAGCCGAAGGGTGGGCGGGGCGATGTGGGTGGGGCAGCCTCATGGTCCTGTACGGGCCAGATTAATGGCTTTGGTAGGCCGCATGTGGCCCGTGGGCTGTAGTTTGAGGACCCTTGCTTTACACCCACAGGAACCAATTATAATGTAGATTACCTGCTTTATGCAAGAGCCAGCACTCTTGTACACATTACTGTTCCAGCTACATATCCTAACACTCTGGCTGGTATAGTGGTGCTGCACAGTGTAGCAGTTGGGGTAACTATGGGCAAGGCCAGGTGGTGGTGGGCAGCTGGTGGAAGTGGTTAAATGGTCAGTTAAGAGGTAATCATAAAATATGGGTGGCCCTGAGTGGGCTGGGAATTTGTTTATGTGACCAAATAGCACAAGTCTTTTGTCCCTTTGTTCAGCACCCTCGTAAATTCAAATGGTCACTGAGTTAATGAATGTTAAGCAAGGACCACCTGTAGTAGCATGGCAAATGTCAGCTCAAGGTAGAGACTTAGGTATATTTTAGGATGACATTTCCTCATTGGTCGCTTTATCACTGTTAGACTGATTAGCAACTGTTCTGCTAAAGCAGAGGTGCAGGGCCTGAGGCCAAAGGTGGAAGCCTTTAGAGACTGGTGAAAGTTGCTATTAATTTGTAACATGTCTGAACAAATAACCAGAGAATAGTAACTGTGTGGCATGGGGGGGAAATGCTATAATTTTAATTAAATGTAGAAGAGAACAAATCAAATTTTGTCATGACTGCCTGGATATGAGCCAGAAAGGCTCTTCAAAGACTAAGCATGTGTTTTGACTCAGAAAAATATATTCACCACTGTTTCTTTGACTCAAGAAAAATATATTCACCACTGTTTTTCTGACTCAACAAAAATATAGTCACCACAGTTTCTTTGACTCAGAGCTGTCTTATTAAAAATGAGATATTTAACACAGGCCTGAATGAATGTCTTTTGCCACTTTCAGATCAGAACCATTTGGTCTACTGGTTAAGTTACCAGGCTAGAACCCAGAGACTGAATTTTAGTCCTGTCCAGGCCATGAAAGCTAGGTGGGTGCCCTTGGGCCAATCACTCTTTCTCAGCTCAATTCACCTCACAGGGCTATTGTTATGGAGAAAACAGGAGGAAGAAGGAGTATTAGATATGTTCACTAACTAAAAAAAGGCAGAAGATACAGATCAGGGATGTCAAACTCGCGGCACCACGTCGTCATGTGATGTATCGTAACTTTTTTCTGTTTCGCTAAAACGGTGATGGGCATGGCCAGCACATGACACATCCGGCCTGTGGGCCACGAGTTTGACATCCCTGAGACAGACAGACAGACAGATACACACACACACACAAAATATGTTTCAAGAAAAAAAAGTAACAGAGGGATATGTTGGGAATGTTGCTATACTGACTTACAGGAGAAAAATGGCCTTAAAGAAACAAAAAGAACAAGCGAGAGAGAGAGAGAAAGATCATTCAGAAATACAACATTCCACTCTTTTTGTAGAGAATTTTTTCCTCTGAGGCACAAGTGTTACAACTTGACTAAAGAAAAATATGGGGAAGAGAATGTGGCAAACAGAAACTAGAAACAAAATAAAACAGGAAGGGATGGATATTGCCTGGAGGCTCAATTGTTTTACTCCTTGCAGGACCAAATAATTGCAAAAGTTCTGGCTTCTTCACAATGATTTAATAGAATAACAAGAGTTGGAAGGGACCTTGGAGGTCTTCTAGTCCAAACCCCTGCTCAAGCAGGAGACCCTGTACCATTTCAAAAAAAATAGTAGACCAGTCTTTTCTGAAAGACCTCCAGTGATGGAGCAACCACAATTTCTGGAGGCAAGCTGTTCCACTGGTTTATTGTTCTCACTGTTGGGAAATCTCTCCTTACTTCTAGGTTGCTTCTCTCCTTGATTAGTTTCCATCTGTTGTTTCTTGTCCTGCCCTCAGGTGCTTTGGAGAATAGCTTGACTCCCTCTTCTTTGCGGCAGCCCCTGAGATATTGGAAGACTGCTATCATGTCACCCCAAGTCCTTCTTTTCACTAGACTTAAACAAACCCAATTCCTGCAACCGTACTTCGTATGTTTTTTTCAGATCCCTAATCATCTTTGTTGCCTTTTCTCCACTCTTTCCAGAGTCTCTACATATTTTTTATAATATGGTGACCAGTGCTGAAATGTATTTAAGTGATTGTCCACTAAGACTCCAAGATCCCCCTCACAGTTATTGCTATTGAGCCAATTTCACCTAATCTGTTACCTGTACATTTGATTTTTCTTGCTTAAGTGTAAAACCTTACTTTTCTCTACATTAAATTTCATTTTGTTAGATAGGGCCCAGGGTTCAAGTTTGTGGAGATCCATGGTTCTTGTTCAAAGAGAATTCAGGATCTGGAACCATTCCAACGTAAATACCTTCTACTATGGCTTGGACTTTTATTTTAGTTTTTTAAGTTTTTTTAAAATTTGATTTATATGCCGCCCTTCTCCCGAGACTCAGGGCGGCTTACAGTGCGTTAAGCAATAGCCTTCATACTTTTGTATATTTATACAAAGTCAGCTTATTGCCCCCATAAACTGGGTCCTCAATTTACCTACCTTAGAAAGGATGGAAGGCTGAGTCAACCTTGAGCCTGGCAAGATTCAAACTTACTTTAATTGCAGACAATTAACTATCAGAATTAATTATCAGAACATATCAATTCTGCACACCTTTGGAGATTGATAGCTGTTTGGGAACGTTACCTAAATACTCTAATGCTTATTTCCTAATACTCCCAGTTGAGCAAGAATGTCACGGATAGGGTTGTAAGGAACCCCCATAGGTTAAGTTCCTTAATCAAGGGACCCAGACTTCCTTGCTAACCTCCTTCTAGAGCAGCGATGGCTAACCTTTTCCAGACCAAGTGCCCAAAGCATGCTCAACCCCCAAAATGCAATGTCCATGCAGCAACTGTGCATGTGCCCCGCCCCAGCACATGTGCCCCCTGCGCATGTGCCCCACCCCCATGCATGTGCACGCTGGCCCCCACATGCACCCCACTCTGCACATGTGCACGTGGCCCTTGGCACATGGCCCATCCCCTGTGCATGCACACGTGGGCCGCCGCATATGTCCCACCTCCCACGCATGCGTGGCAGGGCTGAACTGGGGCGATGGCTCGCATGCCCATAGAGAGGGTGCTGTGTGCCATCTGTGGCACACATGCCATAGGTTCGCCATCACAGTTCTAGAGAATAAGGTTGCCATTTTATTATAAGAGTAGGGCAACTTGCTGGAAAGTTTTGGTGTCATTTTCATGACCTGAGTATTGGAGCTGTGCAAATATTGAACTAAATTGGGAGAAGAAAGTTAAGGTTAGAGTAGTAAATTAGGTAATCGTACAAAAACTTTTCAGCACTATTTTCTTGGGTGCCATTTTTTTCTAACACATTTTCCTGATTATCTTGTCAAAAGCATGTATCATTTTCTCAGATGCATCTTAAAAGAATTTTTAAAAATTTTGAAGTGCAGATTTTTTCTTTGGGGAATAATAATGATAGACTCAAGTTTACCAGAAATCATCTATGCCACAGCAGAATCCATTTTAGCAAATCCATTATTCTAGCATCAGGGCTAACATTTTGACATCTGTAATACATTTTTTTTAAATTTCTTATTAATGACTCTCCCCAAAAATTGCCTTTAGTTTCTGTTTGCTATCCATAATTCCAGATACAGTCAATCTAGAACTGCACTTCTTAAAAAAAAATTATCAGGAAGTAGACCCTATTGAGTAAAATGGAAGATTAACCTTGCATCCTAAACCTCCTATGAAACAGCAGAAAGAGAAGGATTCTTTTTAGAGAGCTACAGTATTTCTAAAGATTGCTCTTTAGAAGGACAGATCCTGAAGATGAAACTTAAATACTTTGGCCACCTAATGAGAAGGAAGGACTCACTGGAGAAGAGCCTAATGCTGGGAACGATTGAGGGCAAAAGAAGAATGAGACAGCAGAGAATGAGGTGGCTGGATGGAGTCACTGAAGTAGTAGGTGTGAGCTTAAATGGACTCTGGGGGATGGTAGAGGACAGGAAGGCCTGGAGGAATGTTGTCCATGGGGTCGCAATGGGTCGGACACGATACCGCAACTAACAACAACAACAACAACAACAACAACAGTATTTGGATTTAAAAAATGGGCAAAGCTACTGCACTTTAAAGAAGATGGGTCTTTTCTTGAAGTCAATCATTATGATGCGGGCCTTGGAAAATGTATATTGAATTAAAGAGGTAACAATAGATTGTGACCATGTATCATCACTCTGTTGTTACCGCATTTTCCTGGGACTAGGCAGCTTCCATGTGAGCCAAGAAAAGTTACGGCTCCTTTAAGGAACTACAACATGATGTAGTGAGGGCAATCACATTACAAAACAATGCCTGCTTTATGTGTGCATTCTGAATACCTTCCCCACCCTTTCAAGGCTGTGTCCTTCTTTAGTAAGCTGCTTAGCTGCTGTAGCGAGTAAGATACATCTCATTTGCCTGGGAGTAATCCTAAACAACATAGATATTTAAATACCTACCCATTTCATCATTCCCTGTAGGACAAACAACATTGTGTGGGTTCAGAAAAGGAGTAAGGTATGCCAAATAAACAGAAGCATGAGATAAAAAAGGATAAATTGTATTTATTCATTTTTACAACACCTTTATTATTTTTATAAATACCTCAAGGATGTGAATATATCTAATACTCCTATTTTCCCCACAGCAACAACCCTGTGAGATGGGCTGGGCTGAAAGAGAATGTCTGGCCCAAAGTCACCCAGCAAAAATACAGTGAAATTGCCAACACCATTTAGTATACTTTTTCCATACGAAAACCATCCTCTTTTCCACCTCATCTATATAGTGACTCGTTTCTTACCTTTTTTTTCCTTCAGACTTTTTCCTCTCCATTTGAAGATCTCATTAATGACATCAGCTATAATTTTCTCTGGACCAATCTGTGTCTTCCTTCACATATTTATTTTTTAGTTCAATTACAATTCATTCCTTTGATATCACAGCTCAAAATATTTACTCACTCATTTTAACACTTCAGTTAAAGTTTTGACTGAAGTGTGACTGCTAAGCTAGAGGGACTGGAAATTCATAAGTAAGAATAATTCCCAGCCATCATCATCACCAAGGCTTAGAAACCAGGAGTGAAATGCTCCCGGTTCGGACTAGATCGCCCGATCTGGTAGAGATGGCGGCAGGTGGTTCGGAGAACCGGTAGCAAAAATCCCCCCCATGCCCAGCTGAGCCGCGCAATCTTCAGAGGCTTTTTTTTTTACTTTTAAAAGCATTTTTTCTACAACTTCTGAAGAGGTTGTTTAAAAAATGCTTTGAAAAGGCTCTGACGATCCCAGCTAAATTGCCTGATCGTCAGAGGCCTTTTTTTCTTTTAAAAGCAAAATGCTTTTAAAAGTAAAAAAAAGATTGTGCGCCACAGCTGATCACCCACCCCTCCTCACGCGCTGTTCTACTTACTGCATGCCTCCTTTTGGCATGCACTGCACATGCGCAACTCACATTTGGTGCGTGGTGCGCAGCCAGCGAACCGGTGGTAAACCGGTTCAGATTTCACCACTGTTAGAAACTCTTTCTTTCAATCCCAAATCGCAATAAATAAATAAATCCCAAAGGTGCTTTTTTCAAGATGCAACCAGACTTCCTGGGGTTTTTTTTGAATACGGTTCGCTTCTCATCCAAAAAGCTTCTTCAAGAACTGAAGAAGCTTCTTGGATGAAAAGCGAAACTTCTTCAAAAAAAAAACCCAGAAAGTTCAGTTACCTCTTGAAAAAAGCACCTTTGGGACAACCATGACCTGGATGGCTGAGAATATTCATAGACATCTTTCTTTCAATGTCTCCCATTATTTGCACATTTTCGCAGGTATCTTATATCCTATCAGGAGAGTTTTGTATAGTTTTTATTATCCTTCAAAGACTTGATTTATGCATACAGCTTCAGATATCCTATCCTTTTCTCATTGGTTCTCATTCCAATGAAGTCATAATACTGCTTTAGTGATGTCATCATTATCTTACAGCAGTGGTGAGATTGCATGCCCAATCACACAAGTGAATACTGAATCGGTGGAAGGAAGCCAATAAAAGACTGCAGACTCCCAAGAGAAAGTTTACATAGAGAAACTGGGAATGTTTCCAACATCCATCAGAAATGTTATATTTAGATAGCATGGTAAAGAAGGCATTGACAGTTCTGTAATAAAAAAAAAACTGGAAATGAAACCTGGAGATTCAGCCAAGGTGCACCTGAATCTTAAAAATCATGCTAATAGAGAGGTTTTTTTTCCATGCTCTTTATCTCCCAAAAAGTGGGCAATGAAATATGAATCTTCTCATTAAGAGAAGTCACAATGGCTTTCCCACTAAATAGGGACTTTATTTTTCCTTACATATTTACCCTGCAGATAGTTTGTGAATGAATTTAAATTTTTGAAAAATACTAGTTGTTATTAAAATATTGTTTGAGAAATGTCACATGGGACAAGAATACCGTCAGGCCCAAGAACCAAAAATGACAGGTAGAGTTACTTAAGAGTAGTTTCTTTTATTGTTCTTCACCTATAGACAGAATCTTGCCAGACTAAACAACTATCTGCATAACAATAGATATTCTCTGCGAGGGGATGTTCTTACCCTCTTCTTGCCTACCAAATTTTCCAAGCTTCATTGACTCTTTGCCCTTTAGGAAGCAGTCCCTCCCTCCTGGGACTCCAGACTACATTCCTCTACAAATATCCAAATTCAGTATACAACAATAATTATTTAATATATGAATCAACAAATTATTTATTGGCATCAGTTATGAGCTAAACTAGTTAACAGAGTATTCTGCGCAAAATAGCTAATTCCCTATACTTCCCAAAACTCTGTAGGTTGTGTGGTGCAAGGGAAGATGGGAGGGCCATACTCTCATCTTTCCCGCCTCCGTCCAACCCCTACACCCAATCAGCTGCTGTCAAGATCCAACAGGTAAGTGGTGATTGGTGGTTTTGAAACTGAGGTTGAAATTTGAAAACTTTTAACACTGTGAGGGAAGGATGAGGAGGTGACTCAGATGCTTGCTGGTGCTTTAGGTCTGGCTGTGGGTAGTAGCAGTCGACAGGTGAGCCCTCCTCCTCTCTGGAATAAGAGGGCTCATGGGGACAAGCCAGGATGGGGAACAAGGGTGAAGTTTTCGCCATGTTTGTTCTCTTTCTCATCGACAGATTGACTGGCAGTTCTGGGGGTGGGGAGGGAGGAGCAATGTCAATGGTGAAGCTGGCAAAAAGTCATTCCAACTACCACTGCCTTTTTTGCCCATTCATGGTCATTCTGTTTCTCTGTTTATGTAGGGAAATATCTCTGAAAGGATGACCCAATAGGTCCGTGATGGTGAACCTATGGCATGCGTGCCAGAGGTGGCACGCAGCACCCTCTCTGTGGGCACATGAGCCGTCACCCCAGCTCAGCTCTGCCGCACATGTGCACATGCCTCCTGCTGGCCACCTGGTCTCAGGTCTCTGCTGGGCATGCACGGGGTGTGGGGCGCACTTGGTGGGCGTGCATGCACAGGGGGTGGGGTGCATGTGGGGCACATGTGCACATGTACGGAGGTGTGGTGCATGCAGGGGGGCTCTGCATACATTGCATTTTGGGGGTTCGGCCATGCACATTCATGCATGCACATGGGTGCACATGTGTACTTTGGGTACTTGGTCCGGAAAAGGTTAGCCATCACTGCAATAGGTTGTCTAGATACGTATATGTGCAAAAAAAAAAAATCTCCTCAACCTGAACATATGAAATGAAAGATGCTTTTATGGGGTACATATCCTGAAGAACAAATTGGAATAAATATTGGAACAAATCCACTTTCCCAATTCTGAAAAGTATTGTTTTTTGAACATTGATAACAACCATTCTCCAAATATTTACTCAGGGTGAAATTGTGTCTCCTGGCACCTAGACATTTATCTCAGAGATTTTTCACTAGCCATCAATATTCTACAGTCTTTGACAAATATTATCGTATGACAGTACCTGACAGTTAATATGAAACAACACTCTATTTGACAGTGTCAGAAAGAGATTTTATCGCAGCTCACTTATTTAAGAGTAAAAAGAAATTGACTTTTGATATCACATTTTAACCTTCTAAAACTAAGAACTTGAACAATTTATAATTTTGAAATACCCAAAGCTCCATTTCAGCTCTAATGTCTGCAGGAGTGCATTGACTGATGTTCCTAATGTCAGATATGCAGATCAAACAAATGTGCTTGCTTGTATATATGTTACAAAAAATGGGAACACTTGCCATTTATTGCCGTAATACTAATTTTAATGAAAAGCTAGATTGTTAGGATCTTTTGTGTTCAAAATTCCAAAATATACACAATTTTGCAGACAGTTGGGATGCTAAGGGATAGGTTACCAGCACAGCAGCTATTATCTGCCCTGGTCTATGGTAATGAGGGGGAAGCAGCCAGGTATAAGAAGGGCAGCCATGTTGGAGGAGTGGCATAAGCGATGGAAGGCTGGATAAGCAAGCTGCACTTTATTACATATTACTACTGAAATGTCAGCCTGGACATCTCTTACTATTGGCCAAACTGGCTAGGTTTGGTGGGAATTACAATTTCAACCACATTGGAGAACCACATATTCCTCACCCCAGATGCAAGGCAGGACAGTGTTTTTCAACCCTGGCAACTGTGACATGTGTAAACTTCAACTCCCACAATTCTTCAGCATGGGTGGCTGGGGATTTCTGGGAGCTGAAGTCCTCACAGGTTAAAGTTGCCAAGATTGAAAAACACTGGATTAGAGACTAGAAAGAGTCAAGATGTACCATCTTGTGGTACATCTTTAATTATAGAGCAGGAGGTAGAAATGAGTAAAGAACAAGAACTAGGCACGTGTAAAACACAGTTATGAAAAGGGGGAGTGATTAAAATATGAATATATACATAAATATACATATGAGAGCAGAAAGTGGGCTTTAGCAAAGTTACAGTTCATGGGCTATTCATGAAAGGTTATAGATTAATTAAAGATATGTGTTCTTCAACAGCCACCCACTGGGTGCAAAGACATTTAAAATAGCCGTTTTGTCTCTTGTTTATGTATGGTAATAAGCCAAAAATAGTTATGATTTTATCTGTGAAATAAATGGCATTTACAGGGAAGGGGGAAGTATACCCAATGAAAAGTGCACTTTCATACTTTGGAGATTAAATCTAGTTAATACTTTGCTGAATTAGATATTGTTAAATTAGAAAAATGATTTTGTAGCCTGAGCCCATACATTGTATTAAGTTACAGTTTCTTAAACAAGCTACAATTGTCTGGATTCATGCAACATGCCAAGCCATAAAAAATGGTTTAGAAATCACAGTGACTGTGTTCAATTAAGCAGCAGCTAAGCCAATAAATACAAAAAGTCGCGATTTGGAAGCAGAATGTTCTAGAGCGCCATGTCCTTAATATCTTGAAGCACTTCCTATTTTGGAAATTTACTTCTGGAAACAGACACATCCCTCTAGGAATGGCCTAGACCAGAGAGGAATCAGCATATTGCAGATGGGTAATAGAAAGTTCTTCAGAAATTCCATTCCTGAATTATGGAATTTTGTTCATCCTTACCAGGCTCACCATCTCTGCAAGCCCTTTTTGGAAGTAATGTGTATACTACTTACATATAATTTGGGAGAATGAACTCATCAGGTGCTTTTGACACCATGGGTACCGGTACTATTTTCTCCCTTATTCCCGCACTATCCAAAATCAGCCTCATGGAGCGTGAAATCTGTTAAACTTTGTACCTATTTGGAGGGAAGGGAGATGACTGCAGTGATTTTAACAGAAGCAACAGGAGGAGGCTAAGGATAAGCAAAGATAATGCCAATCTAGTTTTCTGCTTTCTCGAGGACAGCTGGAGAGGACTCAGCAGGGGAGAAAGGTACCATGCTCAAGGAACTACCGCTGCTCCAGGGGTGAGTTCTACTTACCTTTACTACCGGTTCACAACGGAATCATGCACGCACGCTTCGCTCACACACGTGCCTTGCTTCTGCACATGCACAGATCGCTTCTAATGACATCAGGATCAGTGGGCGGAGCCTCCCACTGGTTTTACTACCTGTTCTATAGAACCGGTCCGAACCGGGAACAACCCACCACTGCGCTGCTCTTATATTTTCTTCCTCCACTATTTCAGGCAAGATGTAACTATTTTTCCCTCAGATGCTACTTTCTGAACATTTTATATCCAGCCTACAATTAAGGAATTATAGGCTTATCTGGAAGGAAACAAAATTGCAGAGCCATCCCAATTGGTCTAGGAAAGAAAACACTTAAGAAAGTGAGAAGAAACTGGCATTCTCTTTTTTAGACACCAGAGGGCAGTAAATGTATTCACTTAAGAGCCATTTTTAAGAGTGGACAGAAACAGCACTCTGCACTTCAAAGGGGAAAAAAAGTCCAGTTGCCTTTTGAAAAAGCACCTTTGGGTGCACTTTGCACTGTTAGCTTTTGTAACAGAGAGAACAATCACTACTACTTTTTGTGCTATCGAGACAAGATCCGATAAGAGATAAAATGGTCACCAATCTGGATGTCTTGAAAAGGAAATTTGATAAATTAAAGTGGGATCAAGCTATCGGTTGTGCAAACTATAATTGGGTTGGAGGAATCATAGAATCCTAGATTCTAATTTTGGGGGACCACAATCAGAAAGGTGTTATTGCACTCTTCTGTTTTGGGTTCCCCACAAATACTTGCTTTGACTGCTATTGAAACATAACGTTGGGCTAGAGAAATCTTGGTTTGATCTAGTCCAGGGGTCAGCAACCTGCGGCTCTGGAGCTGCATGTGGCTCTTTCACCCCTCTGCTGCAGCTCCCTGTCACTGCCAATATGCGACACCCGCCAACATACGATTTATTGAGCTTTTTAACCCCCGATAGGCCAACCATAGATAAATCCAAGAAAAGAAAAGTTTCAGAAGAAAACAGAACGTTTAATTCAACTACATATGCTAGTTTTGTGGCCGCTCAAAAAATAGGCAGGCACGGGAAGGGTTTTGTGGTTCCCGGTGTTTTCTTTTCTGTGGGAAACAGGTCCAAATGGCTCTTTGAGTGTTTAAGGTTGCAGACCCCTGATCTAGTCATACAGTGCTTCATTTGATCATTAATTGTATTCAGGTGTAATAGCTTAGGGACTAGTAAAAATCCGGAATACCTAATAAACTAATCCAAGATGTTTACTGGAGTCAGTTCTAAATGAAAATTTAAGTCTTGCTCCATAGGTTCTGTCATAGCAGATCAAATGATTCATTTCGTGACAGTTACAGCTTGATCAGTTTGTTGCAGACATATTTAAAGACAATTATGGCATAAGCAGAGGTGGTATTCAGCCGGTTCAGACCGGTTCACCCGAACCGGTAGCAGAAACTGCCCACCTGCCCTGGCTCTATGTTGTCCTATTTAGGGACATTTTTGAGGTTGGGTACATGTGCAGAAGGTGCACGCGCAAGCAAAGCACATGTGAGGAAAGCAGGCACATGTGCAAATCGGGCGCATGTGCGCATGAAGCAAATGTGCATACGTGCGGCGAACCAGTAGCAACATAATGTGCAACCCACTGCTGGGCATAAGCCTTTGTCTACTTTCTGAGAAAATGGAGGGTTTGCTTCCTACTTACTGTAAATATTCCTTTGCATTCCATCTGATATCCAAATTATAGTTTGGCATTCAGTTTTTAAAGATTGTTCTTCCCTTATCATCATGCAGTCACTTCCTCTCTAAATATAATAATATATCTAAGGCAAACATTGCAAGATATAGCTCTTAAGAACGAACCATGTTTACAACCAAAGCTAACAGGTAATAAATAATAAGCTGCTATTATTAAAAAAAAATTTTTTTTTAAAGTTATAACTGTAAATTTACAACTACTTAGATACATGAATAGAGTTATGGCTGCTGAAATAGCGATTGCAGCCTACAATGAGAATACAATGGACTTTCTCCAGCTGTGAATTTAAGGATGATACTCCTGATGCTGTTGAACTAAAACAACATTCTGAGCCAAGGAACATGGATAGTGGGAATTGTAGTTCAGCAACATCTGGAGGGAGACAAGTACTCTGTCCCTGACTTAGAATTGGAGACATCTTCCACAGTGGTGGGTTGCCCCCAGATCAGACTGGTTCACAAGAACCGGTAGTAAAACTGGCAGGAGGCTCCGCCCACCGCCCCAGATGTTGTCATAGGCGATCTGCGCATGCGCAGAAGCTCGGCGCACGCACACACGAGCGAAGCAAGCGTGCATGCACGATCCCGTTGCGAACAGGTAGTTAAGGTAAGTAGAACCCACCCCTGATCCTCCATTGATATGATTTCCAAAACTGACTTGCTTCCTATTCCATAGATTAAAGAATCTGTCAAACATCTTTTACAGGCTGGGTTTGGATTCACAAGAAATAATATGGCATGTTTGTTTTGGACTTAATGTTGGGAGTCAGGTGTCATACAAATTTAATAAATTATTATTTAATTAATTACTAATGTGATTTGTGAACCACTGAGGTTTTAAACCATGACTTATGGCTTACTTGTATATGTACATTCAAGTATGATGACCTGTTCAAGAGACTATGGTTAAAAGAAATTATGGCTGAGTATCTACTAAATCAGGGGTGTCAAACTCACATCATCACAGTGGCGTCATGTGATGTATCGGGACTTTTTCCCACTCGCTAAACCGGGCATGGGTGTGGCTAGTGAGTGACGCATCCAGCCCGCAGACTAGGAGTTTGACGGCCCTGTACTAAATTGACTGCCCAAAATGTCCATGGTTCTATTTTTGATTTTATGATTGGAAAGACATCTACTAAACAGAATTTAGGTCTGAAAGATTCAGTCCAGGTTTTAAGATTAACAGTCTGAATTGGCCTAACCAACTGATCAGGAGTCAGTAGGGTTGGTTTAAAGTCCGAATTGCATTTTGGCCACTCTTGCCCGATAATGTGTTTGAAATTAGACCCTGCAGATTCTTAAGAGGAAGCCATAGGAGTTAAAATGGCTTCCCTTGGTAATGTATGTAGACAACTGTATAGCTGCTGTACAAGAACGGATGTCTAAATAATTTCTTCAACCTGGATGGTTCATTTAGATTCCTGTTCCTGATTTCTAGATTTTAGTCTTCAGGCAAACTGAATTTATTTTCCTCCCATTTCATTTTCCTCCATGTGGCAGATGAATCTTTTATACAGTACTTCTACTAATATAAAAGCAAGGGAAATCCTCTTTCAAGTCACACTTCACTGCGGATGACTTCATGGATACATCCATATGGTTTTCCAGGCCATAATAGAGACTTGAGTTTCTATTGCTTTCTTCTCGGATATTTTCCTAACTTTCTAGTCTAGCCTATTACCTTAGAGTTTCCCAAAGGATTCGAACCAAGTAACAATCAGATTCAGTCTGACTTCTTTCTTCCAAGCCAGACAAAATTCATTAAATGTGGCCAGTGAAACAGTCAGGGTTCCAAGTAACACCCCCAATGAAATAACACACTGAGGCTTTCAGTTCCTCAAAGTTCCACTTTATTAGAGATGTCATATTGGCACATCTGGGAAAACCTGAATCTGAAAGTTTCTAGGTTTTTCCCACCCAAAGGAAAGTTCAAGTCCCTGCCCAGTCCCCCATATGTCCATCACATGGTCCAATCAAAGCACCATCCCAGCTGGAGATGCCTCCCAGTTCCAGCCTTCCAGGTGCAGGGCAAGATGTCCTTGACTCTCTGAGAAAGAAATGTTATTATAACTAGATATCACTCTGGCTCCACATAATTCCCCCCTCCCATTTTTCCACAGTAGTAAATATGGCAAGCCTGAAGATCCAATGAAAAAGATGGATTCCAGGCCTGACAGCAACATTGAGAGTACTGTTTCCATCACTGTAGCTCAGGAGTGGGCAAATGTGGCTCTTTTACAACCTGTGGACTTCAACTCCCAGAATTCCTAAGACAGCTTGGCTGTCTCAGGAATTCTGGGAGTTGAAGTCCACAGGTTGTAAAAGGGCCACATTTGCCCACCCCTGCTGTAACTGGCAAGCTTCTTCCAAATTTTCCAAACAACAGAAGGAGCTCTGTTAGCCAATAGAAGACGAGGGATGATGACAGCTGTAGCTCAGCATGCCCCAAGGGGACTAAGTGAGAAGAGGCTGCTGTAATTCTTTACATCCTCTGTTTATGATGGGAGGGTTGGAACTAAGAAACAAATGTATACTGTATGTGGGTAAAAGCAGCTTCATGATTTAACACTAAGTAGCATTTTTCATCCTTGGACAACAAAGACTCATAAGCAAGTATTGGAGTGCATAACACCAGACATGACACTGGGGTGGGATTCAAAAACTTTAGCAACCAGTTCTTTGGCCAGTTGTTAGGTGGGCGTGGCCATGGTGGGCATGGCCTACTCGGCCTCCTACACCACGGCGGGAGGGGCGTTTTCACCCATCCCAGGCTCCGGAGGCTTTCCTTGAGCTTCTGGGAGGGTGAAAACGGCCTCCCCTGGTCTCCAGAGGCCCTCCAGAGGCCAGAAACAAGCCTGTTTCCAGACTTCCAGAATTTCTGAGACACCCATTTTTCACCCTCCCAAAGCCTCCACGCGGGCCCTGCACTTACCTGGCATCCAAAACAGGCTGCGTGGAGACTCCTGGGAGGGGCAGGTGGGGTGGGCGGGGCCAGCCAGTCCTTGCAACTACCGGTTTGGTGAACCAGATGTAAAATTAGCATCTGGTTCACCCGAACCGGTCTGGACCAGTTGAATCCCACTCCTGACTGGAAGGCAAAATCATGACACTATGTCTCACTTATTTTGGCCAAGTCATGCAGGGGAATTCATTGGAGAAAACAATTATGCTTGGAAGATTTAATAGTAGAAGGAAACCAGGCCATCAATTAACACGGTGGCTGGACACCATCAAAGGAACACCAGCCAGAGCATAGAAAAAACTCAAAGAAGTAGTGCAAGATCGGAAGATGTGGAGAGACATGGTCCATAGAATCACCAAAAGTTGGACCAGACTGAATGGATAGAATCAGCAGCTGCAGCATTTTTCAAATTATCCAAAGTATTTCTACTCACAAACATCTCCGTAATCCTCATATCAAATCTGTAAAATATTCATTTTTAGGAGGTGAGAGTAAATAGATGTACCTTTCAAATTATGGGAAAATTGTAAGGAAAGTTAGAGAAATCTAAGCAATTTAGCTAAATTGAATTGCTTCCTATTAGCTACCCAAAAAAGATAAGAAGGCCATATCCGATCTGACCTCTTTGCAAGTAGAGCAGGGGGAAAAGGCTTTGAAACTGAGAGGAGAGTTGCCTAAGGCTATTTAGCAGCGCATTAAAAACTCAGTTAAAATCTGAACTGACCACTTCCTGTTTTAAGAGTTGGCACACACTACACCATGCAACGCTATCTGCTAACTTCTAAGGCACAATCCTAGCATTAAAAACAGGTTGGTCTCAGTATAAATCCTGGAAAGAACCTGCTGCAAGTGAGCCAGGCAGCTTTTATAGTTGACTTTTCTCATCTCCTGAGAGTTGCAAACAGATATGACCAAGCAGAATTTCCCCCCAGAGACCCTCCCAGTGTGGATTCTGGTTCCCACTTGGCCCTCCTTTAGTAGACAGAAGACTCATTTGAGTGGAGCAGAAGGTGTCCTTGGGATAAGTGATACCAAAAGGTGTATGTTTTAGTGGGAGGAGGGAACATCCTCAAATTTCCCTGATCCTGTGGAAACCCAGGGCTCATTTTATGGCAAAGCAGAGGGGGTGGCATGCCCAGCACCTGAGCCAGGCAGCTGGCAGCATGGCTGGGTTGGGATCCAGCTCTCAGGTTTCCCCCCTCTCATCATTACATCCATTAAAGTCCCGTTCAGCCAGCATACAAAAGGATGGAACAGCAAATTAGCAGTAAACTCTTGAGCACAACATGACACAGCCTGCATTATTAATGTCACTAGAGAATGGGTAACGTGAGCTTCCCTTGAAGGTCGGGGCTGAAGCTTGCTTGATGGTAGTCATAGGTGACTTCTCACCTACTGGTGGGTCAGGCCTTTCAAAGAAGAGGGGTGGAAAGTGAAGCTTCTTATCCAAGGATATAATAGTGGATGCTTAGCAGCACTTTAGCACAGAGTGTTGCCAACGTTTTGGCATTCTTCGGAAAATGCTAAAATTCGATCTTCTGACCCAGACTTTCATTTGCCCGTTGTGGTAAGAACCCTTCTCTCTATTTTTGTCCATCTGGTTGCTTCATTTGATCTTTAAATGCCCTTAGTCCTTTTCTGGAGAACTTTAAAACATACTGTACATAGTTTTGTATAAAGAGATACCAAGCTCTTTTTTGTATATGAAGCCATATAAAGATGGATTTTAGATTATAATCTGCCACCTGCTTCAAGTTCAGCTGTACATCGTAGCAAACAATCACTTCAGCCATTTGCAGACTGCAACCCTGCAAACCAGGGAATGCCAGGTTAGTGGCTTATTTGGCTAAGTTACAGCAGGTTTTAGATCAGGGGTCCCCAACCTCTGGTTTACGGACCACTACCAGGTTGTGGCCCATTGGAACTGGGCCATGCACAGGCACATGATATCATCCCCCCCACCGCCGCTGCCAGTTCATGGAGCTGGAAGAAATGAGGACTACTGCTTTAGATTATTCTGGCTACCAACTTCTTCCATTTCTATCATGACAGAGCCTATTCTCTGGCCATAAATCTCATTAACCTTATGTGTACAATCAACCAGTGATATTGCTGGTTTCAAACTGTATATCATCTGGATTATTAGTATAGTGTTTCCCACTAAAGACTTATAGCAGGGGTGTCAAACCGGCAGCCCTCAGGCCAATTGCGTCACGCACAGGCCATGCCCACTCCAGCTCCGCGAATGGGGAAAACGTTGCGAAACGTCACGTGATGGCAACTTGATGCCGCCAGTTTGATACTCGTGACTTATAGCATCATCTAGCACAGGGTTGTCCAACCTTATGGGCCATGGTGGTGCAGTGGTTACAGTGCAGTACTGCAGGCTACTTCTGCTGACTGCCGGTTGCCTGCAATTTGGCAGTTCAAATCTCACTAGGCTGAAGGCTGACTCAGCCTTCCATCCTTCCAAGGTGGATAAAATGAGGACCCAAATTATTGGAGGCAATATGCTGACTCTGTAAACCACTTAGAGAGGGCTGTAAAGCACTGTGAAAAGGTATATAAGTCTAAGTGCTATTGCTATTGCTATTGGCAACTTTAAGACTTCACTTCTCAGAATTCCCCAATCCACAGGTCTTAAAGTTGCTACAGTTGGACATCTCTGGTCCAGCATCACCCAGCCGCCTTTGCTTTACTGTTCTATCAACCTAAGTAGGAAGACTCTAGAACAAGGATCCCCAACCCCTGGTCCATGGACTGGAACTGGGCCGTGGCATGCCAGCAACTGGGCCATGCAAACAATCAAAACCTCATCTGCGGAATGCAGGCAGCAACCACCACCCCACCGGTCTGCAGAAAAACCTTTCTCCATATAACTAGTTCCTGGTGCCCAAAAGGTTGGGGACCGCTGTTCTAGAAGATGCTCACGACCTTTCCTTATTACCTAGTTAGGGCTGTCCACCCATCCTTAAGTCACCAGCAAACTCTATAGGCATGAAACGTCTGTCCCCATTCCTGAACCCCACCTCTATTGTATCTTTTCTGACTCTCTGACAAATGACATTGTCCTAATTTTGCATGTGCAGCATGTGATAAGTAAAGGAATCGGTTAATTCTTTGACTTTGTCACCCTCGCCTTTCAGCATATAATCAGCTGAGAAAAACATCTGTCAGTCATGGGGCTCCAGCAGGAATGGGGTGAGTCTGGTTACAGGACCCTGTCAAACATCTCTAGGCTGTTTCCTGCACTCCTCTCCTTCTATATCTTATTCTGTTATAACCTGAATTGAATAAAAAAACTCAGTAACAATGCATTGGAACCAAAAAGAGAAATGAGTCACAAGCAGTAGCTTTTTTCTCCAGTTTATCTCTTTTTCCACACTGTTCTTTACATAAATGGCCAACTTCAACATTCCTCAGTGCTATAATTGGAGGGCATTGGGAGGGGGTATATTTATTTATTAAGTTTATTCATTGCACATCTTGCTGTCGCATGACACTGGCCACCTTACAATCAGATAAAACTTAGTATAAAAATTTGAACAGTAAAACAATGAAACAATAAATACATTAAAAAGAAATAGCTAAGAAATAGCGAGGGTATGCAATAGAGTGGAGGTGAGATATTTTAAATAATACTGTAAATGCCTCCAGGGTGACAGGCCCCAGGCCAACTGGCAGGGCCAGATTTTCACATCAAGGTCAAGATGTTCCAGAAGGCAGGCACTGCAGCAGAAAAAGTCTGGATCCCGCCAGCCGAAATTCCTTGCTTGACAGGGTTGGCAGCATTGAGCTGGGTGGGCTGATCCCATTGGGGTGAGCCGATTCCTCAGATAACCTGGACCCATACCATAAAGGCTTATATAGACAATAACCAACACCATGAATCGAACCCAGAAGCAAACTGGCAGCCAGCACAGCTCACACAAGCACATTTTGCATCAGTGATCCTTTCATTTCACTATTAATGTCAGGGTTCCAAGTAACACCCCCAACAGAAGTAAAACTCTTAAGACAGACACTTTCCTCAAAGTTCCATTTTATTAGAGATGTCATATTGGCACATCTGGGAAAACCCAAATCTGAAAGGCCCTATGTTTTTCCCCACCCAAAGGAAAGTCAAAGTCCCTTCCCCTGCACCCACATGTCCATCACATGGACCAATCAGGTCACCGTCCCAACTGGAGTTGTTTCCCAGTCACGCCTCTCCAGGTGCAGGCTGAATGTCCTTGACACCCAGGGAAAAGAATGCTGTTATGGCTATACATCTCACCCTGTCTCCATCCAACCCCCCTCCCGTTCCCCACAGCATGTTGCGACCCAGGCCCACGTAGTTAGTATTAAATACAAAACAGTTCCAAAAAACAAACAGATTTTATTAAAACAGCTGAGAATTAACTCATTCTCAGCGTATTCCAAATTAAATGAAAGCAAAGTTCTCAAAACACCATTCTCAGTTTATCTCTGACCTTGGGATAATTAGGCAAATTTTCTTGGCAACAGTTCAGGAACAGAAGAGGCTGACAAGAAAGAAAGAAATCCAAACATGAAGCAAATCTCTCAACGGTTGTTTTCTGGCAAAGAGCCCAAGAGCAGTTGCTGGTCTTTTAAGCCTTATGGGAGGGCCAATCATCTCTTGACCCTACTCCCGAGTCATCCTCTCTGCTTTAGCTGCTCCTGCCTTCTGGCAGCTCTTCTCATACATGCACTAGGAACAGGCTCCTCCTATTCCTCTGCCTCTTTACTGTCAGCCTCTGGAGGCTCCGAAGTCCATGCATCACTCCCCGATGGCCCTGGCCCCATCTCTACCTCCGACGCAGAACCCTCATCCGGGCCTTCCCCAGCCTCCAGGACTGGACCATGTTCTTCCTCAGCCTCATCGCTGTCCGACTCTGCTGCCAGCTCTGCAGGCTGCTGGCGGACTACAACACAGCATGCCCATCGACCGAGTGTGGCAGCCCTGAAGATCCAAAGTTAAAGATGGCCTCCAGGGCTGACAATTACACTATTTCAGCCTGTTACACATTTTTGTACTAAATCAGTACAGGTCCTAGAACCAAAACTCTATATTGCTGGCTGAGCGCTTTAGTACCATTGCACAATGTGGGTAGAACGCTAAACATATTGCTGGTATATCCAGTTCTTTAGGCTGATCAAAATGGCGGCAGGCAAGGTTTGCAAGGAACTGGAAAAGAGAA
This sequence comes from Arizona elegans, assembly GCA_022577455.1. Lineage (NCBI taxonomy): Eukaryota > Metazoa > Chordata > Lepidosauria > Squamata > Colubridae > Arizona > Arizona elegans. The sequence goes on from JAKOOJ010000003.1 coordinate 20,935,077, forward strand.
TGTATGCCCACCTCAGCTTCAGACAGCCACCACATACTGCTTTAATTCCATTTACTCGACTTTATCGTGATTCTGTGTAATAGGCAGAGAAGCATTACAGTTCCAGTCACTTTGGATGGTGTCTGAATAGAGGTGCAAATACTACTTTAACACTGGAATAACAAAGATGTCTGAAGCCTGTCTCACTCATGGGTTGGGTAAGAGATACGAGCAATGTCACGTGGATGTGGCAGAACCTAAGGTGACCTACTTTTTTACAATGAGAAGGAGGGCACAAATAAATTGAAGAAAAAAAAATATTGTAAATAAATGAAACATTTTATTTTAAAGCCACTTGCGTGCGGCGCACTCTCTCAAAACAATTCTTCTGTGCAGAGCGCATGAGTCTCATAATCGCATCTCACCGCATTGTACTGAGCCTTGTCGAATCGTCATGTCAAATACAAATACGTCACATCACACGCAACAGATCGGATCGGCATCGATCGAATACGGAGATTTACAGATTTGTCTTCAAATATTGAAAAGGAGGACATCTCTTTTCAAGAGAGGACAGAACTTACAAAAGATGGACTGTCTTCCCTAAAGGAGGACGATTGGTCACCTTATAGAACCCCCTCCTCATGTTATATATTATGTTTGCTTTATGTTTAACAGGGGAGGCTATTCAGTCACTCTGCCTACAACCTACATTTTTGCTTTGTGTCTGCTCAGCCCATTTTATTCAATCTGCCTCGATCACCTGAGTTTTCCACAAAACCACCCCACCACCACTACCAATTTTGCAAGATGGTGCACGCTAAAATTAATTAAACGGCTGCAGTAAAACGTTGAACACAACAAAAATTCAGGAAGACAGAGTAGAAACAAAAGAGTCTGGAACTTAGTTTCCTCAAGAAGCTGAGACAAGTTTAGGCAGGCTTGGGATTTCAGAAAGGGAGTGCCAGAGCAAGTGGGCCTCTTTACCTAGAAAAGGGGACTCAAAACCGAATCTCTCCCACAGATCTTAGGGACCTTACCAAGAGAGAATGGAAGGGGATTTCATGCAGGTAGAGTCTAAAAATAGGAACGATTATATAAAGTGTAAGTCTATCGATTTCAAATGTAGCTCAAGTCTGAACTGGAGGGTAATTGCCACATATAATCACTGGTGAGGGCAGAAGTGTCTGCATACTTTCACTTTTTTTTTCATATAATCCTTTTATCCAGGGGTGAAATCCAGCAGGTTCTGACAGGTTCTGGAGAACCAGTAGCGGAAATTTTGAGCAGTTCAGAGAACTGGCAAATATCACCTCTGGCTGGTCCCAGAGTGGGGTGGGAATGGAGATTTTGTAATATCCTTCCCCCAGGAGTGGGAAGGGAATGGGGATTTTGCAGTATCCTTCCCCTGTGTTGTGACCCAGGCCCAAGTAGGTAGTAATCGATGCAAACAGTTCCAAAACAAACAGACTTTATTAGACTAGCTGAGAATTAGCTCATTCTCAGCGTAATCCAAACTAAATTAAAACAAACTCTTCATAACACAAATTTTTCAGTCTAATCACTAACCTTGGTATAATTAGGCAAACTGCCAAAGTCTTCTCTTGGCAAAAGTTCAAAAGCAAAAGATGCCGACAAGAGAACCACAACACCCTGGAGTGGGGTGGGAATGGAGATTTTGCAGTATCCTTATCCTGCCATGCCTACCAAACCACACCCACTGAGCCACACTACGCCCACAGAACCACGCCCACAGAACCAGTAGTAAAAAAATTTGGATTTCACCACTGCTTTTATCTAAACCAGGCATATCCAGCCTTTTGGCCTGCCTGGGCCGCACTGAGTGAAGAGAAATTGTCTTGGGCCACATATAAACTATATAATATAATGTATATAAATAACAAACTTCCTTTATTTTTAATATTTTTATTATGATTTTGTGGGGCTGCATTACTCGCTGTCCAGGGTTGCATATGGCCTGTGGGTCGCAGGCTGGACATGCCTCAATTAAACCAAGCCAGCTGAGTGACTTTGGGCCAGTTATTCTCTCTGAGCCCAAATCACCTCACAGGGTTGTTGTTATAGGGAAAATAGGAGGAGGAAGACATGCTGGATATGTTCGCCATCTTGGGTTGTTTGTAAAAATGGTAACGGTGGGATACCAATAAATAAATGAATAAATTTCCTCCTGTGAATGGCCAGCAGAAAACTGAACTAAGCACCTCATATTTGAGAGGTGCACTACAACTTTGCATTCCTGAGCTAGAGTGGCAAATCTGAATGCAGGATGTTTAGTCTTTGTCTATTTTCCCATATCATCGTTTTTAAATAGTTCAACCTTATGCATCTCTAGTCAAGCATACAGTAAGCTTCATTGAATTTGACTGGATTTGAATGTAAATACCCTATTTGGAATGGTTTTAATTCTGTCCATAATTATCTGGGATTAAGCCGCTGTGAGCTGGCTGAATCTTACCTCTCAACATGCATGTGAGATTTATCCATGTGAGATTTTAAAATTAGGGCTGCAGAAATCCAGATGAGTGCTGTTTTCTGTACCTCTTTTGTGTCATCTAGTGATAGTGCAGATTTCTGCAGCCACAATCTGGCCATTCTTTTTAAAATCTGTTCCTCCTAAATTGACCGCTTCCCAATGCTATGAAGCAGAAATGTCTGTTCTCTTTCTTGAAAGGCTAAAAGAAAATGTTGCCATCGCGTAGTAGGAAGTAGCCGGGAATAAGTAATCCCTCCTCATTGCTCCAAATAACTTGATGTGACACATTTTTATACCAGAAGGCATGCTCGTTCTTAGTATAATCAGGCTTAGTCTCCAAATTTGGGAAATCAGGCTATATCCTAAAATGGGGTGGCATAGGCAAGATCACTCCCCCAAGGTTATTTGAAGGATTCTCTCAGGCAAGAATGAAAATCAACCTCTTGAAAATCCTTCTCCCAAAGGTTGTGTTGAGGTATAGGCAGTGGTGAAATCCAATTTTTTTTACTACTGGTTCTGTGGGTGTGGCTTGGTGGGTGTGGCTTGGTGGACATGGCAAGGGAAGGATACTGCAAAATCCCCATTCCCCCACTCCTGGGGGAAAGATATTGTAAGATCTCCATTCCCACCCTACTCAGGGTCCAACCAGAGGTAGCATTTGCTGGTTCTCCGAATTACTCAAAATTTTCGCTACCGGTTCTCCAGAACTTGTCAGAACCTGCTGGATTTCAACCCTGAATACAGGTAGTCCTCAATTTACAACCACAATTGAGCCCAAATGTGTCTTAGTAAGATATTTGTGAAGTGAGTTTTGCCCCATTTTACAACCTTTCTTGCCACAGTGGTTAAATGAATCATTGCAGTTGTTAAGTTAGTAACACTTGTTACTAACTTAACACGGTTGTTAGGTGAATCTGGTTTCCCCATTGGCTTTGCTCGTCAGAAGGTTGCAAAAGCTGATCACATGACCTCAGGATACTGCAACCGTCGTAAATACGAACCAGTTTTGAATTTTGATCACATGACCAAGGGGATGCTGCAACGGCCATGTGAAAACGGTCATAAGTCACTTTTTTTTCAGTGCCACTGTAACTTTGAACAGTCACTAAATGAACTGTTGTAAGTCGAGGACTACCTGCAATTGATACCCTGTTGCCTTCGGAAGTTTCTTTCCCTCCTAGGCCTAGAAAGCAGAAATAGTTGCTCTACTTGGGCAACTATTATCTAAGTTTGCACTGCCAAAGGGACAGGAGGCGTGAAGAACACCTCAAAGTCACAGGTTATGTTAAGAAAACAGGAGAAAAAAACATTTAAGAGGCTGGCATTGAATCAAAAAAGAGGGGGACCAGAAGTACATACGCATGTGGACTTTCCATCTGTGCCTGTTACCTGTACATGCCCAATGGAAATTCTGGGCTCAATTGTGATCTTAGGTTGAGGGCTACTATAAGATGATATAGGCAACCTAATACCCATGCATACCAATATGTCCAGGGACATCCTTCCTCCACACATTACCTTATCCCACTGATTTGAATTTTGTGAATAAAGGAAGAGTTTATTTCAAGAGTGCCTTTGGGGCACATATATGCCATATAGGCTATTTGGGAAAGTAGCAATGATATTGGTGGTAAACCATTTTTTCCCCTTAGAATTGTAGTCCACCCATACAAAGAGGCAGACGGAGAGAACAATAAACTGGCATGGTAAAACAACATTCTGGGACTTTAAGAAATAATAAAGAGCAATTTTTCTAGTTGTACTTTCAGTAAATGGAGGCTTTGCGATTGCTTATGCATGGCAACCATTTTGTGAATATGCAAGATGCCCCAGGTGCCATTTTGTGACAATGCCTATAATGTATTCTCAAAATCCTATATATGGCCACTACCAATACTGCTTTATGAAATAGTAAGTCATGGAAGAATCTACTGATTTCTCCTTCAGTATTTATGAGATTAGAAAAGGCGTCTTTCACTGACATGTCTTCTCAAACTGATGATCAGCACATTTAAGGAATTAAAAACCTACAAACCTAGCCTGGTAAATTGGTCAAGGCAACAGGCTCCAGGAGACTGTGAGTTCTAGTCCTGCCTTAGGCACAAAGCCGCTTGGATGACATTGGGCCGGTCGCTGATTCTCAACCAAATCTTCTGGTTTAGTTTGATGTGTGAAATTAGTTACAGGATCTGAGACAAACCAGCTGCCTTCCTCCTTCTCTGCAAGCTTCATGGAATTTGTGAATGCATATTCTGCTTTTTGGCGCCTTGCCCAAACCACTTTAGAAACATCACTAAGTGCAGTAATATTTGTCTTCACACTACTTTCAATATATCACTTATAACCCAGATAAGGATATTGGTTTGAGTTTACTTTGGCCTGCACTGTTTATTATCCTAGGCAAAGCAATCATGGTTGAAGTATATTTTTTATTATATATATATATATATATATTCTCAGGTTTTCGCGGGTGTTTGTATGTAGGTCTTTGGTTATTCAGGTCTTCCCCCACATAAAATTGCAAGTGTCTTGGCGACGTTTCGACGAAGTCTCATTCGTCAACTTGTTTAGATATGAAGAAAATGTAAAAGAGTATAAAAAATTTATGAAAGAATTTTTTGCTATGAATATGCAAAAGGGTACATCTATGGAAATGGTATGGGATGCAAGTAAAGCGTACATGCAAGGAATTTTGATATATTTGAATAATAAATATAGAAAGAAACAGGGGGGAAAAAGAAAAGAATTAGGAGATTAATAAACAGGAATGGGCTTTAATAGCTAACCCAACAGATAAGAAAATTAAAGAGGCAATCAATTTATTGAAGGGTCAGTTTAATATGTTAATAGCAGATCAAGTTGCAACCAACTTACAATATGCAAAACATAATACTTTTTGTAACGCTAATAAACCAGGTAGGTGGTTGGCATATTTGTTAAGGAAAAAGCAGAAAACAAGGACAATAGAGAAAATAAAATACAAAGGTAAGGAGGTTTATGAGCAAGAATTGATTAAAAAATCTTTTTTAGAGTTTTACTCAAGGCTGTATACTGGTGATAAAATTCAAGATACAGATATAGATAGATATCTGCAGAAAGAGAATATTTATATAACTTCAAAAGAGCAGAGGGATAGCTTAAATCAATCGATAACTTCCGAGGAAATTTTGTTTGCAATTAAGCAGTTGAAAATGGGTAAAGCTCCTGGAATGGATGGCTTGACAGCTATTTATTATAAAAGTTTATAGGAGGAAATGGTGGAGCCGTTGAAGGAATTATTCAACAATATACAACAGGGAGGAGAGATACCTCCAACTTGGAAGACAGCATTTATTTCATTGATCCCAAAAGATGGGCAAGACTATACAGATCCTAAAAACTATAGGCCGATTTTACTTTTAAATACAGACTATAAGATTTTTGCTAAAATTTTAGCAAATAGATTAATGACAGTTATGCAGCAAATGATTCATCATGATCAAACTGGTTTTATAAATGATAGACAAATGAAAAGTAATGTAAAGCAAATTGTTAATTTATTAGAGTATTTGGGAAGGAACAACCAGGTCCCCGCGGTGCTAGTTTTTTTGGATGCCGAAAAAGCCTTTGATAGATTGAATTGGCAATTTTTATTAAAATTAATACAAAGGATTCAACTTGGAGAACATTTTATACAATCTATTAAGGCAATATATCAAAAACAAACAGCGCAAATAATAATCAATGGTGGTTTAACAGATAATTTTAATATAGAAAAAGGAGCACGGCAATGTTGTCCCTTGTCTCCGTTATTGTTTATTTTGACGCTGGAAATTTTATTAAATAAAATACGTGGGACGGATATAATAAAGGGAATTAGAATTAGACAACATGAGTATAAGCTACGAGCATTTGCGGATGACCTGGTGGTTACCTTAACCCAACCGGTACAATCGATTACAGCCTTGATGGATATAATTGGCTCATATGGACAGATATCTGGTTTTAAAATAAATACAGCTAAAACAAAGATAATAGCTAAAAATATGGACAGAAGACAGAAAGAAGAGATAGAAAGGCTAACAGGATTTGAAATAGTTAAGAAGGTTAAATATTTAGGGGTTTATATTATGACTGCAAATATGAAATTATATCAGTATAATTATGAACCGTTATGGCAAAAAATACAGAAAGAGATGGAAACTTGGAAAAAATTACAACTGTCTTTGCTGGGTAGGATAGCTGCTGTAAAAATGAATATCTTACCAAAATTTTTATTTCTTTTTTAAATGATACCTATACTTAAAAAAGATGAAAATTTGAAGGAATGGCAGAAGGGCATAAACAAGTTTGTGTGGGCAGGGAAGAAACCGCGAGTTAATCAAAAGATAATGCAAGACACCCGAGAAAGAGGTGGTCTTAAAATGCCTAACTTAAGATTGTATTATGAAGCCGCTGCCCTCTCAGCAATTACAAATTGGATAAATTTAACGGAGGAAAAGATATTGAATATTGAAGGATATGGTCTGGTCTACGGCTGGCATGCTTATCTATTGTATGACAAGAAAGTAGATAAGGCTTTTAAAAGTCATATATTAAGAAATGCTCTATTGCGTGTCTGGAAAAAGTATAAATATAAATTAAATGATAAGTTACCAATATGGACAGTACCCAGACATGCGATAGAGAATATAAATTTGGAGCAAAAGCAAGATAAGATTACATATAAGGAACTCTTTTATAAGGAAGGAGTCAGATTACAATTAAAATCTATGGAGCAATTAAGAGAAGAAGGAATTATTAGGACTTGGTTTCAGTATGGTCAGCTGCAGGCCAGATGGAGAGAAGATCAAAAAACTGGTATTTTGCAGCAGGATGAGAATTTGATAAAGCAAATAAGAGATAAAGGTCAAATGCATATAAAAAGGTTGTATAACGTATTAGTGGAAATAGATTCAGAAACAGAGCTAGTCAAGGATTGTATGATAAAATGGGTACAGAACATAGGTGAACCAATAATGATGGAAACATGGGAAAAGATATAGGTTAGAAATGTAAGATTCACACAAGCTCAAAATTTAAGAGAGAACTTTTATAAAATGTTTTATAGATGGCATTTAGACCCAAAAAAACTAGCCTGTATGTACCCAAATTTACAACCTAAATGTTGGCGATGTGAGTGTGAAGATGCTACATATTTTCATATATGGTGGACATGTAAAATAATTAAGGCTTTTTGGATAAAAATATGGTGGATTATTCAAAATATTTTAAGGAAAAAAATTAAATTTACACCACAGTTTTTTCTGCTGGGAATAGTTATGGATTATACTGTAGTAGAGACTAAGTTGATTTTGAACTTAATAACTTAATAACAGCTGCCAGCTGCCAGGTGCTAATGGCACAGTACTGGAAAAGGAAGATCCACCCACCATTGAGGAATGGACATTAAAAGTTGTGCATTTGGCAGAGATAGCCAAAATTTCATCATACCTTAAAGACCATTCAAATGAAAGATACATATCGGAATGGAGAAGATGGATTGACTATATACAAAAAAAGTACCCGAACAAGAAGATACATATAGCTTATGAATGAAATATTTTTAAGTAGTTCATGTTTATAGTTTTTTGAGTTATAAGAAGTTAAAGACTTGGGGAGAATATGAATGCAATAATTTGTTAGCATATTTTAGCTTTATGTTTGTGAATGCTATACCCTGTGCTTGTTCTGGGAAGTCTAGGGAGGGGGGTGGGGGGGAAGGAGGGGAAGGGGTGGGTGGGAGGCAGGGGGTGGGAGGGGTTGAGGGGGGGAAGGGTGGGGGGGGGAGAAAATGTTTGTATTTCCTATAAAACTTTTCAATAAAAAAAATATTATATTATATTTGATTATCTATCTTCTATCCTGGAACATATCCAGTCAACAAATGACAATTTGAAAACTGTATTGATTGTTAATATAGCTGGATTGTCATCATCATCATTTTAAGCATTGTCTATCCACTGCAGGATCATTTACCCGCATAAGCCCCTTCACCTTGTCAAGGCCCCAATCATAGAAGGAGATGGATTGTTATACCTGGCTTTATTTATTAGACCTGTTTGCCGCCTGGCTTGCCAAGATGGCTTACTCCTAGTCTGATTTTGTGTTCTTGTCCATACATCTTGCCAAACTACAAAGATTACTTTAATTCTCTCAAGTTGGCCTCCAGCATGTTCAGCAAACCATGACTGAAACATTGCCAGCCTTCAACCTTATTCTCTCTCACCCAACACAACATTTTCCTACTCTACTTTTAAAAAAAAACCAAAAAAAAAAACACAAGTTCATAAAGTGAAAAGGAGAAAAATTAATATATGAAAAGGAAAGTTAAAAGCTTTTTCTTTACCAATTGCAGTGATAAAATTATTCCCACAAACCAACTCTCCAGTTCCATACATCAGATGCAGAGGTGGGTTTCAGCAGGTTCTGACCAGTTCTGGAGAAGCGGTAGCGGAAATTTTGAGTAGTTCGGAGAACTGGTAGTAAAAATTCTGACTGGCCCCACCCCCATCTATTCTCTGCCTCCCAAGTCCCAGCTGATTGGGGGGAAATGGGGATTTTGTAGTAACCTTCCCCTGGAGTGGGGAGGGAATGGAGATTTTACAGTATCCTTCCCCTGGAGTGGGGTGGGAATGGAGATTTTACAGTAAAATCTCCATTCTGTACTACAGAGCCTGTAGTACAGTGGACTAAAGCACTGTTATTAAGAGATTAACATCTGCTACTTGCAATTACTGCAAGTTCAAATCTCACCAGGCTCAAGGTTGACTCAGCCTTCCATCCTTTCAAAGGTAGGTGAAATGAGGACCCAGATTGTGGGGGCAATAAACTGACTTTGTATAAATATACAAAAGTATGAAGGTTATTGCTTAACGCATTGTAAGCTGCCCTGAGTCTCCGGAGAAGGGCGGCATATAAATTAAAGCAAAAAAAAAAAAAGCATCCTTCCCCTGCCACGCCCACCAAGCCATGCCACACCCACCAAGCTACACCCACAGAACCGGTAGTAAAAAAATTTGAAACTCACCACTGACAGGAACTTCTGTTCCTTGGTTGCTTCTTTATTGATTGGTATAACTATTTGCTTTTTTCTTAGGTTTTTAATTTTACTGGAAAATTGTCTTTGGAATGCCTAGGAGCAACAGGGCTTGACTCTCCTTTTGCTTTAATCAGCCTCCATTTTGGGACCTATGACAAGAGTAAACCTCCAAAAGCCAAGCTGCATGCCAATTTTTTAAAAAAAAATATATATCTGTCAGTCATACTTGGTGATATTTAGCCTACTTCCCTTCCCTCTCCCCACACATGCCAGTCATCTCATTTAAGCACTATTTCACAATAAAGGCAATTAAAAAATTATGTGTGTTTAAATACATGGCAAATATTTAAAACTAGGCTCCCAGAATTAGTGTCATTCAAAGCATCAACCCTTCCTTAATTTTAGAAGTGTTGCAACCCAAGATGCTGTGAAGTACAGTAACTCCTGGGACCAAACCAGTGGTGGGTTGCTCCCGGTTCGGCCCAGTTCGGCCGAGCCAATAGCGGTGATGCTATTACGTCACTGAACCGGTTCTCTGTCTTCAGGAGCTGGGCCCTCCCGCCCGCCCCCGCGTTATTCCAACCTTATATTTCTTCTTTTTCCTCCCAGCTGAGAGGTCCGGCAGAGCAGATTGCCGTACCTCAGCTGGGCAGATTTGCAACGCGCTTGCACAAAGCGCGCAACCGAAGAGGCGATCGCATGCAAAGCACGCGCACAAAGAGAACCGGTAGTAAAGCCGGTTAGAACCCACCCCTGGACCAAACAGATGCATGGTTGTTACTAAGGTGTTGTAAGGAGGGCAGGCCATGAGGAGCCAGATATCTTTGCTCAAGCAAGAAAACCACGCTGTACGGAAATAAGGTTTTGGAACAGAATGTATTGTTGATGGAAAAATATGATCCTCTTCCCATCCCCCCCATATAGAGTTTCTATTTCATGATGGCAGTGTAATGCCCTACAGGGACTGAGTAGATAATGCAATACCACAGGTGAAGACTTGGAAGAATGATTTCATTCACTTGTCTATCTTTCACCTTGGAACAAAGCAACAAGCACTTTCTGGGTCTGCCGTCTGCTCAAAGTTTGGACACAGGGATGGTGGGAGGGGTGCACCTGGCTGGCCTCAAAATCCAGAAGCAGAAAATAAGCTTTGTGGGTGGCAGCTGGTGCAACTCTTACAACTGAGTAAGTTCTCTTCTCCTTCCTTTGTAGACCAGAAGGGATAAATCTAAAACACCCTGGTCAGCCCCTAGAATTTCTGAAAGGCCATTTTGACAAGAGGATTGCAATCATTGGGGCTATTAAACTGAGCCTTCAGAAAAAAACAAGAAAACCATTAGATGGCAGGAATTGAGTGGGGATTTTCACGGACTGCTTTGCTGCCCCTCAGGTGGGGGTCTGGATTTTTACAGGTTAAATTTATTTTAAATAAATAAATAAATGTTAATGTTAAATAGTCAGTACATTAGTCCTTTACTTATGACCACAATTGGGACTGAAACATCTGTCACTAAGCAATGTGATTGTTAAACAAGTTGCATCGAATGTTATAGGAAGATTATAGGAAGCTCGCTTCCTCTTATTCAGGATTCTGATTGCTTATAAGCGCTATGTGCTTAGAGCTCAAAGCATTGTTAGAGACCCCACACACCAGGGGTGAAATTCAGGCGGTTCTATCTGGCTCGGGCAAACCGGTAGCAACGGCTGCGGGAGGTTCCACCCACCTACGTGGACGTCATGATGTCATTTTTTTGTGACATTTTAAGCCTCTGCGCATGTGCAGAAGGCTTTGCGCATGCGCAGATGATGGCACATGCACATTGGCAAACTGGTAGGGAAGGTAAGTGAATTTCGCCCCTGCCACGCACAACCTTGGTCTGTTTCTGTTGCTCCCCTCTGGGAGGAGGTTTCAAAACAGGGGTGAGTTCTACTTACCTTTACTACCGGTTTGCAATGTGATTGCACGCGCACACTTGCTTTGCTTGCGCGCGCGTCTTGCGTCGGGAATGGCTGATGATGACATTGAGGGTGGTGGGCGGGGCCTCCCGCCAGTTTTACTACCAGTTCTTATGAACCGGGGGCAACCCACCAATGTTTCAAAGTATTTCTAGCAGGACTACCAGATTCTGTAACAGCTTTGTTCCCCATGCCATCCATCTGGTAAACTCACAAGATTCGTTTTTCTCGCCATGTACATCTATACATCTGAACTAGACCGTGTTGTTTCTCTGTGTTATATAATATATGTGGTTATATGTATAATTTTGTATTTATTTATTTATAATGTCATGGTTATGTAGTGTATATTGGAGATGGTGACCCTTTGAGAGCTGTATGCAACGAAATTTCATTTTATTGTATGCCGAATAGTGTACATTCAAAGTGATAATAAAGTTATTCTATTCTATTCTATTCTATTCTATTCTATTCTATTCTATTCTATTCTATTCATCACTTTTTTTTTTGTCATGGACATTAAGTGTTTGAATTGTTGTAAATCAAAGCCAGTAGCCAAACACCTGAATTTTGATCACTTTGAATGGTCATTAAACGAACAATTATAAGGGGAGTACTACCTGTAGCAGTAAGATAAGCTCCCCTTTCAATCCCAATAAGAAAGTGTGATTCTTATTGTGCCATTCTATGCTCTCTTCTTTACACTGCACACTTACTCTCTTCTTTACACTCCAATCTTCTGTAAGTGCTCTTCAGCTGTGTTGTCTCTTGATCCAGATTTGCCAGCCTATCTGGCCCTCTCCTATTGCTGTATTGATGATTCACTTGGGAGGTCAGGAGGAGAGAGAAAAAATCCATTCTACACTAGTCATGAAGTCAACAGGCATCATATAAACCGGAGCAAAAAATGTAGCCATTGTTTGCTCCCCTCCCTGGCTGTGTTCAATGTGTAAGGAGACTGGATACATCTTAGGAAAGATCAGGTGAACCTGAGTATGGGGGCTGAACAAGCATCTGCTAGGATCTCCTAAGGTCAGAAATTCAGCTCTCTCCCTGCTCACTTTTCATCATTTGGACAAGTTTAATACTCACTCTGGTCCTTGTGGCTTCTTCTACAGATGAACTCCAGCTGCTGATTTGTGATAAAGCTTGATTAGAAGTTGCACAGAATTCTGTCAAGGGGAGAGTACAGTGTTGATAAAAAAAGCTGTCCCGAAACTAAACCAACCCAAAGAGTATAAAACAGATTTATCTGAATGTTCTGGCTGAATTGCCTGGAAGTTTTTCAGTGTTGACATCTACTGATGTTTCTTGCCATTAACTGTGATTACCATAGTTTGGCCCAGTTGGATGTAAAAACTGCCAGCATTTAAGCATGGAAAAATTATTCTTGTCTGGAAATGGGGCTTTATTTCTACAGGTTGAGCTTCTTCTTCTTCTTCCGTGTCTAGATCAAACTTTAAACTGTCTGAATGAAGCCAACTTCTTGGCTTTGTCTTTGGCCCAAAATAAGTCATTATTGGTAAGACAGAACTTTTACCCACAAGATGATAGGGACCCATCCATTGTATACATATATACTGTATGCAAAACCTCCCTCCCCCAAAACACTCAGTGTATCCCGTAATGATGGTGCTGATGAGAGGGACAAGGTCTCGGTATGGGAATTCGCATTAGAGCAGTAATGAGTCACCATTTCAGTCCTTTTTCTAGAATCTGCTTTTTTGCTCTGAAGCACAGCCATCTGATTTTCAACATGTGTGCAGTAGTTAGGTTCACATGTTGAACTTGAGAGTGTTATGGTGGCTTAACCTTGCTTGGATAGTCAATTGCATTGTCTCAACACCTAAGATCAGTGGTGGGTTGCTCCCGGTTCTGTCCGGTTCTTGCGAACCGGTAGTAAAAGCAGCAGGAGGCTCCACCTACTCACCCGGACGTCAAAATGGACGATCTGTGCATGCACTGAAGTGCGTGCGCATTCACAGAAGCGCATGCGCTCCTATTGCAAACCGGTAATAAAGGTAAGTAGAACCCACCCCTGCCTAAAATGGCAATCTGCCCCCATTGTGCTTGGGAAACCTTCTATATCGAGAAGGCCCTGATCTGGTATTGTAAAAACCTGCTCCGACACAGCAATTTTATCTATAGGTACCATGGCCTTGGGCAAAGTCAAGGATGGAGTAGGGATGGTGATGTTAGCCATTAAAAGCTAGGAATAGAAGAGAAGAAAGAGCTTAAAGAGATGTGTATCTATAGTTGTCAGGGGTGGGCAGCTTCTTAAGACTGCCTTGCTTGCGAACTTCTAGAGGACACTTGAGAGATAATAGAAAGTCATGGACCAGACCAACAATCATTGATCTGATTCAACAATTTATGAGAATTCAATCATTCTCATGTTCTTGTGACTGTGGCAAGAGACCAGACTGAAGATGCTGCTGTATCTCTGTTGATGATTCAGAAGTTCCTTAGGTGCTGTAACACTAGATAGGCAGTGTGTCAAAAAGAAAATAATTAAGTGTTGCTATTATATAAAAAGACTATTTTGTCCCCTGGCTTTAAAATCGATGTGTTTAGCTGCATTATATAAGAAAAGGACAACAGGGCCATTAATTGGTATTTATCCCAGGAGTGGGCTGTGAGTGATGCAATTAAATGTGGCTTTTTATAAGCATGTCTGCACCTGTCTTTGTGTATGAGTTAATATACAGGCTAGTAGTTGTGAATGGCATTCAGCTGTTCACATTATGGAGATGACTGAAGCATTTTGCTGTGGTTATTTTTTCCTCTTTTTTTCCCCCTTTTTTGCAAAAAGCTCCAACAAATAGCCTAAAAGAAAATTTCTCAGAACGAACCAGTCTTTGAAAAGACTCCACATTAAGCATGCAAACTTGCTTCCTATTCTTCTGTTCTCACTGTGGGCTCATTCAAAGGACCACACCAGAGGCAGATGAATCACCCCCAAAAACAACTTGATTTTGCAACACTCACATGATAATGTGGGAATCTCTCACGTGGTTTGAATGCAGACTTCAGCACTTGTTAAAAATTGTTTTTCAAAATGCCCTGATTGTGCTGTGATGGGGAGCCTTTGTAATATACATGTACAAATTGTACAGCTCACTGTGGCTTCCAAAAGCTTAGCCTGAAGCTTTCAGAACTCTTCCAAGAATTGCCACTGTTGGTCATTTTTAATATGATGGGCAAAGGAAATGATTAAGTACATGTTAACTGGGATTAATTAAAAGTAATTTTACTAAGGTTTGTGACTAAATTAAACCAAATTTAAATTTCGGTCTAGTGCAATTCACTTCAAAATACTAAATGCTAAATGTCAGGTGTCTCTTGACCAATAAAGTCAGACATATAGCTACAGAGACACACTTCATTATGATATCTGTTTTTTAATTAATAGCCAGCATGGGAGGGTGGATTTAACTGAGATCCTAGCAGGATGAATAGGGAGGTTCAACACTTCTCTTTCCCATCCTAATCTTGAAACAAATTCCCCATCTCTCTACTTTGTTATATTAGCCCTATAAAAAGATGCCTCTCTGATAACAATAGGAAGTTTTAAAAAAACATTTGGGGGCTTATAGTGATTCTAGAGTTGCAATGCAGGAAGAAAAGAATGCAATTTCCTTCTGGGTGTTATGATCTGAATGGATTTCTGTCATGATAAATGCCTAACTACTATATCTCCCTGATCACCCGGACCTGCAAGGGTTAACTGACCACATATCCCATAATCCCTGTAACCACTCCTTACCTCTTTGCCCCTCCTCCTGGGTACAAAAGGTCCAACCACACGGTCCACAGATTATTCCAGATGTATACCTGAAAGAGAAAGGTACAAGGTCAGTGACCTCCAGTACCATCAGATCTACAATAAAGCTACAGAAAAGAATTGGAGTTTGTCTTTGAGTTATTGGGCTAGATCCAGCTTTCAACAAAATGGTAGCAGAGGATGGTTGCCCATAACTCCAGACAATGACTGAACCAAACACCTACCCTGAAGAGGCAAACAGAGCACAGACCAGAGCTCTTACCAAGAAGATGGCTGAGAAACTTGCAACCAAAGCCACAACCATGGAGGAGACAGAAGCTGGAAGCGAGCAGAACTCCAGCCTGGACTCACAATCAGATGAAGAGGGGCCATCCAAGGAGATCACCGCCCCGGAAGAAGAAACAGCACAGAAAATGAATAAATTCAAACTCTCCATCCTGAAGCTGATGGAGGCAAGCAGCGACAAAGAAAACCTCATCGCGGACCTTCAAAGCCTCTTCAAGCAACAAGAAGCAGCGATTGAGGCCCCAAAGACCACCGAGAAAGAAAAGCCAGCAAAAAAGGGTAAGACACCCCAACCCGATAATCCTGAGCTGGCAGAATCCATTTTTGCGCCCCCTTCCCGGTGGCCATCTTGGGACGAACACCAGCCAATGGGAAGCCAGGATTTGAATCCCTTGGCGCGAAAATGCCCGAACCCCGAAACAGACGAGGGGACTCAGAAAGCGACTACGAAGAGCCCGAATCAGAAAGCGACCACGAAGAAACCACAATCACTCAGAAAAAGACACCTACCGATCTCGAGTTGCAAAAGGCAATCGAGACCATCACCCCTGCCCTAGGTTCCGCTTTCGAGCCTCCTGCGGCTATCAATAAACCGAAGAAAAATCCTGGAAAGCACAAGAAGGCCAGGACAACGAACAAAGACCAGGCAACCGAGTCACAGCCAACTAAAAACACCGAGCACACCTGCAACTGGCACAAAAGACCGCCCACCTGCAGGAAGAATCAACCGCAGGACTCGAACTCGCCACCCGCTACACCAACTATGCGAGGCCCGAGGGAGAAGAGAAGAACCGGCTACTCACCAACGCCACGACTTCCACCAGGCCGATCCACACGACCAGGGACCAGCGACCACGAGGGAGGATCCACCACCGCCGCCACCATTACCGCCGAGCCGCTGGGTGCAGGGAATCCTCAACCTACGACCTCCGCTGCTGCCGCGCCGCCGACCCGTGAAAGTCCTCGACTTACGACTGCGTCGCCTCCTCACCTTCTGCCCTTCTTCGCCGGGGATCCGGCCATCCAGCAGTGGTGTCCACCTCCAGGAGGAATCTTCGGACCCACTGGGGGCGGGTCCAGCCTCCCACCGACAGGCCTAGGCCTAGGCCTGGGAGCTCCAGGAACAGGAACCTCCCCCGATGGACTCCAGTGCGGAATGAGTTTCGCGCATGCCCAGTACCTGCCTGTAACAAGAGAAGCAAGTTACATAGATCCAAGCAAGTACAGAATGGCCACAGACATCCCAAAGCCTTATTGTGAGTTCAATCACATTTTGGACCATGGACAGCTTCCCCCAGTAAGTAACCTTACTAACATTTCTGGGGCAAATCATGCCAATTTGCCAAAATTGCAGTTAGATGGGGGTAATGTTATAGAATGGAGTCGACAATTAAGGGTTGCTCTCATGAGAGAGAATGCACTGTTCCTAGCTAACAGACCCCCCCAAAAGCCCTGGTCACTGGAAATTGACTGCATTCATCACAGGGCATTTTGTATCATGTTAACCTCCATTCCATCTGCTATGTATCCATCTATTGAGGACAACCTAACTGTTTATGATGTTATGCAAAAACTATGTAACCTGTTTTATAGCCAGAGCAGAGCCACTACCACTAGACTATCTAGGGAGTTCCACTCCACCAAGCACAAGGCAGGGGTCCCCATGAGTGAGCACATTTTAAAGATGAATGCTGCAAGGGCAGAGCTCATGCAGAGGGGGGAAATCATCACTGAAGAGAGCATGATAAGCATAATCATAAACTCTCTTGATAGCACTTGGGACAGCTTCATAACCCAACTAAATAGCCTCAGCTTGCAATACCTAACACTAGGCGCACTGACCAGTCAGCTCGTTGCTGAGGACACTCTGAGGAGGGAACGCCAACTATCCAAAAGGGATCCTAGACCCACAAAGAGGGTGGATTTCCAGGATAGGGCCAGGGATACCTCAGAATGTTATTCTTGTGGGTCAAGGAACCACTTAAAAAGGGATTGCCCCAGGAACCATAGGGACAGGGGACAGAACGACAGTAGAGGGGGAAGGTCACCTGAACGCAGATACCCAAAGGAAAGAGGGCGAGGGTGGTCACCCAACCCCAGGAAACACCACGAGCGCAGAGACCACTCCAGGGACAGTAACTCTGGCTCCATGTACGGGATCAGGCAAGATGACCCAAATGACAAACATAAGATAGAGAGAAACACATGGCTTCTGGACTCAGGGGCCACGAGTCACACTACTTGTAACCCAGAGCTGCTAGACTCACTCACAGAAGTAGACTCAGAAATAAAGGTGGCAAACCAAAGCAAGGTCAAAGTAGTGGGAAAAGGAAACGTACACATCACACAGATAGGGGATTTAAAAGAGGTACTGTACGTGCCAGAGATACCCCACAACGTGCTAGCCATCACAAAGCTGACACGGGACACAAACATAGAGATAAAATTTAAAGATGGAAAGGCATACTTGATCAAGCAAGGCAAAGAGATAGGAAAGGTAATCATACACGAGGGACTTCCCTACTTCACACCCAACGCAAGGGAGGAAGAAGGCATTGATACCAACACGAACCACAAAGTAGATGAGTATTCAGAAATAGAGGGGGTGCAGCAAGAAGCAGGAAGTGGCCATGAGAAGGCAAACAAGTCTGTATCTATCGGCAAGCCATTGCATGATAACTGCGCCCACCTCCTACACAGGAGGCTGGGACACATAAGCTTCCCCATTGTAAAGAAAATGACGGAATGTACCGAGGGTCTCAAAGTAAAGAACTGTGAAAACTACTTGGAGTGTTCGGTCTGTAAGCGTTCTAAGATCAAAGTTAAGGCCATCCCCAGGGGATCCAAACGAACCACAGAGTTCCCCTTCCAATTGGTGCATATGGACTTGGTAGGGCCAATAAAACCCTCTGTAGGGCATAGGAAGCGATTCTTCCTCACGATTGTGGATGACTACACCAGATATGGGTATGTCTACTCCCTCAAACGCAAAAACGAAGTGTTCCAAAGGTTTAAAGAATTCCATAGAAGAGTAGATATGCAACATAACATGAGAATAAGGAAGATAATGACAGATAGGGGCTCAGAATTCATAGCCAAAGAATTCACAAGGTGGCTAAGGGAACAGGGCATAACGCATTACACCTCTTCACCTTTCTCCCCCTTTCCAAATGGAGTCTCAGAGAGAAAGAACGGAGTATTGCAAACCATGATGAGATGCGCCCTGGAGGATGCTGGGATGGGGCAACACTTCTGGTCAGAGGCATTACACTACGCTAATTACACTCTGAATAGACTGTGGTCAAGCTCTATCAATAAAACACCATACGAGATGCTATACAACAGAAAGCCCAACATCGCACACTTACACATATTCGGCGCCCCAGCTGATGTCCACATTCCCAGACAATTAAGAAAGAAAGGGGAGAATTTATCAAAAAGACTGAGATTCGTGGGTTACGAACCGGGCACAAAGGGCTACAGATTTGTCGACAACAATAACCGTTTTGTGGTTTCAGATCAGCCAATTTCCACGAAAATGCAAACTGGTCGAGGGTACACTCCAATGACATTCCAACCAATAGGGTTACGTTCGAGCATGGCCAATGGGAAAGGGAGGTCAGAGAGGTTGCAGGGCACAAAGACAACCATCGCATGGCGAGTGCCAAAGAGTGGAAAGAAGGGCATCCTTCCCTGAAGATAGATGACCTGACAGACAAAGAGGCAGACAACATGCAGGAGACTGAGCCAACCCCCAGCAGGCCAATCAGAGAAACCAGAAACAAGCTACCAAAGAAACTAGAGGACTATGTTATGGCCATCCACAACACCCATTCCACACCCAGCTCATATGAGGACATCCTCGGGCTCCCTCAGGAAGAGAAAGAAAAATGGATGTCTGCCATGGAGAAGGAAATGGAGAGCCTAAGGAACCTCCAGGTATACTCACCTGCCCAAATTCCAGAGAACAAAAAACCAATAGGAACCAAATGGGTGTTCAGAGTTAAGACATTAGAGGACAACAAGGTCCTACACAAGGCAAGACTAGTCGCGCAGGGTTTCGCCCAAAGATACCCCGAAGACTATACAGACACCTACTCGCCAACCGTCAGGGCGGAGAGCGTCAAAAGCGCCCTGGTGGTGGCCACCATCCTGGGCTTGGAGGTTTTCCAATTCGACGTACAAACAGCGTACCTGCACGCCGAGTTGGATAAAGAGATATACATTAAAGCACCGCCTGGGTACAACGAGGGCGAGAACCAAACCTGGCTGCTGAACAAAAGCCTGTACGGCCTCAAGCAGTCAGGCAAAAGGTGGTATGACTGCCTAGCCAAGGCTCTTAGATCCATGGGCTTCGAGGCCACCTCAGCCGACAAATGCTTCTTTACGAAGAGAGAAAACAACACATTCGAAGGTGTGCTCGTTTACGTGGACGACATCTTGTACATCAGCAAACACAAGGACAGATGTGACAAATTCGCCACTGAACTGGGTAGCCACTTCTCCCTAAAGTCACTTGGAAAGATCGATAGATACCTAGGGGTCCAGGTGAAAAAAACCAACAAGGGTTTCCGCCTCTCCCAGAGAGAAAAGATCATCGAGCTGCTGTCCAAATGCAACATGTCTGAAGCAAAACCCAGCGAGACCCCCATGCAACCTGAATTCCTGAAGACTATGTACGAGGAATCTGAACCTTTCACAGACAATAAGTTGTATAGATCAACGATAGGATCACTGCTATATATATCCAACTGGACCAGGCCCGACATCGCCCTAGCCGTCAATCTGCTGTCCAGGCATGTAAGCAAACCCACGGTAACACACTGGAACGCCATCAAAAGACTACTTAGATACTTAAAATTCAGTGCAGATGCCCTACTCTGCCTAGAGCCAGAAACATCCGAAAAACCAAAGCTAACCTGCTATGCTGACGCTGACTGAGCTGGGGACATAGAGTGCAGAAAAAGCACCTCTGGCTATGTGCTACTACTCAACAATTGCCCCATCCATTGGTACACTGGAAAGCAAAAACTGGTGGCCACATCAACTACGGAAGCAGAATTTGTTTGCCTATCAAATGCCACAAACAATTTAGTATGGTTCGATGACCTGCTCTGCAACATCTGGGCTGAACCCTCATATCCAATAGTTATCCACGAAGACAACAAGGCAGCGATAGAGATCTCAAGGGCGGATGCCATAGGTCAGCGGTCTAGGCACATTGACATTAAATACAAACACGTCAGGCAGTTTTCAGAGATAGGCTTCATTAAGGCAGTACACTGTGACACAGAGGAGCAAACAGCAGACATTCTCACTAAACCCCTACCACAAAAACAGCATGCGTACCTCATGTCCAAAATGCGTGTTTACTTGTAATTCGTGCCTATGTCTGTGTATTCTCTGTATGTATACAATCACTTCCCCAGGTACCCAGTTAGGCATTTAGAGGGGGTTTTGTCATGATAAATGCCTAACTACTATATCTCCCTGATCACCCGGACCTGCAAGGGTTAACTGACCACATATCCCATAATCCCTGTAACCACTCCTTACCTCTTTGCCCCTCCTCCTGGGTACAAAAGGTCCAACCACATGGTCCACAGATTATTCCAGATGTATACCTGAAAGAGAAAGGTACAAGGTCAGTGACCTCCAGTACCATCAGATCTACAATAAAGCTACAGAAAAGAATTGGAGTTTGTCTTTGAGTTATTGGGCTAGATCCAGCTTTCAACAATTTCCTTCCAACAACCCTATTACACTTTACAATTTATACCACACACAACCCCACTTTTTATGATGGGTCCTTAGCATCGCACCAAGCTTGGCCCTAACAGTTATACTTCCATCTTTAAAGAAGATGGAGTGAGTTCTCCATATTACAACTACAGAGTATTCATCAAGTCGCTGACATTTCAAACGAAGTTATTTTTTTTTTTTTGAAAAAGAAAAATTCTGAAATAATGTCCCACAGTTGTTACACTGTTTGCAGAGGTAGAGGGAAGCTGGGTGCCTCTCCTCTGTATGTTATCTTGATTTTTAGCCTTCCTATTTAACTATACTAAATTTAATTGCCTTGTATTACTATTACTATTATTTTATTTTTTATTACATTTTAAGCTGCCCAGAGTGATCAGTGAGATGGGTGGCATATAAATATAACAAATAAAAAAAAATAAATTACAGGATGTATATTTTGGATCTGCTTGTACAGTAAAAATAGTAATGGAGCAGATATAGGGGAAAAAAGATCAGCTATATTGATTTACCCAATGGAAGTTGCTCTGAGAAGACTAAAACTGGATTTTAGTCATCTGTGCTGTAATAAAATTAGGGATTGAGATTTATTTATTTATTTATTTATTTATTTATTTATTTATTTATTTATTTATTTATTATTGAATTTCTATACCGCCCTTCTCCCTGAGGACTCAGGGTGGTGTACAGCCAAAATTAAAAAATATGCAGGACAAATATTAAAAACAATTAAAAGATATATAAATTTGGCCCAATTAAAACTCACTACCAATTAAAACGTTTAAAACATTTAAAAACATTTAAAAATTTCTTCTTAAGCCAGCCCGGCTTGCTTGAAAAAATGGGTTTTAAGGGCACGACGGAAGGCAGTGAGGTCCTGGATTCTCCTTATCTCTGGGGGGAGCTGATTCCAGAGGGTAGGTGCCCCCACAGAGAAGGCCCTCCCTTGGAATTGGAATGTGCTTTATTGATATCCCTTTAAAACCATTCAAAAATAACCTTCTGAATAAAGATATTACAGTTTTGACTTGGAATGTTGAAAGCATATGTTTTTGACGGGGAGAGTGCCTGATAATACTGCCTACTTCTAAAATGGAATTGTATTGTGGGAGGGTGGGGAAGTTGTGCTCCTCTCTCCAGTTGAGAAATTTCTGTTTTCTATGCTCCAACGCTGGAGGTTTTTAAGAAGAGATTGGACAACCATTTATCTGACATGATTTAGGGCATTGATGGCACCAAGTGCCAAAACTGGAGTATGTGTGTGCACACGCATGTGCGCATGCCGGAGCACCGGAACCCGGTGTGCATGTGCATGGCAGCCACCTGCTCTTCCAGGTTCCGTTACGCGCATGCGCACTGGCCAGCTGCTGTCTTCTGGGTTCCATCATGCAAATGTGTGGAAACCTGCTGGCCAGGCAACAGGGGAACCGGCCATCTGCTCTCTTCCGGGTTCCGGCACACGCATGCACGAAGACCAGCTGGCCGCCATGCATGTGCACACCGGAATCCGGAAGACAGCAGCTGGCTGGTGTGTATGCCCACAAAGAAGGCTCTGTGTGCCACCTCTGGCACGCCTGCCACAGTTTCGCCATCACAGGTTTAGGGTTTCCTGCTTGAGCCAGGGATTGCACCACAAGACCTCCAAGGTCTGTTCTAACTCTGTTATTCTGTTATTAAAGTCTTGCTGTGTATTATTTTTATAACATGTTTATTTTATCAGGGCTCTATTCTTGAATCTAAAATGATGAATAGTATTTATTTTGACTCTCAATTAAAAGAGTTTAAAAGAAACAGTAAGATGGGAATTGATTCTAAGAGCCAGAGGCCATGAGGGTTATGAAAAGGCTATTGATGCTGCAACTACAGTGTTTCCCCAAAAATAAGACCCTGTCTTCTATTTTTTTGATCCCCGAAATAAGCGCTTGGCCTTATTTTCGGGGAGGTCTTATTATTTTGCGGCACGTGGAGCAAGACGGGGGTCCTCTTGCCATCTTGCCTGATTTCCAGCTCTGTCTCCCTAACCCTAACCAGAGAAAATGGCGGGGACCGGCTACGCATGCATTTAAATATTTTTGGGGAGGGCTTATTTTCAGGGGGGGCTTATTTTAGCGCATGCGCTCAAACGCCCGATTGGGCTTATTATCAGGGTATGTCTTATTTTCAGAGTATCATTGAGAGCTGTTCCTGGCTTGCAAGCCATCCCATGTTACCATCATGCTGCCACTTACTCCTGTTTCTTTATCCCTCAGAAAAGCTCCATATCCTGCCCTATACCTGCTGGAGCCATTTTTACTAACAGAGCTCATCCCATATCACAGATGATAAACAATGCAGATGGCACCACAATGCCTCAATAAAATGGGGGAAGCAAAGTGTTAATGTTAGATAAAACTGGTGACAGAAGAGAACAGAGGTGTGCCATATTATATTTCAGGAAGAATCGCAGAAGCCCAGGTGCTTCTTTCTTCCATCTGAAGAGGTCTGAGTAAATGAAAGGCTCCTTTGTCAGCCAAAGATGGACTAATGAAAGATATTTGATTACAAGAACAAATAGTGAGGTATGGGGCTAAGGGGTTGGACTAGGACTGGGAAGCCGGAGTTCAATTCATTTTGAGCCATAAAGATTATATTGGGGACAGTCACTGCCTCTTGTTCTTGGGGTGATAAAATGGAGATTCCCCATAAAAATTGCCTTGAACTCCCCCCAAAAGACAAGTTATAACAAAGAGAACCCCAAGGAAGTATCAGCAATATGGATAAGTATCTAAAAAGCTGGGGAAAAAGAAGCAATAAATACAGGTATTTGTGTAGAGGTCCTTGGTACTCTCTGAACTCAGTCATTTTCTTGCAGATGTTGTGAACTGATAATGTTACCTAGTTTGGTAAGGAAATATCTGCAAGAAAACAACCAAGCTTAGAGAGCACCAAGGACCCCACAGTTCAACCCTGAGTTACAAATATTCTCTTCTATTTGTACAGGTATGTGTCTGCCCCACTAGAATAAGAGAAACTAGAATTACATTTCTATTCAAGCAGTAGATAAATTTTCACCAACCACTATCTTCCAGGCTAATCTAGTCCAGTTGATGGGCTTGTGATAAAGATACATCCATTATGGGTGAGAAGAACTACCATATTCACTTGGCCCGAGATTTTTGAAGGAAAGATGGCCTGTTATATAATAACACTAGACTTATTGTTGGAAATTGTTTATGTATTCATAAAAGAGGTATTGCCAGGTTTCTGGCAGGAAACTTGGCAGCGAGGATGGGTTGGGCATTCCAAAATGAAGAACTCTCCCTTAAAAACAGAAGCTAATGAGGATTAAATGCCCTCAGATATGGAATGTTGGCCGATTGTTAGCTGAAAAGAACAGCATACCTGTAACAGTTATAATTGATTTGTACAGTAACACTCTGTGCTGCAAGTTTTTATTATCAGTGCTATAATTTAAATTTATAAAAGCCCAGATTGAGGTGATGGATTACTTTTGGTTGTTCCACACATGCAAAATAAGATATTGTGCTAAACTTGGCTTGGCCTAATCTCCTCCCTCTTTTAATATGTAAATTTTAATCTGTTTTTAAATTATTGGGGTGTTTTAATTTGTCTGGGCCAAAATGATTTAATTTGATTTTAACTGGTTTTTTAAATTTTTTGTATTTATGTATTTTATTGTTTGGCTGTTCACCGCCCTGAGTCCTTTGGGAGTAGGGCGGTATACAAATCAAATAAACCTAAACCTAAACTACTAACATGGCTGAACTCTTTTGTTTGTCTGTTTTTCATTGACCACACTGCAATACCTTTAACAAATGCATGACAAAATTTCAACTGAAACAGCTTTCCATTTCATCTGTATTCTGAAAAAGCTTCATCTGATGAATTTCTGCTTGTCAGAAACAGGGGAGCATTGCCCTGCCCAAATGTTGGCAACCCTGTTATTGAGTGGTGATGAACATTTCTATGCAAATTCATCTTAGAATCATACATTCTAGTTTACCGCCAGGAAAACAGCATATTGATACAACATCTTAAAGAGTAATTAATTCATTGTTGCATAGGTTTTTTTTAAAGACCAGAGTCTTTTTATTTACATGTATGGAATGTAGACACAATTTTCACTGTCCAGTCTACTGCTTGATTTTCTTTTAACATGGAAAATGACAGGTGGTTATCAGTACAAAGGTATGTTGCAATTTATTTTACAAACTAACTAGATCTATCGAGAGCCAGTTTGATGTATCGATTAAGGCTAGAAATCAGGAGACCATGAGTTCTAATTCTGCTTAAGGCATAAAGCCAGTTAGGTGATCCTGGGCCAGCCACTTTCTTTCAGTCTTAGGAAGGAGGCCATGGAAAACCACTAATTATTTTTTATCCAATAATGCATAAGTTCTGTCACTGTTATTTTTTAATCATGATTTATCTTAATATGATGGATATATCCAACTAATTGTGCCTTATTCTTTTTTTAGAGATCCATGGTTTGTTACATTATCAGTTATAGAAATCCTGACTTAGTATAATGTATGATTCTTTCATATTTATACCCATTAATGAAACATGCTACCGTATTTCCTCGAAAATAAGACTCTGTCTTATATTTTTTTTGAAGCCTGAAATAAGTGCTTGGCCTTATTGCCATGCGCACAAAAGCCTGATTGGGCTTATTATCAGGGGATGTCTTATTTTGGGCGAAACAGGGTAGTCATGGACTAATTTACAGTATTTAGATATTTATATATATATATAAAGAATTCATTCAGCAAAAACAACTTAACACTACTTTCTCTTTCTCTGTGTGTATAAATACATTTCATAGTTCCAACCTTTGTTTTCTGATGAGTCGGCTGTCTGTGAATGAAGGCTTCGTTTACTGAGCATAGTCTGCTTATGTCTTCCCATAGGACTCTACTTCTATTGCTGAGATAATTAATGTTCCTAGTACTCCAACAACAGCCTTTTGCAGAGAAGGAAACTATACTCTGTCCCTGGATGGTACATTAATTGCTGCTGTGGTTGCCATGTGGAATGTGGATCTACAAATCTCTTGGCTACCTACAGCATGTCCCTTATGATGTCATGTTGAAGGCTACAACACCTTGTCTCAAAAGTAGGCAGCAGTAGCTATGAACTTTTTTTCTTATTCTACAATGGCTGTAAACTCAACCATACTGTACTATATGTCAATGGTGAAATCCAAATTTTTTTACTACCGGTTCTGTGGGTGTGGCTTGGTGGGCGTGATGTGGCTTGGTGGGCGTGGCTTGGTGGACATGGCAGTGGAAGGATACTGCAAAATCTCCATTCCCACCCACTCCAGGGGAAGGATACTGCAAAATCCCCATTCCCTCCCCATCCTGGGGGAAGGATATTGCAAATTTCCACCCCACTCTGGGGCCAGCCAGAGGTGGTATTGGCCGGTTCTCCAAACTGCTCAAAATTTCCAGTACCGGTTCTCCAGAACCTGTCAGAACCTGCTGGATTTCACCCCTGCTACAGTATATGTGCAATATTGCTCATCCAGATTCTTTTTGAAACATATAAGAGCAGGAATGCATACATTCCTCCATAGCTCTCTATGCGTGCAGACATACTTCAAAGTACTATACTGGGGATAGGGGGAAAAACTCAGTTGCTGTTTGTTGCCATTTTTAGCAGTATCTCCATGACAAGATTAGCATCTGTTTCGTCCTTCATTGGATCCGCCTAAAGGTTCACCAAGAAGGCAGAACTTCCTCGCAAGCAGAGCAATCTTCTGGAAAACACACGTTAAATATTGTGCAGATCTCTTTGCTCAGCTGTTTGCCACATAATCTGGATAAATGTGTATCGCCTTGACCAATTTATGGCACTTGCTACTGTATCAGTTTGACATATTTATAAACCACATATTCCTAGCAAGCCAACTTATGGCAGTTGATACTATAAATCAGAAACAATATAAACAACATTCAACAATATAATAAACTCAAACATAACATTCATAAATAACAATACTGTATTCAAACGATACCTGAACACAAACGTCAAAATATCAGGATATAAAAATGTTAGAAGACAGAAATCCCAAGGGAGGTAGATTTGAAGGTAAAAGTAAGTAAGTCTTTTCTTGAAACAGGCGGTGGTGGGGAGGTTTCTCAGAGAATTAATTCCCCAGGGCAAGTCACATTACTAAAGGCTTTTTGCCCTACTCAGTTAGGTCCCCCTCCAGACTGGTCCCAGCTTTACATTTTTTGATTGATCAAAATAATTGGAATTCCTGGTTTATAATATGCAGGGGAAACCATTCTTTCTGATAAGAAAGGCCCATGCCATTGAGAGGTTTCTCTCTCAAAATACTCTGAATTTAATCTCAGAATTTAAGGGGTAAGCAATGCCAGAACACGAGGAAAGGAAATACCCAACGGAAGCTGATCGCTGCATTCTGGATTATTGAGCTGCCTTCAATAGGCAAGGAGAGCTTGGACAACCATTGTAGGAGAGCCATGTTAATCTATTATAGAAAAAAAAAAACACCTTACAGTCTGGTAGCACCTTTCTGACTAACAAATGTTATTAAAAGCTGTAGGTTTTCATAAACTGCAGCTTGTTTCATCAGATGCATAGATTGGCTGGACTGATATAGGATTTAGATTGGAGGGGAAAAGATGGGGATTGTGTATCTGCTTATGCCTTTTAATAAAATTATTGATTGAAAAAATGCTACCCAACTTTGATTTAGAACAAGAGCAGTAGACTTAGCCAGGCTGGAAAATAGCTGGTAAATTCTTTGTAGCAAGAAATTCCTTGCTATTGCATTCACCTGAGAATTTAGGGACTACACAGGATCAAAGAGCATCCCTAGAATGGATAATTATTCCTAAAAAAAAAAAAGAAGTCCAATTAGAGCAGATAGAGTCTCATCCAAACAGATTATGCCTCCTCTGACCACCAAACCATCTGGATTCAATTTTAGCCTGTTGTCTCTCATTCCGTCTGCAATCTGGTAACAGCAGGAGTCCACCAGAAAGCCTGATGCATGTAATGAAGATGGAATATCTTTGCTCTGGTACACAGAAACTTTAGATTCTGGGAGAATCTCAGAATAGATGACATCGCCCAGTTAGCTAAGTCAGGGTTCCATTATATTAGGTCAACTTGTTTGTCCCAGATCTAATCACGCAGAAAATATGCCTTATGTATCATCAACATGCCATTGGTAGAAGAGCAAAAACAGTGGGATTGCTGAGATATGTCCATGACTTCATATAATTGCATGTCTGTCTCTTGAAGGTCCATCACAATAGCACTTTCTCCACAAGCTTTAACTTATTTTGTCTTTCTTCCTATAACTGAGAACTAAAAAACAAATACTCTTCCCACCCAGGTTACAACCCACAATCCACCCCAAAATGCATCCGTCCTAAATAAATAACTTATCCTGCTACCGAATTACTTTTTTCTCATATCACAACCCCCTCTCTGCAAAAAAGCCATAATTATCTAGGCAATAACTTACCATTTTTATAGGTACTAGTTTCAATAGTTGTCCCAGAGATATCAGCCTGGCATTTCATCCAATGTGTCTCAAGGTCAAACAAAACAGCCACAGCAGCAATGCTTGAAGAGACCAACCTACCCAGATGAACAACAGAGAGTCACAATGCCAACAGTGATAGATGTCAGAAGTCACAGATGACAATGACAGAAGCTGCATCAAAAACTGTCAGCAGCAATAGTAAGCAGCAGCAAAGACGGATGACAGGCAAACACCCAGCAACATAATTGACAAACATGATGCACACAATGTAAGCATATGTATTGGTAGAAGCAGTGAAAAGAGCCACAATGACACAGTCTATTCCAGCTTAAAACAAGCATCAATGGTGAAGCCATGAGAGATAATGAAGAAGTGGTAAGGCTCATGGGGATATAATTGAAGCATCAGTGGGAAGGTCATTGATGAGAGTTATAGAGCTGTGCCACAAATCTTTTCAAATAATTTTATTAAAAGTTTTTAAATTAATACAACTAATAAAAAGTAAGAAAGAAAAAAATAAACCAAATAGAAAGTTAAAAGTGCAAGAAAATAAGAGTCAAAGAAAAACAGAGAAAGAAAGAAAAAAGATACAGAAGTGACTTCTGATCTTTTTTATAGAATTGTAAGTACAATTATACATTTACCTCTTTATCTAAAGTTATAACGTAACTTTCCATAATCTATCCTGTCTAACCATCAGAACCCTAGATCATAACTTTGGGGTTTTTTCCCGTTTTCCACAGAAAGTCCAGAGGAGATATCCAGTTAGTAAAACAGGAGCTATTGTTTTTTCTTTTTTCTTTTTTTTAAAAAAAGGCCATTTCAACAAGTTTCATCATCTTCACCAACCATTCCTCCATTGCACATATTGCCAAATGTTTCCATCTTTGTGCATACAATAATGTCGTTGCAATCATCACATAACAAAAACAAAGTTCCATGACTTTTTTCCAACTGTTTGCCTAACAGTCTTAAAAGTAAGGCCTCTGGTCTCAATTGTATATTAATCTTTTAAGTCCTCAGAATCAGTGTGGCATTTGAATAAAAAAAATTCTTCCTCAAGCAAGATAAAAGGTCCCTTCTCCCTTTTCATTTTTTCACCATATTTGAAGTGTCTTTATATATTCTTAACAATTTCTCTGGAGACACATAGCAACAGTATTGTTTTGTAAAAATTCTCTTTAAGATTATAACATCAATTTCAATCTTCTCATTTCAGTACTTTCAACCATATATTTGGAACATCTGTAACCCAAAATTTTAGCCCATTTAATCATATATTCTTTTACTTGTTCTGTTTCAAATGTCAATAAATGTTGATACATATTAGCAATTACATGTTCATCATTTGTACATAATTCCATTTCAAACTCAGTCTTACAATGTTTGAAACCATAAACTCTTTTGTCTGTTTTAAATCTAATAACTAAATAAGAAAACCATTCATAACCAGAACTCTGCCGTCAGTTCTCTTGATTTTATTTTGTATTCCCTTTGACAAAATTCTCAAAATAAATTAGCCATTTGACTTGAGTTTGTCTATTATTTCTCATCTATAATAATTTTAATAATCTGTTTCTGTTCCTGTGTAATCTTTAGTAAATGTTGTTTCTTTAGATAGTCATCTATAAATGGAGATGTCACTTACTTTATACGTTAAAATAATATGGATGAAATATTTTTAGCATGGCCACACTTAATACAGTATCTCTCTCTTGAAGTTTCAATATTATTTTCTTTTTCTATTCATAATTTACAAGCCACCAATTTCCCTGGCTTGTTTGCAAACTCAAAGTTTGTCTGCTTTACATAGCTCATTTTTATTTATATTTCTGTTATTGCTAACTGTCATTGTGAAAGCTTAATTTATTTAGAAATATTTGAAAATTTCTTGAATTCTTTTTTTCCTCTTCATCTCATCCAAAATAGCTTGCACTATAGATTATTTTCAAAGATTCCTTTAATTTTTTTTTTTACAATCCTCCACTATTGCTACTTTCTGTTCATTTAGTCTCCATCTAAAAGAACTGAATTTCTTTTTCTAAACCACAGGATTATGATCCAAAAGAAGCATTTGGTAGTATCTCTGCTTTAGAGACCTTAGTAGTAAAATTCTTCAAAATCCAAATAATATCTATTCTTGAAAAGAATCGATGTCTTTCAGAAAAGTAGGCGTACTCTCTTGATTTACCATTTTACTATCTCCATATGATCATAAGCCCTAAATTCTCCATCATATCAAAGAAAACTGCTGATTTCTATGAATGATTTACTATTTTTCTCAAAAATTCTATCTAGTTGTGTACAGATCACTTCATTCCAATCCCTATCAAATACCAGTTTTAATAACAGAAACGTATCAGTCTCTCCATAAGTACTTTATAGAACAATCCTACATCCCCATTTGGGTCATAAATTCCCAATATCAGAGTCTTAGTCCCATACAAATTAATTTCCATGCCAACAAATCTACTACAAGGCTTATCCGTTAATACAAGTTTTTTTTAGTTGGAGATTTATATAAAAACAACTTCATTTCTTTTTATGGTTCTTAATACCAAACTTCACCCACATTTTTATAGATTAAACATTTCATATTCTCTTTTTCTAACATGTGCCTTTTGTGGGCAAATTATATTTTGCTTTAACTTTTTCAAATTATGATTTTGTTTTTTCCTTTGAGGAACATTTGCTTCATTTATATTCCACATCATTAAGCATTTGTAGTAGTCCTCAATTCATCACTATTGTTTTATGACAGTACTGAAAAAAGTGACTTATGACTGTTGCAACATCTCTGTGAACACATGATGATAATTTGGGAGCTTGGCACCCAGCATGTATTTATGACAGTAACAGTATCTTGGGGTCATAGGGTTGCCGTTTGTGATCTTCCCAAGGGGCTTCTTAGAAACGAAGTCAATGGAGAAAGGTAGATTTACTTAACAGCTATGAGATTTGCTTGATGACCACTGTGTTCACTTAAACATAAATCATTCTAAAACCAGATTGCTTAGTGATGGCAATTTTGATCCCAATTGTGGTCCTAAATCAGGATACCTGTAATCCATAATCACAGCAAAAATTTAGAAAAGTGGACATCTGTAGCATCTAGTTCAGTATTGTTCCTAGTTGATTTCCTGTTGCACCTGCTGAAGTTTTGGGTAGTCTTGTCTGATACCACCTTTTAAGACTCTTCCAATTCCTCTTTAATTTTTACTAGAAATTCCCTTGGTTTAGGGATGAAATGAAATTCAGTCAAAACCTCTGCTTATTAAAAATAAAAATCACACCTTCAGATTTATCCTATCAAAATGAATCTTTTTCTGCTTTAATCTATCAATTAAAAAAGAATGTCTTCTCTTATGCAAAATTCTAACAGGAATTTCTTTAAGAAAAATTACATTTGTATTATCAGTCTTCACTCTTGCACCAAAATGCCGCTGCAAATCTTGATCTCTTGTGTTCTCACAAAGTGTTCTTATTCACACAAAATTTGTATGTATTTTATATATCTTATCAATTTCTGCTTCTATATTCTCATTATCCCAATCCAAAACTTTGATGCTACTTTACTGTAATATATTACCACAATCTCCTGGAATTGCTCTACATCTCAGACAAAATTCCTTCTCTTTAGTTTCATTAGTGCCAAATCATTTAATTCTCTTTCCAGTTCTCTATTCATAACTTCTGTCTCACACTCCAGAATTTCTACTTTATCATTAATTTGTTTTAAAGCTCCAGACATTTGTTTTACAGAGCTTTCCAACTTCTTGACTTCTCTTCTTTCATCTTTAGAAGTCTTTCTCAATTATTTTTCTCAAAAGTTGTCAATATAGCCTCCAGTGATTTAGTCGATTTAGGATCAATGATTCAGCTAACTTATTTTCCAATTTCTTAAACATTTCCTGAAGCAAATCTGATTTAATTCCTTTCTCTGCAGGTTGTTCTAGCAATTCTGCTGTTTGTGCCACTTTTGGAATTCTTTATTAGAATTCTCACTTGGCCAAGTGTGATTGAACACACAAGGAATTTGTCTCCAGTGCTTAAGCTCTCAGTGTACATACATGGAACAAGTGATAAATCATGATTATAATCATAAAATACATTCATCATAACTCATAAGATACAATGCTCAGTGATAATCATAGGATACTAAATAAGCAATCAACATAAATTATAACAACCATACAAAAAAAATTAATATAAATCATAAGATACAAGCAACAAAGTTATAATCATAAGAAGATAAGGAAATAGGTAATAGGAAAGATGAGAAGTACAATAGTAATATAGCGCTACTGCGTAGTTTGACAGTGTTGTGGGAATTAGTTGTTTAGCAGAGTGATGGGGGGGGGGGGCGGGGGACTCTTCCTAGATGTTTTGGCATGCAATACCCTAATGGTTGTCATTGTAGCATTGTAATCTAAAAGTGAACGTGTCTTGATTACAAGGGAAAAAAATAGAAGCCAAGCTTCCTTTTTTAAAAAAACAACAAAAAACTGTTTTATCTTCTGGTGCCCTTAATACATGAATCTCAAACGACTCTCTGCGGTTACAGTCAGTGTCACAATCCTATTCATATTATTATCTTTATATTTTGCTTTGTTAAATCACCAGCTGTTTGCACTTTTTAATAGTAAACAGGAAGCTTTCTCATAAAAGCCTTGTCCATTTGCTGATTTAATTTTAGCAAATGAAATGAACAAATGAACAAATTTTAATTTGCTCAAAATCTTTCACTGGAAAAAAACCTGTCCCCTTTAACCGTTTTAAACTTTCTTACACCCATTCCTTGTTAAGCTTTTTGCCAAACATTTTAAATCTTTAACTCCCCCTCGCCTCCCCCTTTTTTTCTTTTTTAGACCCGAAAGAATGTAGACCCAAAGAGAATTCTCTTAACCTATCACTAAAAAATTCTCTTAACCTATCACTAAAAAAATCTCTCTTTAGCTGTGAATCAATTACATTCGAAAGTATTTAAGAAAGTGAGGTTTGTGTTAATCTTATGTCCATACAGCCTGCATTACTGCTGTGGGCTTGGTTGAAATCCCCCAACTTCAGTACTGAAATTCTGTCACTAAGCACTGAGGTCATTAAACGAGTTGTACCTGATTTTTACAACCTTTTTTTCTCCCTGTGGCAAATGACAGGATCGTTAAGCAAATCCAGCTTCCCCCATTGACTTTGCCTGTTGAAAGTTCCTGGGAAGGTCACAAATGGCAATCATACAATCCTGGGACTTTGCAACCATTGTAAATGCACACAATTTTGTAACACCCAAATTGTGATCCTGTGACCACAGGGATGCTAGGATGCTTGTATGTTCAAGGATCAGTTTCATAAACGCATGGCACAGCATAGAAGAACAAACTTCTTTTGAAGATAGCAAAGTCCACATTTTGGACACAGAGGACCGCTGATTTGAAAGAGGGGTCAAAGAGGCCATCTGTGTCATAATTGAACAGCCCTCTCTCAACAAAGGAGGAGGGATACAATATCATCTATCTCCAATCTACAACACAGTCCTTTCTACAGTTCCAAGAAGGCTCCATACCCATTTGCACTACTCAGGTGATCCTGAGGACACGGACAAACCTCCAAGTGGCCTCAATGATTCTCTAAAAGAATGCAGATGACCAGCTGTCTGCAAGGAGTATAAATCCTTCCACTCCCCATCATCCAATCAGAACTGAAGAAGCTTCTTGGATGAGAAGTGAAATGTCTTCAAAGAAAAAACAGAAAGTCCAGTAGCGTTTTGAAAAAGCACCTTTTGGACAACCTTGTACAATGATTAAAAGAATGGTCATAAGTTGAGGACTGCCTGTAATTGCAATTATTGCTGTGGCAAGGGTGGCACATTGGTTCTGAAAGCAAAGGTTTACATACTTTTACCATACATAAATATTTAGCTTAAAATAATTTTCCTTAATGAATAAATGAGCAAGTATAATGCTTTTGACTCATTTGTTTAATTGGATTTTCTTTATCTAGTTCTAGGATCTGTGCAGAGAACAAACCATCATTTAGGTTATATTTATGTAGAAGTATTGAAAATTCAAAATGGTTTACACATTTTAAATCCCCACTATATTTATTGGCTTCACAGGTCCCAATTTAAGCCTTTACAAATTTTTACCAATACAGTATAAAAATCAAAAGTTTACAAATACAGTGACTGGATTCATGTATTGTCAAAACCATGCATAACAAATAGCTAGTAGCTTCAATGTGTAATATTCTGAAAGAAAACTGTGAATATAGAATGTTAGTTTGCAAACATAGCTATTTATGTGAGGCTCTCTAAATGGTAAAGCGTGTGAATCATCAAGTCATTTCAAGCAGCAAGTTACTTATGCTCTATTTGAGGTACTTCAGAAAATGAGGGATCTCAGATTTTACCCCAAAGCCTTATATTTATGGCACTGTATATTCATTAGCAAAAGAACACCCTATAAGTGAGAAAGTAAATCCATTCATGGAATTGTTTTTGCAAAATACGTACGATTTTTTTAAAAGGGTTAATACGGTATGCTACACTGCTGTGTTTATACAACATGTCAATCATGCCATATCATGGTGGCCTGGGTGACTACATTGTTATGATGTAACATGTTTTGCTTGGAACCCACATATCTTGTGTGCGTTACAAAAAAAGAATCAATGATGTCATAGCAAAGTAGCAATACTTGACTGATCACAGCTGATGCCAAAAAGCTGAGTAGGCTCAGAGGCAGTCAGGACTTGGATGAGAGATTATAAGGTTGCACACTAATCGGATAACTTGCTAACCAGAAGGTGGTACAGGCAAATCAGGTGACCAATGGTTTGAAGAAAAGCTATAGGAGCCTATTTTATAGTCAGCAGGAAGGAGTTCAGCTCGACTCAAGGCTTACTTTCGATGTGTGTTTTTGGCTTTGATTTAGAGACTCTATATTAACATCAGGCAATTTGAGGCTTCCTCAACCCATATCTCGGCTATCGCACTTCACTCAATGAAGACAACGAATCCAACCGACTGCCCTCTTTGTCTTTGGTATATACATACTTTTCTATTGTACATAATTATTGTACATAATTTTATATATAGTACATCCGTTTGTTTATGCAGTCAGTCAGTGTATATTGGAGGTGGTGACCCTTCGAGAGCTGTATGCAACGAAATTTCATTTTGAGGCACGCCGATTAGTATACAATTTTAAAGTGACAAATGAAGTTATTATTCTTTTTTTAAAATTTTTTATTAGATTACATAATAATACAATTCAACAGTTTTCGGTTTAGCGGTGTTCATGAATATATACAAATTATATACATGGTGAAGTTATTATTCTATTCCATTCGACAAGCCTGAACTGCTACCACAAACTTAATTGGGAAGACCGAAAGCCGGTCTTGTGTCTACACGTTCCTCCTCCTCCCCCGCCCCTTTTTTTTGTGCCACAATCCCGCCAGGTTTGGAACCCAGCCCGGATTCGATCTTACAGCCGGTGGGCGTTTGCGCGCTTCTCGAGCGCGCGCGCCTCAGCAGCGAGCGGCGACGTTCTGGACGCGCCGAAGGTGCGTTTTTTTACCTGCTTGGCTGCCACTGCGGAGAGCGTTCGCCAACAGGGTGGGGGGGCGGGGGGGAGGCGGATGGGTAAGTAAAAAAAAAAAAAAAGCCCCCCTTCTATTGGAGGTGGTGTTTTTTTTTTCTTTTTTTTTTCTTTTCTTTCCTTTTTTTTTTTTTTGGAACCGAGTTGTCTTTGTCCCTCTTCATTGGGCGCCCGAATTGGCGCTGCGACCAATCGCGAAGCAGGGAGGGTGTGCGCGAGCCGCCTTGCCCGGGGGTGGTAGAGCGAAAGCTTGTGCTCCGCTGCGCTGACATTTTTTTGGCGATGCCTCCTTTTACTCCGGCTCTCTCCGCCGCCAGCCCTGCTGTTCCGGGGGGCCCTGCATCTCTGCTGCCACCGCCGCTGCTGCTGTGTAGTCTGGCCCGTTCCTAGCACCGCCGCCGCCGCCGCAGCGGACACGGGGGAGGCGGAGGAAGAGGCGGCGGCGGAGGCAGCAGCAGCTGCTGATCCTCTGCCTAGGCAGCTGCCATCCCTGCTGCGCCGCGGCCAGACTAGACGCAAGGTGCTGCTCCGCAGCGAAAGCTGAACAGGCATGATCCTAGGTGAGTGGCGGCTTCTCCGGGCTTCTGAGTCTCTCTCCCCCCCCCCATCTTTGCACCTCGGTGCCCGTCATCCAGTTTTTCCTGAGTCTCCTCGCTCTTCCCCTCGTCGTCTTTTAGGTAGCTTATTCCTTTCCCCGTTTTCCTTCTCGCTTCACTTGTTTTTGCCCGTATGCTCTCCTGTCGTGCTGTTCCTTATAACCCAGTATGGATCCTCTTACCTTGCCCTTTCCTCAAGCCCTCTGAAGTATAGCAAAATCTCCCCTGCTCGCCTTAACCAGGATAACCTGCCACCTCTTTTTCAGATGGGAAGGGATGGCTGTCGGAAAGCCGGTTGTGCTTGTCCAAAAAAAAAAAAAAAAAGGTGGTAAGTGAAGGGCACTATCCCTGCTTATATTCCCTCTCCCATGTCTATGCAGTTTTAAGGCATCGGAATTCCAAAGAAGCCCACAACCTGATGGCATTGCATTGCTCCCCTCCCCTCTTTAAACAGGGCTCAGAGGGTCTGCGTCACAAGGTGGAAGTTATTGAACTGTTCTGAACAGCGGCACGGAGGGAAGGATGAGGTGGAGAGAAATGAGATTTGAACTGTGAGGGAGAGAGAGCTTTACAATGCAGTGAGGAGGACATCCCAGCAGGAGAGAATGGCTGTGCGGGACCATTGGGGGACCATAATAAAAACTCGAGACATGGATCATCGTCGTTCTTTGTGCACCCCTGAAAACAGCACCTCCAGATTCTCCCATCGATTTGGGAACCCTGTTTCAGCCTTGCCTGGCTATGGAATAAGTCGTCGTCGTCCCCCTTTACTCAAGGGTTGTTGGGTGAGAGGAGAGCTGGTTGCCAGGCAGGAGATGTGGAGGGGGAGAGAGGAGGGGGGGATAGAGAGAAAGAGAGAGCGAGAGCAGCTGACTGATTGACTGGATGAATCCCTTATTCTGATAAACTGTTTGATAAACTGACGCTTGAAGCATCGGTGTTGACCTAGATCTCTGTGTATGGAGAGGGAGGTTGCTCCCATATGCAGCCAGATGCTCCTCCTTTTTCTCTTTCCCCACCTTCAGAGACTTTCTCTCCCTGTTTGGTGAGGGGAGGGGGGAGTGGGGTCAGATTATGAAGCTGTCCATTAATTGGAATTGTCAGTGATGTTGATTGGGACACTGTCTTATTCTCTTTACACACTTCAGTAGAATTATTATGAGTTAGTTAGAAGGGGCAAAACAAGGGCTCAAGTTGAATGCAGGTTCAAGGGTACCGATCATGGGTTATTTCCCCCCTTCTTATTTTTGACCCACTATACACTGTTGGGCACTTTCCATTCATGGTGTTGGAGAAAGGTTGAAGTCTTCTCTCCATGTAGTGCCTGTTAGGGATAAAAGTTGGATTCTAGTGAGAGTTGACTTAGATTCCGGTGGTGATTCTGAGTTACTCAATTTATAGCAAAAATTTTTTAAAATGCCATGTTTACAGTATGTGAACAGCACTCTTTTTTGGGAGTACTTAGTCGCAGGAAATGTCCCCACAGATCTGAATTATGGGGCTGGCCCAGCTTTTGAATAAACTGGCTGCATGTCTCAACTATGAGTATGCCTAGTTTGGGGTGAGGAGGGGGGATAGAAAAATGCACAGCTTGGATGGAGGTACATAGAAAAAGCTTGTTCTTTTCTCATATCTCCCTGCATTCCAGGAGACATAATTGAGAGACTTCTGATCTCTGTTGCCTAGGGGGATAAACCTAGTAGAGGAAGTCTCAAAATAACAGAGGATGGAAATGAAAATGAGGACACACTATCCTGGTCAGTTCTTCCACCACTAAAAGTACTGCTTTTGTGTTGCTCCGCGTTTGATGGGTGGGCGGGGGGTGGGTGGGGACGGGGACAAAATACCTAAAGCTGTCAGGGTCTGGAGTCAGATCACACAAAGAAGAACTTAGGCAAAAAACAGCAACAAAAACAAAAGGGCCATAAGCAGGGATACCTCCAGCATCCCAAGCTCATGTTCTTTTGATGTCATACTTTTCTCATCTATTTCTCCATTTGCAAATTCCTTATCCAGTTTTGTAGAAGCCTATTTTGACCTTGCAAACAAATCCACACGCTTCAGATTGTCTTCTGCAATCTCTTTAACCGGCTGTGTGCTTTGCCTAGGGCCAGATTCTGCTCAGGATAATCAGTCCTAGTCATGCGTACATTTCTTCCCTCCCTATTGTCCCCCCAATCTTTGACACTGTATCCCTTTGTCAAAATAACATGTGTTTCTCTCTCACCCCCATCCCTTGCAGATCTGGTTGCCACCGCTTCCTCTTTCTTGGATACCTAAGCCTCATCCAAGAATGGCCCAGGGAGGGAAGCAATTCTGATCTGTGATCTCTGCCACTGAATCCTCGGGATTGTCTGCTAATCCTGCCTGACTTCTTGATTACAGTGGCTATTCACTTTGCCTCCCCCTTGTCTATAGGCCTAGCATTGACATTCGAGGATGTCAGGCTCTGCCTTAACCAGAGTGTTATCCCCATTTTGCTAAACAAGAAAGGGAACCACAGCTCCGGAGTGGAAAGAAAAAGGGTCACACACCCTTTCTGTAGAGAAAGCTCTCATTGCCTCTAATCACTGCTCACATCTCTCTTTATTTTGCCTCTTCCTCCCTTAGGCTTCCTTGTCTCATTCTAAATCTGCCGTCTATCTAAATCTCCGTGCTTTTCCAGTTTCTCTTTGCAATACGCCTTTCTTTATCCATTTCTCTCTCTCTGATCTAGTGTTGGGTTTCAAGCTGCATAGCAGTTTGTGTGTCAGAGACATGGAACTGGGCCAGAAATCCTGATGTTTCCCAAGTTAATTCCTGTCTTAGAATTGGGATGGGAAGCATCAAGATTGGCATGTGAGCCATGGGTTAATCCCTTTGTGATGCTGTGCTGGATGTGACGTAGTTATTTCTTTTGAGTACACAAACCATGCCATGGTCTAGTTGAGACATTAAAATGAGGTTTCCAGTTTGCTTAGTGTGTTGCAAGCTTGTCTACTTATATTCACAATTTGTGTATTGTCATGTATTCATCGGACAAAATGGGCAACAACCAATCAGAATTATGCTTGCATTTGTAAAATGGGGGGAAAAATCATGAACTGGATGGATATGAAAATGAGTCATATTGCTTTAGAAATGACTAATAAATAAGAAGGGATTTGCAACACAGTATTTTAAGGGATGACAGTTTTCAGGAATGACGTTCCAGGGAAGATCCATGCAAGCACAGTTACAAAACACGGACTGGAGCCAAGGAAAGTAACCCTGTGAAGTTGAACATAGGGCAAAGAGGGTGTCCAACTATGGGAGTTTAATTATATGCTTTCTCTGAACCAGAGAGAGTGGTGCGGCTGGTGGTAATGCGAGCAGTAAGAATTATGTGGACTTGGTAAACCAAGTAAGAAGTCACTGAACAATTTGGTAATAATGGGATCTGGGAGAATGTACTTTGCAAATGTGGTATAATTTTATGAGCCATGTTGGGGTACGGAACAAGGGAATTACTGTACAGCAAATCTTCCTACACAGTGGAACAACCAAAATAGTTTATCAAATGCACTTATGAACAATTTAGGTTAAAACCAATCCATCCTGTTACCTTTCCCCTCAAATAATTTAATATCCATTTCTTTTGAGAAGTCTTATTTCATAGAGAGTTACACTCCTTTCCTTATTCTCTCCCTCCTGTTGGACTATTGAATGCCTTCCAAGATACACCGTACCAGACCATCCGTGCGCCAACCGAATTTGGTCCTTCTTGCTAAAGCTGGCAGCAGGAACTGGACTGGGCATTGCTTGCACTTTAGTTCCCCTGCCTGATTTCTCAGCCAAATCTGCTTTGTTCTGCCTTGAGCATGGCTGAGTGGTTGTTGTCAATAATGCCCACAGCTGAATGTTTTCAGACTGTGTTATCTTCTGCTTGGAATCACTGTTTTTTTCTCTCTTCTTCTTCTTCTTCTTCTTCTAAAGGCCTTGATTATTTTTCTTCCTGGCATTTATCTTATCTCTTTCCTCAGGTGGTAGTGGGGAAAAGGGTGCCATGGAACTGATGTACAGAATTCTTCAGAGTAGAGTTCAGGGTGAAATGCTCCTGGTTCGGACTGGATCGCCCGATCCGGTAGCAATGGAGGCGGGTGGTTCGGAGAACCGGTAGCAAAAATGCCCCCCCCCCCCATGCCCAGCTGAGCTGCACAATCATCAGAGGCATTTTTTTTTTACTTTTAAAAGCATTTTTTCTACAACTTCGGCCAAAAAAATGCTTTTAAAAGGAAAAAAAACAAAAAGCCTCTGATGATCGCGCGACTCGTCAAAGGCATTTAAAAGAAAAAAACCCCTTTTTTTCTTTTAAATGCTCTGACGATCCCAGCTGAGTTCCCTGATCAGCAGAGGCTTTTTAAAAAAGCCTCTGCTGATCAGGGAACTCAGCTGGGATCGTCAGAGCCTTTGAAAGCATTATTTTACAACCTCTTAGCCGAAGAGGTTGCAGAAAAAATGGTTTTAAAAGTAAAAAAAAAAATTGGCCACACCCACCCAGTCACATTACACCCCCCCCCCAAGCCACACCCATAGAACCGGTAGTAACAAATTTTAGATTTCACCCCTGGTAGAGTTGCAGGTCCAAGATATCACAGGCACTGGCCTGGAGGAAGGAAAGGGAAGAGTCAGGCTCCTTGGACTGCCCTTGGCTGTTGTTGTGAATTAAATATAGCACATTCTGTGTCAATTTGCTTCATTTCATCTCAAGTCCAGGAGCTGTACTTCTGATCTCCAAGGAGCCTTTATCAGAAGGAAAATATGGGGCAAGATTATGGGGGATTTATTTACAAGGCAAATGGTTCCAAAACCTACCTTGCAGAAAACTTGGAAGTGAAAAATTGGGATTTTTGTGTTTGTGTGTATGTGAATGTGAGAGAGGGAGAGGGAGAGGGAGGGAGAGGGAGAGGGGGAGGGGGAGGGAGAGGGAGGGAGGGAGGGAGGGAGGGAGGGAGAGAGAGAGAGAGAGAGAGAGAGAGATTGACTGCCATTTGGTGAAAGAAAGGAACTTTTCCTTAACGGGTTTAAGGAGCCAAGAATATACTGCTTACCCAAGCATGAGTAGGTGCATGTGAAAAAGTGTAGGATATGTTTTAAAAAACACATATTAAAAAGGTTTCAGTTCTAAACATATTGAGGGGCAGTGATGTGTGGTCAAGCTGGCTTGGATCACTGAATGCATCTTTCCCTTGTTGATGCTTTATTTTCCAGGGATTATCTTCGGTACAGCAGCATCTCCTGCCTCACTTCACTATTAAGGCCTGTCGTCTTCTGGTTGATCTTTCAAAAAGCTCTGTTCCTTGCAGTTGTAGAGAAACATGCAGCACCCAGTGCAGGGAGAGAGAGAAGAGGGTCTGGAGGCTGGGGAGGGGGGGGTCAGGGAGGTGTGGGGGGGAGCCTGGGAGACTCCCCTCAGAGGGAAGGAAGTAGAAGATCTGCCAATGTGGAAGGTACCCCTGCAGATTGAGAGGAATATCAAAAGACAGCAGAAATAATGGAGTGCAATAGCACAGCAAGCGGTGTGTCTCTCTGTGTGTCTCTCTGTGTGTAATGTGTGTGTGTTCATTCCCAGAGGACGTTTTTTGTTCCTTTCAGTCTTCTCACAGCAAAATTTAGGAAAGTTTCCCTAAAAGTTTGTAAGGACCAAAGCATTCGGTGCTGCTTTTTCAGTGCGTCTCTCTTCTCTCTCTCTCTCTCTCTCTCTCTCTCTCTCTCTCTCTCTCTCTCTCTCTCTCTCTCTCTCTCTCTCTCTCTCTGCCCAGTTGTTTCAAAGCTAAGCAGTAAATGCAGGGTATGTTATATAAGAGTGCTGACAATTGAATGTGGGTTTACTGAGTGCCATTGATTGTTTTGCTGAGAAATGCCTGGCATGATGAGTGGAGTGGCAGCAAAGCCACAGCTATCTCTGGCCTTGGCTGCAGCAACTCCTTGGGGGGCAGTTAAGACCGGCTAGAACGGAGTGGATGGAAGGGTCAGAGGCATCAATGGTGGAAATCCCCAACTGCTGAGTTCACTGCTGAGGCGGCTGATTCTTCACCTCCTTTTTTCAAATGGTGATGTAGTGAGGGAGCCAACGTGTGTGTGTGTGTGTGTGTGTGTGTGAGAGAGAGAGAGAGGGGGGGGGAGGGGGAGAGGGAGAGGGAGATCATTGTTCGGTAGGTTCCCACCTGTAAAATGGAAAGTTTGATATCCCGCCATTCCTTTCCCCTTACTAATCAGCACTATTTGCACTATGAGTTACGTTGCTTAAAATTGCCTCCCCAATTACTGTAAGGCTTCATCCACGTTTGTTAAATGAATTAGGTTCCCATGTTACTTGTCATCGACACACACAAGAAGCTAATTTGGATCCCGGACGTTTCTGAGTAAATCTCCGATTGTGGTTATGGTATGTTAGCAGGGTAGCAGGTTTAGGGATTTTGTAGAATTCCTTTATCTGAAGCAGAATCCTGTGCAGTTCGGAGCTTTCCTTTTCTTAACAACTACATCAAGAAAATGGATCAGTTGGATGAGTTGGATTCGGTCTCTTGTTTAAAAATTACATTTAAAAAATCCATGTGAAGAGCTTCCCAGAGCTATTCCTTTACTAACTAAAGTTAAAAGTTTTTCTTTTATGTGCTCCTTCTTTGGGGTAGTGGGGACAGAATATTGAGACTGCATAGATATATTTCTCTTACCTACTGTATGAAGAGGAGTGGATTTTGTGTTAAAATGATGTTGCCTTAATTGTCCACCCACAAGCAGCATCTGACGCTGGGAAGGAAACTTTGAAATCTTGATCTCCAACATTCCTGGACAATCTATTTTATCAATGTTTATTGACCTAATTCCTTACGTGAAATTTGGATCTTCTCTATTTGCTTTGCCGGTTATCCTTACACTGAATAAGATGTTTTGAAGGGAGTGTAAATGTGGTTTATCTATTTTACTATTGCAATTACATAGCATCACTGTGGCATACAAATCAAAACATCCAAGGCTCAGTAGTCCAAGAAGAAAAATCAGGAATCGTGTGTGTGTGTGTGTGTGTGTGTGTGTGTGTATGTATGTATATATATATATATATATATATATATATATATATATATATATATATATATATATATATATATATATATATATAATATATGTTTTTCTTCTAGCCAGGTTTTCCCTATGTAGCCAAGGTTTTTTTTTTGTAGCTCCAGCTCAGTAGAATCTCATCTACTCGGTTCTAGGTGTTAGAAAGGAAAAAAGCCCAGAACCGAACCCCAAAATGGCAGGGAATTCCTGGAAGTTTGGCATTCAGGCAATTCAGCCTTCAAAAGGCATATAAAAATAAACCACATTCACACACCATTCAAAAATGACATGGAATGACAAGAAATGAATGAAAAGAAAAATGAAATGAAAAGCAAAGAAGGAAACCAAAAGACACATCCTCTGCAGAAGCCAACACTCAGATAAGCAGGGATTAATCATCAAACAAATAAGAATACTAGTAAGGCAAACTACTACTGTATATAAACAGGGAACATGCCCCATACTTACTTGCACTGATGATATTACCTAATTGGGTAATGAAATGTCTGCAAGCAAACAATCAAACTCAGAAAGTGCCAAAATGCCATAGTAAGTCCAACTTCTCTTTGAGGGATGTTTCTCATAAAAGACTACTGTAAGGAAGCAATTTGACTTCAACATCTGGAGTCCCTGATATGACAGAGCTAACCTAGTAGTTTGGATTGTTTGATTTACTTGATTTCCAATGGAAGGAATTTCT
The DNA here is from genome assembly GCA_022577455.1 of Arizona elegans. Lineage (NCBI taxonomy): Eukaryota > Metazoa > Chordata > Lepidosauria > Squamata > Colubridae > Arizona > Arizona elegans. The sequence continues at coordinate 20,979,894 of JAKOOJ010000003.1, forward strand.
CAAATATAACCCTGAAACTCAGAAAAGCGACAATTCCCAGAATTCTGAAAAATGAAGCCACAACAATTAAAGAAATCTAGAACTTACTGGAGAATCTAGCTATTTTCATTTTTTTAAAAAAAGCACATGGCAGCATTTAGAGCTCTTTGACTGAGTTCAGAAATTAAGCTGTGTCAGTTCCGGATAATATTTAGATAGGCAATTCCAGAGTTATTGACTAGGCTCGAAAATTGGAAAATCATCCCAAAGAGAAATCAGTTCTGCAACATGTGGAATCAAACTCCACCTGAAAATCTGTTTACCTTTAGTAAAAATGCTGCTACTAAATCTCCTTCAATGTTTGTAATTTGACGTGCGAAGGTGGTATCAAGATGCCAGACTGGGCTCTTCTATAACAAAATGGACAATCGTGCAGAAAATGTTCTATATCTTTAAGATAATAAGTGTGCACATGTTGTCAAGTGATATGAAAAGGTTCTTAAAAAGAAAACTAGGGAATTTAAAATGGGAAAATGCCATTTCACAATACAGTTGTGAAGGTACAACTATGTCATTGACTCAAGAATATAATGGGAAATTATCTGCCACCCAGTGAGCGTAATTCTAATTGGATCTGTAATAAACAGATAATGATTTTTGATTAGGCATCTGTTTGGTGATCTTTCTTGAAAATACCAATTTTACAAACAGGTACATCTTGTGTAGGTTTTTTATTTACTGATGATAATCCCTGATCTTTCTTCCACTTACAGGGTGCTCCAAACTATCCCTCTGAATGGAGGATCCCAGCTAGAGCAATACCTGCTCCTTCTTAAGGCCTTTTCTGTCACAGGCTGAGTCAGGCATCCAGACAGCTTTTGCCGCTTTTATGTAACCAGGTAGACACAGCTTTAGTGGCTATTTTTATCTCCGGAGCAGCATCTCATTTGTGGGTTAGTTTGTATCAATTGCCCAGATTTTTAACTGCAGTAAATTTAATGTTCCTCCAGAGATAGCAAGATACAATGCACTATTTTTTTCACTTGTAAAATAGGAGAGCAGATCTTTCAAGCACTGGTACCCATGTCCACCTTTGACTTCCTTTGTGACCTTGAGTTGTTGGGCTGGCTCTGCCAAGATGCTGTTTAGACAATTAGTCTGGTTGCAGTAGCTTGGCACTCAATCCTCAGTATTTGGGGAATATTTTCTGTATTTACAAGGAAGAAGACCAGCATCTTTCTGTTCAAAATAGTGATTCCATGTGGCATCTTTAAATAATTATTGGCATCATTTAGTTTGGGAGAAATAATAGCCCGGAAAGTCTTGATTTATCTTCATCTCAAAGATTTGTTGGTTAACAAATTCTAGTTTTTGATTCTTTAGACCCTGCACATAAAATGAAAATAATCAATGGTAACTTTGTGGATCAAAGAGTCACTGACTTTTGGTCTGGGTATCGCTCAGTGTCTGTGGTGACTTATGGCCTTGTAGTGAAAAGGGAAAGATATGTTGTCCATCTTCAGAGCCTTTATTGTCTTCATTATCAAACAGCAGATAAGTCTCTGCACTTCTCTGTATAGAATCCACTTCCCTTTTGAACAAATATAGAAGTAAGAACTGAACATAACTATTCATTATTCCTGATGTTTTTGTGGCTTCTTCACGAAATGGATGATCCTACACATTACAAATTAAAATGTTATTCTTCAACAATATCTACCTAAATATTCTCCCCACATTGTACTGATGTTACACTCTGATTATTGTATTCACTGTGTTATTAAATCAGAATGCTTGTTTGTTTTTGGGGTTTTTTGCAACTTGGACTTGGTCCCATATAGTGTCATCCTGGACTCCTTTCTTATCATTCTATTTTTATAGGGTGAGGAGAAAATGGAGTGGTGGTATATTTTTAAACAGTGTGTCAAAGTTAGTTGAATTAGGTACCTAATTGGCCTTGAGGTAAATGATTTGCTCAGTCAAAGCTGAGGTACACCTTTAGTGGTTTCTTTCTCTTTGGGATTCTGCTCCTTGAGATAAGTAATGGAGGCCTCCCTTTGTTGAATCCTCCCTAGTCTTAATTCCTTGAAGCATATTAGCTGATTTTCTTGAGCATATTAGAGAGAAGAGCCATTCTCTTTGTCACAATAGTTTTCTCTGATGATCTTTGGAGTTTAAATGTGTGCTGGAAGAGAGACGGTGCACTAAATTGGAAAGTTAAAAAGGCGAAGGTTAGAATTAGATTAGATTAGAATTCTTTATTGGCCAAGTGTGATTGGACACACAAGGAATTTGTCTTTGGTGAATATGCTCTCAGTGTACATAAAAAGACAAGATACATTCATTAAGAATCATAAGGTACAACACTTAATGATAGTAATAGGGTACAAATAAGCAATCAAATCATACTAGGAAACAATCAATATAAATCGTAAGGATATAGCAACAAGTTACAGTCATACAGTCATAAGTGGGAGGAGATGGGTGATAGGAATGATGAGAAGATTAATAGTAATAGTAATGCAGACTTAGTGAACAGTTTGACAGTGTTGAGGGAATTATTTGTTTAGCAGAATGATGGCTTTTGGGGGAGAACTGTTCTTGTTTCTAGTTGTTTTGGTGTGCAGTGCTCTATAGTGTTGTTTTGAGGGTAGGAGTTGAAACAGTTTATGTCCAGGATGTGAGGGGTCTGTAAATATTTTCACAGCCCTCTTTTTGACTCATGCAGTATACAGGTCCTCAGTGGAAGGCAGGTTAGTAGTAATTGCTTTTTCTGCAGTTCTGATTATCGTCTAAAGTCTGTGTCTGTCTTGTTGGGTTGCAGAACCAAACTAGACAGTTATAGAAGTGCAGATGACAGACTCAATAGTTCCTCTATAGAACTTTATCAGCAGCTTCTTGGGCAGTTTGAGCTTCCTGAGTTGGCTCAGAAAGAACATTCTTTGTTGTGCTTTTTTGATGATGTTTTTGATGCTAGGTGTCCATTTTAGGTCTTGAGATATGATAGAACCTAGAAATTTGAAGGTCTCTACTGTTGATACTGTGTTGTCTAGTATTGTAAGCGATGGTAGTATGGGAGGGTTTCTCCTAAAATCTACCACCATTTCTACGGTTTTGAGTGTGTTCAGTTCCAGATTGTTCCGGTCGCACCATGAGGCTAGTTGTTCAACCTTCTGTCTGTATGCGGATTAAAAGCAGCACATATTAATTTATTTCGCTGATAATCTGACTTTTCCTGTGAGAACCTGAACATGACATACATGCTTTTCCTTCCTTATTTTATCTTCAAAACTGGTGGGTTAAGCTGGACAAAAGTCAACAATAGGCTTTTTATCATTATGAGGATTTGAACTCCCGTTTTTCTATGCTTCCTCCAGCTCTCCCAACCTCTTGGCACCATTCTCTGCTGCTGCTACTGTTTCTGGCCAGACTTCTCTTAATGAAGTGGGCCTGGTTCAGAGCCTTCTTGGCTATATCCATGGGCCTTTGCTTTCTAGTAAGAAGTGTAGAGCAGAGGCCGAGATTGATGAGAGATATTTTAGAAGAGCTTCTCTTTTTCATGCTTTGAATTTTTTGCTGAACCTGAAAGTGGTATAGTTTTCTCCTCATCATTTTATCTCGTGTTCAACAAAACATCATTCGATGTTTCATGAGAGCACCTCTTAGCAGGTTTCAGAAACATTTCGTTCATATAAATTATGGCTTGAGAAACGTCCTTTCACCACATTCTGGTTATGTAAGCTGATCTGTGGTAACTGTTCTGTGGGAGTGTACTATCATTGCTATCCCATTGCTTCATCAGTCATCAAAGTTATATGCTTAGATTTATTTCTCAGCTCTTTTCTTTCCATCCACACTGTTACCTATCCTGTCTTCATTTCCTCTTATAGTAGCCTGCCTATCCGATTTTAAAAGTCTCGGGAGGATCTTTCCAATTCTTCAGACAGAGGTTGGTTGGCATGTGAAGTGTTCTACATGACTTCTTAAAAACATGTTGTGTGGTTGTGCAATGTTGTACATGCAATAGAGATAATTTCATTTATCTTCCAGGCTGACATCTGGAGATCTAGGAACAAGCTAAGAAAGAATTCTGGACAATGACATCTCTTAACAACCTGCAATAAGAAAATGTTAATACAGTTTATGTAAGAGAAACAAAATAAAAGTTACAGATATGTGGAAGGCAAGCATAAGACAACAGAGTTTTTGTTACACTACAGTAAGTGGCCTGAACTACAGTTAGGTATTCTAGTTTAGATCAGGGTGGATTTGATTTAAATCGAGTTGATTTAAATCACAATTTAAATCATGATTTAAATCACTAGTAAAAAGGCTTGATTTAAATCAACTCGATTTAAATCATAATTTTTAAAGAGCAACTGTCATCTCTGCTACTCCTTTGACCCACTGTTGACTCACCGATAGTCCCAGTGTTGCAGAATATACAGCGTCATGCTACATAACTAAGCTCCATTTCATGCTGAATAAACTAAATTATTTATGTATCTTAAATAGAAAACTATCTTACGATACATTTTTACCCCAAAAGTTTTTTATTAAAATAAATTCGATAAAAATAAAAAAAACCCGATTTAAATGAAATATTCCACTAATACTGCATGCCCCATACATGGCCTTCCAGCCTCTTATTTATACATGCTGGAGAAGTTATAAAGTTCTAAAGTTCTAAAGTTATAAAGACAGACCATTTCATTATTGAACAGCTCTTATCATTAGAAATTTTTTCCTGATGTCCAGCTGTCTCCTCTGAACAGATTTGTTCCCTCTTCTATAGGAAAGCCCTTCAGATGCTTGAAGAGAACTAACATATCTCTCCATAATCTTCTTCACACTAAATATACTCAACATCTTCAACCATTCCTTGTAAATGTTTTTTTCCAGATCCCTTATCATCTTGGTTGTTCTTTTCTGGATATGCTCCAGTTTGTAAATATCATTCTTAAACGGCATCCTCCAAACTGGATGGAATGTTCTTTTTTTTTTTTAATTGAAAAGTTTTAAAATGTTTTATAAACAAATTCCCCCCCTCCCCCCCACCCATTCCCTCCCCCCCCCGACTTCCCAGAGCAAAATACAGAGTATTGCATTTAGCAAACATAATCTAACATAAACAAACTAACTATAAACTGTTAACTCCCCCTTACTCTTTAACTCTCCCATAGGTACCAAAATGGCAGAGTAAAAAGAAAAATCATCTAAATATTTCATTCATAAGCTATTTGCAACTTTTTACTTCCATATTTGTTTTGTATATGGTCAATCCATCTTCTCCATTCCAGTTTTATTTATTTATTTAATTAATTTTTTATACCGCCCTTCTCCCGAAGGACTCAGGGTGGTGAACAGTCAAAATAAACATATATATATATATATATATATATATATATATATATATATATATATATATATATATATATATATATATAAATGTGAATAGAAGCAATAAATAATAATTAAGTCAATTTGGCTTATCAGTTAAGTTAGGATCTTCAGAATAAAATTTACACCATTAGGAAAAGGAAAGAACAAATTAATTATGCCAGCCCGGCTTGGTGAAAGAGGAAGGTCTTAAGTGCCCGACGGAAAGTACAAAGATCTGGGATTATTCTTATCCCTGGGGGTATCCTGTTCCAAAGGATAGGTGCCCCCACAGAGAAGGCTCTCCCCCTGGGAACCACCAGTCGATGGTACCCTGAGGAGGCCCACTCTGTGGGAGCGTACTGGTTGGTGGGAGGTTATAGGTACATATAACATATCAGTACATATCTTTCATTTGAACGATCCTTCAAATATGCAGAGATTTTAGCCATCTCCGCCAAATTAGCTACTTTTAATGTCCATTCTTCAATAGTAGGTAGTTCTTCCTTCTTCCAATATTGCGCCACCAAAAGTCTGGCTGCAGTTGTTAAATTCAAAATCAGATTAGTCTCTATAACTGTACAGTCTACAGTTATACCCAATAAAAACAACTGTGGAGTAAATTTTATCTTCCTTTTAAGAATATTTTGTATGATCCACCATATCTTAATCCAAAATGCCTTAATTTTCTTACATGTCCACCATATATGAAAATACGTTGCATCATCACATTTACATCTCCAACACATAGATTGTAAACTCGGGTACATACAAGCTAACTTTTTAGGATCTAAATGCCATCTATAAAACATTTTGTAAAAATTTTCTCTCAAGTTTTGGGCTTGAGTAAATTTTACATTTCTAACCCATATTTTCTCCCATACATCCATGATTATTGATTCCCCAAAGTTTTGTGCCCATTTTACCATACAATCCTTCACTAACTCGGTTTCTGAATCTATTTCTATCAGTGCATTATACAACCTTTTAATATGCATTGGACTTTGATCCCTGATTTGTTTTATTAAGTTTTCTTCATTTTGCAAAATACCAATTTTCTGATCTTCTTTCCATCTAGTATATAACTGTCCATACTGAAACCAAGTTTGAATTTTCCTTTCTTCCTTTAATACCTCTAAAGACTTTAATTGCAATATGTCTCTTTCCAAGATAAGAAGCTCTTTATAATTAATCACATCTTGTTTCTGTTCCACACTTATATTCTCTATCATATGTCTAGGTATTGACCATATAGGTAGTTTATTATTTAATTTATATTGATACTTTTTCCATACATGTAATAATGCATTTCTTAATATATGAATATATGAGAATATGGATGGAATATTCTTGGTGTAGACTGATATATATACAGGAAGTCTCGACTTATGACCATAACTGAGCCCAAAATTTATGTTGCTAAGTGAAACATTTTTAAGTGAGTTTTGCCTCATTTTATGACATTTATTGCCACCGTTGTTAAGTGAATCGCTGCAGTTGTTAACTTAGTAACATGGTTGTTAAGGGAATCTGGCTTCCCCATTGAGTATGCTTGTCAGAAAGTCGCAAAAGGGAATCGTGACCCTAGGATACTGTAACCATCATAAATATGAGTCAGTTGCCAAGTGTCTGAATTTTGAACAGGTGATCATGGGGATGCTGCAATGGTCATAAGTGCGAAAAACAATCATAAGTCACTTTTCTCACTTCCGTTGTAACTTTGAACAGTCATTAAATGAACTGTTGTAAGTCGAGGACTACCTGTGCAGAATAGAAAAGACCAGTGGCAGCTTCTGATTTTTGACACTACCCTTGTTGCAGTTTAGGATTGCCTTTGCTTTTTTTGCAACTGCATCACATTTCTGTCTCATGTTCAGCTTGTGATCCACCGACGCTTGGATCCTTTTCACATGTACTAATACCCAGTATGGTTTCCCACATAATTCTCACCTTTTACTTTTCTTACCCAAATATAGCCCTTTTTATTTCTACCCATTGTTCCAATTTGTAAAGTTCCTTCTGAATTCTGATGCTGTTCTCTAAGCTCTCCATGTCTGTGCTATCTGCAGATTTGATAATATTTTCCAATCCCTTGTTCAAATCATTTATAAATATGTTGGAACAGTGCAGGGCTCTGTATGCCCCTTAACACTTCCTTCCAATGATATATGATTATCCAAATGGTACTTTATCAATCAAATGGTAGAATAGTCCAGCCTACATTTTTCCAACTTCTGTAATAGAATCTCATGAAAGGCTGCTGCTTGTTATTGCTAAACTGGACAACCATAATCTGATCATATATTGTAATCTGCAAGGTATTGTAGATCTATAGTTCAAAACCAAATGTCAGTTTCCAAGTTTGCATGTAGCAATAGCAATAAGACTTATATATAGCGCTTTACAGCCCCCTCTAAGCAGTTTACAGAGTCAGCCTATTGCCCCAACAATTTGGATCCTCATTTTATCCACCTCGGAAGGATGAGTCAACCCTGAGCCTGGTGAGATTTGAACTGCCAAATTGCAGTCAGCAGAAGTAGCCTGCAGTATTGCACTCTAACCACTGTGCCATCGTGGCTCATATGTAATGGACAACCTAATTCCCAAAGTTTGAAAAGTTAAGATATAGGGGAAGGGAAAGGAAGGAGAGACTTTTGAAGGCATGACATTTGTTTTTCAATCAATATATTATGTTCATTTAAAATTGCGGTGTTTAGAATAGATCCATTTTGTGCTTGCGCAGCATTTAGTACTGAGCATAAAATTTAGCAATCTCAGTCAGTTTTTAAAAATGATAGACTCCGAGGGCAAGCTTGGAAAGAAGAGAATAACTGCTGCAATTTCAGAAGATTAGGTAGGAGGGAAAATATCCGAGAGAGAACATCATTTAAGAAATAAAGGACTGCAGGACTCTGCTTGTAATTCCATATGAATTATATAATATGTGTAAGTTTACACGGTGCACACTTGTGTAACGCATGTGGAATTTTTGAAATTGGCACTGTCATAAGTGTAAATTAAAATGTAGATTATAAACAGTTTTGATTATGATCTGAATCCTGGATGTAACTTATGAAAATTCCTTCAGGATTCTGGGAGGCTTTTTTTTTTATTGTTAGCTGCAAATGTGCAGAAGATCTTTGGGACTTCAGAAGCCATTCTAGAGAATTGAAGTCTGAGAAAAGAAAAATCTGGAAAAATTAAGCAGGAAGAAAGTGTGTTTTTCCTTTCTGTTTATTTGTAAAAAATATTGGATGCTGTGGAACTCTGAAAGAAGAGTTCTGTCAAGTATTATTTTCTTCTAGAACAAAGGGAATGTAAATATTTTGACTTACTCAAATGTAGATTATGATATTTTTTTCCCTGGGTATTTTTCCTGCAAAAATGGGGAATGACATTCCTGTATATGTAATAAATACATCCAGTATTCATATGGTTTTCAGTGCTTTCTGATACTAAATTCTATATCCATATAAGCTAGTAATCGTTACTACTGTGCAGTATGAGATTGTTCTGTCCAAACTATGCACTCCTTTCATTTGTCGGTTTTGTTTTCAACTTTTATTTTTTAATCATCTTAAGTAGTAAAAACCCTATATTGAAATAACATAGGTTACGGCATGGGCCCTCTTTATTTTAGCTTTGTTCATCTTATTTAATATATTTCTATATCACTTCTTGTACCATCATGTCTCAAAATGGTTAACACTAAAACTACAGATGGTTAAAATGCAATAATAAAATGCAGTATATAAAAACAAAGTGCAAAATCATATTGAACATGACGGGTTAGCACTGGGAAGGAAAAAGGAAGACAAAACTATTCACCGCTAACATTCACACATAGAATTTTGGATATGTAACAACATGGAACAGCCAAATATCTGTTGAATTAAAAGATGGGAGGAAAAGTCTGGACAGTACTACAATACTTTATTTAATGATCGTTTGAAGTTAAGTGACTCTGAAAAAAGTGACTTACGATGTTTTTCACACCTAAGACCACTGCAACATCCCCATGGTCACATGATCAAAATTCAGAGGTTTGGCAACTGGTTCATATTTTTGATGGTTGCAGTGTCCATTTATGATCTTCTGACAAGCAAAGTCAATGGAGAAGCCAGACTCATTTAACAATCACATTACTAATTTAACAACTGCAGTGATTCACTTAACAATGGTAGCAGGATTAGAATTCCTGATCTCTCAATTTCTAGTCTGGTTCCTTAACCACTAGATCAAACTGGCTATATTTCCTTTGAAACGCTGTGGGTATTTTAACCTTTAATGCCCTAATTGGCTTAAGATCTGGCTGTTTGAGGGAATGTTACTCCTGTTGTAAATCTTCCCAACCTTTTTTTATGAAGAGTTTGCCTTGATGTCAGAAATGGCCTTCTGTCCCATTCCCCAAGGCAATATGTTTGACCCCTATTTTCCCACTATTTAGGAAAATGACAAAAAAAATCCAATTTTCATCAAGCTTTTAATTGTTAATTGAATTGATTTTGGTTTTAATGCAAATGATTCTAATTTCATTGGCTTTCTTACATTTTTAATTGGTATTTTTATGTGCTGTAAGCCAGTGTCAATGTTGTTTAAAGAAAACAATGGGAAAGAAAATGTAGTAAAGAAGCACTGTCAATGGCATAAATACAGTATGTCAAAGGGAAAAAATTAAAGCAATAAAGAAAAGTTTTTAAATGATGCCTATTTTGGACAGCACTGTAGAATAAGCATGTCATTGATAGATGTTTTACGTGTAAGTTTTCATAAACTGTCCTCAATGTGGAAAAAAATGTACATTTTTAGACACGTGTAAGGCTAGCAAAGTCCAGGCAATGCTTAGGCAATGCGGTAAGTGTAAATAGAAACAAATGGGCTATAAGCAGCATATTATTTACCTTTTTTGTGACTTTTATAGGGGACTAGAGGATTATTTCTAACACTGCCAGCCAGTCAACAGGGTAGGAAACTCCTAAGCAGTTCTCAGCAGGGTGGATAAAAATCAATGATTTTTTTAAAAAAATCAAAAAAATCGGATTTTTTAAATTTAAATCAGATTTTTTTATTTAAATCAGATTTTTTTGATTTTTATTGAATTTATTTTAATAAAAAACTTTTGGGGTATCTATCGTAAGATAGTTTTCTATTTAAGATACATAAATAATTTAATTTATTCAGCATGAAATGGAGCTTAGTTATGTAGCATAAGGCTATATATTCTGCAACACTGGGACTATCGGTGAGTCAACAGCGGGTCAAAGGAGTAGCAGAGATGACAGTTGCTCTTTAAAAATTATGATTTAAATCAAGTTGATTTAAATCAAGTCTTTTTACTAGTGATTTAAATCATGATTCCACCCTGGTTCTCAGTAAAGCTTTTTTCCACCTCCGTCTCCCAAATTTAGCAGAGTATCAGAGAAGAAGTGAAAAAATGCAAGAGCCATAATCCATGTTTATGACTTACTTTTGTGACTTTGTAATGATCAGTGTGGTTTGATAGTACAAAAAGAACTGTTCCCTTTTTCAAACTGGTATCATTTTAAGAAGGAACAGTATCTGCTCTTGGTAAAGATTAGAAGTATCAGGGTCATTTTGTGCATTATGATGTATTGACAACTATATATTATAGTTTGACAATAGTATGTGTCTATGTAAACATGTGTTTGGATGCACACATCCCTAAACTAGCCATGCAACTCACAGAATTTAAAATGTTCTCCCTCTCCCTATTTTAGGATAAGAAAAGGTAAAAGGAAGAGAAAAAAAGGAGGAGAATAGTATAAGGGTCAGTTGCTGACTGACTTCCTTTGTAGATGTTTTTACATATGTAAACCTACATAGTCTGATCTGGAGGGCATCAAGTTAGTAAATCCCATTGTATCATGGCTATTATTTCCTATAACAATTGAGTTTCCCTTTAATTGGAAGGTGCTGATTGATGGCCCAAACAGCATGCCATCCAACTAGCCATGATGCCTCTTCTTGCTTTCTTCAATTAAATTGTGTGTTTGTATGATAAGGCCCAGTAAGCCCGCTTGCCCATCGAGAAGCATTATAAATAGATGTGGATTTTCAGTTTCGAAAGAGGAGCCTCCACTAATGCTTTTATATTCTTCTCTCTACACCTGTGTGCTTATGTATCTGCCAGTTCTGGATATCATTCTATGCATCTAAGGTAAAGCCTGTATGACCAAAAATACTTTTTCTTAGCTATACCAATTTTATTAGGCTTTAAAGTGGTTTTGCAGCAGTCAACTAACACAGCTGGATATTTTTAGAAAGGTTTATAGCTGCTCTTACATATAATACCTTTAAGATTTTATTTTACTAAAGTCCTACAGTTCCCTGGAACAAATCTTGTCAGAAGTACCTCTACTTCTAATAATAATCATTCTTCCAAGGCAGGGGTGAAATCCAGCAGGTTCTGACAGGTTCTGGAGAACTGGTAGCGAAAATTTTGAGTAGTTCGGAGAAACAGCAAATGCCACCTCTGGCTGGCCTCAGAGTGGGGTGGGAATGGAGATTTTGCAATATCCTTCCCCTGGAGTGGGGAGGGAATAGATATTTTTCAGTATCCTTCCCCTGTCATGCCCACCAAGCCACGCCCACCAAGCCACACCACACCCACCAAGCCACGCCCACAGAACTGGTAGTAAAAAAATTTGGATTTTACCACTGTTCCAAGGGTAAGATGTGTGCAACACCCAGATTTTGCTACTCATAGATGGGCAATTCACATCAAGTGAGGTGATGTGTGTGTGTGTGTGTGTGTGTGTGTGAGAGAGAGAGAGAGAGAGAGAGAGAGAGAGAGAGAGAGAGAGAAGAGAGAGAGAGAGAGAGAGAGAGAGAGAGAGAGAGAGAGAGAGAGAGAGAGTGTTTGACTTACAGTATCTTTTGTGCTTCCCCGAAAATACAACCTACTCAAAAAGTAAGTCCTAACTTGATTTTTACATGTGTGCCCAAAAAAAGCCCTACCCCCCAAAATAAGCCTTAATTAAGACCCCACCTACTCCAGGGTCCACAGGTAAAAATTAAGGTAGGGTTGGGATGGGTGGGTGGAGCTGCCCTACTACTTACCTTCGGATAGTTGGAGTCAGGCCTTGCACACCTCGGCCCATTTCTTCTGCAGCTGGCAAGGCTTTCCTGAAGGCCTCTGTAGCCAATAACAGAGCTCTGGATCGATCCGGACCGAGTTCTGTTATGGGCTGCAGAGGTCTTCAGGAAAGCCTTGCTGGACGAAGAAGTTCCTGAAGGCCTCTGATAGTGAAAAAGAGGCCGGGGGCAATGTGCACAAATGAGATGAATCAGTGCACGACATCCCCCCTCCCCGAAAATAGGACCTGGTGTCTTTTTTTGGTGGCAAAAAAAATATAAGACAGAGTCTTATTTTCGGGAAAACACAGTACACATAGACAAGTCCTTGCAGCTTTTTGACAAGGTTTTGGGGAAGTGGTTTGCCATTACCTCCTGCATAGGACTGAGAGAGGATAACTGGCCCAAGGCCAACCAGCTGGCTTCATGTCCAACATGGGATTGGAACTCAAAATCTTCTGGAGTTCTAGCCTTGTGCCTTAACCACTAGACCATACTGGCTCTTGATGTTTCCTCTGGATCTCAATAATTTTTTGTTCTTGGCCAAACACTCTACATTCTTATATTTTTACGTATATCGTTCATGGAATATTTTTACATACATTGGCCACTAAATCTTGTTAGAGCTTCATGAGTGTCCTACTGCTACATAAAAGGAAGTCATCTTTCATTTTCTTCATAAAGTCACTAAACATGCAGAATGCTATTGTGAAAAAAGAAATCCTAATTCAGTTAAAAGGAGAATTAAGTTGTGGACTAATTCATTAAACTATTAGGATTGATTTGGGTAGCCCTGCTCTATATTTACTTATTTATTTATTAAATTTGTTTGTCACCCATCTCGCCTTGGGACGACTCTTAACTACTCTTCTCTAACACTATATAACGTTCTCATTACAATAAAATTATCAGCACACAAATTTTAGAACACCCCTATGCTCTACCTAAAATACTTTTTAAAAATTTCCATTAAAGTCATTGATGCCTATTAGTGTAAAAGAGCTTACAAAACTATTTTTTAAAGTATCAGAATTTTACTTATTGACAGTTATAGAGTTTTTTCTGTTGTTTTAGAGCATTATAAATTGCGAATAATTCATTATAGAATAGAGTTAATAACTATTATAGTGATATTTATAAAATAGAAACTGGAAAGTGTTAACACTACGATGATTTAGATGAATTAAACCTTTGTAGATGAAAAAAGGCTAATGTGATTGTTAAATATGATTTCTAAAATGTTAATGCACACATGATTGCTTAAGTTGTACAATTAATATTAAGAATAATGTTGATAAAAAATTGAAAAATGCATTAAATTATTTTATGTCTTGAAATCGAGATTTGGAACAATATCTATGGAGATTCTCAGTCATCCAGGTCATGGTTGAACAGGTCTCTCTCAACAGAGGTATCTTAACACAGAAGGAGGGAAAAGACATCATCTATCGCCAGTCTACAACACAGTTCTTTCAGCCATTCCAAGAAGGCTCCACACTCATTTGCACTACTCAGGTGATCCTGAGGACACAGATAAACCTCCAAGTGGCCTCAATGATTCTCTAAAAGGATGGAAATGACCAGCTGTCAGGAAGGAATATAAATCCTTCTATTCTCCACCATCCAGTCAGAGCTGAAGAAACTTCTTGGATGAGAAGTGAAAGATCTTCAGAGAAAAACAAGATAAGTCCAGTAGCCTCTTGAAAAAGGCACAACATTTGGAATAATAGTTAGTCTTCCCAAGACTGGTTATCGTATCAAAATCTTTCCAAGAGCTCAGTATAAAATTGTCCAGGAAATCACAGGAATGTCCCAGAATAATGTTCGGGTATCTACAGGCCTTTTTCTTCAAGGCTGAAGTAATTGTTCATGACTCTGCCATTAGAAAACACTAGATATAAATGGGATCCATTGGAGAGAAGCAAGGGAGAAAGTGTTGCTAATTGAGAAAAACTTAGTTCCTCATCTGAAGTTAGTAAAAAATTACCGGGATAACCCTCCAGATTTTTGTAGAAATATGCTAAATAACAGATAAATGTGATTTTTTAAAATATGGATGACTATGTTTGTTGAAACTAAAATTGATTCCATAATAATACATGTATATTAGTTGTTAGCTGTTAGTTCTGGAGGTGATAGTATTATACCAGTTGCTTTGCTCTCAGGCCTAGATGACTTGCCGTCATCGAAAGAAGCATGATTTCTGGTTTTTATCAAATAATTATCTACACAATTTGTTTGTCATCTGAGACTAAATCACAAACTGTAACCCATACATCAACTCCCTAAAAGTGTTTTGGCAGGATCTAAAGCAAGCACTTCATGCTAGAAACCCTCCAAAGTTCTTGAATTTAAGCAGTTTGGCATAGAGGATTGGATCAAAATTGCTTCACGCCTATATGAGAACACCAATCAGAGAAGTATTCATTTCAGTTATTGCTGCTAATGTTGGCTCAACTAGTTACCAAATATTTAGTAGAATACTACAAAGAGTATTTGTTCCTTAGAATCCAAGGGAACAAATATTCTTTCACAAAACTCTGCTTGCCAGACACCATGTGGTATGGTGGCTATCTCAGCTTTGTGAAAAGGTGACTTGCAGTCAGTTCTTCAGCCATGAAATGGAGAAGATCATGGCTTAATCCCTGTTTTTAATTTAATACCTCTCATTGGGTTGTTAGATTAAATAATGGAAGATTTCTCCCCAAGGCACCTGCCTCTAGAAGCACCATCATTGCCCCAAGAGAAACTTTTTATTTTTTATTTTTTTAATAAAATCTGTTTCTGAGGATGTTTTGGTCCAACAATAAATAAGTGCAGTAGAGAGAGCAGCAGTCCATTTGTTCATATAAAGATTAGATTAGAAACTAGGAAATGAGTGGAGAAGATTTTGGGGGGTTGAAAAAATCCTCTTGGTTTCTGTCCTTAAGGGAACACAATGGCGGAGAAAATGGAAAGTCAATGCTGTATTGAAATAGAAGAATTTGGAATTCAGTATACATTCTATTTGAGCGACACAAAATTTATTTTCAGTAATTTAATATATTTGAATTATTGATCTAATACTTTGTGGATAATTACCTGCTCAAATTACATCTTTAAATGTACTGTATCAGATGTGACCTTATAAACACATTTATAAACAAAGTTTTTATGATACTAACATGTCAGCATGACTGGAATATCAGGAATGCTTCCTGTTTTCCCAGAAAGTTTATTAGAAAAACTATTTTTCCATTCTTCTTTTTCCCCCTCTTGTAATTTTTTGTTACAAAAAAAATCTAGCTCCAATTTAGGGAGATACTGGCATAATATGAAGAGACGTGCTTGGAGTTGTAGTAAGGCTAACAGTTATCTTAGCTGTTTAGCACTGTTCCAGAGGGCTATTTGCAGTAGTCTCTGAGTTGGGGGTATCAGGAGTTCTGAATTTAAAGTTGGGACCAGCCTATAGAATTGCAAATTGTTTCTTTGGAAATGATTCCCTCAGTGTTTAATTTTGTAAGATAAAATACTTGCGGTGTTCTGACCTACATAGAAGTTATGCCTTGTCATCTTAAGCAGTACATTCAGATGTTAGGATCATAACATTTGTACTTAGCAGAAAAGAAAGAGAATTGCCACTTTGGTGCCTTGACTTGACAGGCTGAGCAAAACCCAAATAGCTCATCTCGTACAAGGTTATAAGCTGATGTTAATATTTTGAAATATTTAGAGTTCTGGTTGAAATTGAGATGATTTAAAAACAATCCATGTCCCAAATAAGCAAGATGTGAGTTGAGTGGGTGGGAAGCATCTTGATACTCAATTGACTGTTCAAATCTGGCTGGTTGTCATGTCACAGATGGTTGTGCATGCATGTTGGGGGCAGATGTAATGGATAGAACAGGCTGGGGGGTCACCTTCCATCCTGCACTGAGCAAGTGGCATCATCTGCTGCCTTGGCTGCCCTTTGCAGTTGTCGGCTGACTCCGACACACCCTGGATGTACTTAGGATTTTGGGAATAGAGATGGTTGTATTGGGGAGGGGAGTTTGGGACTTTGCCAGACACCTGCTGTCCAGGGGATTGGCCTGCAAGGGATTTCAGCTACCAAGGAAGACAAGAAGAAGAGTTAATTTGTGTTTTGAGTATATTGCAAGAGCTGGTCCAGCTCTTCTGCTGTGTAGTCATGCTTATAAGCACTGTTGCATGAATGACAAGCAGAATGCAAAACATGAGGCATTCTTAAAACACTGTAATGAGGACAGTAGCATATTTTTGATCTCTGGTATTCCATAGAAGTGGGTCTGTGTTTCCCCATCAGGGTCACAAGACATCATTGTTTCCCTAGATGTGGAGCTACCGAGACAAATATTTGGTAGGGATTTCCATCCATGTTATATAATAATTGGGTTGAAATATGTCATGCTAATTGAATGCTCCAACACTGGAAGTTTTTAAGAAGAGATTGGATAACCATTACCACAGGTGGCACGCGGAGCCATATTAGTGGGCACGCCAGCTCAGTTCTGGGGCGCATGCGCGTGCCGGACAGCTGATTTTCGGGCCTTCTGGGCTCACCAGAAGTAGGGAAACAGGCTGTTTCCTGCCTCTGGAGGGCCTGGTGGCGGGTGAGGAAGGCCCGTTTTTCTTTCTTACCTGGCTCCAGATCCTTTCTATGGATCTGGGAAGGGCGAAAACAGCCTTTCCCACTCCCTCGGAGGCCCTACGTAGGCTGAAAAGGCCCATTTCCCGACTCCTGGTGGGACAGGAAGTGACTTTTTTTCTGTCCCCAGCCTCCAGAGACTCCTAGAGAGGCTCCTACAGACTCCTAGAGAGGTTCTAGAGGCTGGGGACAGCAAAAAACATCACTTCCTGTCCCACCGAGAGTTGGGAAATGGGCCCTTTCAGCCTCCGTAGGGCCTCCAAGGGAGTGGGAAAGGTTGTTTTTGCCCTTCCCAGATACACAGAGAGGATCTGGAACCAGGTAAGAAAGGAAAACGGGCCTACCAGGACATCATGTGCCAGGAGCGGGGGGGAGGGGTTGCGTGCTCATGCGCGTGGGCACGCGCATGTGTGACCCTCCCCCCGCCCCCCCTCTCCTGGCACGCAATGGCAAAAAGGTTAGCCATCACTGGTATAGGGTTTTCTGCCTGAGCAGCGGCTTGGGTTAAAAGACCTCCAAGGTCCATTCCATCTCTCTTATTCTGTTATTAATTATGTGATATGAAATCATCTATCTGAGCCCCCCAACCTAAGATTGAGAGCCTTCCTAAAATCAGCAAAAGTTGCAGTCAGGTGTAGAGGGTATTGATAATATAACATTTTCTTCCTAACTGTAAGTACTTTCTTACAGTTAAGTACTTGCATGATAGAGATTTGAGAGAAGAGGTGGTTCAATGCTGGGAAAGTTCAAGATTTCAGGTTTCAAAGAATAGGGAAAAAAAAGAACAACACTATAGGCCTGACGATTACAGAAAAAGAATAAATGCCGCATCCACCAATTTCTTTCAGCATGAACTGACTGATAGATTTCATGCCCGCAAAAGAACTTTTTTCCTGTCCCTTTTAAATGTATAACACAGTCCTTATTTTGCCCCAGTATTTTTCAGTATCTCAGAAAGTCCCTTCCTCCTCTCTCTTTGGCCATTAGAACATGACCATCCTTACTGGATTGCATGATACCGTCACAATTCAAAATGCTCATTGCAGCAGATGTGCAAAACTCAGCATTTTGGGCATGGAGCATTCTAGAGAACTCTGGAGTGTTCCATTTACTCAGCAGACCATGCTGAATCTCCTGCCAGGTTATGTCTGAATCCACTTTCCTTGAAATGGCTTGATCTGAAAGGGGAATGGAACATTTTGGACTTCACAAAAACAAAAATGAGATGTTTTGCACATAGCTTGACCATTTCTTTGAAGTAGAATTAATTCTTTGACATTTGAATTAACTGAATTTCAAGTTCTTTTTTTTTTAAGTGAAATAATTTCATTTATAGCACTTCCATTATTTGCATAATATATACTGAAGGCAGGGTTGAGCTTCCCTGATAATAGCATTGAGATTTGCAGTAAAATAATGTCACTTGGGATTAGGTTCAATTTACTGAATCATCTATGGCAGTTTAAAAGTTTCCCCAAGTCATCCAGTAATACCAGAAACATTTTAAAAAGATACCAAATAAGTAAAATGCATATCTTGATACTTGGAGATGAGAGTTCATTGAACAATAATGTTGTAGGGGAGGCAGCTTTAACTTTTAGCTAAATGTAAATAATATAAACCAATCAACCCAGAATTCTTACTCAAGGCACAAATAACCAGGATCAAATTATTCTACTTCAAACACATCATTTGAAAACTCGGCTCTCTGGAAAAGACTTTACTGCTGGGAAAGTTGGAAGGAAAAAAAACCAGGACAACCAGGAACAAGGTGGATGTTCTCAGTTATAGTGGCAATCAGTACACCATTGGGAGACCTGAAGGACTAGTCTGATCTTCATGGAGAAAATCAATCTGTGTGGTTGCTAAGAGTCAACACTGACTTAATGGCACGTAATCAATCAAATAATATAAAAGGCCTCTGTCTGAGAGCCTGAGGGACTCTGCCAGATTGTGTGAAGCAGCAGTAGGCCATATGAAGCCTGTGGACAACCTTGCAAATATTTTGTTGAAGTCTTTGCTAAGTGTGTTGTGGTAGGTGACTTTTGGGCCAAAGTCACTTAGCGCCGAACACCCTGATGGTGGTAAGGAGTAATTTTATGACAATGTCTTCCCTTAAATGATGACCACAGCAGCCATTTTGTAAATAGGAGGCTGGCTGTCATGTAGCATCCCTTTGCGGGGGGTGGGGGGAGGCAGAAAGACTTGCTCTTAAAATTCCAGATGAGTCCCCTGGTCCAAAATTAGTGGCCTACTCTTGACATGGGTAGTACTGGACAAGCCGGACAAGTGGGTGAGTTCGTATCTTGTATTAAGGCCCTGGTGTGTTTACCATGGTTATAGATTCTTCCGCGAGTGGCTGGACTATCACGACATGCTAAGTCAAAACCAAACAAACCCTGTTGTATCTTAGAATTACATGTGGACCAAGTTTCTTCAATTCCTAATGTACTTTAATGTCATTCAGCAAGCTTTGGGCATTCCTGCTTCATCCTTGCTTTGATGATAAGCCAGACCTAGAAAAACTAGCTTGCCTAAAACTGCTTGTACTCTCTGACTGAACAGGAATTTAAAGCTCCATCTTTCCAATGTAGCCTCAGGATTCTGATGCTTCTTGTATTCTGCCAATTGGCAGGTTCTTAACTATGCTCAGCGTAAAAACAGGAGGTGCCTTTCGGTGTGAATTATTTTATGACCCCACTGTACTTAGATCTGCAGATATTTTATACAAAACCTATCAGGTTGTGTGCCAAAAAACCCCACGTGAATACTGTCACCTACATAAGATTATGCTATTTAGGGAAATCAGCCTATAAAGGCTTATTTTGCGCAACATTTTCTAAATAAATTGAGAGGCAAGGAATTAGCACACACTGCACTCTCCTAACTACTGGAAAATCAGCTTGTCCCTGTTCTGCCTGTAACTTGCCTGAGTCCTTGCTTGTACAATTTCAAATTTATCACTAGTCGTGGTTCCAAGCTATTTGGAAAATTGGTGATGAGTTTTTTAATTACATGCTAATTTGAACCAGGTAAAATCTTATTTCTTCACTAAAGCAAATAAACAGATCTACCTTACATGGAAAAGAAGTAAAGTTTCTTGATGGCTACTATTTTGATTTGGGTAAAAAGATATTTCCTGATTTCAGAATACTATTACCAGTAGAGTAACCACTGCTCTATTATACTGTACAAAGGGATCGTATGTACTACATTTAATCTTCCAAAATGTCATTTTACATGGGAAAGATATCAAGAACAAGCAGAAGACTCTGATATATTCCATTACTTTGAGCTGGGAAAGAAAATAAAATTTTGCTGATTCCCAGAAAAGCAGAATTGAAGTCCTGAAGAGAAATTATATATATAAAAAAATTACTCATAGTTACTGAGAAGATCTATGAGTTGAAATCCACACATCTTAAAACTACCAAGCTGAGAAATACCATTGTACTCTAATGAACAAAAATTACCTGTATCTAAAAGTAGTGCTTATCTCTGGAAGCAGTCTTCCCCTAACCAGAAATAACTTGAGAGATCTAACCAATATTAGTACCTATTTCATTTTATTTACATAGTTAAGCCCTACACTAGAGGATTTTTGTCCTTGTTCTCCAGCAACATGAATCAGACAAACCCACCAGTCCAATGTTTGCCTAGCAGTGGCCTGCATTGATGTACAAGTGGTGGGGTGGGGGGGAACCAACGAATTGCATTGTTGTAGAAATGTCCTAGGCACACATACTTAAATTTAAGATTCTGATTCTTCTGGCTCCCTCTGCAACCATTAGGCTTTGTTTCTGGAGTTCAAGTCATAAAATTGTAATCCAAAATATCCCTGTTTAAGCACTCAGCTGCATTCTTAGTTCATGATAAAATTTGCTGAGGCTGTTTTTAGTACTTGTTTCTTTTCATACAATCTTCTGCATCTCACCAGTCCTTCCCTTCCCTCCCCTCCCCTCCCCTCCCCTTGTCTCTGACCTTGGGTTCCCCTTAGCTGACGTCTCTTTACCTCTGTTGTCCCGTCCCTTCCCTTCCCTTCCCGTCCCTTCCCTTTTCTTCTCTCTGACCTTGGGTTCCCCTTAGCTGATGCCTCTTTACCTCTGGCTGTTGTAGCAGTAGCAGCAGAAAACTGGGCCAGGCTGTCAGGACAGATCAGAATCTCTTCTGCCTCAATGCTCACCTACTCTGCATGTAGCTTTGGTTACATTGGATTGGGGGTGAGAAGACGGCTGCATGTATGCTAGGCCGCGAGGGATTACTCATTGCTCAGATGTGGCCAAGCTTCAAGGCACAGGAGAGCATGCTGCATGGGTTGCCAAGTGAGGCATAAAGTGGGACCTGATCCTCTTTTTTTTTCAAGGGCTGCCAGTTGTGGTGGAATGACTTCCATAACGCCTGATGCCCAAGCTCGGTTCATTACCTCAGAGTCTACCTTTGAGGCAGAATCTCAAGGGACACCTCACAGTTCAGCCCTCTTTCTCCTTCCTACGATTAGACCAAGGATGGAAGAAAGGATAATCAGGGCAGCCTCCAACCAACCTCTCAAATCGTCAGTTCCAATCAAGATAATAGTTTATTGAACGTCATCCTTGTATAGGTACCTGAGAGGCAAAGGAGATAAAAGATGGCAGCATGCCCAATATATAGCATTTATAGTAGTTTTAGTTAGTAAATCTAAACCTGCTACAAATACTATATGCCCATTTTCTAAAAATGATTAGAAATGATTCCACGATTTGAAATTATTACGTATACTAAGGTAACTAAAATTATGCTCCAAAACTAACTAATTCTAACTATATTCTAAATAAATTGAGCAGATTCAGTTGGGTTTTCCACCCCATTATTTGCATAACGAATTCTTCTTCTGGTAACCTTGTTTAGGGACTAGAACTTTGCAAATTTACTGAAGTGTTATTTCCTGGATATTGAAAGTCTTAATAGTACCTTCCTGAGGGTACCATTTAAGTGGTGTGTGCATATTTCTTTTCTGTCCCCTGCCAACAAGTTATGAAGTCTAGAAATTTGCTTTAAAAAAAATGGAGAAGGGGAATTTGATCCTCAGAATGCAAAGTTCTGTGCTCTCCTTGATAATTGTGGTCACCTAATATGTACAAATACTCCTGCTTGTGTGATTGTTTAAAGTCGGGCTTGCTAGTTTCCCTGTGAGACTGGGAAAGAACATTCTAGTGATCTCTCTTGGGTCATTTTTCCCCTTCCATTTCTAGTATCCCTTCCAAACATAATAACTTCTTCTAGTCAATGCTTCATTTGCATGACATACCTAAAGTATGTGAGTTTCTAATTGCTGATCATTGCTTGGAGAGCAATCAGCTTATGATTGGCCCTGGACCAATTGATACAGTTTATTCTTGCAGATCCTAGGACCTAGGACTCTTTGTAGTCATTTTCAAATCTATAATTCAAATGCCCTTTCTCTGGCCTTTTAGTGTCCAGTGTTTACACATATACATAATCTTGGAAAGGCCATTGCTTATTTTAGCTGTTCTTGCTTTAGCTGTCATCAAAATGTCTTTATTCGGCATGATCTGCCCAAGTTTGTCATTGGTTTTGTGCATAGGATTGATTCCTTTTGTCCATCTTTATTTGTACTTGAGCCCAAGTAGACAAAACTATCTACTGTTTTCACCTTTATCCACCTTCGCCTGTAAATTCACTAAGCATGCAGGAATATTCTGTCCTATTAATATAATAATAGTAACCCAGATTTTTGTTTTCCAGATTTTCTTGTGTAATGAACTCTTTTAAATTACCTAATTTTAACGAACAGTATAGTGAATTGTCTGTCTACATGAAACTATTACTTTTTTGACCTGTAATTTTGATTTCAGCCATCTTTGTTGTGTACATTAAACAAATTACAAAGATAATCTACATCTTCATCTCCTATTTTAAAGCGCTTTAGTTCTCTTTCAGTTCTTCAATTTTTTCTTCAATGTAAAAATTCCTGAGAAAAATAATCAGGTGTTCTAGAACAGACTTAATATGTTCTGCTGTGATGTACACAAAGCTCTTGTTGTAATAAACGAAACCAAGGTAAACTTATTTCATGTACTTCCTTGTTGTCATTGTAATCTTCTCCATATTTATTGACAGTTAAAGATAACTTTAACTATATTTTTCCTATAGCTTTAAACTATTCAGTATTTCATCTGCCTCTGTTATTTATCTATTTTACAGATGGTTTATTGTCTGACATACCTCACTTTCTAGCGAAGCTGGTTCCTGAATATTTTGTTTCTCCACAAATGCTTCTGTCATTGTATGATCCTATTTATCAGAGTTTCAGTATATATAGTCTATCCATTTTCCTTTGAGCTTCGAGCTTTGATCAGTGGTGATATCCAGGTACAGAATCTGCTCGAAGCAGAAGTTGGCAATAAATAAACAACGATATTTTCAAAACTAACTTTCTGCTTTGTTGCAATTGTCCAGTTGAGAAGTCCCTTTGATTCTGGGTTTCTCCAACTTGCATTCTAACCATCCATAGTACATCCTTAATTTAAATCTAGCACCTCTTTCAAGCTGCCACTGAATTTTGTGATGTGTTCTTCCATTGCATTTGTAGTAGGTACATATATTTGTATTATACTGAGGTTTACTGGCTATTTATTAAATTTTAATAGGTAAGGAAGATCCTCAGCCAGTTTTGAAAACTGTTAAAATCGGGCCACAGTGTGCTCTCTGTCATTGCAGGATTGCTTTGAAACCACTGAGTGGAGCATATTCGAACATCTATAATTGCATGAATACACCGATACCATACTCTCATATATCAAAATGTGCACAGATAATGTAACAGTGGACAAGTGCATCAGAGTCTATGGGAACTGTAAATCCTGGATGTCTGCAGAGATATGGATACTTCTGAGAGCCCGGAATTCACCTTTAAGGCAGGGGACAGAAAAAAATACAATGAGGCCAGGGCAAACCTACGAAGATGTATTAAAAAGGCAAAACAAAAATATAAACAAAAGGTGGAGAACCATGAAGCAGACAACAACCCAAAGCAAGTGTGGCAGGGACTGCAACACCTAACTGATTACAAGGGCAATATGATGAAGACAGTCAACTCTGATGCCTCATTGGTAGAGGAGTTGAACACCTTCTTTGCCTGCTATGAGGTGAAAAGACCTGACCCTGTAGCCCCAGCCCACCGGCCTTCCAACTCCCAGCCACTCACCTTGTACGAACACCAAGTGAGAGCTGTATTGAAGGCCATGAACTCTAGTAAAGCTGCAGGTCCAGATGGGGTGCTGGGGATAGTGGTAAAAACTTGTGCTGTCCAAGTAGCAGAGGTCCTAACAAGGATTTTTAACAACTCCTTGCAAACGGCCAGTGTTCCATCATGCTTGAAAGTAGCCACTATCATCCCAGCCCCAAAGAAAACAGTGATTAACAGCCTTAACGACTACAGACCTATTGCACTAACGTCTGTAGTGATGAAG
This sequence comes from Arizona elegans, assembly GCA_022577455.1. Lineage (NCBI taxonomy): Eukaryota > Metazoa > Chordata > Lepidosauria > Squamata > Colubridae > Arizona > Arizona elegans. Next base: position 21,004,464 of record JAKOOJ010000003.1, read on the forward strand.
TGCTTTGAGAGGCTGGTTCTTCAACACCCTAGGTCATGCCTCCCACTAAATTTCGACCAATACCAGTCTGCCTACAGGGGGAATAGGTCGGCTACTGCCCTACATTCTGTAGCGAGTCATCTAGAGAAAACCTGGGAAACACGTCAGAATGCTTTTCATAGATTTCAGCTTAGCCATTAACACCATTCTGCCGACCATCCTCATTGAAAAGTTGACTGACTTGAATTTTCCTTCTCTCACCTGTGACTGAATTAAAGTCTTTCTGATGGACCAGCCACAAACAGTGAGGGCTGGGTCTTTTATATCCTCCTCCCTGAAGCTCAGCAGTGGCTCTCCTCAGGGCTGTGTGCTCAGTCCCTACCTGTACTCATTGTACACATACAATTGTGTATCTTCTGACCTATCTAATGTGATTATCAAATTTGCAGATGATACCACCATACTAGGTCTTATTACAGGAGGTGACGAATTAGCATACAGGGAAGAGGTCCAGACGTTAACCACATGGTGCCTAGGAAACAACTTGCACCTAAACATTAGCAACACCAAGCAGATGGTGCTAGACTTCTGGAAGAAGAGAGAGGAACCTGCCCCATTTTACATAAAGGGGGGGGGGCTGTGTGGAGAGGGTCTCCTCTTTCAAATTCCTGGGAGTCCATCTTATGACCTAGGCTTCCTTAGAAAGTATACAGCACAAACTTAGTCCCGGCAAACTTCTTTAATTCATACAGCTGTGAATTATTGTCATTCTCAGTCAAAAGGCTTATCACACAGTCTTGCAGGGGGAGTGTTTACAAACACTAACCTTATCTCCCTTGGAATGCTGCCAGAGAACTAGTTGCTACACACAGGGCAAGGCCAAACTTAGCACAGAGTCAAACAGCTTTTACCAACCAGATGAACTAATTGCTTCCTGCAAAAGCTCATGTCCTGTTCACTTCTCTTTTATGTCTTATGGGAGGGGCCAATCATCTCCAAGCCTTAGTTGACCCTTAGTTGTCCCAAGTTGACCCTGTTTTCTTAATTGTTCCTGTCTCCTGGCAGATCTGCACATGCGCACACTGGGAACAGGCTCACACTGTTGACATTGCCTCGCTGCTGTCAGACTCCGGAGACTCCAGAGGCAGCAAAGAACTTTCAGATGGCCTTGGCCCCCTCTCTGCCTTCGATGCAAAGCCCTCGTCCAAGCTTTCCCCAGCCCCCAGGACTGGCCCAAGTTCCTCCCCAACCTCCTTACTGTCCGAATCTGCTGCCAGCTCTGCTGGCCGCCAGCTGGCCACAACAGATTCACCTGGAAAAATAATATGATCCAGGTGGTCAAGAAGGCTCAACAAAGACTCCATTTCCTCAGGATCTTGTGGAAAAACAAGGTAGAATAACGACTGATGACCTCCTTCTACCAGTCTATGATAGAAAGCGTCCTCACATATTGCGTTACAATATGGTATGCTGGCTTGACAGCCGTGGATAGAAAGACATTACAAAGGGTGATGAGTACAGCCCAAAATATCATGGGCTGCCCCCTGATCTCACTAGATGAAATTGCTAGGATGATGTCTTAGCAGGGTGAGGAAAATCATTAGGGATGATTTTGCACGATGGATGATCCATCGGGCAGAAGATATAGAAGCATAGCCAGTCAAATGAACGGGCTAAAAAATAGCTTCTATATCGTGGGCTGTCAGACTTCTGAATGCAACATAACACCATAACTATTTAGTATGATAGACTTGCAGGGCCAGCACAACGTGTGACATGTCTACACTGGTGTAATGTAAGGTAATGTAATGATATGCACATATATGTATGTGCAGGGGTGAAAGGCTCCCGGTTCGGACCGAATCACTCGATCCGGTAGCGATGGAGGTGGGTGGTTCGGAGAACTGGTAGCAAAAATCCCTACCCGCCCCCATTGCCCAGCTGAGCTGCGCAATCATCAGAGGCTTTTTAAAAAAAATTGAAAAGCATTTTTTCTACAACCTCTTTGGCTGAAAAAATGCTTTTAAAAGTTTTTTTTAAAAGCCTCTGATGACCGCACGGCTCAGCTGGGATCATCAGAGGCTTTTAAAAGCATTTTTTCTACAACCTTTTCCGCTGAAGAGGTTATAGAAAAAATGTTTTTAAAAGGAAAAAAAGCCTCTGTCGATCAGGCAAGTCAGCTGGGATGGTCAGAGGCTTTTTTTTTTAAAGAAAGAAAGCCTCTGCCGATCAGGCAAGTCAGCTGGGATCTTCAGAGGCTTTTAAAAGCATTTTTTTTACAACCCCTTCAGCCGAAGAGGTTATAGAAAAAATGGTTTTAAAAGTAAAAAAAAAAAAGTTGGCCACGCCCACTCAGTCATATTACCCCCACCCCCACCCCCACCCCCACTAAGCAACGCCTACAAAACCAGTAGTAACAAAATTTACATTTCACCACTGATTGTATGTCTCTTAGTAAGATTTATTGGGTTAGGGTTTTTTCCCCCTTCTTTCACTTATGGGTTATTGAGATGTATTTTGTGTTGGGGGGCTGCACTAAGGGAGGCTCATCCAATCTCATTGTACACATGTTGTGCATTGACAAGAAAGGTTTGAATTGAATTTGAATTGAATTGGATTTTGCTTATTGTGTCTGGATCCTTGCACAGGGCAATCCGATTCAATCTGAAGTAGCCGGTTTCTAAGATACCCTAGGGATATGCAATATGGACTTTATAATTTAATTCCAGCACTTCGAACTGGCCTACAAATCTATTGGTAAACAATACAGCCAGTGGTTTATTGGTATTACATGGCTTCTTTCTGCTGATAGCCTGGCTGCTCTACTAATTACAGTTGCCAAATCCTCTTCAAGGCAGCCCCATTACAGCAAATTGAGGCAGTCTAAACACGGTGATAACCACATGAGTCAGCTTCACTAGGTCTTTGATGTGTTGTGTCCTTATTACTGACAGTGCTTGGCTTGGAAGCTCCGCTGGTGTGTAAAAACAACCTTTTGCAGTGTAACATTTTGAGGAATTGATCTTTAGACAAGATGCATAGTTCCCAGCTCTTCTTTGCACTGGGAAATAGAGGGTTAAAGAGACCCTGGTTGACCCATTCAAGTCCTTGTTAAAAATGGCTGAATTCACCATAAATTAGTGTAGCAGTGTTCTCCTGCTTCCTCTTTTAGCAAGAGCAAAATTTTAGAAGAAACTTTGCATATTACACTCTCTAATTAGAGCCAATAGCTGGTCTCCGTCTTTTTTGTTTATATATGGTTTTTTTTAAAGGTGGAAGTACCTGCCTAAATCAATCACAAGTCTACAACCTCCCCTGCTCTCCCACCACCACCACCACCTCAGTTATGTGATGCCATTTTGAATTAAATGAATGGCTTCTTTCCTTAGGAAGAATAGATGAAAGACAGACAGAAGGTAGCAGTTGACCTATGGATAGATGGCACATTCAGACCTGGCCTTCCCATATTCTAGCCTCAGTGTTCCCCCCGTCTAAATATTCCCTCCAACTTGAATCAGCTTGGCTTTTGACTTCCCCCTTTGGCGCCACAACAGAAGGATACTGCTCGCCAAGCCATTTATCTTTGTTCTGTTGCAATTAGACTTGAAGATTTTAAAATTCTGGTTCTTTTTCCTGGATTTTTTTTTTTTTTTTGGCTTTCCTTTAAACTTGGGCAGGGTGGGGGGAGGTATTCAACTGCAAATATTGAATGATATGCATGCATGTGAGCAATATTGTAGCAGAAACATCCTGCCCATCTTACAAGATCCTGCCATTAGAGAGAATGGAAGGCCAACTGGGGTGGTGCCTATTGGCGCTGGGACTAATGGGCACAGTTCCATCTTGACACTAGGGCAGGCCAAGTTAGCTTTCAAGGACAGGAGTAGAATTGTGCTGATTTTATAGAATAAAATGCTCCTGCCAACATGCATTCCCTTATACCAGGGGTGAAATCCAGCAGGTTCTGACAGGTTCTGGAGAACCGGTAGCAGAAATTTTGAGTAGTTCAGAGAACCGGCAAATACCACTTCTGGCTGGCCCCAGAAGTGGTATTTGGGAGTGGGAATGGGAATGGAGATTTTGCAATATCCTTCCCCCAGGAGTAGGGAGGGAAGGGAGATTTTGCAGTATCCTTCCCCTGGAATGGGGTGGGAAGGGAGATTTTGCAGTATCCTTCCCCTTCCATGCCCACCAAGCCACACCCACAGAACTGGTAATAAAAAAAATTGGATTTCACCACTGCCTCATACTGTACCATCACAGCTGAAGTGTGAATGAGAGAGAAATCTCCCAGTCCCTATGAAACTCAGGTGATCACATGCATCTATCATTTTTCTTTGTAGAATTTCAGGACCACCTGGTCTCCAACATCCACAGTAAAAAAAGGAAATTCTCTTTCACATTGGGAGTCATTTTCTAATCTTGGATTCTGTGCATGTTGAGATTGAAGCAAACATCTAAATGGTGTCAAGGCACCAGCTAGGAATCCTTTCCAGAGCTGGAGGTACGGACAAACAAGAGCCAGGGTGAAGGAGCTTTGAAATAAAACTGCTCAAGGGACAACTATTTAGAGATGTTGTATCAACAAAAATCAGATAAAGATGGAAAGATTTTCTGCTTAGTTGATTAAGAGTTGGATGAGAAGGACCAGCATTTTCCTCCTTTAGAAAATATTCCTCTTTTGAATTATAATTCCAGTTCTGCCAAACTTTGCAATCAGATGAGCATCTTGCCAATTCTAGGAGGGTGCTAATTCTCTTCACTAATCAAGGAGAAAGTGTCAAAAGACCAGAGGGGTGGCTAACTGGTTGTCCAGATATTGTGGGATTTTCTTTAAGGTTCCAAGTCTCTTCTTTTGTTGGTATTCACCCACTCCAGGCCCACCCAGCCATGTCTATGGCTCCTAATACTTTATGGTTAGACAGGTGGATAAATATAATAGAACTGCTGTTAAATATTACTGGTCTCTAAATTTTCAAGGATTCTTTGTGCAGCAATATGTTTGTTTAAGTATTTACAAGAAGTAAAATGTGGGTAAGAGCTGAAAATGTAAGTAAAGTTCAATTTTGTTAAATTTTTACATTTGTTTAAATTGAGGATTACCTAAATCTTTGTTATTTGTTTGACCGGGACTAGCTTGTATGAGGAGGGAGACAAGAGAGAAACATATTAGGCCCTAGGCATGCTTTCAACTAAGCGTCAAATAATTGAGGCCTTTGAACTATGGTGCTGAAGAAGACTCCTGCAAGTCCCTTGGACTGCAAGGCGATCAGACCAGTCAGTTCTAGAGGAGATCAACCCTGACTGCTCTTTAGAAGGCCAGATCCTTGAGATGAAACTCAAATACTTTGGCCCCCTAATGAGAAGGAAGGACTCACTGGAGAAGAACCTAATGCTGGGAACGATTGAGGGAAAAAGAAGAAGGGGACGGCAGAGAATGAGATGGCTGGATGGAGTCACTGAAGCAGTCGGCGTGAGCTTAAATGGACTCCAGGGGATGGTAGAGGACAGGAAGGCCTGGAGGAACGTTGTCCATGGGGTCGCGATGGGTCAGACATGACTTCGCATCTAGCAACAACAATGCTTTCAACATAATTTGGAAGACTCTTTCAATCTTCAAAATACTTTAAGAGATGCGATAACATTAATGGTGGACTTCTTAAAACAGGGACTTATTTTGGGAGGGGGGGGTCTCAGAAAAGCCAGGTTGCTTTAATGAATAATAGAAAGGTGTAGTGCTCACACAAAGTCTGAAGTGCTTTTTTCAAATGAATTTTGAAGCCCACACAATCCTAATCTGGACTGCAAATACTCATAGTATGCTGTATCTGCCAGGAAAGTGTAATTTGTGTGCGTGTGTGTTTTGTGTGTGTGCATTTTCTGTTCTGCATTTCAGAAAAGTGAGAGCATCATCTCTGTTCTCGTACATGTAAGTTCATTAGGTCTTATGGTTATTCTATGTGAGAAAAATCTGCCCTAGATTGAACCCACTCTGTACTCTTTTACAGCTGTGAATTGAGGGGAAAGTATTCTTTTCTCATTTTCTCACAAAGGAATCTGTGTTAAACCTCAGAATTCCTTGTGGTATATGGCCAAATCTATTTTGAGACAGGTGTGACTTCATTTTTTTAATGGGCTATTTGTTGATGGTGCCTAACTCTAACCCTTTCCTTTCTGCACAATGGGGAGGGAAGATGTTTATTGGACCCGTGTCCCTCCTGGTTGGTACTAGCCTCCTGGGAGGTTACACGAGGCTGGCTCCAGGGGATTATAAATGCTTCTCTGAGTGAGGGTGTCTTTCCCGCCGCCTTGAAAGAGGCGGTTGTGAAGCCCCTCCTCAAGAAGCCTTCCCTGGACCTGGCTATATTATCAAATTATCGTCCAGTCTCCAATCTTCGCTTTGTTGCGAAGGTTGTTGAGAGTGTGGTGGCGTGACAACTACCCTGATACCTGGATGAAGTTGTCTATCTGGATCCGTTCCAGTCAGGCTTCAGGTCACGATACAGCATGGAAACGGCATTGGTCGCATTGGTGGATGATCTCTGGAGGGCTCGGGACAGAGGTTGCTCCTCTATCCTGGTCCTATTAGACCTCTCAGCGGCTTTTGATACCATCGACCATGGTATCTTACTGCACCGGCTGGAGGGGTTAGGAATAGGGGGCACCGTGCTTCGGTGGTTCTCCTCCTTCCTCTCTGACCGTTCGCAGTTTGTGTTGGCAAGGGGGCAGAGGTCGACCTCGAGGCACCTTATTTGTGGGGTGCCGCAAGGGTCAGTCCTCTCACCCCTTCTGTTCAACATTTATGTAAAACCGCTAGGTGAGATCATCCGTGGTTTTGGGGTGAGTGTTCATCAGTATGCTGATGACACACAGCTATACATCTCCAGCCCAGACCACCCCAATGATGCCCTTGCTGTGATGTCCCGTTGCCTGGAGGCCGTGCGGATCTGGATGGGGAGAAACAAGCTCAGACTCAACCCCTCCAAGACCGAGTGGCTGTGGCTTCCGGCGTCCCGGTATAGTCAGCTAGTACCATCACTGACAATAGGGGATGAGATCTTGCTCCCCACAGAGAAGGCCCGCAACTTGGGTGTCCTCCTGGACTCACGGCTATCTTTAGAAGATCATTTGACGGCCGTGGCCAGGGGTGCCTTTTATCAGGTTCGCCTGATCCACCAGTTGCATCCCTTTCTGGATCGGGACGCCTTGCGCACGGTCACTCATGCCCTAGTTACCTCCCGTATGGACTACTGTAATGCTCTCTACATGGGGCTCCCCTTGAAAAGCACCCGGAGGCTCCAACTGGTCCAGAACGTAGCCGCGTGGGTGATTTTGGGCGCAGCTCGTTACGCCCATGTAACAGCTCTCCTACGCGAGCTGCACTGGCTCCTGGTGGTTTTCCGGGTGCGATTCAAGGTGTTAGTTATCACCTTTAAAGTGCTCCATGGCTTAGGACCTGGGTACCTACGAGACCGTCTTTTGCCACCAATAGCCTCCCACCGACCAGTTCGTTCTCACAGGGAGGGACTACTCAGGGTACCGTCAGTCAAATTATGTCGACTGGCGACTCCCAGGGGGAGGGCCTTCTCTGTGGGGGCTCCAACCCTTTGGAATGAACTGCCCCCGGAGATACGGAATATCCCTGATCTCCGTGCTTTCTGCCGTGCCCTCAAGACCCTGATGTTCCAACAGGTGGGGCTAAACATACGAACATGTGAATGATTTTTTAAATGTTATCTAATTCTGGGTTTTATTTAATTGACCAAACTAAGTAATAATTTTAATTAGCAATTTTATGATGTTTGTGTGTCTATATTTTTCTTGACTGTACACTGCCTTGAGTCCTACGGGAGAAAGGCGGTATAGAAATATAATAAATAAATAAATAAATAAATAAATAAATAAATAAATAAATAAATAAATAAATAAATAAGAAAAAAACACAGGGACCTGTTTCCAAGGTGAACCTCCTTCTTCCATTTCTTCAAACAAGAAATTCTGCTATGACTTATTTATAGTATGTCTAACTTTGGCAACCAAAGGGAGGAGGGCAACCAAAGGGAGGAGGGAGGATCCAACTGTCTTAGAACTACAGAGTGTTCCTTGAGGGCACGCGTGAACTTTAGTCTTAAGTCCAAGACTTTGGTTCAGGGATGGGCAACCTTTTCATAGCCAGAGTCTGCACTGTTAACAAACTTGACCTTTGAAGGCCATAGAAGGAACATGGCAGTGACATAACCAGAGAAGCAATGGCAATGTTTTCTTCAGATTGGAGTGGGAAGTGTATATATTATATATCTTATTTACCGTTTTGGTGAAATTATCTTTGGGAAGGCCTCCAGGGGTCACAGAAAAGAGAACCAAGGCAGGTGTAGCTCAAGGCTACACCTGGCTCATGGCTTTGGAGTTTAGAAATGATGAGTGGAGCTAGAGATGTCTCCTTGCTGCTGCTGCATCATTTATTATTTTATTTATTATTAGTCATATTTCTATACCGCCCACTCTCCGAGGACTCTGGGCCGTTTACACCAAAGACAGTATACTAAATAGCATATCGCCCCAACAATCTGGGTCCTCATTTTACCCACCTCGGAAGGATGGAAGGCTGAGTCAACCTTGAGCCGGTGAGATTTGATCCACTGCTCTGCTGAACTAGCAGTCAGCTGAAGTAGCTGCAGTACTGCACTCTAACCACTGCGCCACCTCAGCGCAGTGGTTAGAGTGCAGTATCCATCATGATTGATGGATATTTTCTCCACTGGCCTGACTGGTGTCCTACAGAAGAGGGAGAACAGCAAAGCTGGAAGACTCAATCAGTTTGCTTATCAAACAGCGCCATTCAGCAACATGTCAAAACAAAGGCCATAGAGGCAGGATAAGGATTAACAGAGGGACAGCAAATTTATATGATTGCAATACAGTTTTCGGTCAATTTGAGGATTAGTGGATAGGATTTTAATTCAATGGGAGAGGCCCTGACATCCAGAAACTACTACAATGCATTATTGGAGCCAAAAAAAGATATAGCAAATTATTAACCGATATTCAAGAGTTCTTTCTGAGTCTGGATCAGTGGTGGATTTCAACCGGTGTTACCACCGATGTTACCACGCTTTGCACACATATGTAGTTACGGAAGATGCCATGTAAAGGCAAAAAGAAATCTTGCTGTCACTGGAATTTGTCAAACATAATGACAATTTAGAGAAGCTGAGCTGTGCTCAGTTTATAACTCCCCCCCCCATCCAATCCTCTTTTTGTGGAAAGAGATACCCTTCTTCGAAGCTATTAAAGTAAAATGTGGAGATTGATTGATTGAGTGATTGATACAGATATAGATTAACAGAGTTGGAAGGGACCTTCCAACCCCCTGCCCAAACAGGAGACCCTACACCATTTCTGGCAAATGGCAGTCCAATCTCTTCTTGAAAGCCTCCAGTGATGAAGCTCCCACAACTTCCAAAGGCAAGCTGCTCCATTGGTTGATTGTTCTCACTGTCAGAAAATTTCTCTTTATTTCTAAGTTGAATCTCTCCTTGATCAGTTTCCATCTATTATTCCTTATGTGGCCTTCAGGTGTCTTGGAAAACAGGTTGAACCTCTCCCCTCTGTGGCAGCCCCTCAGATATTGGAACACTGCTATCATGTCTCCCCTGGTCCTTCTCTTCATTGGACTAGCCATGCCCAGTTCCTGTAACCGTTCTTCATATGTTTTAGTCTCCAGTCCCCTAATCATCCTGGTTGCTCTTCTATGTATTTTTTCTAGAATCTCAACATCTTTTTTATAGTGTGGTGAGCAAACTGGATGCAGTATTCTAAGTATGGTCCCTCACTTGATATTGATTGTATCCCTCTGTTAATGCATTTTAGGATTACATTGGCTTTTTTGGCTGCTACGGCACACTACTAGCTCATATGTAGTTGGTTGCCCATTATGTGCCATCAAATGATTGTTGACTCTTACAACCTTGTAGATTTTCTCCAGGACTATCTGTCCCCAGCCTGGTCTTTCACCTTCACCTTCTTTTTCCTTCCATCTTTCCCAGTGTTACAGAAGGCAGGTCTTCACATAATGTGTCTGAAGTAGGATAATTTGACCCAAGTTATTTGGGCCTTGATTGAGTACTCCAAGGCTTTTTTTTAAAATCAGGAATCTTCTCCAGCACCAAAGCTCAAAAGCATCAATACTTTTTCCATCCTGAGTCTTTAGAGTTAAGACAAAGGAGGGGGGAGGGAATATATATTTCGTAGATTAAGATGATTCCCATCCTTTTCTGAATATTTCTTTCCATTTTCCACCCAGTCTTGGAAAATGATCCAGGGGAATTCAGAAAGTTGTTTATAGTGTTATGGTGATCAAACTACTGTCGCAGAATTGAAATTCAAACCTTTGGGATTGCACTACGAAGAAGCTGGGCCCCTCTATAGCTCTTGCCATTGGATCTTGTAATTGTCTTAACTCTGGGATCCTGCTTATCCTGGGCTGCCCTCCCATTATATGGTGAAGCAACTCATTAGAATCTTTTTTTAAGTCCCTTTGTAGCTTTGTCCCTGGTCAGCAGGATGGCCTCACTGTGAGGCAAGACAGCATCGTTGGCAATGAATATTGCATTGCTTTCCTCTCATTTTATTTTACGTTATCTCATCTCCATGCAGCTGAGTATTTCTTCATTCCCCCTTTTAATATCAAATGTTAAGTTTCAGAAACTAAATCATGATATAAATGTACTGTAGATGTAGATCTTTAGGCGGTAAAGATAAAGAGTGGAAAGTTGATGAATAGCTGGTGAAATTTCAAAATTTCAAAAGACTAAGCAGAAGAGATAAGCAGCATAGAGAGTCAGGGGAGAGCATAAGTCAGTGATGGTGAACCTTTTCGGCACCTAGTGCCCAAAATGGGACGTGTGCGTGCATGTGTACATGCCGGAGTGCCGGAAAGAGAAAACCAGCTGGCCGGTGCATGGTGGCCATGTGGTCTTCGCACACGCCAGAGCGCCAGAAACCCAAATACCAGCTGGCTGGCATGCGTGCTCACAGATAGGGGCTCTGCGTGCCACCTCTGGCATGTGTGCCATAGGTTTGCCATCATGGCCGTAAGTGAATCATCCAAATTCCACAACTGAATTGAAGTCCCATGACATTCCGTGGGCACTGATCAAGGACTTTTTCTACTCTAAACATGCATAGCACAGCGGTAGTATCCTTGGTTTTCTTTTATATTTAAGTATATGTGAGTGCTCTCCCAAATTCTCCCCTCCCTCCCCCCCGTTCCTCTATGTATGCATATGTGTATTTATATTTTTAAGTGAACTGCTTGTCAAGAGTGAGTATTGGAAATACTTGGGGAGTGTTGGGCCAGCCCAAACAAAACTTAACATGAAAATGAGTTGGTATAATTTTTAGTGATCTGTGCTGCTTAAGATGTAATGTTCTTTCCTTCTCATACCCAATCCACCAAAGATCATTGCAAGGGAAACTATTTATCCCTTCTGTGACTAGTACTTTACTTCAACTACATTTTCATTTTTGCCTCTAGAATGTGCCTTGAGTCATCTAGTTGACGGCGGGGGGGGGGGGATGCGCGGCCCTCCGGGATGAAGAGCAGGGTAAGAGAAGGCTCCGAGGTTCGCCTGGGCACTCAAGCCAGAGGGAAACTCAAAGCATTGGGGGCTTCAGAAAGGCAGAATGTGCTTTTGTGCAGCTCCTGGCTTCTGTGACATTCTGTGAAAGACAGAATGTGCTTCTGTGTCAGAATGTGGAGCTCCTGGCTCTAAGTGGCCACGCCCACCCAGTCACATGACCACCAAGCCACACCACCAAGCCACGCCCACAGAACCAGTAGCAAAAGAATTTAGATTTCCCCCTTGCTTTTGAACCACTCTTATGTCCACTACCACACCATGGGCATTCCCTTGTGGCCCCTCTTTTCTGACATATACCCATGGCAGTGTCCCAGTCCATACTTTTTTTTTTTAAATTTGATTTATATGCCGCCCTTCTCCGGAGACTCAGGGCGGCTTACAATGCGTTAAGCAATAGCCTTCATACTTTTGTATATTTATACAAAGTCAGCTTATTGCCCCCACAAACTGGGTCCTCATTTAACCTACCTTAGAAAGGATAGAAGGCTGAGTCAACCTTGAGCCTGGTAAGATTCGAACCTGCAGAAATTGCAGGCAGCTGTGTTAATACTTGAACTTAAAATATAGTATTAAAGGACCGTTAAATAAATATCCAACGAGCAATGGTACAATCTGATGCATTTTGTAATGTCAGGTGTCCCAAATAATTCCTGAGCAATGGGAAGAGGGGATGTTGCATAGTGACCAGGCAGAAAAAGAGTCAAATCTCTTGACTATTACATAGCACAGTTCCCTCTACTGTACTAAACCTGGATTCAAGGGAGTCAAACAATGGACAAGAGGTGGGTTGCCCAGTGATGCGACAAAGAAAGCACCAGCTTATGAAGCTCTCCCATTGTGACTCTCAGCAGTTCTTTGAATTGGTTGTGAACAGGAATTTACTGCTTATCCAGATGTTGCTTAGACAGTCAGTTATTGAGATTCATCCAAGTCTTTGAACTAGGGATTGACTTTGTGAACTGGAGGGCAAGCTGTTTACTTTCTCCCTTTGCCAGGCAGCTGTCCTAGCCTTGGTAGCCATTCCCAAGAAGTGACAGAAGAAGTGAGTTCTGACAGATGGTTAAGTCTATCCAGGTCTAATTGTTGGTTAAAAGCACCACCCATCATAGCAGTGCTGTGGCAGATGGTTTTCCCAAGCAGATGGTTTTCTCCCTGGTTAGTGACATTAAGAGGGTGGAGGAGGAACAGAAAATGAGGAGACTGTCTTCTGACTATCAGCCAGACCAGAGGCAAAGGGGAGTGGCAGTGGGGACATCCAAACTGATACAAAACTAGACAAAACTGACTCACAAATGAGAGTAGAGTATTTAAGTGAGCCATAGGCAAGATCCTTGAAAGTGCACCCTTTCTCTGATGAGAGTTGAAGATGACTTCTCCATCATGGATCTTCCTGGATCTATAATTCAATTTTCACTCAGCTCCAGGACTGAACCTTTGCATGTGGTTCCTGCTCCCATTGTTACCATTTTTATTACACTATGGCGATTATGTCCAAGGCTTCATAATGTGGTGGAATGTAGTCTGGAGTCCCTGACAAGAGAAGGGAAGGACTGCTTTCCTGAACACAAAAGAGGCAGCGGAAGATGGAATCTGCCATTTCTCAAGGGGGAAGAGGGGGACCCTTGCATTTATTATTGCATTCATACTTTATGGCTTTCTCCCCGATGTATCCTGTATCCTGCAATTTACTGATTTATACCTTCTAGCCAGGCGCCTAAGCGGCCTGGCATTTTCTCACCTTTTGGGGAATGTAAGGGGAGGGAGGGCCATGTGGATTTCATCGCTCGAGAGCCAGCGGAAGTATCACCCTAAGAAAGTTCCCTTATCACTTTCTTGGAGCGGCCGGTACAATAACATCTTCGCACCTGTGGATTGGCTGAATCCACATTGGACTGTTGGTAGGGAGCCTGCTCAGAGCCTGCTTTCTTTTCGCCCTGCTATCACCTCTATTCAATAAAAGGTTCCTTTTGAAACGCCAAGTTTCAAGAGTCTTTATTTTCTTGAATAAGGGGGAGAGGCCGGGCCTTACATCTGGTAAACTTACCTCTGGTAAATTTAAAGAAGGCTAAGACGGTTCCTCCCTGGTAGTTCACAGAGCATATCTATAGTTATGCCGATAGTTGCTTTTACGATTCAAACATACAGGCACCTGCCACATAATACCCCACACTTAACAATTGCCAATAAGAAAGACAAAAAAGCCTTGATAGTGGATGTGGCAACACCTGGAGGCAGCAGAATAGAAGAGAAAGAACTGGAGAAGGTAACAACACACAAAGACCTGCAAATAGAAATAAAATGACTGTGGCAAAAGAAAACAAAGGTAGTACCGTATTTATCGGCGTATAACGCGCACTTTTTCATCTTGAAAATAATGTGGAAATCGCATGTGCGCGTTATACACCAGCAAAAATCCCTGCCCCCGCCCCCCATGCCCAGCTGAGCCCCGCGATCATCAGAGGCTTTTTTCCCTTTTAAATGGCTCTGAGCAGCCAAGCTCTGACATCCCAGCTGAATTGCCTGCTAATCAGGCAACTCAGGATCAGGATCGCCAGAGCCATTCACCCCCCGCTTCCCAGCCTCCGGCTTTCTTACCTTAGTTGCTGATTGCATGACAATCGCAATCCATGCATCAGCAATCAACTGAATATCCCTGGCTGCAATCAAGCTCATCGGTGAGCAGCTCTTTCTGCCTGCCTGCCTTGACTTAGGAATTCTGGGAGTTAAAGTCCACAAGTCTTAAAGTTGCCAAGATTGGAGACCCCTGTTCTGTTGGGTAAGTTTTTTTCCCCTTTGGGAGCTTTAAAAAAAAAAGTTAATTGGGGTTTTTTTTAGTTGTTCTTTTTTTAGACTTAGACATTTAAAGTTATGTTATGCTTCAAAGTTTTTTATTTAAAATTTACTTTTTTTCCTGAAACTTCCCTCTTAAAATTAAGGTGCGTGTTATACGCCAGTGCGCGTTATACGCCGATAAATACGGTATATATGGTAATAAGCCCGTTGGATGCAATCCCAAAACAACTGGAGCACCCCTTGAACACACCACCGGCATTGACAAATTCACCATCGGTCAATTGCAAAAGGTGGCTTTACTTGGAATAGCTCACATCCTGCAATGATACTTCTAATACCATCAAAATCTGCCTATCCCAGATCCTTGGAAAGAACTCGACAGGTAGACAAAAATGCCAAATCCAGTCTGAACATCTGACTGTGTGATGAACAATAATAATAATAAAATAACAACAACAACAATAACTTGGTTAATACCTAGCAGCAACCTGTATCAACCCTTAGCACCAGTCAATGGTATTTGTGATGCATTTTTGAATGTTCAGTTGACTGAGTTTCATGTTTAATGAATAAAGTATGTAATAATAATAGTAACAACAACAACAACAATTCAAACTGCCGACTTTGCAAAAACAAAGTTGAAACTGTTTCACATTTAATATGTAAATGCAGCAAAATTGCACAAAATGATTACAAAGCTAGACAGGACCGAGTTGCTAAATTAATCCACTGGTCATTATGTAAGATATGACTTTTCTCTATCCAAAATGTCATGGGAACATAAAGTGGAAAAAGTTATAAAAAATGAGAAGGTGAAGATCTTGTGGGACTTGCGAATACTGATGGATCGTCACTTGGAACACAACATGCCAGATATCACAGTTGTCGAAAATCAAAACGTACAATGTATTGACATCGTGGTACCAGGAGATGCCAGAGTCGAAGAAAAAGAATTGGAAAAAAGTCAGCTTGGAGGTTTGCCATCCCTACGATGTGCTCCACCCGCAGGGAGAGGATATTCTTCTCGGCCCACCTGCCTAGGTGAAAGGACTCTTCCACGAATCGCCTGGAGCGTGTTCCCCCTTGGTGGTAGATGTGTGCCTTTGCGGCAACATTGTCCATCAAGACCAGTACATGTTGATCCTGAAGGAACGGTTGAAAGTGACTGAGGGCTAGGCGAATCGCCTTCAACTCCAGCCAATTGATCGGGTTGGCTAGGTCCTTGGATGACCAGCGACCTTGCGCCACTTGGGAGTTGAAGTTAGCCCCCCAGCCAAAGAGGCTGGCATCCATCGTAAGAGTGAGTCATTGGTGGTCCAGGAAGTGACATCCCTTGTCCAGGGATCCTGATGTCCACCAATGTAGAGATCTCCTGACCTGGAGAAGGACCCTGACCTTGGTATGCTATGTGTGCATTAAATCTAGAATCGCTCTCCAACCACCACCACCTTGAACGCTTTGGCACCACGAACAGAGTGGAGTAGTAGCCCTGTCTCCACTGGCTTTTTGGAACTGCCTCTATAGCTCGAATCTGGAGAAGGTGTAGAACCGCCTGTTCCATAGGCTTTTGCCTGGTCCTGTTGTTTGAGATAGGACACTGTATGAAGCGGTTCGGGGGTTGGGAGGGGAACTCTAGGGGAAGTCCAAATTTGATTACAGTAAGAACCCAATGATCTGAGGTTGTGAGTTCCCACCTGTCCATGAAGAGAGCCAAGCAACCCTCTATGGGAGGATTGGGCGGTGAGTCATTTGCAGCCGTGGGATTGGCGGTAGCCAGAACCGTGAAAGGACTGCTTGGACTACTGGAATTGTTTGGGTCTGTCCCGAAAGGACTGATGATCAGATGGACAAGTTGGTCCTTGAGAATAGAAATTAATAAAATTTTATTAAAATTTGTTAATAATTTTTTTTAATAATTTGGATAGAATAACTACAAAATTCGTGTGAGAAGGGAAGAAACCAAGAATCAAATTAAGTATTTTGCAAGACGATAGAATTAGAGGTGGATTTGGATTGCCAGCATGGGAAAAATATTATAAAGCAACAAGTCTGACATGGATTAGAGAGTGGGTGAGCTTGGAAAATCAAAGATTACTAAAATTAGAAGGACATAATCTGATGAAGGTGGCACGCCTTCTTATGGAACAACGGGAACAAAACATATAAACATTTCAGTAACCATATAATAAGAGACTCATTAATTTGTACATGGCGAGAAATAAAAACCAAACATTATTTGAAAGTTCCCAGGTGGTTATCCACAATGGAGGCGACAATGCACCCCAACACACTATCAACACAAAAAATGATAAGATATAAGGAAATATTGGATTCTCAGGGAGTATTGAAAACACAGGAAGAACCTAGAGAGCAAGGAATATCAATAGACTGGTGGCCCCATTTACTGGGAAAAAATAAAAATTTGGTTAACAGAAATAACAGAAGAGGAAATAGAGTTTAAACCAGAATTTTTTTTATTAGGCATGATCAAAGAAAATATTAGGAGAGAAATAAAATATTTAATATTACATATAATTACAGCAGCCAGATTGGCACTAGCTCAACATTGGAAAACGGATCAATTGCCAACGGATCAACTAGTAATTCAGAAAATTTACATTTGTGCGGAAATGGATAAATTAACATTTGAGTTAAAAGACAAGATAGACTCAAAATACTATATGGTATGGAATAGATGGTACGAATGGATAAGTAAAAAAAAGAGAGTAAATGTAAAAGTTTGTATGAAAATAAAATTAACAGACACAGTCAACAAGATAAATGATGTAATAAGTATCTATCTATCTATCTATCTATCTATCTATCTATCTATCTATTTAGTTTGTTTGTGAGATTTTGTATTGTTTTTTTAATTTTATTGTTCTGTATATAAATTATTTTGTATTTTATATGATATTTTATCTTTTTATGTTTAATAAAGTTTGTTTTTAAAATGAAAAAAAAAAGAGACTAGAACTGCTGGGAAGGACCTCCCTGTGAGTAGGCATGAAAAGGCTGCTTCCTATAAAGGGGAAGCCCGTCTAGTGGATGAAGGGAGAATTTTGCGTTTATCCCAGGTTTCTATGAGAAACGGCTCCAGTGATTTGCCAAAGACTTTCTTTCTGGTGTACAGAGCTGCAGCCAGGCGCCATTTGGCCTTTAGGTCTGCTGGTCACTGATGGAGCCATAGTAATCTGTGGGCCGAAACTGCAGATTCTAGAGCCCTTGAACTTGGCAGCATTCAAGGTCGCGTCAGCAAAAAATTGGGTAGCCGCAATAATTTTGTTAATGTCTTGATGAAGACGAGCCTCGCTAGGGCCTACCTGGGCTTGCAGCTGCTGAAGCCACAGAATAGTGGTGCGGTTGAAAAAGGAGGCTTAGGACGCCGCCTGGATGGCCCAGGCCGCAGCCAGGTGATTTTTCTTGAATAAAAGATCAAATTTCTTGTCCTCAGGGCAGAGGACTTCTGATGTATCCCCAGTTACATAAGAGGAAGATGATGAGAGAGCTAAAACAGGGCTGTCCACCGGGGGAACCTGCAACATTTGGGAGAACTTGGGAGCTGCAGAGTAATATCTCCTATCTGCCCCGTTCGCTGAGGGGATGGCTGCAGGGCTTGACCATTGTTTTTGCACCACATAGATGAATAATTGTGGGGCCGGAATAAAGAGCTGCTCTGGGGCAGGCTCAGAAAAAAGGCCTTGTGGTTGGCCCTGCTGGACTTCCTGAGCTTCCCTGGGGGTGTCGTCCTCCTTTATGGCTGCTGTGGTTTGTGCCTTGTGAAGTAAGGATTAGTACCAGTTTGGAGGAAAAAGCCCTGTAAAGGCGGGTGTGTCTGGGAATACCCCTTCATCATCTGAAAAATCAGAATGATGTTCATCTTCAAAGGCAAAAACCTCACTGCCTCTGGAAGCGTCAGGTGAATGAGAGCCGGTCAAGCTGGCTGAAGGAGAGCCTTTAACATGGGCAGACTGCTCTGAGACCACTGACCCCGAATGATAACCCTGAAATACACTTGCCATGCGAGAGGCAATGGCCTGGTCAATAAGAATTTGCAGACCTTCGGGTAGGTCTTTAAAAGGGTCAGAGGCAGGCCTAATAGTTAAGGGCTGCCACTGCTGATACATTGCCAGGGTCAGCTTGGTACAGAAGGAGCCAACTGACAAGCAAAACGATTCGGGGCTGGGCCCTGTTCTCCAGGGATCAGCAAGGCTGGACCCCTGGAAGTCTCGCCTGCCTCTTCAGGGGACCAAGCCTGATGCGATGGAGATGGAGCCGGGATCTGAGATTGATGAGAAGGAGTACTGGTATGGGTGCGGGCTTCCCTTGCAGCCAAGTTTAAAGCAGCTTTGGAGATCTGCCTTTCTAAGGACTTGTGTCTCCGTTCAAGGTCTTTGGCCTCTGCCTTAGAAATATGCTTGCGCTTGCAAGAAGCCTTCTTGCCAGTGGAGGTCCCAGCACCTCCCTGTCTGTAGAACAATCCACAATTTTAAAATGCTGTACTCACTGCGACCAAGATGGGGTCTGGAGGTAGATAGGCTCCAAATTCACCCTGTGGCAGACCAAACAGTGGCGGCTGTGCCAGGTGAAAACCAGGTTAGCCAGCACACTCGTGGGTAGGGCAGATGCTGCTCAAGGGGCGGCTTGTCTAGGTCAGACCTAGATCATGCCAGCTCCCAGCGCCAACTGCAGCGGTCGAAGCAAGGCTAGATTGGCAGGCTGTTTACAAGCCACTTGGAGGGTGCAGGAGGACTCCATGCACTGATCCGCTCCTTGTAAACCGCTCGGTGGTGGTAGATTGGCAATTGAGGCCAAGCTGCCTCAAAGCGATTTCCGATGCTCTCGGCGGTGGCAGAGTGGCAAAAAACAGTTTAAACTCTTGTCGCAGCACTTCAAAGGGCTGCCCTACAGCTGATCAGCGGTGAAAGGCTGTGTGGTGGTAGACCGGTGCGCTCCAAAAACAAATGGGTAGACCGGTACAGCCCTGCAAGCAGTTAAAAGCCTGGTAGACCAGTACCTCTGCTAAATCCTAAAGAATTGTTTGGTCAAAAAACTCACTCTGAAATAATCAAACAGACAAAGGCTGAAAGCCAGATCTGCTAGAGATGTTTTTCTCAGGCCAACTGAGTCGAAACTGGGCCTGAGAGGAAGGAATAAGGGGCGTGGTCAAAAAACTAAGTCTCTAAAGACACGACTGTAGCAACCCATGTCTGGACAATGCCACAGCCTCACTGGAGGACAAGGAGTATTTGGTGCTTTTGCTCTCCATTGCTGCTTGCCCTGGCCTATTCTGCCTCTCCAATTCATCTCTATGGGTCTTGACAACAGTGGAAAGGATGTTCTAAATCTGAAATACCAATATCATTTTGAGCTGTGAAACTAAAGCTCCGACACCCGAAGTTCTGGATTGAGAAAAATGTAGCTCATTCCAGAAGATAAGAGATGAGCTACAACTTCAGTCTCGTTCCTTTATCTCTCTTGATTATTTATGAAATTTACCCTTCTAATTCAGGGCTCAATTTTCTCATGAAATTGGGGAAATTGCTGTCTTTGTGTTCTCACGGTCTGTTATACCACATGCGCGAGCAGAGATATATACTAGATAGGAGCCTGAACCATGAGATTTACAGCAGGTACAGAGAGATCTAATACATGTAACAACACAAAAGGGTGTATGGCACATGCTGTCCTTTGGTATCAACATAACACACCTTCAACTCTTCTAAATGTACTTTCATCCTTGGGCATCCATAATTCACAAACTCACAGGCAACATTCCCCTGCATGTATAGCACAAATAAGCACCACTGTTGTCTCTATGCACATATCGCCCCTTGTTTGGGGAGCCGATCTGTCTTTCTCTTTGATTAGTTTATCCCAGGATTCCTGCTTCTTAATTAGCCAGAGGAAGCAGGAAAGCAACTTTTGCTTAATTTTGGGTTTTTTGTTTCGGGCGTCTTTCTTGCGGTGTTTCGCTCCAAGAGGAGCGGCTTGTTGGCTACTCCACTCCCAGCACCTGCTTTCCCACAAACAAAGGCCTTTTGTCTCACCTGCTTTCCCCCTCCTTCTTGACCACTTTATGACCCAGCCAATAGCAACAAGGAGCAGAACTCCTCCAGGTTTGCAACTGGAGTGGGTTGGGGGAGGGAAGAGAGATAGGGGACTTTAGCTGTTATTGTTTGGGGTTGTGGAGTGGAAAGAAGCGAGTTTAACTCCCTCCTGTTCTGAGATTTGAGAACTGCCCAAATTTGTTGCTCTGCTCCTTTCCTGAGCACTGTGTAGGATTTTAGTCCGGCGATCCTGGGAAATATGTACTTTTCTTAAGGGGTGATGTGTGCATAGAGACAAGAGTGGGGCCTATATGTGTTGTACATGGAGGTGAATGTTGCCTGTGAGTTTGTGAATTATGGTGCCCAAGGTGTGTTAGGTTGATAGCAAAGGAGAGTGTGTGCCATGCATGTTTTTGTGTTGTATGTATTGGATCTCTCTGCACCTGCTGGAAATCTCATAGTTCAGGCTCCTGTCTAGAAAATCTCCACTCGTGTATGTGGTATAATAGTCTGTGAGTTCCTAAACCAAGGCAAAGTATGATATTTCCATAAATATACTTGTAGGTGTGGCAAGATGCATGCTTCTGTGGGTGCAAGAGGGACGGTGGTGGAAATAAGAGAGAGAAAGAGGGAGGGGAGAGAGAGAGAGAGAGAGAGAGAGAGAGAGAGAGAGAGAGAGAGAGAGAGAGAGAGAGAGAGAGAGAGATTTTGCATGTGTATTTTATGTATGATTGTTATCTAGGTTGTTTCTCTGGTTTCAAGCCAAACTCTGTCCCACTTTGGAAACACAGCCAGGACTTGCTAAGCACTTCACCCAAGCCCCGGGACAAACTCAATTATGCTTGGATTTCATTTCAGCTGCAGTTTTTCATGCAGAGACCTGCCTAAGGAGAAGAATAGTTCTCAGATATGGCAGGATGAAGGAAGAATCAACTCTGATTAACAGAAGAGGATGGGAGAAAGCTTAAGAGGCATGCTGGGAGTGAGAGTATTTTAATAAGCTTTGCCCTACACGGGCATCAGCAGCAAGGGGAGAGTTAACTGGTGGAATCCTAAGTAGATCAACTGGGCTGACCCATTTCAGATTGAAGGATGGAGGAGGTGGCTCACATTTTTGGTGTTTCTGCTTATAAAGCAGTGGGCCTTTGAAATGCTCTCCATCTGTCACTGAGTCGGCAGAAGACTACGGAATATCAGGATGAAATGGGCTGCCTCCATCGCTGGTCCCTATCCTGTCTCTATTACCGCTGTTCCCAGCCACTTGGCTCACATGACTTCCTTCCAAGGTAATGGGTGAGGAAGCTTAAGAGATTCAATTCACCTTGAAGCTGCCCTTGGACTGTGTTGGAATAAGGGGGGTGGGGAGGAATGCTGCTTTAGCATAGGACATTGCTTAAATTTAAGACCGTGTCATTGCTGGTCTGGAACAAGCTGAAGTTATCAGTATAGGGATAGGGCAGAAACAAGATGCTGCCTGGGTATGTTAAGTGTCATGTTTATTTGCAAGAGGGGAAGAACCTACTCTCTCATACTGCTTCCAATGATTGGAATATTTGTAGGTCACAGAATGAGATGAGCTAGATTTTTTTTCATCTCTGATGCAATAGCTTCTGCACTTTTGATTTTACTGTCCAAAATATCCTTAGATGAGCAATTATAAAGGCAACTCCCTGCTTGCAATTTCAAATAATAAAGTGCATTTTGTTTCCTGTGCAGACCCCAGGTGGACAATAGAGGTGGCGAGAATACAAGGAACAGTATTATAGAGACAATAGCACTTTATTTCTTGTCATTGGTGGGAATGATGGGAACTGTACTTTAACATCGTCTAGTAATCCACGGTTAGGAGAGGCAGTTGGACAATGTAGAGGATTAATGTTAGAGGCAGTGATGATAGCTCTCAAAAATACCAATTGCCAGGGTTAAATATATCAGCCTCGAGTCAATTGCTAGGAATTATTTCCTTCCATGTTGCCAAGAATTCCATGTTCCCATGACTATTCCATAAACTCTAACTGAGATTCCTTATTCCTGGTCAGCCTCTCCCTACCTGATGCTTACTATTCCAGCTGTTATTCCAGTTTTGGTGAGCATCAGGTTGGGGAATATTTCTTCCAGATCTTTTGATTCTGGACATATGGCCTCCTTTACCTGCGTGGCGTATCTGGGGTTGACTTTTGAATTGGCCACCCTAGTTCTGTGCCTTAAAACAAGCAGCAGTTTCAAGAGAAGAACTGGTTTGAATGGTAATCGTTTCTGCTTGTTGAGATAGATTTGGTGAAGCCTTGGTCAAGGAAAGCCTGGCCGCAGCTGCCTGCCTCCTCTGTCTGATTTGCCCCATTTCACTTCGAGGCATGGTCTTTAGTTGCATACTGGGAAGTTGCGGGAGGGAGTGGGGAATGTATGTGTGCATATTGTGGGATGTTTTCATTTCTATCTCTGTTTCTCATTCCTCTCCTCTTTTGGAATGTATTTGTTTCATTCTGAGGTGGCGGTATTGCTTCCCCCTCTCCCGCAAGGCCACCCCCAACCTGTCCTTTTTCTGCATGCACCCTTCTTCCTCCTCTTCATGCTTGTCCCACTTTTAAGCATCTTTAATTGGCTGGGCTTTCTGAAGCCTATTATGAATAGTTGGGAGAAGGGAGGGCAGCCTGCTCGTGGCGGGGGAAGGATTGTTTGGGAGGGGAAGGAGGAAGAAGGTGGCTGGGCATTGCTGCATCTGGTCAGTTGCTAGCATCTTTCCTTTTCCGAATATGCAAGGGAGTGTGTGGATGAGGAGAAGTCACGCAAAAAAAGGCCACGAGCAGTCCTTGGACCAGTTAAACAGCTTGTACACCTGTTCCCTGCCTCTCTCAAACCTCAAGCCCAATATGAATTGAGATAGTTAGAAGTAACCATGTATCTGACTGCTTAGCTATTCAATCCTCCCTAGATATTGTCACCAAGGTTCAGTGACCTCAATATTTGAAGGGGGGGCGGTTGTTGTTTCATCTCCTCCCCTGAATTTATGAAATACTTCCTTTGCCTGCAATGACATTGGAGGCTGAGAGTGGCCAAGGACCACCCTACCCCAAAGGCTACCTTTCCCATAACCAGGTTATTTGTGGAAGTTAGAGAGTCATCTCCTTATCAGGTAGTTCCCAAAAATACCCAGATAGACACAAAATATATTGTTCCAATCTTCCCTAGTCTAACATTCCGTCCAGAGGTGTTGGGGAATGACATCACCCAGAATTCCCAGTCAACACGATGAAAGATTTATTTACCTAGCAGTCCCATATCCCCAAGGTGCTTTTTCAAGAGGCAACTAGACTTTCTGTCCATTTACCTCTTGAAAACATACCTTTGGGACAATCATGACCTGGATGACTGAGAATCTCCGTAAACATTTAGCAGTCCCATAATATTTGAGTCATTCTGATATTACAGAAAAGAAGGCATGTTGGTTCTCTTGCCTTGCCTGTTCTCATAAGATGTATAGCAATTGCAGGAGGCAGGATGACATGGGAGAAATTGTGTAGGATAGAGAAGGATCTTTCCTCTGGAGTAGTGCTGTCCATAACTCTTTTTTGCTCCCTAGCAGCATTGCAATAAATACAATAATGTTGGGGGATCCCATTGCTAGTCTATTGGACACACTGACGTTTGATCATGTGTTTGATCAATAGAGATACCTCAGTGATTCCTGCTAGAAACTGCTACTGCAAAGCTTGAAATCTGTTTTTTTCTTAAAAAAAAAAAAGAAGAAGAAGAATGGATTCATTAATGATTGCCTGTTTCTTATGTCGGATTAACAAGGTTCAGAAGAAGACCAGAAAGCTGCCTAAGGCAGATGCATCCACTCTGTATAAAGCTTGGAGTGGCTTGCTTGTCAGAGAGGTGGGATATTTGTCTCATGTATCACAATTGTGTGTACAGTTTTGTACTGCTGCTACATGTGACGCTTCGTTTGAGTTTTGCATATTTTTAAAAGAGTTTTCATATATATTTTTATTAAACAAAAACTAAAGATTGTGAAAGGATCTAACACATGAATTCATCTTCTAGAAGAAAGGAAGGTGCTACACTGACCGTAAATTCAGGTTGTTCTCAGGTCAAAATCAATGGGGAATAAATCCTGGTAGCTTTTTGGACTTTTTAAAATATCTACACTGATTGGGATCTGAATTGGGATGTTTGACATTATGGGCAAGTGAAATAAAGACATACATTGTTCACTAGATATAATTAGCTCTGGAATTTTAAGTGATTTTTTTTTTCAAAACCTTGCATTATTGTGGGGATCTTTAGAAGAATGGATATCTCTATTGAGGTATAGTTAATAACAGTAATTTGTTAAATTTATATCCTGCCCAACACCCAGCAACTCAGAATGGTTTAGAAATCATTAAACCACTAAAAATAAGTAATAATGTAAGAAACACAGAATAAAGAAACAGACATAGAGATGTAAAGATGTAGATATACATATAGATATACATATAGATTGTACATATAGCTATAAATATAAAATGAATGAAATTTGCCAAGTTCTTGCACAATTGGCCTATACCTACTTATGCTGTATTTGTATTTTATTGGTCTGGTCTGGGGCCATAAGTAAACAAATAATTTTCCTCTGATAGGAATTTTTGAAAGCTTTAATATTTAAAGAGCGAAATGGTGAATATTTTTCATCCCTACATTTCTGCTTTAGTTTTCTTTTTCTGGGTTTTCACATTGTAATAGCAGAAATTATAATGTCTTTTAACATTCTACACACACACACATACACACACACACACACTTTTTTTTTTTTTGCTACCTTTTCATTTCTTATGCTTTTTGTTGGTTCAGGGGTGGGAGGACAATAAGTGAAGTAAAAGCTTTGTTGTTTTTGCTTTGAACATTCCATTTTTTGCTACCGATACATATTTCTTAAGTAGGGGGAGACAGACTTAATTTCAACTTTTGAAACTATCCAATTTGGTATAGTATCTAGCATTCCAAATTCCTTTTACAAAACAGTCCTATTTCATACCGTATTTTCCGGCGTATAAGACGACTGGGCGTATAAGACGACCCCCAACTTTTCCTGTTAAAATATAGGGTTTGGACTATACTCGCCATATAAGACTACCCCTCTTCCAATGCACACCAAATAAAAATTAAAAAACATCAACTGGCTCACCTACAATGTAAAAGCAGCTGTGCTAGACCCAAAATGGCCCCTGCAACAAGCAGGAAACTCATACAGCCACAAAAAGCCCCCCCAAAAAACTTTCACACTCTAAACACACACAACACAACACAACTGGCTCACCCACAATGTAAAAGCAGCTGTGCTAATCCCAAAATGGCCCCTGCAACAAGCAGGAACCTCACACAGCCACAAAAAGCCCCCCCAAAAAAACTTTCACATTCTAAACACACACAACACAACACAACTGGCTCACCCACAATGTAAAAGCAGCTGTGCTAGACCCAAAATGGCCCCTGCAACAAGCAGGAACTTCACACAGCCACAAAAAGTCCAAAAAACCAACTTTCACACTTTACACACACAAAATTCCACATACAGCTTTGTGAGATTTTGTGTGTGTGTATAGTTAGAGTGAAACACTACAGAAACACACTAAATCTCAGAAAGCTGCACAAATATTATTTTATTTTATTTTATTTTTATTTTTATATGAAAGCTAAATTTAAAACTTCCTAAACTTTAAATGGCTAGGTCTAAAAAAGAACAACTAAAAAAACCCCAATTGACTATTTTTTTTAAAGCTCCCAAAGGGGGAAAAAACTTACCCAATAGAACAGGGGTCTCCAACCTTGGCAACTTCAAGACTTGTAGACTTCAACTGCCAGAATTCCTCAGCCAGCTTTGCTTTGCTGGCTGAGGAATTCTGGGAGTTGAAGTCCACAACTCCCTGCTTGCTTGATTGCAGGCAGGGAGTTGCTTGCTGATGGAATAGATTCAGGCAAGCGAAGCAAGGCAAGCGTTGCGACTAGCAGCTGAGGTAAGCAAGCTGGAGGGGGAAAACTTTTTTCTTTTTACATGGCTCTGGCGATCCCAGCTGAGTTGCAGGGAACTCAGCTGGGATCGTCAGAGCTTGGATCGTCAGAGTAAAAGGGAAAAAACTTTTTTTCCTTTCACATGGTTTCTGGCGATCCCAGCTGAGTTGCAGGGAACTCAGCTGGGATCGCCAGAGCCATTTAAGGCTCGTCAGAGCCTTTCGGGCTGGTCTGCCTGGTTACAGGAGAACAACACCCGGCGTATAAAACGACCCCCGACTTTTGAGAAGATTTTCATGTGTTAAAAAAAGTCATCTTATACGCCGGAAAATACGGTAAATATTTTTTTTCTTTCTCCATGGAAAAAATGTAGCGAATGTGTTAGTGGGTACAAAAAAGAAAGAACATTAAAAAGAACATGGCCAAGAAGTGGAGTGCTACGAGTTTAGTGGTTAATTTTAAAAATAAGAGATATTGATCATCAAACTTCCTTGAAAGCTACTCTCTTTCTTGCCTGTAATCCAAGATATGACAGATGTTGCTCTTCATCAAAAGCCACTTTCCATTGTGCTTTCTGCTTTCCTTGTGTTCCAGAATTTGTATCTCTCTCAACGTTCTTCTTCTAAATTGGCTGGAGCTGGTTTTCTTATGCAACAAGGCAGGCTAACCTTTATCTAGTGATGCCATGTAGGTTGGTGGGAAATAATGTAAAAATCAGAGTTGGTACCAGTGATACAGCAAACATAGTTAAAATGTTGACTCCATTTGGAGTACTGTGGGGGACGGACACTGGTGTTTTTTTTCAGTGTGACAAATGTCTTGAGACTTTTCAAATATTTAGTTTTAAGCTGTCCGCTGCTTAAATTTAATTTTTTAGTGAATTTTCAAGAAGGTGAGAGTTATTACCTGGAGCCTTAATTTTTAAACTGATCTTGTAACATGTCTATGAAGATTCTCAGTCATCCAGGTCATCGTTGCCCAAAAGGCAAGTGGACTTTGTTTTTCCATGAAGATGTTTTGCTTCTCATTCAAGAAGCTTCCTCAATCTTCAGTTCTGGCTGAAGAAGCTTCCTAGATGAGAAGCTAAACATCTTTATGGAAAAAACAAAGTCCACTTGCCTTTTGAAAAGGCACCTTTGGGATGATCTCATAACAGTTTCTTAAAATTTAGGCAGTTTCCAAAAAGAAGGAGAACATTTCTATGTGAATTGTTTTGAAAGGACTTTCTGGATTCAAGAACTAGAGACCTGGTGAGATGTGATGGATTGTTTTAGCCAGCTTCAGTATCTAGAAGAGATTGGCATCTTGTGATTGCCCAAGCATTAGAGGCTCTGCCCAAATGATAAAATTATGCCAAAAACCAGTAAAACAAATAATATCCTATGTGGGTGTGAGGATGCCTTGAAGGGAGTTATCCTCATCAGATCCTGAGATACTTCCAAACGAGTCATAAAGTGTCCTCCCTCAGAATGTGATGAAGCCAAGATCAGCTTTCATTTCAATTATTTTGTTTTTTCATTGCTACATATCTTTCTTTTCATTATTGGGCGGGAAGATCCTCTGTTTGAAAATATTCCCAACATTCCATGAATTGGTTACCTCAGACAACAGATTCAGGGCCCTATTACAGAAGGATAATAGATTGCAAGATTCTTTTGTGGAAGATGCCCTGAGCCTTAATATTGATTTCGTTTAGGCTTTGCGAAGTAATTATCTCTTCTGCATCTGAGTAGATAGGAAAGGCCTGTTTGGCATTCCAACCTAACAGGTAGCAAGAAAATGATGTAAACCAATTCTGGTCCTGAAAGATACAGAGAAGTTTAAAAATGTCAAATTAAAGGCACTGGTTGCTGAGAGTGAGAACAGTATCCCATTTCTAGCATCAGATTTCTTAAAGACAAAACCTCAAAATTGCCTGGCAGTTTTCTAATTACAGAACCTTGTTGAAAAGCGGTCTGCTTTGCCTTCCTGACTGTACACAAACCCAAATACACACACACACCCTGCTGTTGACACCCACACAGCATAGAGTGCCATCTTTTATTGATGTTCTGCTTGGCTTCGTTGAAAGGAAAACATGTTTGTAGTAACATAGGCAGATGGCTGTGTTTTTTTCCCTTCTGCTTTTGGTTGGCATGATGGATCAAATCTCAAACTCCTCCACCTTCATATTTAGGGAGATTCCTCTTGCAAAGCTTCTTGCCAAACCATTTGTGATAGTGGGCGGCAGACTTCTCTGTTCGTTTTTACAGTTATGCTTCATTGGCCTACTCTGTAGAGGATCATCCACAAACGATTTGTTGGGAACATCTCCCTACATTTGGAAAATACTCAGAGGATTAATTTATGCTGTGGTGACAGGACCATATATATCAATACCAAACTGAAGTTGCAATACCCAGTCCATACTAGGTGAAAGAGGAGATATTCTTGGTGAAATCATGAAATATGCAATAGATTTGTGCTATGGAAATGGTTTTCTCCGTGCTTTTTTCTCAGTGACTTATGTTTGGCTTCTAAGTCTAGTTTACAACTCTAGGATTTCCTAATCAGATCCCAGTTTGCTTAGTTTTATAAGATCAACTATGGTTGTCTGGGGATTCCTCAAGGACTAGGCAGAGAAATCATATCATGTATGTATTGAATCTCTTTCAAAACAATGCTTGAAATGCAATTTTAAACATATTTAATAGGGAATAATTCAAATTTTCAAAGTAAATCCAGAAAATTGGGCTGTTAATCTCTATGTTTATGATTATAGAAACTATAATTTGGGGTGCTTTAGTTTTTTTAGAAACCTGATCTCCCACAGCAGAGATTTCAAACCCAGCTGGAGATCCTGTGGCAGTCAGAGAACTATAGGACATTCGTTCCTTCTCCTTTACTTTCAACATCCATGTTCTATATTTTATTTTATTTATTAGGTTTATATAGCTGTATGCTATGGGAAACAATGGAGAAAGAGGAACCCAAAGCCCATTGAATTGGGGAGAGACATGAAGCAACCCTGCCTGCTATACATACACTCTTCTCACTACTTCAGAAAATTTGGCAGGACAGACAAGTTCAACGCTACCATTATTATTCTATCATTTGAATAGCTTGAATTCAAGATGGATGGGACCATTGGGGGCTTAATTTGGGGAAAATCAGAGTGTGAAGCAGAAAATTAAGACCGAGTAGGAAGGTATGGTTCTGAAAACTGATCTTCATTTCTTAGCGATGCTAACTGAAAAATAAAATGTTGGAAGCACTAGGCACAAGCCTTTGGTCCCTCAGCTGATATATTTGTGTATATGTGGGTGGCTTGAAATCTTGAAAGGTCTTGATCTCTCTCTCTCTCCCTCTCTCTCTCTCTCTCTCTCTCTCTCTCTCTCTCTCTCCTCTTCTAGAGAGATCCTCTAGCTCCCATTCTGGAATCTTGCCATTCTCCTGCTAGTTAAAAGTGGATGGTAAGCCACATTAAGCCCTCACACTATCCTAGTCCTCCCAAGCAATTATGCCAGGGTCAGGCCAGGCACAGCAAGGACACCGAGAGACTTCAGGGCAACAGGTTTTCTATGCTGACTTGGAAGAAAGGGTGATCAGGTGTTATTTTAGAGAGGCATGATCCTGTTTTTTACCTGAATACAAATGATTACAGGGGGAGAACTCTCTGGCTGGAAAGGTTAATCGACTCTGCTTCTTCCCCATGAAGAACACAACAGAAGAGGCAGGTGGACGATGGGTCTTCAGATCCCTGCGGTTGGCTCCTTTGAATTGAATTGAACCACCTCCCCAAATCTGCCTTTTTTAAAAAAAAAAACAACAATCTCCATTGTTGCTAGTCGTTTGGGGGTGTCAATGGGGGTGTTCCGGGGGTGAGACATTCCCTCTGTCTCCCCACCTCCAGTCCCTGCAGAGAAGGCAGAAAACCATTTTACTCATAAGCAGAGTGGGAAAAAAATCAATGATTTTTTTAAAAAAATCAAAAAAATTGGATTTTTTTTATTTAAATCAGATTTTTTTTTAATTTAAATCGGATTTTTTGATTTAAATCAGAATTTTTTTATTTTTATTGAATTTATTTTAATAAAAAACTTTTGGGGTAAAAATCTATCGTAAGATAGTTTTCTATTTAAGATACATAAATAATTTAGTTTATTCAGCATGAAATGGAGCTCAGTTATGTAGCACAAGGCTGTATATTCTGCAACACTGGGACTATCGGTGAGTCAACAGCAGGTCAAAGGAGTAGCAGAGATGACAGTTGCTCTTTAAAAATGATGATTGAAATCGACTCGATTTAAATCAAGTCTTTTTACTAGTGATTTAAATCATGATTTAAATCATGATTTAAATTGACTAGATTTAAATCAAATCCACCCTGCTCATAAGCTTTGTAAGGACCCTAAATAGTGGCATCAGGTCAGCCATGCAGCCGAAGTGAGAACAGTGCATTTTGCCCATAGTCGAGTGAGAATGTGAGGAGATGGGGTGGGGTGGGGAGAGGAGGATGTCACTTGCTAGCCATCAAATGTAGCAGCAGCAGAACAAGCATGAGGAAGAAGATTTGATGACCTCTCTTCCCCTTGATCTCCCTCTATCAGCCCGCTTTCAGACAAGTATTACAACTTGGGTGGACATCTAAGTGACAGGCTTGTCCGTTCTCAGCCTTTTTCGTTGTTGTTTTAAAAAAATCTTCCTTGTTCATTCTAATGTCTTTTAATGCACAGTCAGAATGACCTAGAATATCGCCATTCTCCAAAGGGATAGTTATTCCATGGCAATTTCGTGGGTTTTATGTTTTACTTCAATGCTGGCCGAGGACCAAAATGAAGATTGATTTTACCTGTCATCCTCTTTAATTTTGTTGGTATTGTGGGAAGGCAGCTTCAAATGTAGTAACACTCATCAATCTTCCCCCTTGTGCTTTTCTTCATTTATTCCCCCAAAGGCATACAAATATTTCTATATACCTATCTACCATTTCTGTATACATTTTTCTTTATACAGGAATTCGTATTGACCCAGTGTCCTCTGAGGAGAAATATGATAAATATTTAGATCATAATAAGCCAAATATGACTTGATTACCAATAAATAATTATGAGTAACTGACAATGTATAATTAGACATAGAAGAAATTTCAGTGAGAATGAATTATTAAAAAATGAGGAAATATGAAGACTTTCAAATAAGGATCCAATGAATGTGGAAAAAAGAAAGCAGTTGTGATGCCAATAATGGCTGATACATTAGCTGTCGTACCAAAAATCTGTAAAGCACAACAGAAATGGACAAAATCTCCACATACTAATGACCAAAAAATTGCACATATACATTATGATGATATCTTGAGGTATCTTAGATCCTTGTCAAAATTCAGTCAGAACTATCTGGTAGACCATGTAAATAACTTCATTAATAGCAGAGAGCTTCCAGTGTGTCCCTATGATAAACCAATGTACCTCAAGAATAAAGAGACACAATGCAGTTAAAAATGGCATTCAAATGTAGGTTTTGGGCTGTTGGAATCCCTCCAGAATAAGGAGAGATTGCAAGATTACCCATATGTACTCCAGACAACTGTTTATGAGCAGACAGCAAGAACTGCATTTTTGCAGTTGGCTTATCAACTGGGAGTTCTGGGATTAGATCATGCTTATAGTCACTACTGTCATCTATACAGACTCTAAATTTGACTAAGGCTCATTTCTTAATCACTTTGGATTTAATTGTGTTGTTCTTAAAGATCAAGAAGCTTTAGCTTGGGAAGTTTTCTTCAATCTGTTAAAAAAAGTTTAACTACAACTTTAAAGATTTGTATTAAAGATTGTGAGGGGAAGGAATATATAGCAAAAGTATGACTAATGTTGGTTTTTAGAAATGGGTTTGATTTAAGATTTGGTTAATTGAAAGAAAACTTTCTTTTGGGAAATGTTTATATTTCAAAATAACTGATAAGATGACTTTGAAGGTTGGACACTAGAGGGCACCACATGGCTATTTTAAAGGAGAGATTTGATAAATGAGCACAGGACATTTTAAAATTATTTACCTTTACAAAAGAATCAGGAAATGTTTCTAAAGAGGATCACTGAGAGAGGAGACAAAGAGACTCTGAGAAAGCAAATGTTACCACTTTTTTTGATGAATCCAAAAATACTTGGGAGAAAGAAGAAGGAGTATAAAACTGGTTTATTTGATCAAGGCTAAAATAATGGGGTGATATTTCTAATAATGTTCAATGGTTTTTTTACTGGGGGTGACTGATGATGTCTTAATGATTTTGTTTATTTAAAGAGAGAAAATGAGGGGATATGTTTAAATAGAAATGTAAATATAAATATAAAAGGGAGGATTTGAATTGGGTTTACTAGCTACAGTTTGTAATAGTTACAGTATGTTGTTATTTCTGATAATAGATTTGCTGATTAATATGAAGAAATGAGGTTTTAGAGATAGTTTTTTTAGAGAATGGAATAAATTATGAGGATGAAAAGATATTTGGTTTTACTTTAAGAAATAACGATAAGTTAATGTTGATTATACTTGCTGAGGATGAAGAGTGAGGCTTGTTTTCCTCCTTTTTCTTTCCTCTCCCCTTTTTTATTTTTCTGTTCTCTAAAAAACTTAAAAAAATATATATTTCTATACTATGTAGATAGTATTAGTCTTATCTGTGTAAACTTCCATAGAATTATTAGAGGAAAAAATAGTAGTAATAATAATGCTTCCAGGTTGTAGTTTTAAATTTTTAGAAGAGTCTTTTTTCCGTGGATATAGAAAGAGGAGCTGTCTGCTTGCACACAAGATTCTTTACAACATTGCTCAAACTTTTTGTGGAATGCAGAGGTGGAAGGAAGGAAGGAAGGAAGGAAGGAAGGAAGGAAGGAAGGAAGGAAGGAAGGAAGGAAGGAAAAGAAAGGAAGGGAAGGAAGGAAAAGGAAGGAAGGAAGAAAAGGAAGGAAGGAAAGGCAGGCAGGCAGGCAGGAAGGAAGGACAATCCGTGAGGCAGCCCTGACCTGCAAGCAGATTATGCCTTAGCCATCGCTCTCTCAGGACAATTCCTTCAGGTATTAATCTGCTTTAACTGACGTCAGGAATCCTATTATTAAAGGTTTTGTTGCAAATGCCAGCCTTTTCAAGTGCAGAACACTAGAGTGTTAATTAATATTACAACAGGAGAATGACTAACAATCTCAATATTTGGAGTGCCTGCTGCTGGTGGTGGTGGTATTTTCCCTAAAGTGTGTGTGTGTGTGTGTGTGTGTGTGTGTGTGTGTCATGTGAAATGCATGCATGCATGGTCTCAATTATCACTGTGTTTGCTGGAAGTGTGGTAGAATGGAATAAGAGCCTAGAGTGGGCAGGACAAGTATGTAGAAATCGACCTGTCCTG
Organism: Arizona elegans; assembly: GCA_022577455.1. Taxonomy (NCBI): domain Eukaryota; kingdom Metazoa; phylum Chordata; class Lepidosauria; order Squamata; family Colubridae; genus Arizona; species Arizona elegans. The sequence continues at coordinate 21,038,306 of JAKOOJ010000003.1, forward strand.
TCATAATCTGCCCATTGATCTAGAAGGGACAGAAGTTGTTGTATGAGTGGAAGCAGCAGCATGACAAGAAGAAAAGGAAAAGCAACAACATTTACTTATTATTTATTTATTAGTCATATTTCTATGCCGCCCACTCTCCGAGGACTCTGGGTGGCTTACACCAAAGACAATATATTAAATAGCATATTGCCCCCTAACAATCTGGGTCCTCATTTTACCCACCTCGGAAGGATGGAAGGCTGAGTCAACCTTGAGCCAGTGAGATTTGATCCGCTGATCTGCTGAACTAGCAGTCAGCTGAAGTAGCTGCAGTATTGCACTCTTAACCACTGTGCCATCTCAGCACGTGGTGTTGCAAGGAGGCTCACATCTGAAATGTTTACTGTAAACCTTCTGGTACTCAGTTTCTCAAAAGACCCAGTGATGTAATATTGCATGCTTTGCTTTCAGTAGTCAGGACAGCAAAAGGAAATGTGTGTCTTCTTAGGGAAGATGGTACAGAGGAAGTAGGACCTGATCTCCTGGGTTGTCAACTCAGTGCATGAAAAATGTGGTTTAGACTTATGGCTGTTCTGCTGTGTAGTGTTTTCAGGTTGATTTGTGATCAAAAATCTTGAGAACCCCACTAATGTTCGAGATTAGGGAGACCAATGCACCTTGTAAAAGCCTGCATGACCACAGGCATGAGACCAGCAGAGATACAAAGAAATAGCCAACTTTCCTGATATTTATTGTTCACCTGCATTACTGCAGCTTAGACCTGGTGGTCCCGTTTGAGATTCCAAGTACTGTTTTCTCTCCTAGAAATACTCTTGCTCCTTTAGAATCCTCATGAAGACTATCAGCTTAGGGAAGGGGAAGTGGTGAAAAACGTTGTTATCCTTTCTGTAGATTTTGAATGGATTCAGCTTTCCAACTGCTTCAGCACAGTAGCTATTGAGCCAAGCAATCCATACCTTGCAGTGTTTTTGCTCTGTTTCTAGAATTTAACATTTGCTCTGTTTCTAGTGCCTAAATTAGCTAAAATCCGCTGCAATTTCTTGGCAGTAGCAGAAAAGCACAAAATGGCACATGATTCTGGTTTTGTTTTAATGCTCCTTAATCAGGGGAAGCTAAATAATTATAAAATATTTCTGAGAGCTAAAGCATCACCTTCTCTGATCAAAGTACATTATTTTGGCATCTCGGGCAGACCGATCTCACAAACCGCAGTCCTCTTTTCCGATAGTAAAGATACAATTGTCATCAACAGCAGCAGCAACAATAATTTTCTGTGTTTTCATGGCTCCTGTGAGGCTGCCACTTTGCTCTGCCCAGTAATTGAGGTGGCTCTCTCTCACACCTGTAGTGATTTGTGGCAATTTCATATAATGAGTAGCAGAGGAGGAAGAGAAGGAAAGAGGGCAATTCTCAGAAGGCAGCAGAGAGTGAGGAATGGACTGAGAGTTATTGAGGTGGCAGTGCTTGGAAGGAGAGATTCAGTGTAGTCAAGAACCTCAAAGCAATGTTTCCCAACCTTGGTAACTTAGATAGGTGGATTTCATCTCCCAGGATTGGCTGGCTAGGGAATTCCAGGAGTTGAAGTTCACCTATCTTAAAGTTGTAAAGTTGGGGAACACTGCCATAGGATATGACTTCTCTTTGCCAACTACACCCAGTCTTGGCGATTGCTCTAATATGTATGTGATATATCAACCAACCAACAGAGATTATACCCTGTTTCCCCTAAAATAAGATATCCCCTGATAATAAGCCCAATCGGGCTTTTGAATGCATGGCAATAAGGCCAAGCGCTTATTTCATGGTTCAAACAAATATAAGATGGGGTCTTATTTTCGGGAAACACGGTACTTTTAATTGATACACCGCCTGGCTTGTCATTCATATATTTTACGCATGTAAATAAATGTACAGCCTCTGCAAGATCCCTTCTTCTCAAAAGAAGAGTTCACAGTTCAGCAATGCTGTAATTGTGTGATGTTTAGCCAGCATTCTTCAATCAAAATATTTTAGTGGGTTAAGCATAGTGTCTTTGACAAAGGAATTTTCTGAAATGCTTTTACTGTACACAATAAAGATGTTTCTTTCTGGCACTCCTCCTCTCCTCTTCACCCCAACTTACTTTTGTTTTTTCATACCCTGCCTTCTTTTTTCCCCCTACCACTTTGCTATTCGGCAAGCTTTTTTTAAGGAACAGATAGAGATGGGTCCTTGCATGCACACCTAAAGCCACATTGTCCATATCAGTATCATGATGGCAGTAAATGTTTACCTGCATATTTTGTTCAGTTGATGTTGAGTCTTCGGTATTTTCATCCTTTCCGCCACTTTGCTTAGTTTTAAACACTTTATGCATCAATATTTCTTACAGTTTGGTGGACACAGTAATCTGGGACTGATATTTATTTCTTTTTAAACTTCATTTACAAACTTGGGTGAGAGGCAATCCAAATTCCGATTCCAGAAAAATTAAATTCTGTAGTTGAATAAATTAACCCATGGAAATACATCTATCCTACCCTGCATAACTAATTTATTTTAATTGTCTGATCATCTAAGAGAAAGAAATCTGGGCAGGCGTTAAGGACTAGTTCCTTATTATAAAGTATACTCATGCTTTAGGATAGAATAGAATAAGAGAGTTGGAAGGAACCTTGGAGGTCTCCTAGTCCAACCCCCTGCCCAGGCAGGAAACCCTACATCACTTCAGACAAATGGTTATCCAACATCTTCTTAAAAACTTCCAGTGTTGGAGCATATACAACTTCTGGAGGCAAGTTGTTCCACTGATTAATTGTTCTAACTGTCAGGAAATTTCTCCTTAGTTCTAAGTTGCTTCTCTTCTTGATTAGTTTCCACCTATTGCTTCTTGTACTCCTTATACTATCAAGTATATAATGACAACCATAAGAGCTAGTAATTGGCTTTTTAAGGAGCTGTAAAGTTCTTCCTCTCCATTCTTCATCTTAACATCCTTGTCAATTTCACTTCTTAATGAACCTGCTTTCCACATTTGCTGTGGAGAATGGGAGAAAGGGCATACCCATTTCATCACCTTCTGCAGTCTTTTCCTTGGGAGCTAGATAACCAGCAATTACCAAAACATAGTTACTTAGGCAAACAAAGAGAGAAAGAATACCCTTTTCCAGTAGTTGTTTGAAAACACAACACACAGCTACTGCACATTATACTGAATTCTCCCCAGTTCCTCAGAGGAAATTAGGGGCACACCATGTGCTATAGGAAATAGGCTTTTTCGCTGGCATAAAATGTCGTGGTAAACATCTATGGCTGGCCTGCTTTTTTTTTGATAGAAGAACGTTTTCTTAATAGACACAAGTTTCATTTCTTTTCTAATTTGGGGAGTTTTGTTTGAAGAAAGACTGCATTTGTGGAGCAGCAACCGTTGAAGGCACGCGAACATACTCTTTTTGAGTGCAAATTGTACTCTGCCGAAGGGGCTGCTCATTTAGATATATTTAAAAACTAAAAAACACTGTTGAATGGGACAACTCACCGCAGCCAATTCACTGTGACCAACACACCACAGACATCTTGCCACAGTCAATTTATCATGGCCAACTATCGGCAGCCAATTCACCTCAGGACAACTTGCCCTGGCCAACTCTCCACAGGACAACTCTCCACAGGACAATTCAACAATTCAATTCAATTATTTGAAATAATTAAAACATTGTTTTAATTTTTGTCATTCACATTTCATTTTGTCCCTCCTTTGGCATCCTTTCTTTAATGATTCTATTTCACCATTTCTTCGAGATTAGTGTAACTCTTGTCCCGTGGCAAGTTATCCCATAGTGAGTTGGCCTTGACGAGTTGGGTGTGGCAACTTAGTTGTGGTGAATTGTCCTAGGCCCAAAATACTGGGGCGCTTAGGAGAAACTGTTTTCTTTTTGCAGGGAACAAACCTGCATATCACTAGTAAGACTGTACTCTTTATACCAAAGAGTTTCCAAGGGGATGGAATACTTAGATCAGATTGGGCTTAACTGTAGGGTTGACGTCTTACTATAAAACATGTTATATTCTTTTCTTTATATCTACTTGTATATTTGAATTAGTTGAATATTTTTGATATTGCCAAATGACTAAATGTTCTATTATTCTAGTCAATAGACAGCTTTCTCCAAAGCCCAGACTTACTGTAACTTATGTAGTATTGAGGGTTTGGTGATGGAGCTTTCAGGTAATTTTGATTTCTGGGAGTCAAAGCAGGCGCCCACAAAACCGGAATCACAAGACTTTTTGTGTTTTGAGCAATGTCTGCCTGGAGCCTCATGAGTCACATATTGACATGATAAGGACTATGTTCAGAAACCCAGATATGATTAAGGCAGACAGTGCATATCTTGAAGCCTGAAGGTGCCATTCTCATGTTTATTCTTCTCCTAGTACAGGGGTCAGCAACCTGTGGCTCCGGAGCCACATGCGGCTCTTTGGGGCCTCTGCTGTGGCTCCCTGTCGGGTGATCCCATCACTGGCCAGCCCCACCTCTTGCGCTCCCCTCCCAGTCACTCCTCGCCTGGCCTGAGAAGGTAAGGGTGATGGCGGGGGATGGAGAAATGGCCAGGGCAGATACAGAGAGAGAGGGAGAGAGAGAGACATAGAGAGATAGAGAGAGAGAGGAAGAGAGAGGGGGAAGGGAGGGGAGAGAGAGATATGTCAAAAGGGTTTTGTGGTTCCCGGTGTTTTTTAACAACTGGTTCTCTGCCCTAATGACCAGCTGGATAGGCGTGGCTAGGGGGGGTCATGTGACTGGTGGAAGTGACTGACATCAAGTTGGCTACGCCCACCCAGGTTTTGTGGCTCCTGGTGTTTTCTTTTCTGTGGGAAACAGATCCAAATGGGTCTTTGAGTGCTTAAAGTTGCAGACTCCTGTCCTAGTAGGTTGGCATTTATGCATTTGTGCAGTTACTTCTTTCCTGTGGGATTTGCTCACTGATGTATGTACATTTTCTTAATACTTGTTAAAATTCTCATTGTTTTACCTTTTGGCTTACATATATAGTAACTAAGATGGTGGTATCACTGGTGGTGGTTGATCCTGGAGCTTGATCACATGCAGTTGGTATTCAGAAATAGAATTCCAATCCTTGTTGAGTCATAAAACCCAATCAAATCAGTTGCTGTCTTTTGAGTGAACCTTCATTGAAGTTTTGGTGAAAGTAAATGGACTTATCTCTTCTGTGCACTGAAAGAAGAGAAGTAGCAAAACCATTTGCTTTCTCCAACCGGGTACTCCATATTCATGGACTGAACATTTTCACTGCTTTTCAGACACACTGGCCTTCCTGTATCAGTTCCACCTTTCCCCACTGTGATCATAGGGACTAGGAAGACATTTAAATCTTACGCAATTAATCAAATTAACATGGTGCATTTAAAAAACTAAGTGACTTCAAAAATCTATTGCATTTTATTCAGTTAAATGCCATTAAGTTCAGTTTGGTAATTTACATAAGTGTTTAATATCAATTATCCAAACAATGAAAACGAATTGTGTGGTTGCATACAGGGAATGATGGACAAACCAGCTCCCTGAATTGATCATCATACTGAATTCAACATGGTTTTCTAACTGCAGATCTGAAGTTTTGAGGACCAGGGGTCAGTTTGAAATGTTTATCCCTATAGGCAATTATTCCATCATGTTACAGCTGATAACTCAGATCCGTATTCAATCCCAAATCCTGATCTCTTGTTCTTTGGACCTCACCTGCCTTCCAAACCCCCCTTACTGGAGGGCAACCTGCTTATGCTTCTCCTTGTCTCTCTTTGCCTAGGCAGCCTGAGCCGGGCAGGCCCAATTCCTGCAATCCTGCGCCCGCCGCCGGCCATGATGCAGCCACCCCTGGATCTCAAGCCCTTCCTCTCGTTCCCCATGGAGGCGCAGCCAGCCATGGGTCTCTTTCCAGGTTTCAACACGGTAAGGCCGTGGCTGCTTCCGTCCCAGGAGGTGCAGGCTCGGGTAGGACTGTTTGTATAACTCCTCCTACTCTTCTCCTTCTCTTCCTCTGTCCCCACCTGGGTTCTCTGGATACCTGGCCCCTGGGAATGCCAGGTGAGGCACCCAGAGTCTGTCATCTGTGGGCGGGTTGGTTTTCAAAGAGGTTCCTTAACCCTGGAATCATCTCAGCTCTTGAGTGTGGTTCCTGGTTTATTTGCCTTTCTTAAGCTGGTGCCTCTAGCCATGCTTGCAAGGAATCATAGGAATTACAGTCTGCTTCCTACCCATCTAGACAAACCCTCATCTGGATGCTTCATTGCATGCTCCTGTCAGCTTGACTCAAGGATGCTTCGCCCATTTTATCAGGATAGCAACTGCTTTCTGAAAGTATCGTACCTGCGGTCCAGCACAGATCTCTCTGCTCTTAAGAGGGTGTTGAGATTTTTCCCATTTAGATCAGAGGTGGGCTTTGAGTAACCCTCAACATTTGCATTGCGGCTTTCATCATCCTTCCCTATTGGGTGTGCTAGTTAGGCCTGTGTGAAATTGGCATTCAGAAATATCTGAAGGGGTTCTCCAGCCTCATTTAGGGCTTCCTGGCTCTTCAGACCCTGGTGGAGAATGTAGTCTTGCTTGCCACACCAGGAAAGAATGAATAGCTGGTGGACAAAACCAATTGGTGGTGAATGTTGGACCAGCTCGAAGCAAGCTTAGCATATACAGGTTTTGGAGATTAGCTGCGGAGCTTGAGTGCCTCTGATGACTTCAGCCCTTACATGTTGACAGCTACGTATCCTATAATCAGTCCATGGGTGCTTCTGAATCACTACCGTGTTAGAACCAAAAAGGCATAGCTAGAATTTGCTTGCTGTCGCGTAGAGAGCTTTGATTGCATAAGAATGTTCATTAGAGATTTCATGCTCAGATCTCTGGAGGAAGAAGGGACATTTGAGATTTGAGATGTGATAAGTCTAGTCAAGCAAACACTCTCTCCAGAAGTGCTGGACTATGGTTCCCATCAATCTGGCCAACACATTAATTGGGCTAAGTGAGGTGATGGAACTTGTAGTCCAACACATTTGAAAATCACCACCTTGGAGATCACTTATTTGATTTATTTGGCTGTGTTGAACTGCCCTCTGCTGGTGACAGTAAGAAACTTGTTGGCACTGTATAATTGCAAAAAAACCCTCCTGCAAATGAAGAAGCTCCTCTGGTGGCTTGGAGCCTCACTTCTATTTAACCATGGAACAAAATATGACCTTAGCAGCGTCTATTTTTTGCCAGGTCCACATGAAGTTACCTGTTGCTATGCGAATCTGGTTTTCCCCCATTGACTTTGCTTGTCAGAAACCCGCTGTGAAGGTTGCAAGTGCCAATCACATAACCCCAGGATGCTGCCTCCGCTGAAAATACATGCTAATTTCCAAGCATCCGAATTTTGATCATGTGACTGTAGGGATGCTGCGACAGTAGTAGGTGTGAAGATGGGTCATAAGATGGGTCATAAGTCACTTTTCTCAGTGTCGTCGTAACTTTGAACAGTCGCTAAACACATGGTTGTAAATCAAGGACTACCTCTATTTGCCATTGTCTTCCAGATTTGTGTGTGTGTGTCTGTGTGTGTACTTCAAATTCTGCCTAACTTCTCCTGAATTCTAGGCAATCCCCCCATTCAAATGCTAAGCAGGGCTGGTCCTCCTTAGCTAGCAGTTCACTACTACATCTTGCTAAGATAATTCCTGAATCAAAACAGGAAAAGTCTCCTTCAAGGCAAGCCTGTTTCTTTGTGAATCCATGGACACATCTTGTTTATTTTCTTAACAACCATACCAGGTGGCATCCTTCTTCTGGATGGGTTCCCAATATGGCCTACAGCCCTGGCATTTCTGGTGGTCTCCCATCCAGGTGTGGTTTGGCACAATTTAACTGAAGTGCTGTAACCTCATTGAGCAATTTCCAATTTTGTGCCAGATTATTATATGACCAGCTAGATACTGTTCTGTGTGCATAATTTTTATTAAAAACTTTTAAACAAGAAGATTAAAAACTAACGCAAGCTAATATAAAGAGAAAGAGAGAAAATGAAGGAAAGCAAAGGAAAAGCAAACAGTCCAAGAAAAGAAAAAAAAAAGTTGATGAAAATTAGAAAAGAAAGGTAAAAGATATTAAGAAACGGCTTTTGATATTCTTCCCAGCAATTATAATACAATTGTATTTTAACCTCTATCTGTAAAGTTAAGTCATGATACTCTTTTTTCTATAACCTATCCTGTCTTATCATCAAAAACATTTTTTCCCCATTTTTACGCAGAAGGTCCCTAAGAGGCTTCTAATCAGCATGTAAATATAAATAATGTATTTTCTCTAATCAGAGAAGTCAATTTATCTATTTCAGCAAAATCCATCAACTTCACCAATTGTTCCTCCATAATGGGTAGTGTTGAACGTTTCCATTTCTGTGCAGATCGTTGCTGTGATCATACTTTGAAACACTTGCATGTTTTTTCCCCTAAATCTTTTATCTATTAATCCTAAAAGGAAAAATTCTGGCTTCAGTTGAATATTGATCTTTAAGATCCTCCCTATCAATGTATGTGTTTGAATTCAAAAATTTTAAGCTGTTTTACACATTCACCAAGCATGATAAAATGTCCCTTCACCTTGTCCTTTTCAAAGGTGCTTTTCCAAAAGGCAACTGGACTTTCTTGGTTTTATTCTTCGAAAACATTTCATTTCTCATCCAAGAAGCTTTTGCAGTTCTGATCCAAGAAGCTTCTTGGAGGAGAAGAGAAATGTTTACAAAGAAAAACAAACAAACAAAAAAGTCCAGTTGCATTTTGTAAAAGAATCTTTGGGACCAGCCATGACCTGGATCTCTATAGTCATTCATCTCTTCATGTTGTTCACATTTCCAATATATACATTGCTGCAAGCAAGAAGCTCCTTGCCTAAACCCCACATTCCTCCATGGAGCAGTGACACCCCCACCCCACAAACACACCATCAAATTGGGGCCGAGTTACTTCAGCTACTCGGTTCACACTTCGAGCACAGAGAAACAAGACCGTCCAGAGTCTCCTGACTGATGGTAATTATTTTTACCAGATTATTATGTGACCAGCTGGATGCTGTTCAAGAAGCTGGGTGAAGCTGGACTTTACGCAGTTAATCCCTTGGCCCTAATCCCTGTGTCATTTTCCTCTGTTGCTGCTATTGCTCATGGAATGTTAGTTGGTAATAATTTGGCCCATGGTGTTGTGTTGCCCCACCCAGCCCTCAAATGGCACAAATGCCATTTCTCTTTCTCTCTCTCTCCCTCCCTCCCTCCCTCTCCCTCCTTCTTCGTCCGTCTCCCTCCCTCCCATCTCTTCCTCTCTCTCCTCTCTCCCTCCCTCTCCCCCTCTGTCCCTCTTTCTTCCTCTCTCTCCCTTCCTCTCCCTCCCTATCTCTTCCTCTTTCTCTCCCTCCCTCTCTCTCGCCCTCCGTCCCTCTCTTCTCTCCTTTCCTCCCTCTCTCTTCCTCTCCCTCCCTCCCTATCTTTTCCATTCTCTCTTCCCCTCTCCCTCACTCTCTCTCCCCTTCCATCCCTCACTCTTCCTCTCTTCCTCTCTCCCTCTTCCTCCTTCGTCCGCCTCCCTCCCTCCCCTCCCTCCCTTTCTCTTCCTCCCTCTCCCTCCTTCCCTATCTCTTCCTCTCTCTCCCTCCCTCTCCCCCTCCGTCCCTCCCTCTTCCTCTCTCTCTCCCTCCCTCCCTCTCTTCCTCTCCCTTCCTCCCTCTCTCGCCCTATGTCCCTCTTCTCTCCCTCCCTCCCTCCCTTTCTACCTCTCTCCCTTACTCCTTCTCCCCTTCCATCCCTCTCTTCCTTTCTCTCTCTTCCTTTCTCCCTCCCTCCCTTCCTCATCTCTTCCTCTCTCTCTCCCTGACTCTCTCTCCCTCTGTCCCTCTCTCTTTCTCTTTTCCTCCCTCCCTCTCTCTCCCTCCCTCGTCTTTTTCCAATAGCAGATAAATGTTCATCTCTCTGCAGTAACACGTGTCGCTTCCCTCACTCATGAATATGTGTCTCACATCTGGGATATATAGAGTGGCTGTTCATTTCTTTAATACATTGGGGAGGCCTTGGGGGCTCCTTCAGAAATTCTCAGTTGATAAGAGCCACTTGGGAACGTCTCGACTATGGGGGTGGCATTTCAATGAAGAGCTGTGTACATGTATGCATATATTTTTTTTCCATTCCTGAGGGTGGAATTAGCTTGCCTCCGACAATCCTGGAGTGAAATTTGCCTGTCTCTTGGCATTCTGAATTTGAATGGCTGAGACTCTGCAGATAATTACATCAGTGTTGGTAAAACCACTTTTCATCTGCTTGTCTCTTTGCTCTTTCTTCTCCTCCTCAAAGATCTTAGGAGGGAATCTTCTGCCTATGGGGAAAAAACTAGAAAATATATTACTAGTATAGTAATAGAAAATATATCTATTACTAAATAGATAACTAAATAGATAAACATATCTATTAATACATTATCCTCCAGAGTTTCTTCATACTTCATTTCATTTCATGGAGGGGTGGGTGGGGAGCGTATTGAATTAGATGGGCAGTGGAATAATTTGCTGTTTTCCCACTTTCCTAAGTCATCTTCCTTTCAATGTGGCTGTTAGTCCCTGGGGGCAGAATAAGAGAGACAAATATCTGCATTTCATTCCTTGCCAGCTTAAGGGCAGAGGATTGATTTAGACTGGATAAAACCCAGATGTTCTGTCCATTTTCCACCCCAACAACAGCATTATAGCAAGAGTAATTGTCCGAAGACTGATTAACACAAGTTTCTTGTCTGTGTGTGTGTGTGTGTGCTTTGTGCAGTTTGATGTTGATTGCAATTTAAAACCTAAATGACTTTATTACTTTATAAGTAACTCAAGGCGGCAAACATACATAACACTCCTTTCTCCTCACAGCCCTGTGAGGTGGGTGGGGTGGAGAGAGAGTGACAGGCCCTAAGTCACCCAGCTAGCTTTCATGCCTAAGGCAGGACTAGAACTCGCAGTCGCCTAGTTTTCTAGACCAGAGTTTAGCCATAATACCTAACTGGGTCTCCAGAATATTATTTTCCAGAAAGTGTGACTCTCCAGAGTAATAATATCAGGAAAATGATTAACGGAGTTTCTTGTGCCCTGTGTAAACTGGTGCTGATTGCAGTTTAAATTAGTTTTTTCAGCATTCTGAGATAGGTGTAGTGGGGAAGCCAGGCATCCTGGGATGTGGATGTCAGAAGGTAGTCTTTTATTCCAGCATCGTCTTTCTTTTTTGGGCCTGTCTGGGAGCTGAATTTGCCTTGTTCCACAGAGTGCCAATCTACACAGACTTCATTTGTCTTCGTCCTTAAAAAAAAAGAAAGACTTTTGTAACATTTTTCTTGACTGTTCCCAAAATTTGCCAAGCTCATTAAACAATTAATTGCCATTAAGCAGATAGTTGCCAGTGCTAGATGTGGTAGAATTCCATGTTCTTGTCTATTAAATCTCTTTCCTTCCCACAATGCAACTGGAAGATAGCGGCTTCTTCCTCTTCGGTTCTATAAAGTCTAGGCATAGACTTACTGTCTATGCTGGTTTGCAATCTTCATTGAGCTGTTAGCTAATAAAAAACACATTAACCTAGTTAAAGAAGTCAAAGTCATCACCTAAGGACATGGGGGAAGGAAGAGAGTCTACAATCAGAAGCTACTTAGATGTCCAGAGAATCCATTGTAGTTGCATTGTGTTCAATCACCAGAAACAGAAAATGGAGTTGAAGTGATCTGAATCAGTGGCAGCACCTTTTTAAGGCCAAGGGTTAATCTTGGCTCACTCTAAAAATAAAACAAGGTTAAAAAAAAAAGTCATGTGCCAAGAGAAAAATTAAATGTAATTGAAAATAATGTAATATCATCAATAGTATTACTCCTCATATTTTAAAGTATATTATATACATTATTATATATTCCCCATGTATTTAATTAAATGCTAATTTGATTCAAAATAATGTAATATTAATAGCTTTACTTCCTATTTTAAAAAATATTATATTCAGCATTATTTCCCATGTATTTAATAATGTTCTCCTTTGTTCACAATTTTTTAAAAAACAACAATTTTGCATTATTTCTGGATTGGCTGTTCTCAAGGTATTAGGAGTTCTTTATAGCCATGGGGCCTTTTTTTAATCATCCCCAAACAATAACATTATCCTTCATTACCTGGAATTGAGAAATCACCATATGTTCCAACTTTTAAAAAAACAGAAGAATAGATATTAGTAATTATCCCAACCACTGGGTCTCTGTTGAATTTCTATAATAACAGCCAGACTATTGCCTTGTTCATGGAATTAGGGATCATGAAGTCCCTTAGACATTAACCTCTTCAAGATTTTTATCTCCAGTTCAATTTTCTAGAAAATTTTACTGAAGCCATGCTGAGTCACACTAATCTATATAGGAGCTAATAATAATCCAGTCATGAGAGAGGTGTTCTGGATGTGGGAACAGAATAGAGTAGATGGGTGATAAATGAGGAATCCACCCCCTTCCGAATTGGATAAGATTACCCTTAAAGAACACACACAATACTCGTCCTACTCCTATTTTCCCCGCAACAACCCTGTTGGGTTGAGAGAGAGTGACAGGTCCAAGGTCATCCCACTGGCTTTCATGCCTAAAGTGAGATTAGAACTCCCAAACTCTTGGCTTCTAGCCTGGTGCCTTAACCAGTAGACCAAACTGCCTCTGCCTCTATTCCTGACAATATCATGCCTTCCACCTGCTAGCACATACCTTTCTTGCTTCTAGATTGCGCTGTTGCAATACATCCAATTCAGTTGGATGCAATACATCCAGTTATTTGAATCCCACCACTGGTTCTCCGAAAAATTGAGTGCGTGCATGCGTGCACGCACGGCTTCTGCCACATGGCGAGGCTCGACTGAGCAGCCTTCCAGAGCCTGTTCCTCTTCATCTCTGCTCTCCAGGGCAGCAGCTAGAGCGCACTGCTGGGAGAGCGTCTTCTGCAATTTAGCAGCTGTGAGCCGCCACTTTCCTCTAAGTCCCATCCGGAAAGCGCTCGAACCCGTCAAAACCGGCTGAATACCACCTCTGATTCAATTGGAGAAAGTGCCATTGCCCAGAGTGTGCAGCTGGTAGGGTGGTGAGCACTGGGTCTCTGACAATTTGCCACGGCCAACTCACCGCAAGATAACTCGCTGCGGGACAAGAGTTGCATTAATGTCAAAGACATGGTGGAATAGAATCATTAAAGAAAGGATGCAAAAGGAGGGACAAAATAAAATGCGAATGATAAAAATTAAAAAAAAAAATTTAAATTTTAAATAATTAAATTGAACTGTTAAATTGTCCCGCAGTGAGTTGTTCCGTGGCGAGTTGGTCATGACGAGTTGACTGTGGCAAGTTGTCCCATTCCCGGTGACCAGCTGCTTAGAGGACATCAACAGCTTCTCCATTGCAAGATCTACACTGTTAATTGCTTTTTTTTCAGAGAACATGCAGTATTGCCTGATAACCTTTCAAGACCCCTACTGGCTTAAGTCCTCCTTGGCCTTTTCTGTCTGAAATATGCCCTTTGCTCTGTGGACAGGGCTCAATTGAAAAGGATTGGGGAAAAGTAGCTCACTTAAAGGATGAAACTCTTAACCTGAGAAAGGGCTTCTCCGTTTTGATCAGATAATAAAATAATTGTTTCTGTTTATAGGCATGTATTTTGCTGGAGAAGTCTATGATGAATGCCTTTTGCTTCATTATCCGCACCTGTCACTACATTGCACACACAGAGAGAGTGAAGGGCGGTTTTATTGCATTTTAATCAGCCTGATAATCACTAACAAGGTGGGGTATCGGTTTTCAGATGAAATAAATAAGTGAAGAAGAAAGCTTGGGCGGCAGGTCTTTATGGAACAGACTTCTCAAATATTAAGCCTCCTGTCGCACTGCATTCCTGTTAACCCAGGCAATGTTCGAATGTGCTTGATGAGGAATGAGGGGAGTTGTGCTGTCTGAAGCCTTTGGAAAGGCTTGTGTGGCATGCAGTCGCTAAGCATGCATTCAGTTCAGGGTAGGGTTCGTGTCAGCGAACTGTGCAGAAAGATCCAACGGGGAAAGATTGGAAATGTAATGATCTGTGATGCACACACACAAACACACACACACACACACACACACACACTTGTAGAGTTCAGGAGCAAGGAAATCTTGCTTGGCTCAAGGTTTCCCCATTTATGGAGTGAGGCAGGCAGCCTATTTTGCAATCCCCAGAACAGATGGGTCTAAACTTTTTGATCATTTTTAAAGGAGGTTTTCGGGGGTGGGATTTAAAGAGTTGAAATGAGTGCCCTTAATTCTCTGCAGGGTGTCAGAGCCTCTTAACACCCCAGCCACCCGAAAAATGTGTACTGCAGAAGGGATGAAATGCTTGACTAAGGCCGCAAACAAATATCTAATATCTGCATTAGAGGTTCCAAGGTAGGATGGGAAGATAGAAGTCCTGTATTTCTTGCCATCTGCTGCATTGCCCTGCCAAATTTAAAGAAATCACTTTAGACACTCTATTTTGGTTTTTTCCCCATCTCACCTAGCAAGGAATTTATCTATGTCTAGTTTAATGAATAGAAGGACTAGGGCAGGGGTGAAATCCAGCAGGTTCTGACAGGTTCTGGAGAACCGGTAGCAGAAATTTTGAGTAGTTCGGAGAACCGGCAAATACCACCTCTGGCTGGCCCCAGAGTGAGGTGGGAATGGAGATTTTGCAATATCCTTCCCTCAGGAGTGGGGAGGGAATGGGGATTTTGCAGTATCCTTCCCCTGGAGTGGGGTGGGAATGGAGATTTTGCAGTATCCTTCCCTTGCCATACCAACCAAGCCATACTCATAGAACGGGTAGTAAAAAAATTTGGATTTCACCACTGGACTAGGGGTGACATAGTAGCACTGTTCCAATATTTGAGGGGCTCCTACAAAAACTATTTTCCAAAGTACCAAAAGGCAAGAGAAGGAACAACGGTTGGAAACTATCCAAGGAGAGAAGCAAATTAGAACTAAGGAGAAATTTCCTAATGGTGGGAGCAATCAACCAATGGAATGGCTTACCTTCAGAGATTGTGGGTGCTCCATCACCGGAGGCTTTCAAAGAGAGACTGGACAATGATTTGTCTGAAATGATACAGAGTCTCCTACTAGAGCAGGGGGTTGGATTAGAAGACCTCTGAGGTCCTTCCAACTCTATTATTCTATGTTCTATGTCTTTAACAATTCCCTGTACTAAAAACACTTTTCTAGTCCAGACTTGTTCCTAACTGCTGAAGCAGGGAGAATGAAGTCCATGGTTTTGAAAATAATAATAATAATAATAATAATAATAATAATAATAATAATAATGATAGAATTATTTGAACTCTCATTGTTTGGGGAACAAGACAGTAATGTGGCTGTCACCCCTGATGAAAAAGGCCCAGGGTGCCTTGGATGCCTTGGATGCCTTTTGTAATTAGATCTTATGGGAGTGGTTTGGTGTTTCTATGCAGATCAGATGTGTTTTGGATTAGCTGTTCCGGGAGTATTAAGTGTCTCATCTCAGTGCATAGAAGATGCTGAATTTGCCACATATCTCCGAAGTATCATATCCAGAGGAATGGCACCTTGTCTCCCAACATTTTGGAGATGGAAAGGCAGAATTTTCTAGGGTCAGCTGTTTCCTTAGGCCCAGCAAAGCCTCTGCCCTGCTCCTCGTGCCATGTTCGTCGATGGGCACATTCTCTGGGACACAAAGTCATCCAGAAGAGCTGGATTTCTGCCTGTCACCGGATTCGGTTTGCAGTTGCTGCTCAGTGGTAGCAATTCAATACGGTATGTGGCTCCCTTTTCAGTCCTGCCTGGCCAGGGACTACCCGTCCCTTAGTCTGCAGCGAAGTGCTGTTTCAAAGGAGAAGGTTGGCTTTACAGCAGAGGTATCCAAGCTTAGCAACTTTAAGAGTCATGGACCTCAACTCCCAGAATTCCTCAGTCAGTGTGACTGGCTCTGGCTGGGGAATTCTGGGAGTTGAAGTCCACAAGTCTTAAAAGTTGCCAAGGATGGACAACTCCTGCTCTACAGCTTTTGAAACCTACTTGTGAATCACGGTTCAGAAGACTGCACTGATGTCCCTGTTCCCAGTCTTTCCAGGACTGTTGTGTTTTCTTTTCATCGATGGCCAACAGTGCTTTTTAAAATTAGTGACGTATCCATCTAGCCAGAAGGACTCAAGCATTACGCCTGTCTTTTGATGCTCCTCAAACAAGCAGAGAAGCAATTTCTCTTTTCTAAAATGGGAAACAACTTGAACCTGTAACGTATCTGGAGTGCAAGAGGAGGTTCTCTGCATCTGGGCCGCATCTCTTCAAGTTTGCAAGTGAAAAATACATTCTTCAACATTCTTCGGTGCAAATGGCCTTTCCTTTGCACTGTAGGTGTGAAAAGACTCTTTAAGAGTCTTCTTTCCTAGATTCATTTTCCCTTCCCAGAGCAAGTCCAGATTGGTTTTACATGCAAAAACAGTTGGTTTGTAGAGTCCATAGCAGTGGTGAAATGTAAAATTTGCTACTACCGGTTCTGTGGGCGTGGCTTGGTGGTGGGGGGTAATGTGACTGGGTGGGCATGGCCAACTTTTTTTTTTTTACTTCGAAAACCATTTTTTCTACAACTTCTTCCACCTAAGAGGTTGCTTTAAAAATGCTTTTAAAAGCCTCTTACAATCCCAGCTGAGCCGCATGATCGTCAGAGGCTTTGTTTTTTTACTTTTAAAAGCATTTTTTCGGGCTGAAGAGGTTATAGAAAAAATGCTTTAATTTTTTTTAAATAAAAAGCCTCTGATGATTGCGCGGCTCAGCTGGGCATGGGGGGTGGGCCGCAGGGATTTTTGCTACCATCCGCCGCCATCGCTACCGGATCGGACGATCCAGTCTGAACCGGGAGCATTTCACCCCTGGTCCATAGGAGTAAGATTTACACCTTTCAGAGAGAACCATGTTGGTTTATGGTAGCACAAAAACCAGTGGGGAGTCAAGCAACCTCTTCTCCAACTACTGTCATGGATGTGATGGATCTGATGAAGTGAGCTCACAAAAGGGTATCCCTTCTAATACAATTTGTCAATCGGAAGAGATGCTACCAGACCTTCTCATCTCTTTCAGAATAAATAACAGACTAACAGAGTTGGAAGGGACCTTGTAGGTCTTCTAGTCCAACCCACCCACCCACCACTCAAGCAGGAGACCCTATACCAGGGATTTCAAACTCACAGCCCGCAGGCCGGATGTGTCAAGTGCTGCTGGCCCCACCCCTGCCCGGTTTAGAGAAGGGGGGGAAAGTCCTGATACGTCACATGACGCCGCCATGACGATGTGAATTTGACATCCCTTCCCTTTCCATATACCATTCCAGACAAATGGTTGTCCAGTCTCCTCTTAAAAGCCTCTACAGATGGAGCAGCCACAACTTCTAAAGGCAAGCTATTACACTGGTTAATTGTCCTCATCATTTCAAAGATCCTCCTATGGTTCAAAGCTTGCTGCCTGAACATGCAGGCAATCGGGGAAGAGAGGCTTAGTTAAATCCCCCTCAACCTCTTAATGTCCAGATATTAGCAGCCAGTGGTGTTTATCTCTACGCAGTTCAAAGCTTCCCTTGATTGTCTGCTTTTTGACACATCAGTGCCACTATTAAAAGCACAAAAGCAGGTCAGAGCGGGTGTCCGTCATCTCACCCCTCCTCTCCCATTAATGGTTCTAGATAGCTGGTTCTTAAATATTCAGATTAGCTCTTTACTATTGTAACTGTTGATCCTAAAATTGAGCAACCCGGTTCATTGCACTTGGAGACCGGGATTGTCATAAGCATTTTCCAAGTTAACATCGCTGTGACTTCTAATCTGCCTCATTGAGGTCACTAGCATTAGTACAGCAGGCAGGTGTGTTGCTTTGCTATATATTTAAGGAATACCAGAGAGTCAACTCATTTACCATTAGGGAATAATGGTCCGTTGTATTGAAAGCTAAAATATTGATCCCTTTTGCGCATGAGAAGTTCAATAGAACTTTGGCTGTGGGGTGAGAAGAGTTAATGTTTTGGCCAAGGTACAAAGATTAGCAACAGAATGTGTTGAAACTAGTAAGGAGCCACTGCTGTCCTGTAATGACAGGGTGTTTCTGTATAGTTTCCAAACTCAGTTATTTGTAAAGATACAAATCTAGGGGATAATGTGTGAAGTATGTCTGGGCGTGAAGCTTATTAGAAGCCATATGTTTTAATCTGGACATTTCTTATGATGTCATTTTATACATGGACATATGTATATAGTTTGTTTGGCAATTTAGTGATCTCCAGATGTTTGAGCCATATGTGTGCGTGTGTGTATATATATATGTATGTGTATATATGTACATATGTGTGTATATATACACATGCATGTGTCTGTGTGTGTGTGTATCAATCAAATTTATATTTATTTCTTTATCAGCAAAATATAAATTTGGTATAAAATAGCTTGTTGTGAATACAACTGCTTGAGGGCTCCTGGATTGGAGCTGAAAGGCGAAAGGGAGCAGAATGCCCCCTCCCACATGTTGGGGTAGACCACTCGATAGAAGAATACTTTATATATATATAAAGGGCAGCTGGGTGCTTGCTGGCTGCCGGGGGAAAAAAAAAAGCCTAGAAACTAGTGGATTGGGATTTCACTGAACTAGGGCTGCATAAAAATCTTGGTTTACACAGGAAGAACCTGGCTAAAAAGAAATACACATAAAGGCCTACGAAAAGAAAAGAATACATACATACATACATACATACATACATACATACATACCAAACTATTCTAAAAATACGAGTTCCAGGTATATTAATAATATATATGTGTGTGTGTATAATGTGTGTATATATACACAACACACACACACACACACACACTTCTTAACTATACACTACTGGTTGTAGCCTGTAGTATATGGTTAAGGGATTATAGCAGGGGTGTCAAAGTCGTGGTCAGGGCCAGATTTAGATGAAAAGAGGCCCTAGGCTATTCCACTTATGAGGCCTTTTCACCTATAGTGAAAGTGTAATTTTAATTTTGCTAACAATTTGAATGTAGGCCCCTCTTGATCTTGAGGCCCTAGGCTGAAGCCTAGTTAGCCTATAGGCAAATCCGGCCCTGGTCGTGGTGTCACGGCGGCATCAGTGATGTATTGGGACTTCCCCCCCCCTTCACTAAATGGCATGGGCGTGGCCAGCGCGTGCTGCATCCAGCCCACGGGCTGCAAGTTTGACAGCCTGGATTATAAAAATTGAAGTCGAAAACTACATTTATAGTGTTGATTTTAAAGTTAGAGAAGGAAGTCTGGCCTTGGAATGTGATAGAAAGTCAGCATTATGAAGTAGTCCCAGTATTTGGTATGTGTGTGCGTGCATAGGCAAGTTCAGCGTAAATGACATAAAATATAAAGCTCTTAAGGGAAACAAAAAGACTAAAACACCTCCTCACCAGCAATCAGTACCCATATGAGCAGTGTTTAACACCAAGATTAAACTAGACCAACAATCAAGTAAACAATATCCCAATCATGGAACTACAAATGCAGACAAACAAGCTAACAGTATAACAACTGCCTAATCAAGGAACCATCAAGAACACTCCTGCCAATACTGACAGGGCAAGCCACTAGTGGATAAAACTGAGCAAACCCTACTCATTTCTGGCCCTGATGCTGTTACCTAGTTTGGTAATGAAACATCTGCAAGAAAACCACCAGGCTCACAGATCACCAAGGACCCCTCATAAATTAGAGCCAATTTAGCCTAGTGGTTAAGGCACCATGCTAGAAACTAGGAGATGGTGAGGAAACTTCTTGAATGAGAAGTGAAACGTTTTCACAGGAGATGGTGAGTTCTAATTCTGCTTTAGACCTGAAAGTCAGCTTGGTGACTTTGAACTAGTTATACTCTCTCAGCCTTACAGGGTGGTGGTTGTCAGGAAAGTGGCAGGAGGAAAGAGTACAAGTAGTGCTTGATTTATAACAGTTCATTTAGTGACCGTTAGAAATTACAACAGCACTGAAAAAAGTGGCTTACCGTTTTTCACACTTAACGACCATTGCAGCATCCCCATGGTCACATAATCGAAATTCAGATGCTTGGCAACTGACTCATATTTACGACAGTTACAGTGTCCCTGGGTCCTGGAATCCCCTTTTGCGACCTTCTGAGAAGAAAAAAAAAATCAGTAGGGAAGCCAGATTCAGTTGACAACCATGTGACTAACAGATGCAATGATTCACTTAACAACTGCAGCGGGTAAAATGGGGGCAAACTCCTTTAACAAACAGCAGCATAAATTTTGGGCTGCATTGTGGTGGTAACTCCAGGACTACACCTGTATTAGATACGTTGGCTGCCTTGAGTTATGTAATAAAAAAATAATAAAAGCGGGAGATCTCTCTTCCTCTCTGCACCCACAAGAGTTTGGAAAAAGACGCGTGTATTCTTTGCACGCTCAGGCGCTCGGTTTGGCAGTTCCCCGGTTTGGCAGCTGCGGAGCAGATATTTTGGGGGGCCCGATCGCTTTGATAAATCCCTCGCCTGCGGATCGGAGGCCGAGGTCTCTCGGTCGCATTATATCTCTCAGGGCGGCGGCGATGGATGAATGGAGAACGGGGGCAGAGTTCTCCGGCGCGAACTCGGGTGGGTGCGTGGGTGGGTGTCGCGGGGGAGCCGCTGGCAGGACTCGCAGAGGCTCCTCTCTCGCCCCCGCTCGAGAGGCGAAGGTGGGCGGTGTGGGAGGGAGACTCGGGCTCGCTCCTCCCCGGCCTGAGAAGGGGGAGGGCGCGCTGATCGCTCGCTGCCGGGATGCGCCGGCGGGGGCTCAGCCGGTTTGGGCAGCGCACTGAAGCTGCACGGGGTAAGAGGAGCGCGCTTTGCTGATCCGGATTAAACGGGTTGGGTCTGTGCGGATTGGGGGGGGTGAGGTTTGCATTTAAAGAGGGAGGGCAAGGTAGCAGATGTGCGGCCGCGACCCCTCCCCAATTCTCTCCCCCCCCTTCACCCTCCCGCTTCCTTTAATTCCACGCGCGGCTAGGTTTGCTGAGTGACCGCTCTGGATCTTGTTCCTGTACAATCCTGCAAGTCTTGTTTACTTCGGGGTAGTTGTTTCGTTCCCGTGCTTGGCAGCCAACCACCTCTCTGCTTCCCTTCCTCTCTTCCTCTTTAATCCATTTGGGGCCACAGCTTTATCAAACTGGGATGCAGGAACCAGTAATTATAATAATGAGACATGGAGGTTGCAGCACTTGTTTTCCCTCACCTGTCTACCATGAGATTCTTTCTGTCCCCAACCAAGTCTGGAATTAACCCCCAGAAATGCTCAGTGGAACTATCTTATCTTTTTTTTTTCTTTTTTTTTTTTTAGTTAGAAAGGGATTTCTGGATTAAACCCAGCAACAGTTCCGAATCTGCTCTCCCTGCCTCTGAGGGAACAAGGGAGAGGTGCCCCTCTTGGTTATTTGAATGGTCTACCTGCTGTTCTGTCAGAGTCTTTCTTAAGAATCGCAGCCAAGGGATGTTTAACTGATTAGATTCTCCTCTTTATCCTTTGCTGAAGCATGGGGCCTCCGCATTCTGTCTCTCTTTCTCGGCTGCAGCTTTAGAATTGTTGCTGATTTTGGTTTCATAATGGGTTTTGTGTTCCTTCGCAGTCCCTTTGGAAAGAACCACACAAGGTTAGAGAGATTGAAATGTGAGGCGTATTGTAACAAACCTCTTCTGTTGCGTTTGGTCTCATCGGGTCAGGTACTGGAAGTTCGACACTATATTTTCCCCCTTGCCTCCCCGGTTACCAGCTGCTGTGCTTTGGAGCTTTGACAGCAAAAGCCTGAGTTTTATTACACAAAGAGCATTTGGGATACGTACGTGAATTTCTCTGACCTGAGTTGACATTAGACCTGTTGTGCTGGCTTCAGCATCTACTTTTAGCATTTTCTAAATTTTGTGTTCTAATTTTCATTCCAGTCTGGTTAAACAATATATTGGAGTGCGTGTGTGTGAGAACCATTAAAATAATCTTTATAGGAACTGTGCTAGACAGCTGATAATCCTTGGATAGGATTAATCTATAGGCCCTAGACTGTAGTAATCAATCCCCATTATGCGTTTGGGCCAGTCTTGCTGAACTTTTTAAGATTAAGATGACTAGTGTCCTAATCTAAAACATTTGGAGGATGCTAAATTGGGCACAGCTTGTTTGTACTATCCTTCCATCCTTCAGAGTATGCTTTCTGGACTTGGACAAGAAGGAACTCTGTACCATGAACTGTATCTTCCACTCTGTCAGCTGATCAACTCACCTGTTGTTCAGACCACAGACATGCAGCTCCATTGGACATGTTCTACAAATGTGACAATCTTATGCCATCCTCCCATTCCTATCTCTGGAGATATTCTGCAAATTATATGTATCATGCTCTATGTTTCATATCATCCTTTCACTAGGTAGCTGGCTTGCCTGTCACTGTTCTTCATTGATGTGCATCCCTCCCCCTCTGTTTCTCCGTTTCTTTTTATCTTGGCATCCTCAATGCTTTACAATTGCTCAGACTCAAAATATTTTAGCCAAGCAACAGAGGAAGAAAGAAGACAGAACTGTCTAAATCCAGGGATGGCAACTGAATAGAAGCCTGGCTCACTGCCGCCCTGTCCCTTTCATCTAGTAGCTAGAAAAGTGGAGGAATATGGCATAAGGGTCATTTTCCATAACATAGTCCATCATTATGAACAGAAAGTTTGGTAAAAACTTTTCATCTCCCAGAACTGAAACAATTTTTATGATCTGGCTCCAATCTTGCCCGTACTTCCAATAAGGAGATGTCACATTTGAGAAACAAACCAGGAGTCTTGGCTTCCAGTCCTATATTTCCAATTGGGACTAAATGTATTTTCTGGATCTCTGAGTCTTCCCTCAGTTATAAAAGACTACATGATGTGTCATGAGAAATGTAATTAAAGGATGCTCTGAGTTCTGAAAACCATTTTTTCTGTCCTTGCACAATCCATGGCCTTATCTACCTCCACTCAGTCAGTGCTGTGCCAACAGTTCTTTTGCTGCTTGTCTGGATCCTTTTTTTGTTCTCGACATGACATGAACTGGACTTCTTGCTGACAAGGGAGGATGTATAGTGCATCTCTGCAGAAGTCTCTGCTCGGAACTTGACATTTTTCATCCAGAAGGCCAACTCAGAACAGTCAAGACATGCAGAGGGCAAGATTCTCCATGGAATCAGCAATTCCCAGCCCTATGTATTAAAATATCTTACATGTCATTGACAATTTTAAACCCTTTAGGAAACAGAATGTACATTGGAAATAAAATGTACATGCTGATACACACAGGTTATATACAAAGAAGGCTTCAGATGTTTGGAACATAACTCCTCCTTCTTAACTGGGAATTAAACTGATGCCGTTTCCCTTGGAAATGTCATGCCCCCCATAAGGTCTGATTCCACTTCCAAGATAGTTCTAATCCCTGGGATAAATACCTTTGTTTTATCTTTCTTTTTTAAAAAGCTCCCCTAAGTGGGTCTCTCTTGCTTCCAAAGCTTTATTTCCATAAAGTTATGCAGAAAATGTAACTTTTGAAGGAATCTTAAGATATCTGGGGAACATACCTCAGATTTGTTTCTTTTATTTATTTATTTTTATTTATTTATTTATTTGCCAAGCATATATAAGATAACAGGTAAAAGTATAAACATAATTTGAATACATGAAAAAGAGTAAGAATAAAAAGGAACAAAGCGGGAGACTGGGTGAAATTAGGTTTTGAGGGTTATACTGATGCATGACCATATTAAGGATTGGTTTAATTGGATTTAGGTTTCGAGGGGCATTCGCTTGGTTTTTTTTACAGACATGTGCTTATTATAGACTTATTCGTTTATTGTTAGTGATCAGTTTCCCACTCTAGAATGAAAAGAGTCTTGTGTTTTCAGTTTTCGACGGCAATCGTCACGAGAGGGGTTGAAGGGACAAAAACGGGGTTCTCAAGCTGCAAATGCAATGTTGCGAGTTCCTATTTTGAGAGAAACATCAAAGGGCGTTTTCTGTTCACATGAGTGAGATTGTGAATAGGCATGTAAGAATGCTCAAGGCTGTTGCGGGAAGAGGAGGAGGAGGCTGTGTAGTGCAGAATGGGAAAGAACCTTTTCCCCCTGTATCTGGAATTTGTGGAGGAGCATACATGGTAGGGCAACAAGAGTGCATATAACTGGAAAAAGACGGGGGGGGGGGGGCGACTTTTGTTTATTGCTGCAGATCAAAGGCTGTTTGCAGTGAATTGTGTATCTGTGGCTGGGTTGTCAATCCCCAAAGAAGCAAAATGACCCTTTTGCAGCCCGGTGGTCTGTCAAGCAATAAAATACCCAAGTAAAAGAACACTATGAAGCTGTGGGGAGTAAGATTCAAGATTTAACCTATTCTCTGACATATGGACAGTGTTAGGTGAGCAAGGATTTATTTATTTTTTTGAGGGGAAGGAGGGAGAAACATGCAGTTACATAACAGAGAAACCTACATCCAGCCAAAAACATCTCCCCCCCCCCACTTCAATCTAGGAAAGTAAACAAAGGCAAAAGTCCTTAGATCCGTCCTGAGTTTACTAGGGTCAAACACCATGACCAGGGCAGTTATTTATGGCACAGGTATTATTTTGAGCTGTTATCTGCTGAACATGGGGTTTCTGCTCATTAGATGTCATGACAAGATGTAGTTACATTACCACCTGGTGTCTCCCAGCTTGGTGCACCGGAGAAGACGCTGCTGCAAACTGCCTCTGCCCTCTCGTTGAACGCAGGCAGCCTGAGATTGTAGCTGCCCTACTGCTTGACTTTGTGGCTTGTTAGAAAACGGAGCAGGAATGGTTGAGCTTCTAACTTTCCTAGTCCAAGTGGTGCTTCAGGAGTCCCAGGGGCGGTAAATAATAAGGCCTGCTCAGAACATCTTTCGGCACAAGAAGCCTTTGAGATTGCCTCTGTGGAAGACCCCTCTTCATGCTCAAAGGAGATGGCCTTCGTGTACAACAGAGGAGAGAATCAAAATGAAGCAAGTTGGGAAATCCTAGGAATGCCTCTTGGTATCTTCCATTGCTCATGGCTTGAGCATACTCAGGCTTTGTAGAGAGAGTATGGTGCCTCTCTCTTATGGAACATCCTCTGGCATTAAAATCCCAAATTTTCAGAAGTTTCCAATTTCTCTTGTCTCATGCAGCAATTGAATCATGGCCGTGGGGGTCTGCCTCACTAAATGGTTATGGGGCCACTTTAGATGCAGTGGTGGATGTCAGGAAAGTGCTACAGCTCCTTTTTGTTGCTGTTGTTGTTGTTGTTGTTCGACTTAATAAATTTACATGGAGAATGAGCATTCTGAGATAAAGCGCATGGATAGGAAGTAGAAGGAGATCCTGGTATCTTCTAATTTGTTGGTCTAAGTGTGATAATGGTGTGTGAATTACTACTTCCTGAGACAATGATGTGGAAAAAGGAGATTGAGCAACATTTGGAGTTAGGATAGAGAAGTTGTTTTAAAACCCCAGTTCCACTCTTACTCCAAGAAGACCAATATTCAGATAGCAGGTCAGGACATGGTTCCATTTTTAGATCTTTTGAGGAATTATATAGGTATAGAAAAATAGATGTTGGAGTTTATCTCTAAGCCACTGGTGAAATTCAAATTTTTTTACTACCGGTTCTGTGGGTGTGGCTTGGTAGGCGTGGTGTGGCTTGGTGGGTATGGCAGGGGAAAGATACTGCAAAATCTCCATTCCCACCCCACTCCAGGGGGAAGGATATTGCAAAATCTCCATTCTCACCCCATTCTGGGGCCAGCCAGAGGTAGTATTTGCCAGTTCTCGGAATTACTCAAAATTTCCCCTACTGGTTCTCTGAACTATTCAAAATTTCCACTACCAGTTCTCCAGAACCTGCTGGATTTCACCCCTGCTCTAAGCTCTTCAAGACAAATAAGGACCATTGCTTATTTGGTAGGATACTCTAGACTAGGGGCCAGGATTCCTGGTTGCATTTCTCCTTGAGATCACATGTGTTGATTTCCTCATCTTTCATTGCTTGAGTATAGTGAGTAGGGAGCCAGTGAGTTAGTACAGAGGCAGTCTAATATTCTCCAAATATTTTGGATCGTGAGAGTTGTGTAATCCAGAACATTTAGGGTTAGCATACAGGATTATGCCTATGTTCTACTTAAACTGTGTTTTTACAAGAATAGAAAAATAGGATTGGAAGGGACCTTGGAGGTCTTCTAGTCTAACCTTCTACTCAGGCCCTATACCATTCCAGATAAATGGCTTTCCGTTTAGAATAGAAAATTGAATAGAGAATTCAATATATAATATATATTCAATATAGAAAATTGAATAGGAAATCGAATGTGGAATAGAAAATGAATGGCAGGAACATTAAAGACTACGGTCCTTGAATTTTTAGTTTGAATAGAAGCATGCTTTGGGATATGTTGTCTATAGTAATCTTTTTCAGGAGAATAAAGAAATGCGTACCCAACTAACAGGATTTTGCTGTTGGTGGTGGTAACTAATAGGTAATCCTATTGTAAGGTGACACCGAAATATAATTTTATGCCATTTCATTCTATTTTACATATTTATGTATTAAATTATATTGTATCTTATCCTATAACTATTGTATATTATCCTACTCTTATTTTAAATTGTTTGTATAGGATTTTATTGGTGATATGTATTTGAACCATGATATGACCTATAGGCTAATCAATGAAGCTATCTATCTAATAGGTAATCCCATTCTAACATTCTAATAAACTAGGAAATATTCAACCAGAGCTGGAAAATCTATGAATTAGACATAACAAATTGGAACAGTAATCAGGAATAGTGGGAAGGTAGCACAAAAGTATCCAGTGAACAAGAGATTCCCCCTCTGCACAGTATTAATACCTTGAATAAGGTATTAATTAAATATGGCAACTGATACTTCCTGAATGTAGAGAACCAAAAAGATTACCTTGGAAAAAACAAACAGAGACAGTGAATTAGTCTAGTGAATTAGGGAGATGTCAACCTGAGTTTCTTTCTCATTCTTCCTCTATGTCAGTGACTGAAAGTTTATTTTTGCAACTGTTGCCTTTGCCTCATTTCTTCCAGTTCATCTCTGCAGTCTCCACATTACGACAGTTCTTCTCTCTTGAGAGAGCTGATATTGGCCTCCCCTCAACACTCATATATCAATTAAGAGTTTGGGGTAGAAAAGGGAATAGTAGTTGCAGTAATGCATTGAAAAGCAGGCCATGTATTTAGGGTGAAGGCCTGGAATTTGGGGGCACCCTACCTTCTGAGTCTCCTTTTTTGAATTTCTTATTGCTTACTGATTTGGGAAATGCAGTATCTTTGCATCTTGGCTGGTTTTTTGTTTTTTGTTTTTTGAATTTTTTTTATTTTTTTAGACATACAACATAAAATACATCTTTTTAGAGCAAGGATTTGATCCGGTATAAAATAGGTACAATTACTCACATTCCCTCAATCAATCATCTTGGCTGTTGTTTGATCTGAAACATTAGCTAGTGTTTCTGAACAACGGGATGCTAAATAAAATCAGGGGATTATGTTCTTTGTTCCTGGGTGGAATCACAGAAGGGCCCCGAGCCACATTTTGCACATTGATGCAGATGTAGCATAGGGAAGACATAAGGCTTGCAGAGAACTGAAGTTGGTGGCTGGAGTTGAGGCTGCATTAAAAGAGGTTAAGAACTGGGCCTAACCAAATCCAGAAGACTTGCTTCTGGGATGTAGTGTAGAGTTCCAGCTCTCTGACCTTCTTGGCTCTTGCTAGTGAGTCCTTCAGTCTGTCAACTCAGTTCAGTTTAAAAAAAAGAAAAGAAAGTGCTATTCCAAATATTCTTAACTCCAGTCCTGTCCTTGTAGAAAAGATTAGACCAGAAGGAAGAATTTTTCCACTTTTCTTCTCTGTGGCTCACTCACTAGCTGTCAGGGCTGGGCAAGTCCTTGAAAGACGTGCTTTGCTGCATGTGGGTTCAAGTATGAATCAACACACCTCTTTTTAAATTGTTTAAAACAGCCATGTGGTTTGCAAGGCTCATTAGCTGCTACAGAAGCCACTTCTGGCTCCCCCCCCCCCACACACACACATGTGCACGCACAACCATTTCACTTTCTCAAAATGTGGAGCTTCTGTGGGCAAAGAAGCCTTTCCAGTGGCCTATGCTTGTCTTAATTATTGGTCAACCCTGTCCTCACAGTCTACATGGAAAAGAACTTCCTGGTTAAACCAAGAACCCGATACCTAGCTTTATATGAGAATTCTTTAAAAATACAGGGCTTTGCAGTCCCTTATTTTGATGTCCGGTAAAAAAAAAATGGTCTGAAAAGGATTTGAGCTAATAATTTGTCTTTACATTGGTTTCTTTCTTCTTCTTCTTTTGAATCAAGTTTTATTGATTTTCCCCCCCACATTCACCCGCATCTTTTTTTGAACGGAGTATTGGCCATTTCTTATCTTATACAATTTTTCAAGTTCAAATACGTTTTACTCAATTACAAGTTTTGCCAAAATCTTCCTTTTTTCCCTATTTTTTCTTTAATTCATATCTCAATAGTTCTATATTTATTTATATAAACAACATCTTCATTCACTCTAAAATTCTAATTTTCCTGTTTGTTCACATTTATTCTCTTTTATTTTTTAACAATTTCTTCTTTATCTTCATATATTCATATGTGTGTTCGGGGTTGCCTTTCTTCCATTTCCTCTTTTT
Source organism: Arizona elegans (assembly GCA_022577455.1). Lineage (NCBI taxonomy): Eukaryota > Metazoa > Chordata > Lepidosauria > Squamata > Colubridae > Arizona > Arizona elegans. The sequence continues at coordinate 21,067,161 of JAKOOJ010000003.1, forward strand.
TGTTATACAGCAGTCTTTCTTCTCAGTCTCTCCCCCCTCCCTCTCTTCCTTCCTTCTTACTTTCTTTCCCTCTTCTCCTGCTTCTTACTACTTCCCCTTCCTTTCTTCTTCTCCTTTCTTCCTCTCTGACTAACCCTCTCTCCTACTCTGATTTCCCCTCCCTCCCTTCCTCCCCTCTCTTCTATCCCTCTCACTCCTTCCCTTCTCTCCCATCTCTCTACTTCTTCCTCCATCTCTCTCTATTGCTGCATAGATTTTCAATTTAATATTTTCACTATGGTGTCCAGGCAACCCCGACCTTCCTTTCATTTATTAAATATCTTTCTCAAAATTCTTATCTTTTTAATTGTTAACAATATATATTTATATTTCACATCTTAATCATTTCTAATTGCCCCCAATCTAACTAGTTCTTATTTTAATCTTAATTAAATTTATTCATATTATTACAGCTTATCATTTTATAAACCTCCAACACTGCACTTAAAAATATGACAATTCTTTCAATTTCTCAAATTTTCTTTACATCGGTTTCCAGGAAGATGGCATTGTTAGATTATTGCAGGGGAAAGTGGTGTTGCAGTACGGCATCAGCTTTTGTGACCATCTAAAGAAGCAGAATTATGAAGGGGGAGCTGAAATTCATGAAAATTTGAGCCATAACAAATATGTATGTCAAGGAAGGGCTCTAAGGCGTGTTTGTTTTCATTTCAGATTAGTACTAGTTTGCCTCCAAGGCTACGTTCCTGCTTGACAAAAAAGCAGGATAAACACTGAAATGCTGCTGCTTCTTGCACTTGAGAATGCTTTGCTTAGCTTACATCCTGGAAGAATTGGTGAAAAATGGCATTTTCATCCCAGTTACACAGCTGAGCAAGGTAGCATTTCAATGGTGGTACCTTAAAATGCATTTGAGACAGTTAAAGTGTTTATCTGTTTAATAGATAAGAATAAAAACACATTTTATATACGGTAAGCAAGAAAACACAGGCAAGTCATTTTTATAGATTTGACCCTTTCCTACTTTACACGTCTAGAATGATTGTTGCTTTTATTTTGGGACTGGAATGCTTGATGGTCTTTTGGGTTCCATATTTTCTCCATTCACCTTTAATGTTTGTATTTTAATTGTCTTTTAGAATTGTTGATTTCAATTCTTGATGGTTTCATTTCAGATGACTTATATTCTTACCCCCTTCCCCCCTCTCCTCCCCACTGCTGGAGGCTTCTTCTGGAAGAAAAGCAGTGTAAAATTAAAATTAATAATAGTAATAATATTTCAGTGAAAAGCTTGGGAGAGTGGGGTGGTCTATTGATTCATGGTGCAATCTTTTGCGTGTTTATCTGGAAATACGACCTATTATGTTCAGTAGAGTTTATTCTCTAGCACATTTAGAGACTGAGCCGAGCTGCAATCAGGAACTCTCTAAAAACTAAAGCCCTATAGCAGAGCTGTTATAGCAAAGATTTCCTACAGTGGAAAATAATTGATTTGGATTACTTTTGTAGACTTGTCCAATGTTGTACTACAGTTGTCCATAATGGCAAACATTGTGTATTTATCACTGGAGAAACAGCTTGAGTTAGAGAGTTGTGAGCCCTTTCAAGGTAAGTGCTGGAAGAGATGATAAAATCCAGGAATTCTCTTTATATAGCAATTGCTTGTTTTCAATCAAAACTTCCCTAAAAACCTGATTACAGCCTGACACTGTTGCTCTGGCAAGTTATATATCCCAGCCTACCTTTTGTTAATGGGCCCACAATTGAAAGTCTTACCTTACTGAAGGCAATCTAAGTTACTTTGCATTTTTTTCCCATTAGACTTTTCCAGCAAAAACAACACAATGTCTTTTGGCATCTTAACAACTAATGTTTATATCATTGCATAAGCTTTCATGGATCACAGGCACCTTCATCAGAGGCCTAAACTGTTATCTTATTTTAGATCGCTACCTGGACCAATTCTTTCTCCTACCCCTTTCATCTTCCTGTTTTCCTTTCTTTTATTCTCCCTCCCCAGCAACAATTGTCTAAATATATTACTTTTCTCACAGGACTCTGCTCTTCTGTACTCCATGAAGCAGATTATGATCCATGGAAAGTTTAATTTGTTAGTTGTTAAGATGCTGCAAATTTTTACCATTTGTCAAAGAATGCCACTTATGCCTTTTTCCCAGCTGATTAAATAAAAGATGTTCCATTAAAATCTAACTTGTCTGAAAGATTATTATAAGAGCAAAATATTTAAGGATCTTCAAGTCTGAAGACGCTTGGATTGTTTAAACTCCCAAATACGTTCAAAGGTTGGCAAGTCCATTTTCTTCCCTGGATTCACAGTCCGTTTCCCTCTCTTCCAGTTTGGTCAGGAGAGCGCATTTAGAAATGCTCATTTCCATTTGGGATTAATCACTCCTTAAGAATTGGGGTTATTCTTGGTGATGGTCACAATAGCTGCAGGAAGCAAGATGGGGCTTGCTGACTTAGCTTCAGAGCATGGGATAAGCCAATGCTTCCCCAACAACAATAAAACTTGCCTCTTCAAAGCCTGAGAGAGCCAATTGTACCCCAATAACAACAAGAAAGCAGTGGAAATGTCAGCAGTTAGCAGGCTAGAAACAAGGAGAAGGCATTTGCGATTGAGCCCAAAATTTATGTTGCTAAGTGAAACATTCGTTAAACATGTTTGCTCCATTTTACGACCTTCCTTGCCGCAGATGTTAAGTGAATCGTTGCATTTGTTAAATTAGTAACACGGTTGTTGAGTGAATCTGAATTTGACTTTGCTTGTCAAAAGGTCGCAAAAGCTGATCACAGAACCCCAGGACACTGCAACCGTCATAAATGTGAACCAGTTGCCAAGCGTTTAATCATTTGATCATAGGGATGCTGCAATGGTTGTAAATGTGAAAACTAGTCATAAGTCACTTTTTTTCAGTGCCACTGTAACTTTGAACAGTCACTAAATGAAGACTGTTCTTGTAAATCAAGAACCACCTGTATTGGGTGGGAATATTTTAGAATCAGTGTTTATTTGTTTGCCACCCTAACTTCTAGGCATGCTTTGGGCAGCTTATAGTAAGATACAAAATTAAAAAATACATCATTATAAAACCCAAATATTACATTATATATACCCAAATATATAATACGAAGACCCCACTGGAGGTTGAAGGCTCATGGAAAGAATACAGCCTAAGAATATTAAAAGGCAGGGGCTGTTTGTAGATTCAGATGGGCAGCGTTCCATAAGGTGGGGGCTGCCACAATGAAGAAATGTTATAAATTGTTTAAAATTGTTAGCAGGGCCTAGGATAGAGAATTAACTCTTTTTGTGACCTCATTTCTTTCTCTATTGACTTCTCTTACTCTTTTTGGGAGGAGAGCAGTGAATTTTATACCCTAACTTTTTGTGATACCGATTTTTTTTTTTTAGTAGTGGGTGGAGATTTTTGGCACCCAGATATGCATTTCTCAGCTTTCTTCAGGGGCATTGTTGCTCATATCTAAATTATGTAGGGCACGCCTGCGCAACATATGGTCTGTGAGCTCCATGCAGCCTGCTAAGCAGCCTTGTGTGGTCTACTAGAGGTTATTTTTTTTTAAGTCAACAAATTCACAAGCACGGTTCTGAAAGATGGGCTGCTAAGTGCTTCCAATCCCTTCAGGTCTCATCACAGCTGCCAGCTCCTCTAGCCACCATACGGGTGAACATCAGGATGCCAGCTCTTCCTTCATGGCCTTCAATGATTAATTAATTGGCTTTCCCCCTTTATACATTTGTGCAGACGTACTGTATGGGGGGAAAAGAAAAAGCATCCAAGAAGAAAAGTTACATTCAGAATACCTCCTGCTGCTGCCTCTTTTATTTTACCAAGATATGTCTGAGGAGGTACTAAAGGTGTCAACTTCTTATATCTTATCTAGCATTTTATATAGGGAAAGGCAATATTAAGAGCCATGGTGGTGCAGTGGTTAGAATGCAGTATTGCAGGTTAACTCTGCCCACTGCCAGGAATTCGATCCTGACCAGCTCAAGGTTGACTCAGCCTTCCATACTTCTGAGGTGGGTAAAATGAGGACCCAGATTGTTGAGGGCAATATGCTGACTCTGTAAACCACTTAGAGAGGGCACTATGAAGCAGAATATAATAAGTGCTATTGCTATTGCTATCAAGGGTGTATCATGGAGTCTTTGCCAGATGAGGTCCCCTGAACAGGCGTGGTGCCAAACTAATGGTCAAGGAAGGGGTATTTCTTGATTCTATGATCTTTATCTCTTTTTCCACATCCCCTCTCCTTCTGAAGAGATGTAGTCCAAGAACTGTCAAACAAATACAAAGGTTTTATTTATTTATTGGTTCGATTTATATGCCACCCTTTTCCGGAGACTCAGGGCGGCTTACAATGCGTTAAGCAATAGCCTTCATACTTTTGTATATACCTGCTTAGTAGGGCTTTCGGGCCCCTCTAAGCGGTATTCTTTTTTATACAAAGTCAGCTTATTGCCCCCACAATCCGGGTCCTCATTTTACCTACCTCGAAAGGATGGAAGGCTGAGTCAACCTTGAGCCTGGTGAGATTTGAACTTGCAGTAATTGCAGGCAGCTGGTGTTACTTAACAGTGCTTTAGTCTGCTGCGCCACCAAGGTGAAAATGGCTGCCCTGCTGCCTAAATGAATCCATAACTGAGCTGTCTTGAAAATAGCATTGGAAATTCTAAGACTTTTAGTCTTGGAGGACTTGAACATTCACGCCAAGGCTATCTTGACAGATTTGGTCAAAGCTATTTCAAAACCGTATAGCCTTCATGATTTCATGGATTTTATTAAACAGATAGGCCATACTTTTACTTTAACTTTCATCCTGAAGGGGACTAATAAGTATGGGATCTTGGAAATGTTGTCCTTAACATTCATTGATCATTACCTGGTAAAGGCCTGACAGATGCAGCAAATTTATTGAATTAGTTTGGTTCATATTCAGAGATACATGCATCCATTTGGATTCCAGGAGACTTTGGGAGATGGCTTCTCCGTTTGTCGTATTGTTCTTTTAGAGATACCTACCTGCCACTGTCACATGTTAGTCCCCTTAACACACATGTTAAACTGAAAAATTGTGAGCCTGAAAGCATAGGGGTAGACTGAGTTAGAGGTCTAGAGTTAGGTCCAGACCCAGGATAAGTGCCTATTCTGATTAGGAAAAAGACTCTTTGATTTTTTTCCTCCCAGCTAGAGTAAATCTCCAGGGCTATTGGGCAAATTACTTGGCTCTTGGTGGCCTTAGCAAATCTCTCATACACTATAAAGTCTATTCTGCCATTGATCTTTGACATTATTAACATGCTTCTGTGGCAGAGTTTTGTGCCATTTTAAAGGAAGAGAAGCCACTGCTTAAAAAGCAACTCTTTTTAGCAGCTATTGGGGAAGGGTCCAATATTCCATATTAAATTGTGGAGAAGATAATTGTGCCACAATTCCAGGATTTCTTAGGGGATTCAAATTATTTAGATTCCTTCCAGTCATGTTTGGATTTAGCAATAATAGTTTTGATCACCCTGATAGATGAACTGTACTTAGAGAATGAGGGGGAATGCATATCTATTGATAGCCTTGAATCTCAGCAACTTTTGATACCACTTCCCACCATAAATGGAAGTTATCTGCTCAGTGTGTTGGTAATTGTCCTGGAACTTCCTGTAAGGTTTACTTGCTCCCATCTTATTTAATTTTTAAGGAAATTGCTAGGAAAAATTGTAGGTAGATTTGGAACCAGTTTCTAGTATATTAATTATACTCTGTTGCATTTTTCTTTTCTTGGAAACAAGGGTTTCTGGCAATTTCCAGGTTGTAAGGTATGTAGCAAATTGAAATGCATTCAGACAACATGGAATTCCAGCTGCTGGATCACCCCCATAATTGCAGCCTGGGTGCTTGGGAACCTGCTCACATTTATGACTGGTTACCAAATACTCAGCAATTATGTGATCTCCATTTGCAGTCTTCTCTGCTGGCTTCTCCAGAAAGTCAATGAGGAAGCTGTCAGGGAAGATTGCAACCTGTTGCCGCTTCCCTCCTAGCAGGCAATTTGAGCACAAAATGGCTACCTGGTGCAAGGGAATCTCAGCTCTGCGTGAAGCTATGATCCTCCCCATCCTGCAGGCAACTTTTTAAAGCAAAAGAGCTGCCTGCTATGGGGAGGGCAATTCCTCGAGTGGGGCTGCAGAAACAGAGCTCAGATCCTAAAGAAGAGAGGGGAGCTGAACTCAGCAGGCAGCTCTTTTGCTCCATCTGCTTAAACGACCTAGAAGATTGCTTAACGATTACAACCAGGAGTGCCAGAATTGTGGCTTTTGAATGAAGCTTTCATGTGGGTATCTCGTTTAGTGACCATTTCACTCATTTCAGTGACTAAGATTCCAGTCCCATTTGTAGCCAAAAGTCAAAAACTACCTGTACTGTGTTGTAGAACAGTGAAAGCATGCTAACTTTGGGGATATGTCACAACTTTATATCAGTTGTGAATGCACTAATTTCATAAATAATACAGTTGTGTGGCACTCACTGATGGCTGTTATGTTAAACATAGATGTTTTGTGTTACTACCATAGAAATTTTACACGGCTATCCATCTGAAGTCTCAAAGGAACTCTTTTCTTCTATACTCCTCAATTGGAAGTTGCAATTTCACAGACGGGATGAAGAAAACAACAACATTAATAAGAACATTGAAAAGTGGTAGGGAGTACAGACTGAACCCTTAGGAATTTCATTTAGTGACTTTTGCTTGTTTTCAAGAGCAGGTTTCTACTTCTTGTTGTACTTCTATGTTCTGGTGAGATTGTGCTGAAAGTGGCATTTCAATACTTCTGTCCCAGCCAATGATAATAAAAGCAGATTTAAAAAAATAACAAAAGTGTATACAGTACAAACACAAATAGAAAGTTGCACCAAAAGTAAAACAATAATACAAATTTTCATACTTTACATGCAAGTCACAGAATTCTGCTTCTCCCATTTTATTATTTATATCAAATGAGTTTATTATCTGTAATTCTGTATGAATAGAACGTACACAGTCTTTTGAATGAATTAATTAACATGTTCTGCTTTGTTCAGTGGGATTATTCAATCCTGCTCTCATCTAAATAATTTCCTGTTCATGTTCCTTTCATACTTTGCATTTTGTGATATGATCTTCAGTCTTGTTTTGTATTTCTCCTCTTGAAAGATTGCAGCTCAATAAATATTGATACATAAAATACTATGTATTAATAGTATTCTCCCATCTATTGTGAATATGTAGATTCTTTCTGAGGAGTCTATTAAGTTCATAGTTAGGTATCTTCATATGAACTGAGGCCAAGTCTTGCAAGAAGATACTGAGACAAAATAATGTTCTTTTATCTAGATCCTATGTGGAAGGATGACATAATGGAGTAGAAGTTCAGAGAAATTGAACTGTGTGGGTTTAGATGGCATTATTTCATCTTGAAAGCATGGAGCATGATTTCATGGTCATCTTCTCTTCTGATAAGTGGTTGAGTGTTTGCATTGATCCTACTAGGAGAGCCCTACTTTTTAATACAGTTGTTTATCAGGAAAAGCAAGGATTCTAGTCACTTGGGAAGATGTTTCTGTGTGTACAGTCAGTGCATTGTTCCTTTGTACTTGCACTAAGCCAAAAAGCATGAAGGCTAGGCAGCCTATGGAATTTGCTACTCTCTTACTTAGTCTGTGCAGCAACTAAGGAATCTAAGAGGAACTGTTATGACAACCCCCACCATATGATGTCATACATTTCTGTCAGTTCTTTATCATAGTAGATCCCAAGGGAAGGAAAGTAGCTCTGAATGGAGCAGCATTATTATTCTACACCAAGAGAACGGGAGGCACTCATGGTCTTTCCTTCAGTCTAACTCTGTTGTGGCCCCCCCAGTGGCCTGCGCGGATCGTGGCTGATCCCGACGAAGAGGAGGCTGGTGTGGTGTCGCACCAGCAGCCTGCACAGCCAGTGCTCGCATCGGACAGCGAGGAGGCTGAAGAAGATGTGGTGCCAGAGGCAGAGACTCAGCCAGGGCCTTCAGAACTCCAGAGGTTCCTTCAAGTGGAGAGAGCGAAGTGGAGGAGCCTCTCCTCAATGCTCGAGCACACAGGGCTGCCAAAAGGCAGGAGTGGCTACTCAGGAGGAGGAGGTCTACTCGAGAGTAGGGCTTGAGGATAATTGGCCACTCCCTTAGCCTATTTAAGCCACACGCCGTTAGTAAGTTTCTTGCTAGAAACAACTCGTATTTATTATCAGAGTATTTTGGTTTATCATATCTTGTTTTCTGGGCTGGTTGCCAACCTTTGCTGGTCTTGTTTATTCTTGCTATTTAATAAATTTGATAAGGACCCATTGGTGTCAACATCCTCGGAAATCCAGAGCTGGGGTAGAACAAACTCATAACTGGATCATCATGTGTTTGAGAGGTGAAATGGTGCCTGAGTTCAGTCAGATAATTTCAGATTTATCTGAAATTATCAGCAGTGACAGAGGTGGAGATTTTCTGGGTTTTGGGTTTTCTTTTTTATTTTTATTTTTAGATCAATAATAATGTTAGTTTACTCAAATGGAACACTACACCGTATCCATAGAAGTTTAGCTTCCGAATCATGGAAAGCAAGGCAGTAGTTTACACTTGGCCAAATCCCATAAGTAGCTGGGCGATATATTTTAACGAGAACATGATTTAAAATGAGTTCATGGAAGAAACAAGGATGATTGGGAGATTGGAAAATTGGAGACCAATTGATAGGTTTAGGTTTGAGAAAGGAAGAGATTGGGAGAGCGGGGTAGATAGTTCTCTTGAAGAATCTAAAAGAGAGGGCAGTTTCCAGCTGAAAATGCATACAGAAAATGTTCCAGCAGTAAATGGGATGGATTCCATTTTCTTGGGCATATACTTAATGTAAGCACACACACAAAAAGCAGGTAACCCAGGGGTGAAATCCAGCAGGTTCTAACAGGTTCTGGAAAACCGGTAGCGGAAATTTTGAGTAGTTCAGAAAACCGGCAAATACCACCTCTGACTGGTCCCAGGAGGGGAGGGAATGGAGATTTTGCAGTATCCTTCCCCTGGAGTGGGGTGGGAATGGAGATTTTGCAATATCCTACCCCTGCCATGCCCACCAAGCCACACCCACAGAACCAATAGGGAAAAATTTTACCCCTAAGGTAACCACTATCCTTTGTCGTGCCGCTCTTGGGCAAGGCCTTGCCATTGGTGTGAGCAGACAGTTTACAGTAAAAAAATATTTTGTGCTTCTCTGGGGTTCTAGGATAAAAGCCAAAGGGAATTATTGAAATTCCTTGGTCATTCATATTCATTTAAGTTCTTATAGCAACGTCAGGAAAAGCAATAACAGAGATGGGGAAAATGACATTTGGCAGTTTTGGAACAATTGTTGTCATTGCAATTGATAGAGGTCTCTATTACTATTTTAATTAATATTTGACATATTTGGCAATTAGTTTGAGTGGATGGTTTTGTGCGTTGTGTAGATTACTGTAAATTGGCTAAGTTTTAAATTCCTAATTAAATAAAACATGAACAAAGCACTTTCCAATCATATAGATTCCAGCAGGGCTTAATCATATCCGTTGGATTAAATGGAGCTAAAACTTGATCAACTGAGTTTGGCTCCTTTGCTTTATGATTAGTCTGCTGCAAAAAAATGAAAAATAAAAGAGGGGGTTGGTTCCCTCCTTTCTTAACTGTTGACATACTAGAGGAATTTTTTCAACTGTTCTCTAGCAACATACCGTATTTCCCCAAAAATAAGACCCTGTCTTATATTTTTTTAAACCCTGAAATAAGCTCTTGGCCTTATTGCCATGTGCTCAAAAGCCGGATTGGGCTTATTATCAGGGGATATCTTATTTTGGGGGGAAAACAGGCTATTGTTCATACACAAGGCTTGATGCTCATCCATAAAGCTAGAAATGAGTTTTTAACTCATTACTGGATATTATATATTTGGAGATATGCATGCAAGACACTTCGTTTTCTCTTTCGGTCTGAACCTTTTGTATCTTCTGGCTATTCCAGAGAAGTAGCAACAGCTTACACTTAATTAGAGGAGGAGCACGTCTAAAATGAGTTCTTGCTGATGACATTCTCCTTGGCCTTGAGTGACAATGATATCTATTACGTTGGGCAAAGTCAATGGAAATGTTAACAGGTAGAGTGACAGGGCCTGGGAAGTTGCCAAGATCTCCTGTGGGGAAGGAAGCCAGTGCATGTGCGCGCGTGCGCGCACACACACACACACACACAAACATCTAGGGCTCTTGGGTTCTTTCTCTCCTCTGCTGCAGGAGAAGAAGGGATCTGTGGCTGAGATAGGAGACTGTAATGCTGATGCCCTAAATTTTGGTGACCTTGTATAACCAGTAGCTTGGCTTGTTGCCTTGTGACTTATAGGTTGCAATCTATCTGGCTCAAGACAGAAAATAACTGGATATCTTATATCCCAAGTGTTTAAAAATAATTCAGAATTGCCACCAAAAAAAGCCTAATTTGGCTCAGAATGGCTCCACTCTTTGTATGTGTTCAGCCTTTTTCTTCCATATTGTCTCTCCAGACTGAATTCTTTTTCTTGAAATTGCTATTCTTGGGCGGGTAAGTGGGTGGGAAATTCAAGTGTCCAAATTCTTTTCTGATTTTGCACGGGGGGCGTGGGGGGACATTGGGTAGAATGGACAAAAAGGAACACATGAAAGAAAAAAAAAAGCACTAGAAAAAATGTCTATAAAAGTCATTAGGCAGTCAACATCTGAACTTCTTGTGACTATTTTCAGACTTTAAAAAAAATTGGGAGAGCTGATTCTGGATTCCTGTCCCATATTATTTTGGGAATATTCTCAAAGATAAGCACCTAAAATGATACATGAAGGAATTATCAAAGTATTGATTTGTATTGCTGTTAGAACTCATGTCATCAGTATTGGTTGTTTGGTTGGTTGGTTGGTTGGTAGGTAGATAGATAGGTAGGTAGATAGGCAGGCAGGCAGGCAGACAGACAGACAGACAGACAGACAGACAGACAGACAGACATTATTGTTATGATAAACTTCCCTAACTTGCAGTATCAACCAAATTTTGCAACCAGCAGTGCAAACCACCTTTTCAACAAACCAGACATTGGATTGGAGCATGAATCTCCCTTCCCAAATGTTCATTTGTTGGGTGGCTGTATATATATTGATCCTTTATCAATTTCATATCCACAATTTGAAACCATGCTGAAAGCCTGAAGAATTGGGTGGGAATTCTTTCCATTTCCACATTTCCAAGGGCTGATTAAAAGCAAACTTCAGCTGTTAATCACCTCAAACTCACCTTAAAGGGGAAAAAAATATCCAATGAAAAAAATTCATTACAGCAACCTCATCTGCAAAAGGTTCTGCACCCAGAAAGCTAACTTAGTGTGGGAAGGCAGAGGAGAAATGCTGTTAAGAGCCTGTAACCCCAAATGCTGTTGCAGAACAGCTCTCGATATTCCTCATCATGGTTATTTGGTCTGATGTTATAGTAGAGCATCATTGGAAGTCATAGAATAGCACTTTTTTTTGGAAGAGTCACAAGACCCCAACTTCTATCTTAATTTTACTGGTACACTCAAGTCTTAGTGAATTTGTTGGGATTCATTCACACTTAAGTGTATAGAAGACTCTTAAGTAATCAGGAATGCACAGCTTGTATCCATTCAGACATTGGTTGAAAGCAAAAGTGAGAGCAGTGGGACAGCATTGGAGGTTATAAGTGGAGGATGACATCATCTGTGAACGAGGCAGTCAATAGCGCGTGCACAAAAATGCCTTGTCTGGCAGCAACACCCTTGTCTTACTAAGGGAAGTCTTAAAAAGAAGACAAGGCCTCAGGCAGTACCATAGAGACCAGACATTACACAAGAAGGATCCCACCTTCTTAAAGCAACACAGGAAGAAAAATGGGGAAAATATCCAGATTCCAAGCAAAATTAAGAGTTTCTACTTCACGTGGATCGCAGATCGATGGGATATGATATTTTTCAGAAAGTTTCTCTAGCGTACATCACTTGAAGCTCACAGGCCGAGATACAGAAGAGTGCATATTTTGCTATTTATAGAAAGGGCGGGGGCTCTCATTTGGGTTCCCCAAATGCCTGGAACTGGCTCTTCTTTTCCTTTTCATCTTTTCCTTGTATATTTCTAATACAAGTCCTTTCTGAGCAGAAAGTCCTCCTGTCCCTTCTCTTTTTTGCACAAAGCATCTAGCAGGACTGGTGGACTGAATCCTACGCCAAGCAGGTTGCATTAATCCCCCACCCCCACCCCTTTAATCCTCACAATAGCTCCCTTCCCTCTCTTTTACCCGGGAGGTGATTTCACAAGGTCAGTCCTGCAGAAGGATCAATAACAGCCTCCAAAGTCACCTTTCAGATCACTGCTGACTGCAGTAACTCTCCCCTCCCTGGAGCCTTCTTCCCTCACTCAGCTGGCTTTAGTTCCCCTCTCATCTTCCATCGCTTCTTGCCCTTCTTGAGTTTTGTACTGTTGTGGTGACTTTTCTTTTCAAAAGTAATTTTTAAACACTTTTTAATTCTTATTTTTGGAAAGGAGTTTTCTTAAAATAGCTGTGGCCTCCATTACCCTTTTTTTTTTTTTTTTGGTTCTTTCCCATTCCAGCTGTTTTGTGGTTTTTTTTCTCCCAAAGAATGGGAAGAGTCTATGCAGACACTTTGTCTCTTGGAAAAGAGATCGCTGAATATGTAAGACTGCAATGCAAGTTATTTTGGACAAATTGAAGATTCATTCAGTCCAGACCTTTGTCATCAGGGTTTGCCAATCAGATGGGCAAGGCAAAATTATCTGAATTGGGCAAGGATGATGGTCATCTGTTCTCAATCTTTAATAATGAGTGGTATGCTGACTGACTATGGAAGCTGCATTCAGAGCAATCATGTTAATTCAGTGGCAGAGAACTTCTTGGGAATGAAATCTAACTCTTTTTTTAAAACGCACGTTTGTCTGTGAGACTGGAGACAATAAGAAAAAAAAAAGCCACTTCAGTTGGTAATATATTGTTTAACTGGTTTAAATTTAATTTAACGTGCATATCCTCATAATCTTTCTAAGGTATTTTTTAATTAAAACAACTTTGAACATTCGATACAATGAATTATCCATTGTTCCCTATTCATTTGTTTCACTGTGAACAGACAAGCAAACGCAGTCACCCATTGTTGAAAAAATGCCATTTTTTCCCTGTTTCATTCTGTATCTCAGTATCACTCCGGAATCAAAAATAATTATAAAACACCGTATTGGCCCTTTATGCATAATCCCACTGATCAGTGACTGGAAAGTTTAATTCATTTCTAAATATAATTTGATCTAAAATTTACAGAAACTAAAACAGGCCTAGGCAGCATATATATGAAATATTTGTTATATAAAGTGAATTCTTTGCTTATCCTGAATTTTGTACCAGTTTCATTTGATGATCTTGAATTAATAATGTGTGGGGAGAAAGGTAAGCAATTCTGTTTCTCCTTGCAATTTTAAAAACCTCTTTCATGTTTGTTCTTGTGGCAATATGTAGATACCTAGGGTATTTAAGTTATGACACTGTATGAAATACGTGTGGAATATGACTTTACATGTAATATTAGAAACCAGACCCTACAAAGTGATTTGATAAGGAAAGCAAATTGTATAAATATATTACATACATTTTTTTTAAAAAAAAAGTATGTACCATCTATATCAAGCACCAGGAAAATCAGAAGACTCAGGCAGTAAAGGGTATAAAGATTTATTGCAAGCTAAGCTAAGCTCTCTACAAGAATCTGTACTACTAACAGCCAAAGTAAATTGGTGGTAGATAGGAGTCAAAGGCATTCAAGGCAGGCAGGACTTAGATCTCTTGTGGGTGCGAAGGGACTGATGACACATTTGACCCTTCCCTCGGGCTCAGCTTGGTCATCGCCTACAATCAAGTCATTTTCAACTCTTAGCATAGATTTTCTCTGTGACAATCTATCACTAACTGGTCTTCCTGGTCTTCTAATGGTGCACCCATTTCATGACTGAAAATGAGTCCATCCAACTTGCTGCTGATTGTCCTGTTCTTTTTCTTTCCACCTTTCTCAATATTACAGCCTTCTTCAGAAAGTTAGATCTTCACATAATGTGTCCAAAGTAGGATAATTTGGGCCTGGTACATACTTGAAACAGCCTCTATTTAATCTCCTCCTGACTGGTATAGCTGGAGTGGGGCAAGATGGAGACATTTAATTTAGGAACATGCTGAGGCTAGAAGAGTACTTGGTTATGTGGCCTAAAATTTTGCCTGAGCTTGAGGATAGTTGAGTAGAGAAAGGAGGGAAAAATTATTCAAGATTCTGGAAAGTTAGTTAAGGTTCAGTTCTCCTAGTGACAATTTGACCATTAGGAATGCTTTTTTGACTCACCTCATCCCTGTTTTTCCATGAAGTCCCCTTTGAGTAAACAACTATGTCTTCTTCAAATCATGGCTGTTTGTTCTTATTTGGAAGCCAGGCAAAGCATCAAACTAAGCAAGTCAGAAAATGAAAAAGAGCCTTTACATCTCGATAACAAGGCATGCTTTTGTTACTTCCCAGTTGTTTCTACTCTGGTCACAAAAAAGTGAATTTAATTTAGCCAACTTTAAACTCTGCATAACTTTAATAGCACCCAGTTGCAGACAGTTTATTGCGAAGATGGATTGGAGGGATAAGTCCTCACATGAAGATCTGGCCATTGTCTCAAACTATTATTATAGTTTTGAAGTCAGCTTTCCTCAACCTCAATTTGCGGTCCTATTCTTAAACAGTACTTGAAGTATATGTTTCTTTGTGTTTCTCCATTCCAAATTGTACTCTTGTACTTGCTCAGGTATCGCCAGTTTGTCTTTGCAGCAGTTATGTATCCTCAAGGGTACCCTGCATAGACATTTCTTCTTCCAGAATAGCCATTCTTTCCAGATTCAGCCCATCATAGTAATTGCATTCTGTTGCCATTTTACTTTTCCACTACAGCTTCTGTGACCTACTATTCTTGCAAGCTCGGCTCGTATTCTCCCATTTTTTGGTAGCAGCAGTGAAACTCCAAAATGAGAGAGCTAGAGGCAGCATGCATGCTTAAGTGATTGCCTTTTAGAAGGCATTGAATAAGCAGGAGCAACAGCTTGTCAGATGAATTTGTGTCGGCAGGGCTGGGAGCTGGCAATATCAGTGGGTAGACATTGTTGAGCTGCAGGCGAAAGAGATGTACT
This sequence comes from Arizona elegans, assembly GCA_022577455.1. Classification (NCBI taxonomy): domain Eukaryota; kingdom Metazoa; phylum Chordata; class Lepidosauria; order Squamata; family Colubridae; genus Arizona; species Arizona elegans. The sequence continues at coordinate 21,082,483 of JAKOOJ010000003.1, forward strand.
GAACGATTCCTGTGATCTTAGAGTTCTTTGCCTCAGACCCAGGAAAGCCATGGGTCTTTGCAACCAAGTAATAAAAACATGGATAGGTAACATGGACTGTCTACCTGGCCCTTCCTGTGCTATGACCCATTGTCCCCCATGGAACCTCCTCCTCATTACACTGACTTATATTTGAAGTACTGTACCTAAAAGACTTATTAAAAGAGTATAAGTGCACGAGCTGCACTGGCTCCAGGTGGTCTTCCGGGTGCGCTTTAAGGTATTGGTTCTCATCTTTAAAGCGCTCCATGGCTTAGGGCCCGGGTATTTACGAGACCACCTTCTGCCACTGATAACCTCCCACTGGCCAATCCGCTCCCACAGAGAGGGCCTCCTCAGGGTGCTGTCAGCCGAGCAATGTCGACTGACGACCCCCAGGGGGGGAGAGCCTTCTCTGTGGGAGCACCCACCCTCTGGAACGAGCTACCCCCAGGAATACGATTGATCCTGGACCTCCGTACTTTCCGTCAAGCTTTGAAGACCTTCCTATTTCAGCAAGCCGGGCTGGCTTAAAATTTTAACGGGATATTTTATGGGCAAAGGGTTTTAAATTTTGGGAAGCCAATTTAATTTAATTCTGTTTTAATTTATTTTAATTTTTATATTGTATGTATTTTAATCTTGGCTGTTCACCGCCCTGAGTCCTCCGGGAGAAGGGCGGTATACAAATTTAATAAACCTAACCTAGCCTAACTTAAAAGAAACACTTTTAATTTTAGGTGCTAAAAAAAAACGCTTCTTGTCATCATTTTTCTGTTCTCTTCGGGGGAGGGTTTGGGTTTTGTTTTTTGTTTCATTTTTTATTTCTACCTAGTTCTTCACCTTGAGTGAAGCCTTCATTTGGCAGAAAAGGAAAGGGAAAAAAAAGGGTGGTCCTCAGACACTAAAAAGTTGCCTACCCAGTATTTTTTACTTTATTTTCTTTATTTTCTTTTCTTTATTTTTATTTTATTTTATTTTATTAGTTATATGCCTTTAAATAAATAGAAAAAAGAAAAAAGTATGTATACTTGTGTATGTGTATATAATATATTTTATAGATAGGTATGTGTGATATGATTTATATATATTACATCAGGGGTGGGCAAATGTGGCCCTTTTACAACCTGTGGACTTCAACTCCCCAGAATTCCTGAGACAGCCAAGTCTCAGGAATTCTGGGACTTGAAGTCCACAGGTTGTAAAAGGGCCACATTTGCCCACACCTGTATTACATACATACATGCATGAGATACGTACATATAAGTCATGCATGTATATATGTGTATAAAGTTTGTGTATGTATATGTATACTGTGTGTGTGTATATACACAAGCACATGCACAGAATTTTACAAAGAGTGTCAAAGAAAGATGATCTTATTACATTATCATAATTTGTAACTGACTCATCTGTAAGTGTGGGTAACAAGAACCTGTGTTAAAGCAACTAACCTCTAGCTGGTGGTGAAAGGGCTACATCATCACAAAAATTACACAATGCTGTTCTGGCAGAACGATATGCTATCACATCAAGATGTTCTCTGTTTGAGACTAGATCATCAAACAAAAAATCACCACAGTCTATTAGATTAGCTTAAATCTTGTCCCAGGGATTTCAGTTTTCAGGATGGCAGAGACTTCATTTGCAGCCTAAATGGTTCTACCCAGCATGGGCTGCCTAATATCTTAGTATTTTACTCTTGTACGTCTCCGATCTAAGTATCTGGAAGATACTATCTTAGTGCGGGGGATGAACTTGGACATCCTGGCCAAACCTGGGATGAAGGGGGAGCTATTTAAACAGCTGTTGCCCGCTCTTGCTAACCTCTCTTTCCCTGTGGAGACATGTGAGGCAGTTCCATTTACAGCGTGCTGTTTTGACAGAGGCTCTATTACTGGTGAGGAACTTTTGGTTCATTTCTGATATATGTCCATAGAGCAGGGCATCTCTTAGAAGAATCTGAATGTTCTTCCTTAAATGTAGAGCAAAAATCTGGAGAGATGGTGGCCTATCCTGCTCAGGCACAATGTGCAGGAGAGACAGGGGATGTACAGGGTCTTTGTGCTGTCATCTGGGACAAAGTTATTCTCTGCCAAGCCTGGACTTTTCTTCCTGATTCTGTGCTAGGCAAATTCATTGTGGATCAGCAAAGTTGCAGAAATACCTCAGGCGTGCAACGTATATCTTAAAATGACAGGTGATTTGGATTTAACCAATAGTGAACTTGCTTTCATTCTGCTAAAAATAATTAAGGGAAGAAAGTGTAGAATCATAGCCAGTCTTAACTGGTTATTGATTGAATCCAGTCATGTTGTGTATCTCTTCAGTCATCATGGAGACCGTGGAGATTTATTTCTCAGTTGCTGTTATTATATGGACAAGATGAAATCAAAGGAAGTTTCTTGCAAAGCCACCTTGATAGAGGATTCCACTGCAGTGGAGGATTTATTTATTATATTCTTAATCTATTCAATAATAAATGCTTGATGGCTGGATTGTAAACTGAGACCACTATATAACAATAATTAGCACATTGTAGTACCTTACACAAATATATGAATATCCACATATAAAAAAAGTGTCTCTTCAGATATTTAAAATGCCAAACAAAGCTGTTAAAAGTCTTATTTGATGTAGTGCTTTTTTTTTTTGCACAAAAGAATTTTCTCCACTTGTTACATCATCATCATCATTTGATGATTATGATGATGATATTATTATTATTACTATTATTATTATCTCTTTTATTCATTAAACATGAAACTCAGTCAACTGGACATTTAAAAATGTGTCACAAATACAATTGACTAGTGCTAATGGCTGATATGGGTTGCTGCCAGCGTCCTAGGTATCAACCTATAATAATTATTATTATTATTGCTCGTTGCATAGTCAGGCAGATATTCAGACTGGATTTGGCATATTTTGTCCACCTATGAAGTTGTTCCCAAGGTCCTGGGATAGGCAAATGTGAATGTTTGATGGTGTTATAATACCATTGCAGGATGTAAACTGTTCTAAGAAAAGATGTCTTTTGCAATTGACTGATGGTGAATTTGTCAATGCTGAATATGTTCAAGGGGTTGTTTTGGAATTGCATCCAAGGTACCTATTACTATTATTACTATTATTATAACTTACCCAGTAACTTCTGTTTCCCTCAAGTGGAAGAAGACTGTATCTTTCTTGATGGATTAACTTTAGAAGTGCTGACAACTAAAAAATAAATAAATGAAAGCTACCTCTTTTTGACTGTTTGGAAGTTACTTGGTGCTTAAAGATACACATTATTGCTGCCTTCTTTCGCCACACCTTGAATATAAAGGTGAATTCAGAAATCTGCTAGAAAAGCAAAAATACTTTCTCACAGGGATTGGGGAATCTTCAAATAAACATAAGATTTCTCTACAGTATTCATTAGTTAACCTTTTTACCATAATTAGAGGAGTAGGTAGAGTAAGATCTTCAGGAATATAGAGTTAACTCACATCGTATCTCAGGGATCTGATGTTTCAGATGTTATCATAGCACATCAAACATTATTTAGAAATTGTGGACAAGGGGAAAAATTTTCCAAGGATCTCTTCTACTGCATTCTTGTTTAATTTTGATTCAGTCCCTCTATCCCAGATTAAGTCTTTCTCTGCTTTTAACACACTTGTGGGGTTTTTTTTTTTCTGGACTAATGCACTTTGGGTTATTGTGCTGCTTCTCTTTTCTACTTTCCTAACTGTTGTAAAAATGAATCCACGTGATTGTTTCCTACATAACACCTACAGCATTCAATAAATCTGACCCAGTTTGTCAGAAAAGAGTGGGTGGGGCTTGAAATAGCACTGCAAAACAACTGGACTGTTTTTACAGATAGCCAATTTTAGTTTCCCTGGGAAAACATGCGTAGGCTAAATTAATATTTTTTTTCAATGAGAAACAACCCTCAGAGAGGGAAGACAAGACAGGACCCATGATTAAATAAGGAAAGCACAAGATATTTGTTGGGACTTAATCATCTGAAAGCTTGTGTACCTTTTTAATAACAGAAAAGCTTTCTTTGCATATGAATCTCTCTGCTGTAACAGAGACAAAATGAGATACAGAAAGCACACCCCTCTCGGGTGAATCAGTAGCCATTTTTATAAAGTGCCTTTGAGCCTCACTCAGGCTTTTGATGCTAATCCCATGGTAATTATTCAAGTGGAAAAAAATGTGGAAAAGAAGCATTTGAAGTGCAGAGGAGCATTTTGGCTAATTTAAAGTTTTCTATTTGTACTATAAATCCAACTGGGGCAGAGATGGTTTAAAATCACCCAAAGGAGAAAGGATGTTGTTTCCTTAATAGGATACTTGGAACTCTCCTTAGGTACTCTGAGGGTCTCTCCATGGTCTTCTATCCCCAATTTTTGTCTTTCTTCATAAATTAAGTCTCTCTCTCTCATCAGGCAGTTGGTGGCAGATTTGGCTTCTGCCTTTCGGCAGCTGCCTGTTGTCAATTTATATTATAATCACAGACGTAAGGGCCAGAGAGCTAACACAGGCTGGGCCCTGTTCCAGGTTTGTGCCAAGAATATATTTATTAACTATGTTCTGGGCTGCCAGAATTTTCAAGGGGACACTTCTAGCCATGAAGTTGCTTCTTCCCATCCAGTTACATTTCAGCACTGAGTTGTAACAAGCCAATGAAAACATTGTGTTTGTGATAATAGTTGGGGATGTCATACGGTTGGAGTGGGAACGGATGGCCTTGCAGATAGCTAACTTCCAGCATCTTTCATTGTTGGCCAACTGCAGTGGGACTACTGGGAGTTATAATTCTGTCACATTTGAGGGCCAAATTCGCCATTCTGTTCGAAAGTAGTCGAGACGCACGGCTCTCCAAGTTCCTAACAAGAGTGCACATTCCATATGGAAGACCGTATCTCAATATGGAGACATCCAACCGAAATGTGAATCACTGAGGTAGAAAGAGTCCAAGGAAAGACATGTGGGAATAGCAGGAAGACTAGACTGTTGGTTTTCCCAAGAAAAGAGCTTGTATATAGAATGGCCAGAGCAGTAGCCCAGGAAACGCCTAGTATCTTTGGCTGCCTGGCTAATTATTCAGTCTGACGTCCAGTTTAGTTTATGCTCCTGCCAGAGACAACAAAGGAATATAGGAGGAGAACCTAGTCCTGTGCTCTTGCCCTTGGTTACAGAATATGGATAAATACGTCCCCTTAGAACAGGGGTCTGCAACCTTAAACACTCAAAGAGCCACTTGGATCTGTTTCCCACAGAAAAGAAAAGGAGCCAGGAGCCACAAAAACTTCCCGTGCCTGACTATTTCTTGAGCGGCCACAAAACTAGCATATGTAGTTGAATTAAACATTCTGTTTTCTTCTGAAACTTTTCTTTTCTTGGATTTATCCATGGTTAGCCTACTGGGGGTTGAAAAGCTCAATAAATCATGTGCCGGCGGGTGTCACACATTGGTAGTTGTGATGCATATTTTGAGTGACAGGGAGATGCAGCAGAGAGGTGAAAGAGCCACATGCGGCTCCAGAGCCACAGGTTGCTTACCCCTGCCCTAGAAGAAGACAAAAGAAATGCCAAACTAAAATCTTTGCCACACTCTCGTTTTCCTTTCTGACCCACCTTAACCCAAGTGAGCATTTTATATTGAAAGAACAAAAGTACCATATATCTCACAACCTCCCCAGCCCAAACATGATGGCATGCTCAAATAGCAGTATTTTGCATTTGTAACATGTGTTAGAAACTTCACAACTCACCGTACGCATTAGCTCAGTAAGCTATACAAGAAGCGAGCTGGCATTGGATGGAAGTCAACTGGGATGTAATAAATGGAATGGGGTCTTGAAGAGTAAGAAGACCGTGTCACTTGACCTAATCTCTTCTACAGGCTTGTTCCATCAGAGTTACTCAAAGCTTCTTGCAGTTAAAACAGTATGAATACGTGTGGGTTTTTTTGTTTTGCTTATCCTTCTTCCTACTCCCGTAATAGAGAGGAGGGCCAGGACTGAGAAAAAGTGCCTTGTCTAAAGCTACCTAGCGAGTTTATGGTTGAGGTGAGAGCAAAATTAGGAACTTCCCATTTCATGCTTGTAACTATTGTACAGCCTTCCTAAGTTTTGTGCCTCATTCCTCTCTTTCACCATTCCCTTGACCTCCGATCCCTTTTGTAGCTTTCTGTTCTCTTGCCTACAAGCATGCTCAGGCTTATGAGTTATGCCATCCCTATCTGGTATACCCTGTAATTTCCAACACCTCTGCAGTTCATCATTTTGGGATGATTAGCATGTATATAGAATCTAGCTGGATTGCTGGATTAAAAAAAAAGGTGCATAGGAAACAATTTACCTAATTTGCCCAACAACTGAAGCTAGTCTGAGAGCTTTTAGTGTCACAGATGTTCCTCATCACTGGGGAGGACAACAAATAAAGAGTATTAATTTGTAAAATAGCTACCTTTCAGGAATATTTTGAAGCCTTAACACCTGAGAAGGCCATCTCACCCAGCCTAATATAGGCACAACCTCTCTCCTTGGAATCTAGCTGTAGCACCTTACAATAAATTAACCAGGTTTCATCAGAGCTGCCAGAGAGTAAACTCACCGCATGTTTTCTTATGCTTATTTAAGCATTAAAGGATGACATAAGAACAGAGTTGGGGCATTGTTGGTGTTGGAGGCATACAAATACTTGTTGTGCTGTGGGCCAACAGGATTATGTGGTTAGGCTTCCAGTTCATCATTATTGTGAAAAGTAGGCCTTATAAGTACAGGTACAATATAGTCACTCACCACAATTCTTACTTATTTTCCCCTGGCAGATGGACCCAGTGCAGAAAGCAGTGATCAACCATACGTTTGGGGTCCCTGTAACCAAGGCCAAACGCCCCATCATCTCTTGCAACGTCTGCCAGATCCGTTTCAATTCTGAGGTAAGTTTTTAGTAAGTCCTGACACTTTGCTGTGCTTTTCGGTGGCAGAGAGTGCAGCTGACTATAACAGGCATATAAAGGACAAACGATATATAAATACAGGCATTTACAACCATTTGTTTAGTGACCGTTCAACAGCACTGAAAAAAGGGATTTATGACCGGCTTTCATACTTAAAACTGTTGTAGCATCCCAAGGGTCATGAGATCATATTTTGCACATTCTAACAAGCAAAGTTCATGGGGGAAGCCAGATTCATTGGACGACTTTGTTACTGACTTAACAATTGCATGATTCACTTGACAACTGTGGCAAAAAAAAGGGTCATAAAATGGGGCAAAATTCACTTAACAACTGTCTTGTTTAGCAATTGGAAATTTAGGCTCAATCGTGGTTGTAAGTCAAGGACTATCTTTACATAGCTGAGATCACATGCCTTTTACTTGCCCAGATTTAGTTCTTTAGGGGAACTGGATGTGTATAACAATTTGGAGAATGGGTGAATTTTCTCATGTTGAATTAGCAATAGCAATAGCACGTAAGACTTATATACCGCTTCATAGTGCTTTTACAGCCCTCTCTAAGCAGTTTACCAAGGCAGCATCTTGCCCCCAACAATCCTGGCTCCTCATTTTACCGACCTCGGAAGGATGGAAGGCTGAGTCAACCTTGAGCCTGGTGAGACTCGAACTGCCAACCTGCTGACAGCTGGCAGTCAGCAGAATTAGCCTGCACTACTGCATTCTAACAACTGAGCCACCACGGATTAGATTGTAAATTGTCCGGCTTATGTCACAAGACATACTTTTTGATACATTTGAGTAAACAATATAGCCCTGATTGTAATATAACACAAATATAAAAAAAACAAAAATATGTGCCAGATCTGCAGATTAGCATATGATCCAATAGAGAGCTGAGATAGAATATAGGTCTCCATGTTCTTTCAATGATGGGAAACTCCTTGGTCTGAGACCAAAATGAGTTTTTGATGGAGATGCCTAGATACCCCAGAGACATTGTATGAGCAACTTTTTGCTCGGTCTTCCTTTTTCATTAGGCACATCATTAAACCTTAGTTGTCGCACATGTTACTACCATACAAGATATGAGAAAGCTAGTGAAGGTACTGAATAAAAAAGCAAAGCAATGAAATCATTTAGTGTTGATCTCAGATATGATTTCAGAATCACGGCAGATTGTATTCTTTCAAGATCCATGTAAGATGTTTGATGTTTTTACTTTTATATATATACGAGGATATCTACTACTGATGGGGGCAGAAGATGATTGAAGATTTTGAACAAACTGTTGCACCAGCATGTTATTTTACCCTATTATGGGTGATGGATTTAACAATCCAGTGGAAAGACATCAAAGAAGATATTATATGGATTATAAATTTAAAGTTATTGTCTTTTTTCTTTTTACAAAATGGAATGCATATATAGATATGTGTATATCTTAGTAAAGTGGGCAGTGGATTATATTTAGAATTGTATTGTATGATTTTGTAGGAATTGAAGGGTTGAAATAGGTTAGTTTACTGATTGATTAGTCTAAGAAAAAGGATCTTTAAGTCATATATTTAGGGGAGTGGAGGAATTGGATAGAACTGAATAAATGTTAAATTTGGATGTAGGGAGAAGGCCACTTTAAAATGTTATATTAATATATATAAAAGATTAAATGTTAAATTGTAATAATACACTATAAGTTTAGGGGAGGAGAAAAAGGGCAGATTATCGTAAAAATGGGAGTTATAAGAATAATATGCTAAGGGTCAGTATTCTGAGGAGGGAGTAAGGGAAAGGAAAGATATTATGTATGTAATTAGTTATGAAATAGCCTATTGTTGTGAAGAAGTCACAGGGGGGGATGGGTGGTGAGGGGGGGTTAGGGAAGAGGGGGGGGAAAGGGGGAAAAACTTGTATTTGAAAACTTTTTCAATAAAAAAAAAAAGATCCATGTAAGATGGCAGTTCTAAAGATATATATTAAGATTCTCAGAGACGGAACGAAAAAAAAGATCTTATAATTAGTACTTTTGTGTTTATCATATTGGGCACTTCCCTTCCTCCAATAGGCTGTGATTTGATATTGATTGATTGATTGATTATGTGCCATCAAGTTGTTGTCAATTCTAAGAGATTATATAGATAGATTTTCTCTACTATGATCTGTCCTTAACCTGATTTTTCAAATCATGATGTGATTTTCTCTATTATGATCTGTCCTTAACCTGATTTTTCAGATCATGATGTGATGTAGTTATAGGGAAAATGCTGAAGATGATGACATTGTCATCATAATTTAATTTTTTTACTGTTGTAAATATCAGAAAGAAAGGAAAAGAAAACATTAAAAGGTTCAGCTTGCATGTTTTGGTAATGCTTATTTCCAGCCTATCTATCTCATGATAAGGTTGTTAAAGTTAGAATTGGTAGACATTGTTAAATTTAGAAGACAAGTGAAGGTGAGTAACCTTTGAGTTGCTGGGTTCTTCTGTTCCAGAGAAGGAGCAAGTTGACATTCTCTTACTTCTTTCAAGAACTGAATGTAACAAAGCAGTTGCTAAAATGGCAAAACCTATCTTAGGAAGCTTTAATAGAAGTAGAGCCTGCAGATCACAGTCATAATTGTCCTGCTCTGCTCTGGTCAGAACCCATGTAGATGATTATGTCTAATTCTGGGCATAGTTCAAATAGAATGATGATCAATAGAAGCAAGTTCAGAAGACGAACAGTGAAATGGATTGTGGTTTGGAAACCAAGTCTTTTGAGGAATGGTTAAAGGATCTGGATACATTTAGCCTGCAGAAAAGATGAATGTGGGGAGATATGATTGTAGTCGTCAAATATCTGAAGGCGTTTTGCATAGAAGAGAGACTAGACATATTCTTAATTGGCTCAAAAAATAGGAATAATATTAGTAGATTAAAATCACTAGAAATCAGGTTCAGACTTACCTGACTGTAAGAGTTGTCAGATAGCGGAAGTCAAGCCGCCACATGACATGCCATAGGTCTTCAAACAAGACTGTACTTACTTATCTGTAAGTGGCTCTTGTACTGACCAAGAGGTTGGATTAGATGCCCTCTAACACAATTACTGAATCATAGAATTGGAATTGACCTTAGAAAGCATTTAGTGAAATCTTCTTGTTCTGATGTTTGGTACTATTAAAAATGTTCTGTTTAGAAACTGAGTACTAAGAGAAGAGAGCTGCTAAATATTATTAAAATATGCAAAAAGAAAAAGAAGGAAAGAGGAAATTGTAATTAAAACCTTTCTTCTCCTGAAGACAAAAGGCTATTAAAAGGTGTTTATCTCTTGGTACCAAGACTGTAAATGGGATTTTTTTTTCATTCAAGATAAATCTGGAAAGGCTTCATTTTTTTGCTTATCCGTATTAGACAAGCTATTGCTATAATCATGTTTTACTTCCGAAAATAGCCACAAATCAGGTCTGGAAGAAACAGGGGAAATTAACAACATATTGGGAAGGGGATTTTGCATCTTTATTAAAGAAAGCACCCAATATACAACCTAAGTACAAGTACAAAAGCAAATTAAAATAGAAAAATGAATAATATTCAGCATGAAGTTATGCATAGGAAAGGGCAAATTACATGGTGACTACAAAATATTGTTTTGGCATCAATCACAAAAAATGGTTTGCAATTTTCTTCTTTGAAAATTGGGTCTGTCTGTTTGTTTGTTTACTTCTTCCTCTTAATTTTTACCACTTTGGGGTTTCCTAGTGATCTCCCATCAAAGCATTAGCCAGATCTAACCCTGCTTAGTTTTTTGGTGATCAGCCAAGGATGCCTAAGTGCTACCATCTTCTGCTGTATTCATGAACTTGAGGAGGAATATAAATATTGTAAGCATCTATATTTAAAACTTCTATCCAAGATGACACTTTTATAGATGAAAGCAATTTGTTAGAAGAACATTATTAGTGTAGATAATTCATAAGTTCAGGTTTAAATTAATGTGTTCTTCCTTGTCATAATATTCCTTAAAAGGAAAGAGAACAAAAGATGTTAGTGTCAGAGGGAAAAAAATCCAAACTAGTCTGAAAGCATTCCTAGAAATTTATTTGGGTGTTCAACTTAGATATCTTAGATCAGTTTGGTCTAGTGGTTAGGCCCCAGTTAGGAAAGCAAGAAATCATGAGCTCAAGTCAAGCCTAAGCCATGAAAGCTAGCTGGGTGACCTTGGACCAATCACTCTCTCTCAACCCTACTTACCTCACAGGGTTCTTGTTATGAGGAAAATAGGAGGAGGAAGAAGTACTAGCTATGTTCACCACCTTGAGTTATTTGTAAAAATAATAAAACTGGGATATAAATAAATAATATTAAAAAAATATCCTGGCCTAGCCTGATACAGGATTGTAAATAAGTTTCAGAAAGGTTATAAATGTGTGCCATTCTCATCAACCAGCACTCGTAACGTTACGGGTTTTTGGATCTCCTATTGCTTTCTCCTTTTTTCCTTGTATAGAGCCAGGCTGAAGCACACTACAAGGGGAACCGCCACGCCCGGCGAGTAAAGGGAATTGAAGCAGCCAGAACGCGGCAGAAGGAATCGGGACCTCGGGAGGGAGACAAGCCAGGATCTGCAGGCAGTCCATCCTCCAGCACCGGGGAGAGTGATTCTGACCGCACAGGTTCTAAACTTCTTCTTTCATTACAAGTGCTCCCTAAAATCCAAAGGTTTCCTGAAGAACATTGTGTGGGGTGCATGTGTGTGTGTTTGAGAGAGAGGGTTCCTATATTCTCCAAAAATGTTGAGCCGATTTTCAAGACTTCTCTGTGAATCTGTTGCACCAAAAAATAGTCCAGAACTTCCAAGTTCCAGACTGGTTTGTTTGGGATTTTAGGAAAATGAAGAGGTATTCCCAGGCCAGAGCATAGGAAGGGTAGAGTTTTCAGACCAGTCCTAGGTGCTGGTTCTCTTCTCCTGCCAGAAGGGCGAATGAGCCTTTTCTCCTTCTGCCGTAGAGCCAGTTCTGGGGAAACTAAAACAAACATTGATAATGTTGGCTAGGAAAGAAATACAGGGCTCTGGGCACTACCCACATTCTGCTTCAATTACAGAGTTCAATAAGACCTTAGCTGTATTTTGCATCAATTACAGGGTTGAGGGTGAAACCTTTGTGCTAAAGGGAGGGAGGGGGAGGTTAGATCTTACATCCTGTCATTGACGTTGTGCCTGTCCTTCTGATGATGGGAACTTGAGCTGCCTTCTCTGTCCAAGTGACCGCTGAGCAAGCGGGTAATTAAATCGCATCTAATTAAACATTGATTAAGGCTCCAATGGCTGGTGGAAATGGAGCTGGGGCTGCAGCCAGCATACTTGCCTGGGGAACTCTGCCTCCCAGCTTCAGAAGAGGTGGATTTGGGGGACTTGTAAGAGAGTGACTAGCCTCATCTATAGCATTTCTGATGTTATAGCCTCCACAGGATTGCAGCTAAGCAGCATAGCCAATCTGCTAGGTTTGGGGGCAGGGGATGAAGGAAAAGGGAACACAAGGGAAATGGGGTGGGTGGGAGACCCAACTTGTTAGGACTAACAGCTGCTTTTATAAATATGAGGCAAGCTGTTTTTGTGGACAGCAGAGGATTAGAGGAAGCATGTCATTCCACATAGAGGCTTTTTAAAATATCAGAGCCTTTTCCAAGGATGGAGTGAGATTGTGTGCTCTTTCTCTATTGTATACAGGGAATCCTTGTTTGGCAGCCACAATTGGGACCAGCAACTCAGTTGTTAAGCGAAAAGGGTTGCTAAGTGAAACTGTGACTGTGCTTTTGATCTTACTTCAGCTTTCCTTTCTTTAGAGACCTGCAAAGGTCATAAAGGCAAGGATTAGTCATCAAGTTAGTGCACTAAACGAGACCTACCTGTATTATCCTGTTGATTGCAGTACTGTAAAAAAAAATCACTGAATTAATAGGCAAAATCTGAGGCATCGCTTGAAGCAGTCTGAGAATCACGACTGCAAAAAATGGCAAATTCCATATTGAGAATTATTAGAGAAAGATTTGAAAATTGTGTGGCTTGTCTTGTGTGGCAACACTTTATACAAATTTCAATAGTTTCCGACATTGCATCACAAAAAGGATTTTTATGTGTGTGCATTGAGGCAAGAAATGTGGTCACTAAGAGTCAATGCAAACTTGATGGCACATAATTAAGATGAAGAAAAGTAGAACCAAAATAATCAAAGCATTAGAGCGCATCTGCAAGGGAAGTTCTAAATTTGGAGCGTTTTCATTCAAGAAAACACAGTTGAAGAGAAGCTTTGAGGGAGAATTGTAAAATTATGCATGATGGGACAACAGTGGGAAGAGGAGTGGGTTTTTTTCTCATCATATAAGAAACTGAGATCATCCAGTAAAACTGACCAGAAGGTGATTCAGGAGAAGTTGCTTTAAAAAGGAAGATAGGGTTGCTCCCTTTTGTGTGGCTTTTGGGGTATTTCTCAGGGATTTGGTCCAGCTTTATGAAATATATATATATAAACTTGCCAATATGCTCTTACTTTAAAAAAACAAGCTTAAAAGTAAAAACAACGCAGGAGCTAAAAATAAACATATCCAGAAGTCAATAGTCTTGCAAATATAGAATTATTTTAAATAGAAGTTTAATCTGCATCCCAATTTACCACCATAACTTGGTGAGGAAATTATGGGTAAATTTGCCCATTCTTCCTTTGCTGGGGAAGCACTTTTAAAAGCACATTTTAAAAGCACATTTTATTATGGTCTTTAGCCCAGAAACAGGACAAAGATTAGAGGATTTGTCCCAAAACAATTGTGAATGGTGAAAGGTAGGCTTAGGATAAGTGACTGGCAAATTATAACAACTGTGCCCCTGAAAATGTATAGAAAACAAGAGACACCAGGAGAAATATCCTACTGGAGAGGGATTTCTGACAGTTAAACAGAGTGTCCATTGCGAAAGGTATATATTTGAAGCTAATCAACTATGTGGGTTACTGCAGTTGTGGATCCTGTCCTAAACTGGACTAGACTAAATCACCAATCTCCAACTTTGGCTCCTTCCAAATGAATGGATTGTCAGCTCCCAGAATTCCCAGGTTTTTATGGCCATTGCTGAGGATTTACAGAGTTGAAGTTTGCACATGGAAAAATCACCTAGACTGGGGAAGGCTGATCTAGATACTCTCCAAAGCAGAGGTGTCAAACTTGCGGCCTGCAGGCCGGATGCATCATATGCAGGTCATACCCACCCCAGCTCCGTGAATGAGGAAAATGTCACATGACGGCAACATGACGCAGCAAGTTTGACACCCATGCTCTAAAGTCTCTTCCAATCCTAAAGTTCTGTCAGAGAGCATGTCCCAGGTTACCATGTAATCAGTGGCAGCCTCCAGATGTCTGGAGCAAAACTATCAAGATAAAGGAGCTTTTTTAATTTAAGTAACTTGGTACGTGATTCCTCATGTTAGTCCACATTCTTCCCTCTTTATGTGTATATGTTGTTTTCTCCAGTGGTTTACAAAACTAGTTAAAATATGTAAAATAGAACCAGAGTATTGGACCCACATGAAACAACTAATGAAACAACAGCAGTAATTCATGGCTGCCTAAAAAAGGTTTTCCCTTCCCCAAATGCCTGAACACTACCAGTGAATAAACCCAGCAAAGCCTTCTTAAGATTTTTCTTTCTATGAAGAATTGGTTTTCCAACATTTCTTGTATTCAAAACTCCAAGACTTCTGCTTACAAAAAAATTAAAAGCAGAGTTTCATCATCATCCAGATTTGTAAATGATGGTTGGATTTTGTCTTTGAGTGCAATTCCGTTTCACTGATACAGCAAGATAATGTTTATAGTGGGCAACGTAAAATTCATGAGATGTCCCTCAGATATTTGAGGGGAGGAATCCTAATTTTGAAAAGGTTCTGTCCCAGCCACTTTTAATTGAAAAAAGGTTAGACAAGAACTAATAGGAAAGACTTCTCCCAGAGATGCTGAAGGTTCCTGTCAATCAGAACAGATAATCCTGGGCTAAATCAATCAGTAATCCGATTTGTCATAAGGTAGCTTCTTATAAAATGCATGCCTTTCCTTCTGAGAGAACTGGAAGTGTGATACGTCGTCTGCTAACTCTCCAGCTATGCATATGAGCTAGAAATGAACGCAGGCTGAAACACAATAGTCAAGAGTTCTGGATGGATTGGATGCCCTGCATGGTTTTGTCGATCTCTTGAAGTAATCCCAATGAAGAACTCAAGGACTGTGATATTTCAAATGCTTCAGGGCAAATCTGTTTTATAGATAAAGAATGTTATGAATGGGGTTCATTAAACAGAAGACTCATTTCTGTTTCTTTCCAAGTGTAAGGCCTTGGTGTCAACATCGAGCTCTTCCTGTGTCGAAACAATTGCTCTTCAGGATGAAGGCATTCAACTTGTGCATCATTGTTTGAGTTTGTGTCAGTGAGGACATCTGAATCCTGTATTGTAAATGGCAGGTGCTTCTATCTATATCTCTAGAACCATAACAGGCAACCGTATCCTAGGAAGAGTTGCTTTCTGTTACTATTAACAAAATAAAAAGATGGCGATGTCCTAATATCACAGAAACAAGAAAGTTCTGGAGCAGGGAACTGCATTTCATCTGGCCAACATTATCCATACAACTTACTTCTTTAGTTTTCACTAGAAAACAGCAGGGGGGGAAAAAAACAATTTTACCAGGTCACTCCTCCATTTCCACAAGTTGCCCAGCTCCGTTGAAGAGCGTGGGGGCCGTTTGATGACATCAGACTAACCTAATCTGCCTCTGTGACCCATTTCCTATTTTGAGCACAAGGAAGGAATCTGATACTTGTTTAGTCCAGGGATCCAGTCTTGTAAGTCCAGCATCACTCATGTATAAGAGTGCCAGTTGTCTCTTATGCATGGCTGTTTCCCCGGTGAAATTTTGCTGAGAACTAAGGAAAGCTCCCTCCTGCTGTTTGGTTCAGCAAAGGTCTCCTCGTTTTCAATTTTGTATGTTTTAGAAGTGATACACTGATAAAACGCCAATGACCATAGTGTTTGATAACAATGGGAAATGTAGTCCCTCTCAGCTAGATAGCAACCATTCAGGGAAAGCTGGATTTGAGGATCAGATTTGGACTGGGAGCCCTGATGCAAACCCTTACCTGACCATCAAACTCAGCAGGGTTAGTCTAATCCACGCGATGGCACGGTGGGCCTGTTTTTCACCCTCCCCAGGCTCCAGAGGCTTTCTTGGAGCCTGGGGAGAGCGAAAACGGCCTCCCCCCCCCCGAGGCCAGAAACGGCCCATTTCCCAACTTCCAGTGGGCCCAGAAGGCCCAAAAATCAGCTGGCCAGCGCGCACATACGGGCTGGAGCTGAGCTAGGGCAACGCTTACGTGCCCACAGATATGGCTTCGCGTGCCACCTGTGGCACACATGCCACAGGTTCGCCATCATGGGTATAGGAGAAGCAGAAAGTCCCTCAAATATCCAAGTTCTATGCCATGCAAGGTTTGTAGGTGATTGAATTGAGCCAGGAAGTTCACTTCTAACCTTCCCCTGGAAATACGGAGGATCCCGGATCTGCGCACCTTCCGCCGCGCTCTAAAGACCTTTTTATTTCACCAGGCGGGCCTGGCCTAACTTTCTCCCTCTTTTTAAACATTCTTAATATTTTTTAATACTTTTTAGTATTTTTAATATTCAGAGTTTAAATTGTTTTAAATTGATTGGGGTTTTAAATTTGTCTGGGCCAAACTATTTAATTCAATTTTATCTCTGCTTTTTAAATTTTGTATGTATGTATTTTATTGTTGGCTGTTCACCGCCGTGAGTCCTTCGGGAGTAGGGCGGTATATAAATTAATTAAAAGTAAAAGTAAAAGTAACCTCTGCAACTCACATAGCACAGTTGTTATCTGGCCTATTGAGGATGCCCTTAATGACTCATGCTGCTGCATCCTGGACCAGCTGTAACTTCTAAGTGGTCCTCAATGACAACCCCGTGCAAATTGCATTGCAATAGATCATATGTGAGAATGACAAGGGTACAAGTGACTGTTGCGATACATTGCCACTGTTCTAGTTTGTGACCTTCTTAGATTTATTTATTTATTTATTTATTAAATTTCTATACCGCCCTTCTCCAAATAGGACTCAGGGCGGTACACAGCCGAAGTAAAAACAGAGCATACAAAATTTAAAAACAGTACTAAAATAATTAAATATTTTGGCCGTAAATTAAAACAACCCAATTTAAAATCAATTTAAAATTTAACTCAAGCCAGCCCAGCTAGTTGAAATAAATAGGTTTTCAGGGCCCAACGAAAAATCCGGAGGTCTGTTATTGTACGTAACTCCGGGGGAAGGTTGTTCCAGAGGGTGGGTGCCGTCACAGAGAAGCCTCTCCCCCTGGGGGTCGCCAGCCGACATTGTCTGGCGGACGGCACCCTGAGGAAGCCCACTCTGTGCGAGCGTACTGGCCGGTGGGAGGCTATTGGTGGCAGAAGGCGGTCTCGTAAGTACCTCGGCCCTAAGCCATGGAGCGCTTTAAAGGTGGTCACCAACACCTTGAAGCGCACCCGGAAGACCACCGGGAGCCAGTGCAGCTCGCGCAGGAGAGGTGTCACATGGGAGCGCCTCGTCGCCCCCATAATCCCCCGCACGGCCGCGTTCTGGACCAGCTGGAGCTTCCGGGTGCACCCCAGGAGGAGCCCCATGTAGAGAGCGTTGCAGTAGTCCAGGTGGGAAGTGACTAGTGCCTGAGTGACTGTGCGTAGAGAGTCCCGATCTAGAAAGGGACGCAACTGGCGTATCAGGCGAACCTGATAAAAAGCCCCCCTGGCCACGGCCATCAAATGGTCTTCTAAAGACAGCCGTGCATCCAAGAGGACGCCCAAGTTACGAGCCCTCTCCGTGGGGGTGAGTGATTCGCCCCCAATAGCCAGCGATGGCGTCAGCTGGCTATATCGGGATGCTGGAAGCCACAGCCACTCGGTCTTGGAGGGGTTGAGTCGGAGCCTGTTTCTCCCCATCCAGATTATTCGGGGAGGGGGAGGGGGGAGCCTTATTTCTAGTAAATAAACACATCATGAGTTCATTGAACGTTGCTGGTTTGCACAGAGCAGACCTTATTTGCATTGCAGACCGCTTTTTTGTTTCTTCCTTCTCCCAATAGGTATTTTGAAGTAGTTGAAGGTAGGCTCGGATCTGCCTTAAACCCGTGTTTAAAATAGCTGTAGGGCAACCATTTCGCGGGTGAATTGTGCTCGTTTTTTTCCTCTTACATCTTCTTACATCTGCGTGGAGTTCAAGGCGGCAGTCTGCGCCTCACTGGAATGATAAATTCTAGGAAACACTTGGCAGAGATGCAGTTGTCTGGAGATGAAGAATTTGTAGGGAGAGTTACTCAGGGTTGCTGGTTCCCAGCCACCAATGACCTCAGAGTTCAATGGGCTTTTCCCTTCCTCCTTCCCTCCCTCCCTTCGTTATGCAAGAGACCCTGTGTTTTTCATTAAGGATTCAGACTCAGCGGGTGGGGGAGGGCACCAAGACCAATAAGAAGAGTGATGCAGAATAAAAAGGCATATCTTACCCAGAAGGCCCCAACACTCCTCAGAAGTGTTCTCGTGTCTTCTCTGGTGAGGTTGGGCTGGGGGTCATGTCATAACAATTCCAGGCAGGAAATCTGTGTTCTTTCTTTTGCTTGAGACCTGTCACACACTGTGATTTTGGATACACACACACACCCCCCCAGGACTGCACCCAATAAACACAAATGTGACATTCTATGCATGTAGCCCTCTAGTACATACGTGCACAATTCCTGTCTTAATTCATTATCTTGGCTATTCTGCTTTAAAACTTTCTAAGAAGCCATTAGCCCATTTCTCTCATGCTGGATCCACACTACACAGGTTTGTCCTCAACTTACAACAGTTCGTTTAGTGACCATTTGAAGTTACAACGGCCCTGAAAAAAGTGACATAGACTTAGAATAACTTTATTGTCACTTTGCATGTACACTAATCAGCATACATTAAAATGAAATTTTGTTGCATACAGCTCTCAAAGCGTCATCACCTCCAATATACACTTATGGCCATTTTTCACACTTATGACCATTGCGGCATCCACATGATCAAAAGTCAGATGCTTGGCAAGTGACTCATATTTATGACCGCTGCAGTATCCCCAGGGTCATGTGATCACCTTTTGCAACCTTCTGACAAGCAAAGTCAAGGGGGAAGCCAGATTCACTTACCATATTTTTCAGAGTATAAGACGCACCTTTTTCCCCCCTAAAAGGGGGTGAAAATTTAGGTGCGTCTTATACACCAAATGTAGCCCAGCCTACCCACTGCCCCCCACCCTTTGGCCTCTGCCTCGCAGCAGTTACCTCCTTGCAAGCAAACAGCAAGAAAAAACAGCTCCTTTCAGCTTCAGCACAGTCTAATTAGCACAAGTTGATTGGATCAGCCTCTTGACTCTCAGGCTGTTTTGCTCTCAGCTGTTTTGCGGAGGGCTCTGCTGCTTGCTGCAAAGAGGTAAATTGCTGGAGCAGATTTTTTTTCCCTTGTGCTAATCAAGCTATGCTGAAAACGAAAATGAAAGTAAAGCAGGCTGATTGCTGTTTGCTGCAATGAGGCAAAATTGCTCAGAGGCAGAGGGAGATTTCTTTTTCTTCTTTTCCTCACCAAAAAAGGTAGGTGCGTCTTATACTCTGGTGAGTCTTATACTCCGAAAAATACGGTAACAACTTTATTACTACCTTAAAAGTTACTTTTTCATCACTGTCATAACTCAAACAGTCGTTAAATGAGACCTACTTGTATTACCCTGTGTGAAAGCTACATATGACGGCAGTACAGGTAGTTCTTGAGTTACAACAGTTCATTTAGTGACAGTTCAAAATTACAACAGTACTGAAAAAAGTGACAATTTTTCACAGTTATGACCTTTGAAGCATCCCCATGATCATGTGATTCAGATGATCAAAATTCAGATGCTTGGCAATTAGTTCATACATATGACTGTTGCTGTGTCCCAAGGTCATGTGATCACCTGTTGCAACCTTCTGACAAGGAAAGTCAACGGGGAAGCCAGATTCACTTAACAACCTGGTTGCTAACTGATCAACTGCAGGGATTCACTTAATAACTGTGGCGAGAAAGGTTGCAAAACAGGGCAAAACTCACTTAACAAATGTTTTACTTAAGAACAGAAATGTTGAGCTCAATTGTGGTCGTAAGTCAAGGACTACCTGTAATTAAATCTAAATCCATGCAACTGCAATCTCCAGCCCCTTTATTGCCAGTAGTTGTCTCCTGCCACTCTGCTGGGGTCTTACTGTATTTGTATGGTGGAGTGTAGGATTTGCCCTTTCATTTCTGGTGAAGTGTCACAAGTTCACAAAGCTAGTCATTCTCTGCTAAACATCCCCCTTTTCCTATCCCCAATTTACATATCATCCAGTCTTACCTAAAAATAGAACCTCTTATGTTGGTATGGCCATGAAACTCTGACAGTGAGTTACATATGATCTTGCTGTACTAAGAAAGGGAGAAAGGTTTAGCGAGAGCCTGAAGCCTGAGTGCTTACAGAGATAAAAGGGAACTGGATGATTAAGCGAGCTGCTGTCTTACGCATGCTTTCCTTAAAAAAGCCACTGACCATCACTGAAGCTTAGATCTGGGATCGTCATCAATATTGTTGTTGTGAATGACTTGGAAGAAGAGGTGGAGCAAATGTTTATCAAATTTGCAAATGACGCAAAATTGGGTTGGATAGCTAGTACCATGGAACATACACACACAAAAATGAAAAGCTTTCTTCATAGGTTAGAAAAAATGGAATGCAGTTTATCAGGGACTGTTGCAAAGCATTCACTCAGGGAACAAAAATCAAATGCACTGATTACAGGAAGGAATTTAGATTTTTTCCCCCCAGTCCAACTAATGTTTTCCCAGACCAACCAAAGACATGAAGGAGCTTGGGGGAGACTCTGTCCATCTCTCTATCAATCAGCAGGGTAAGTCTGTAAAAACTGACCACGGTGAGACTAGGTTTGGTGTGTGTGCGGAAGAGACTGAGTTCAAAAATGTGTTTGATCAGATTGGGAATTATTATAGAAACCTCAAAGGTTAAAAAAGGTTCACACAAACTTGAAAAGGTTCAGAAAGCGTGACAAAAGTGATCAAGAGACTCCAAAATAAAGCCTATGAAGAAAGATGGAAGGAATGTTTAGCCTTGAGAATACTGAATGGAAATATAATTCATTTATTGATTATAAGAGCCATGGTGGCGCAGTGCTTAGAATGTAGTACTGCAGGCTAATTCTGTTGCCTGCCAACAGTTCGATCCTCACCAGCTCAAGATTGACTCATTCTTCCATCCTACCGAGGTTAGTAAAATAGGACCCAGATTGTTGGGGGCAATGTGCTGACTCTGTAAACCGCTTAGAAGGCTGTAAAACACTGTGAAGTGGTATATAAGTCTAAGTGCTATTGCTAAGTGCTATATGTGACATAGAGTTCTTTTTGACTCCTAGCAACTATTAAATAATTTTCCTCCATGAAGGAATATAATAGCACTCATTAAATAGCTGAAAGTATTTGACACCTGTTGTCAATTGTGAAGAAGTAGGCATGTTCCAGAGCGCAGAACATTAAATAATGATTTTATATTATAGGAAGGCAGATTCCAATTGTACATTAGGAAAAAAAAAATCCCAACAATGGCAGTTTGACAGTGAAACCAATTACTCATAGTTGTGGCAGACTGTGCTCCATTAAATGTGTTCTAACAGAGGTTATATGACAATATGTTGGCCATGTTTTATTTTGTATTCTTGTGTTAGGCAGGAGTTTGGACTCCGTCTAAAAGGCCTTTCCAACTCAGTGATTCTGTGAGTGAATATATATGCCTAGGATTGCACTTTCCATGAATTGAAAGCAGTGAAATGAGCTTGCAACTAGCTTAAACGATATTGAGAGGTTGCTAACGTATAAGTTTAGATAGTGTCTCCAGCCGCCAATTCTAAGGTTTGTTTATTTACTGCATAATAATTAAGAAGATAAATATTTTCTCTTGATTTTATTGCTGTGTTGGACCAAGTTCACCTGACTAATTTCAAATGCCGTTATAAAGCAAAGGCCAAGTACTGAGCTTGATAAGTTTAAAGCCAGATTCCTTGGTGAGCCAGTTTTTGTGGTGTGGATAACTGATAGTATTTCTGAAGCTTTTCTGGTATAAAGCGATGAAAAAGCTTCCTCTATTAAAGTTTGGCCTACCCTGAAGCAGGTTCAAGGGCACAGGATTAAGTCTAGCAAAAAATTAAAAGTAAAATGAAGTTAAAGAAGTTAAAAGAATCGAAATTCTACCAGAGTAAAAATTTGCACAATATTATTTGGATTCCTCTAGTTTATCAGAAAAGAATTGTTGTGATTTACTTAGCCAATAGTGTGGTTGTGACCAGACACACACACACACACACACACACACACACACAATTAGGATTGTGCAGGCACTCTTGAACATTAATATTGTTATGGAAGCATTTAACTGAAAACAGTCATACCAGTTTATATTTCCTCAGCCTATGTCCAGAACAGCACATTATAAATTGCATAAATGTGTTTATAGTAAGAGGTTTGAATTTCTGTCTTCAGTGCTAGATCCACAGGGAAGGAAGGGGTAGAGTGGAATACTGTAACTCCATGGTCCAGCTACAAGAAATCCTGATCATATTTCCTTCTGTTTTTTTATAATTAAGACTGAGAACTCCCTTTAAATTATCAAGGGCCCGAAGTAAAATCTTTTTTTTTTTTTAAACTGAAAGTTGGGGTTCTCCGGAGATTGAATTAGGCTCAGATATTTTTCCAATGCTGTTTTTCTTCTTCCACTTCGAACCCTGAATTGAATATAAAGTCAGTATAATGACTTTAAGAGAGAGAGAGATCGTGCAAGAAAAGGCTGTAGTTGGGACCGGAAGTCTTGCATTTCAGCTTTTGTTCATTTCTCCCACGTTTTTTCCTTTTTGGAGAAAATGGGCAGCCAGGGATTAGTAAGGTGGGAGTTTTTCTGCTTGTATATAAATTAAAACCATATGTAAATTGGCAGGCTTGCCAATTCTGCCTATGGATATGCAGGGAGTTTGTGCTCTGCAGTCACATGCACGAACTTACACATATATACACAATCATAGCCCTCTCTTTAATATACATACACATCCCTTCTAATGTATACATGATGAGAGACTAATTAAAATAAATGAATGCTGTGGAATGTCAGGAATCTAGAAGCTGTACCAAGTCAAGCTCTTTGTTTTCCGTTACAATCACAGCTATGAAGTTAAGTTTCAAGGAATGGAGAGGAAACTAAGGAAGGGATTGGGGAATCTGATCCTCCATTTATTGCTGAAGTACCCCTTCCAGGATAGTCACCACTTTGTAACCTTTGCACAGATTCAGCAAAAAGAGTTGCCAGAGTTTATTTTAGCTTTTTAAATTCTGACCTTGGAGAGGTCTTCTAGTCCAACCCCCTACCCAACCAGGAGACCCTATGTCATTCTGGACAAATGGCTGTCCAATCTCTTCTTAAAAACCTCTAGTGATGGAGTACCCACAGTTTCAAGTTGCTGTTAAGATAAAGGAACAGAGCTAGTTTAAAAAACAAACAAACCAACAATCCTTGCACAGTCCTAGAACTAGTTTCAACATCCACTTAACTTCTAAGCCAGGGTGCATAGTTGCAAAAAAAAAAAAGATGCATATTTTTAACAGGTATGTAGAAAGAAGAATTTTAACAGATGATCTTGTGCTGCTGAGAGATGGAAGATAAATCTGGAAACTGTGCTGGCATTCCCTCTTCTCGGTAGTTTAACGGCAGATACTTTTTAATAGCAAGACACCTCCTTACTAGTTTTAACCCCTGTCTCTTTCCATTTAAATGTTTAACTTATTTATTCCCTGGACTGCAACATCCTCCCTCATCTCATTTATTGGCTGTAGCTTTAGCAGGGTGAAACTAGAGTTATGATTCTAACAGAAGAAGTGGTCCATAAACTCAGCAGCTGAGGTGGTTGGGTACCAGTGACTCACCTGCCCTGTGAAGACGGGCCCAAACAGGCACTATGCTCAGTAGTGTACTTATCTTCCAGCGCTGCCAGCCCTATGTGTCAAGCTCCAAGGATTTTTGTAATTTGGAGCAGATACCTAGCTCCTATGCCAGGCCACTTTTTATCCTGATGATCTGGATTGAGTTGATCTGGGCAAACCAAGCAGGCATCTACCAAAACCCAGAATCCATCAATAGCAAAGCCTGATTCTAATAGTTCCAAATTGGGTCTAATAATAACTCCCTGCTTTCAGGCAAATGAAAGCAACAACCATGAACTGGTGGCATTACAGAGAATGGGGGCATAGCTCAAGGAAAGGAGTAGCAGGCACCGTTTCGTGATGCAGGAGATGCTCTGGGTCAGCGTTGCTAATAGTGGGGCAGCTCCCACGTGTAGAAGAATTGCTAGCACATCTCCTTCTCTAGTATGCCCAGAAGGGTTTCATGACACGGATAATGAATGGAGGACATTATTTGTTCGTGAATTTTAAATTTTTTATTAGTTGGTTAAAATATAAAATGCAAAGAAAAAGAAAAATAATGGGAAGGAAAGGGAGGAAAAACGGAAGAGGGGAAAAGTGTACATGAAAAGGGGCAAAATAAAGAAAAGCATGACTTCTGATGCTTTTTATTGCACTAGAATAAGATAATAACATACAGTCTCAACTTTTTCCTCCTACATAGTAATAATATACTAAACATTTCTATAACAACAAACCTATCTAATCAGTAAAACCCAAAGTCATTTTCATTTTTTTCCACTTCAAGCACAAAGTCCAAAAGTGGTTTCCAAGTGGAAATAAAGTTAGGACATCTTTGTTCAGAGAGAGACTTGTAGGTTCAGTTTTCACAGAAAAGATTTTCACTGCAAGTTTGGACCAGGCAGTACTTCTCCTTTCTCAGAGTTAGCATTGCGGTGGGTGGGGAGGAAAGTGGGGGCTAAAATAAGAGAAGTACCAAGGGAGGGATTGGATGGAAAGTTTTACACATCTTGGTTTGTTCGTGGCCATTCAAACAAGAATATCACCTATTTGAAAAGGACTGACACAAAATCTCCTCGACCCCAGATTTGACCTTGGAAATTCCTCTGAGCTCTTTTGATGCCTAAAGAGCAGTCTGCTTTCTATATTTTATTTAATCTTCTTTTAAAGTTATATACATCATTGGCCATCCACATGTCTCATGGCACAACGTTCAGTTATGTGATTTGTAAAAAAAAAAAAAAAAAGTGCTTAATCACCTGAAGTCTTAATTATGGTTCAGTCCTTGAGTTGAACCCTGGGATGTTTTTGCTGACAAAGCTCGGTCACAGAGCACGCACAGAGTAACATGTAAAAGTGTGGTTTAGAGCTCACTGCCAGTCCACACACAAGAGTTTCAGGGCAGCTTCCAAGCCACTCCCTTGGTCTTGCATTCCCAGAATTGGGGAAGATTACAGTCCAAGGTGAAGTGTAGGTCACAATATGAATGGTGTGGCATGAGAATTTTAAACTCCCTTTTTTGCTCAGCTCTTGAACGCCAATAAAAGGGCAACTTAATAGATGAAACCAAGATGAAGAGAAGTTGGAAGAGAAACGGGATCTTGAGATGGTGTTTAATATTTGAAACTGGGATCCAACTGTTGTGCTGCCACCGCAGAATTCTGCAGAAATATCCTTGTTTATAGATCTGACTTCTCATCTCCTTTGGCTTCAGGCTATTGAGTTGCTATGTTGTGGAGAACAAATGCTGCCTCATGCACTGATTTGGAACAGAGCAGATTTGCTCTAAAAAGTTATCTTCTCAGAAACGGAGTTCTGTTTTTTTCATGGTTCATAAGCTCCGTGGCCATTCAACTTGGAGACACAACAAATGAGGCTTGGATCCCAGTGGAAGCTGGAATTAGAAAGCATCAGGAGATACTGGATTCATTCTCTGCCAGCTGATAAAACTCAGCTGGCTTCGGAGAAGACAGGGTGAGATGCAGTCTAAACAACAATTGAAGTTGGGCCACTTGCATTCTGCGGGATTGTATTGAGAATTTTTTTTTTTAGTTTGGGGAGATGTTTGGGACAAAATAGGTTTAGATTTTGTAGAGGGTTAAAGCATCCGTTTCACCCCTTGAGTTCTTGTGACCCACAGTGATTATATTGCTCCCCTGGGAGGTGAGACTTGAAAGTAAAATGGGTGCCGTGAGTCGCTGCAGTCTTAAAACATCAGAACACAGGGCCATAATCAAGGGGAACAGGATGGAAATCCTTTGAAAGAACATTTTTGGCTAAGTCTATTTGCAAATTCTGTTTATTCTTTGGGGCCAGGCAGACTTCTCATCTCACTGGGATCTGTGTCTCTCCCTCTGCTGTTGCCATTTAGAAAAAAGAACACTTCTAGCATGGATCTAGAGGACAAAAGGACCCAGGTCTCTGCAGCTGAGCTACCCACTTGAAACTATTGTGCAATATTGATTTAACTTAAAATATTGCTTCCTCCAGATGTAAACAAAGGTTGCCAATACCACCCAATCTGAAATAAGTCCTATACGGAGCCAAATCCAATCAAATGCTAAAGGTTGCACAGTCTAAGCAAAAGGAGGGTATGATCGGTATGTTGGAACAAAAATGCTCACTTTGTATATACGTTGACAGCATTTGAATTTATAAGTTATTTGGAAAATGGTCTTGAGCCCTGATGGGTAACTCAGTGACTACCTCTGCATGAGGAATTGCAAGGAAGGAGATTAAAGAAATATCAGACTGCCTTTAGCCAAGTCTATAGCAAGCACACCGACAATACTGCAGACATTCCCAATCACTTCAAAGAATGCCCCTACCCAAAAAAAACCTGACCAGTAGTAGTAGGAAACTAAAATGGCTTTGGCCTTGAAAGTAAAATCTGAAACTTTAACCAAATTTACCTGAAACATTCCAATTTTGCCTGGACTGGGAAAGGCTCATGCTTCAGACCCTAAGAGTCATATCCTGTCCATGCAAAGGGTCCAACGGAATTCTAGTCTTAGATCTGTATAAAGGGAGTTTTTCCCTAGTTTTAAAAAATTGTCGAGGAGAAACTAGCAATAGCAATAGCACTTAGACTTATATACTGTTTCAGAGTGCTTTACAGCCCTCTCTAAGCAATTTACAGAATCAGCCTATTGCCCCCAACAGTCTGGGTCCTCATTTTACCCACCTCGGAAGGATGGAAGGCTGAGTCAACCTTGAGCCTGGTAAGATTCAAACTGCCAAATTGCAGGCAACCAGCAGGCAGCAGCATTAGCCTGCAGTACTGCACTCTAAGCACTGCGCCACCGTGGCTCATCAGGGTTTATAAACTGATGGTGCTTATTGTGGAGAAAACATACAATGGCCAAGTTTTCTTCCTGCAGCTTCATGCAAGGAATACCTGGAGTCATCAGTAAAATTCATTGGCTTTCTAGAGATTCAAGGCAGACAGAGGAGATAGTGTTCCACATAAGGAGGTTACATGTTGCAGGATCTAATCTGGGTTGGTCACCGGCAGAGGTGGTATTCAGCAGGTTTTGACCAGTTCTGGAGAACCGATAGCGGAAATTTTGAGTAGTTTGGAGAACCGGTAAATACCATCTCTGACTGGCCCCGGCCCCATCTATTCTCTGCCTCCTGAGTCCCAGCTGATCTGGAGGGAATGGAGATTTTATAGTATCCTTCCCCTGCCATGCCCACCAAGCCACACTCACCAAGCTATGCCCACAGAACCGGTAGTAACAAATTTTGAAACCCACCACTGGTCACCGGGTCCAAAGGTTTTGTCTTCTGAACGAAAAAGAAGTTCCCTGCAATCCAGCACGAGTCCGAACACTCGAAAGACAAAACCTCTGGTCCTGGTGATTGACTCAGATTGGATCCTGCAACATTATCCTGGGACACATATATTTGCCTTCATTCGTGAGGTTACGTGGGTTTCTGCAAGCTACCCTGATGGCTACTTGGTTTAGATGGGTTTAAAAGGTGCTGGGTAAGTATTCCCTTGTTTTTTATATGCTGGTTGTGGTGCCCATAATTCTGTCAAGAGCTGTTAGCTATAAAGATTTCCAGATCTTGGATTCTCTTCCCCACCCACTCTCCTATCCTTTTTTTTTTTCCTTTCCTTCATGAGGCCTCTTAACTCATGGGTTTCTCTGACTATTATGGAAAACAGGATGCTGGATTTTGCTTTGTGATCTAGTTAGTCCTTCTCAGGTTCCACTCTCCCGATGCAAAAAAAAAACCCCAAAACCCCAGGAGCGTTGGGTTTGCATGTTGAAGGAGGCGATTTAGTTTCCTGTATATTCAGGAAGTGTGCTCTGTTTGTGTGGGAGTGAGTGTGAGACGGTAAATAAATTGTGCTCCACAGGGTCACTGTGCAGAGTGGATGTTGACATGTTCTGTTACATTAATGAGCTAAATTCCTCCTTCTTGCCAGAAAGAGGGATGGAGAGCAAAACTGGTGCTGGAAGGGGTGTAGGATTAAGGAGCAGTTCCCTTTAGGGAGAGCTGTTCAACGATTTCTTCTCAATGAGGAAAAGGATAGTAAGAGTACAAATTTGATGAAGAAACGATGCAGACACAGACTCATTCTTTGTTTCATGGGTGTAATAGCTAAGCCCAGGCATTATTTGGGGTGCTTCTCAGGAGTGGGCTGCTGGGGGTTCGCAGGGGTTCGGGAGAACCTTTAGCTAAGATTCTGTGCAGTTCGGAGAACCCCCAAATCCCACTCCTGGCTGACCCCACCCACCCTGCCCCACCCCTCCCAGGAGTCCCCATGCGGCCCATTTTGGATGCAGGTAAGTGCAGGGCGCCCGCAGAGGCTCGGGAAGGGTGAAAAACGGGCCTCCAGAGCCTGGGGAGGCTGTTTACGCCCTCCTGGAGGCTCGAAGAAAGCCTCCGGAGCCCGGGGAGGGCAAAAATACCACCACCACCCACTGTGGTGCAGGAGACCGACTAGGCCATGCCCACCATGGCCACGCCCATCCAGTAACCGGGCAGAGAGCCCCTTGCTAAAATTTTTGAAGCCCACTCCTGGTGCTTCTTCTTAATGTCAAAAGTAAAAGACTTTTCTATGTTGCCAAAAAGAAAATCTCCTCCTTCAGGAATTAAAACAGGTATAGTAGAAGTAGTAGCTTAGCTACAAAAGATAAATCTGCTGCGTCAAAAAAGTGTTTCTGATTTCCTAGTTGGCATCTGGCCAAGGAAAGGACCAGGACTGCATAGAAGCCAAGGTTTGGGAATAGGAGTAGGAATTACAAAAAACAGGGTCCAGCCCCATAGGTATTACATGAAATTAATATATTGCCCGTCTACCCTGAAGTTTTGGAGAGAGTATTATGTATATACATGTAGTCCTCGACTTACAACAGTTCATTTAGTGACCGTTTGAAGTTACTGTGGCATCGAAAAAAGTAACTTATGACCGTTTTTCACGCTTATGACCATTGCAGCATCCCCAGGATCATGTGATCAAAACTCAGAAGCTTGGCAACTGATTCATGTTTATGACGGTTGCGGTGTCCCAGGGTCATGTCATGTGATCGATTTTTGCAACCTTCTGACAAGCAAAGTCAATGGGGAAGCCAGATTCACATAACAACCGTGTTACTGACTTAACAACTGCAGTGATTCACTTAACAACTATGGCAAAAAAGGTCATAAAATGGGTCAAAACTCAGTCAACAAATGTCTCACTTAACAACATAAATTTTGAGCTCAATTGTGGTCGTAAGTCAAGGACTACTTGTGCATGTATATAGCTGTAAATAAAAATATGTTTTTCTGTCCAGAGGAAAACAGAATTAGATCTAATTTAATTTTAAGTTGTAGGAGGCTATCTATTGCTTGAGCATAAGAATTATTTATGGTACCTACAGGAATGGTAAGCATTGCATATAGGTTAAGCTAAATACCTAACAACCTTTGTGATATTTTACAACTGGGTTTAGGGCAATCGATTCTCAACTACTGTATGCTCTTTGTTTCATGCTTACCTAATCAGAGGAGATTTAGCAGCACAATATCTGTCTAAAGAACTCACTTTGTGTTCAGTAGAATTTAATCCCAGGAAATGTTCAAGGCAATTCTGTGGATGTTTATTCAAAAATAATTTCTAGTGCATTCACGACACATGAAAGGATGTCTTAATTAAATATTTATCAGGCTATATTTTCTCCTCACACACACACACACACACACACACACGGATTTCTATCTCTTTCAAAAGGGTAAAAACATTTCAGCCAGTGCAGCTAGGATGAGAAATGGCAACGATAAGGAACATCATATTTTTCAGAACTGAATTGGACCTTTCAGTGTTGAACTTCAACATTTTGATCACTGTATTAAAGCTAGCATATCTAGGTTACAAAATTCTGAATAATCACTACAGAATCCTTTGCTGTCAGCTAGTGGTCATTCAGATTTATGAACCCTGGATCTGGTCGCCTTACAATTGGGCTTCTGCACTGTTTGATGTGCTAATAATAGCAAAACTGGACTGAAGGGGACTCAGTGGGCAAGTTTATCATTTCCAGAGCCATGCCCAATTGGCTGCTGTTTTGAAACCTTTATTATGTAACATGTTACAGTATGTCATAGGAATTATTCATATAAGGATCATTAATTAAAATAAACTGTGTGTCACAGATCACATAATTGTGGAAGAAACTTCCACATCAGCCAGCAGTTTTCATTGGAAACTCTGCTGCTATAATTGGAAACAAACATAGACTTCACAATAATAAATAAATTGGTTTTGAATTTGACGGGATTAACTGTTCTATAAAATTTTTAGTTTACGAACGTACTTATTACAAGGGCCATACATACTAGCTGATAATTAAATAAAGGACCCGTTCATTCTGCACCAAACACGCAGAACTTTTGCTGCGACTTTTTTTTTTAACCAATTCATGACTTCAGATCAGTCAGGAAAAACAAGGGGGGGGGAGGGGGAAGTCTGCTGTAGAAATTAAAAAGACAAATTAAAAGTGCAGTAGCGTTTGCAAAGTAAGCCAAAAATGAGTCCTATTGAATCTGGTGGAATTCATTTCTAGAAAAGTATGTTTTCGTGAAAGCGGAAGTGTTAAGAAAAAATTGACCAAACAGAAGGTCTTTGTTTTAAGTCATCTAGATGACAGGTGAGCAGAAAACATCATGGATCTACTTGTAATCAAGAAGACACTGAAAATTCCCTGAATTTTAACAGTTAGATGCCACAATGAAAATACTTTCTTCTTGAAAATAGGCCTTTAGAATCCCTGATTATCCTCTGTATATGTAGTCAGTATTTTGCTAGCTATCATTGTTCTCACACATCACAATTTTTCATCTCTCATCATCTTCTTCTAGGTCTCCACATGCTACATGTCAAGATAAAAGCTTTATTTATTTACATGTAAAAGAGTAATTTGCATGTTAGGTTCTCATATAATATGCTTCATAGATAAGGAAACCAACAATGAGTCAAATACAGGAAACCTTTTGGAAGTAATAATCACATTTGGGATGATGGGAGTTTGTCATGGGCATGCTTATAAAATGGTTGCCATGGGAGGGAGTTGCTATTCACAAAATGTCTGTGATGATGGATGGAGCCAAAGGCAAAAGAGCCATTTAGTAGTAGGAGGCTAAGAAGGAAGTTGTATCCCATCAGACCTTCAAACTCTTTCTCTCTCTCTCCCTCCCTCCCTCCCTCTCTCTCTCTCTCCCTCCCTATCCTCCCTCTCTCTCAAGATCATTCAACGAGAGCAATGGGTTACAGCTGCCATCATCTCTATTTCTATTTATAAAACTGCCTTTGCCCAATAACGATTGTGCTGAGCACTTTGTAGTTTATCAGCTTATCATTGCTTTATTTCTTATTAAATAATTTTAGGAAAATTAGCCTCAGGTAAGGCAAGGAGCCAGATAAGTTCAGGAAGTTGTTTGCCTTTTGAGCATTTGTTTATAATGTAATATTGA
Organism: Arizona elegans; assembly: GCA_022577455.1. Lineage (NCBI taxonomy): Eukaryota > Metazoa > Chordata > Lepidosauria > Squamata > Colubridae > Arizona > Arizona elegans. The sequence continues at coordinate 21,114,527 of JAKOOJ010000003.1, forward strand.
AAATTGCAAAAACAGTTTAATGTAAACAGTGATGATGTTGTCCATCTGCAACTATGTATTAATGTCAGCAGGGACTAGCCTTGAGGTCAGATTGGACAGCTGCTGCATTAGAGTCAAATTCTATGCTTGGAAATGTTGCAATGACAACTGAAATAGAAGTTCTGATATAATAATGTCTCATACAAATCTATGGAGAGACCACACTCAGAAGAGAGCTGGTATTATGGTTCTGGTCACCACACCTTAGAGGTAGAAAAAGCATCCCAAAGGGTTAAGTTTTGGAGGCAACTCCCCTGTGATTAAATTGGAGTGAAGATAAAAAGAGGCAGAATAGAGATACTGCATATAAAACAGTGTCTGGTACAATGGATCAAGAGGAGATTTTCTCCATCTTTTACACTATTCTAAATTCTGTTCAGCAACTGAAACGAAATACAGGGAGTTTCAGGATTGTCGGAAGAAAATACATTTTCACATGAGACAGAGTTCCATAGTTGATCTATGGAAGTTGCTGCCAAAAATTGTGGTACAGAATAGTAGTCAGTTTAGGTGGATCTTGGTAAATCAGACTCTTTGTGACTCCTAATATTGGAAGGGCATTCCAATGGGCATTCACTCCAGGGGTGAAATCCAATTTTTTTCCCCTACCAGTTCTGTGGGCGTAGCTTGGTGGGCATGACAGGGGAAGGATATTGCAAAATCTCCATTCCCTCCCCACTCTGGGGCCAGCTAGAGGTGGTATTTGCCGGTTCTCTGAACTACTCAAAATTTCCGCTACCGGTTCTCCAGAACCTGTTAGAACCTGCTGGATTTCACCCCTGATTCACCCCCTCCTACTGTTAGGATGCACCACAGAGAAGGGGCTATTGCCCTCCAGTCAAGATCTGTGAACTTCCTAAATGCATCCAGTTGGCTTCCTTTTATAATCTTATATTCTTAACCAAAGCTCTTCGAGTTCTGAACATGCTTCTGGAAAAGTGTGGCTAAACTAAATTATTCAATTTGCTTTCCATTGGAAGAGAAAAGTAGTAACAGTAAAGGTAACAGTAAACAGTAAAAAAGCCATAGACATGCACATGCAAACAAACATACAATCTGCCCATCTCTTTCTGGCTGGCAAGAGTACGGCTTAGTGGCATCTGCCACCGAGTCCCCCCCCCCCTCTCCCACAGCTGCAAGATTGCTCTGATGTGTATTATCAAAAGCCTCCAGGCTGCAATCATATGCATGTTTTTTGTAGGAAGAAATCCCTTTGAACTCAAAGAGATTTCCTTCTGAATAATGATATACACCGTAGATTTGCTCTGTTTGTCTAATGCAGCTCGCATGCAAATTTGTACTATCCTTCTTGATCTCTCTACCTTTTGTACTGATGGAAGTTCCTTATTAATTTCTCTCGGGATGTATTTTGGTGCTTTTTTCCTGGTAATAGTTTTATCTTTGACAGCACTAGAAAAATAACAATTATTTTCTAAATTATAGGCAAAGTTTTCTTTTGCCTGTTTAAAGGAACCCAATATATTTATTCTGTCATATCCACCTAATCCAGAATAGAGAGATAAAAGATGAGGTGAAGAATCTGAGATTAAAGGGGAGGGTAAGTAGGGCTAAGGGATTAGGATGATGAGCCAGATGGAATCCGAGATTGGAAGAGAGAGAAAGTGTTGAATTGATAATCAGATCCTTATTTCAGGCATCTGCAAGGGTAGAGCAGTGTGCAGTCTCATAAGAGATCATAACCATTTATTTCAGGTAGATCAGAAAAAGGTACAGTACTTTGGGGTTAGCCAACTCTTGTATTACATCCCTCTCACAATTCCTTGCCATTGGCTAGATGTTGCTGAAGTGGAAGTTGAAAACCTCAGGAAGAAACTAGGCTGTCTACAATTGTTGCATTCATAGGAGCTGCTTTAGAATTTAGGCAAGGCAGAAGCCCATCTTTGATAACGCATTTTTGCTCCTAGAAAGATTTGCTTGAAATTTTGCCTGTTCCATTCCTACATTCTTTGATTAATGTAAATCAAATCAACCCTCCAGAGATGGAAGAAAAACAAAAGAAAAAATGCATTGCAAAGTTTAAAGGTAGACATTTAAATGGTATTCTCATGGACAATAGGGCAGTGCTTAAATTAAAGGCTATATTTTGCTTTTAACAGCACACAAAATTGATCAGAACAGTTGAATGAGAAGGTATGTCTAATAGGGAAATGGTGGCAAATGGGTGGCTGAGAGCATTTTTGCCTGAAAAACCAAACCTGCCTTTAGCAGAAGTAAAAGCCCCAGATGGGATAAGAGAGATTGGTTGCAAAGTTACTTTTTCATCACTTTTGTAACTGCAATTAGTCACTAAATGAGGACTACCTGTAATCAAAGTTATCCATACCTGTTCCCTTTTTTTTTTCCTTTTGGGCAAGAAAGTGATTTTTACAATTTTGCTCTCTTTCACCTTTCTTAAGCACTTCTCCATTGCTGACTTAATAGTTTTTGTCTGGCTGAATTTCCCTATACAAGCAGTTTCCCCAAGAGACTGGCAACAGCCCTAGACTGTAGAGCAGAATTTAACTTTCCCTGTTCTCTCTCCTAGTCTCCCATTGAAACAATGGGGACATAGAAGCAATTTCTTCATTGTTGAGTTTACATAGTCTATACCAGGGTCTCCAACCCCCGGGCTGTGGCCCACTACTGGGCCACGGCCTGTTTGGAACCGGGCCACCTAAGTAGCGGACAAGTGCGTGCACACGCACAAAGGTCCCCTCACTCAAATGGGGGGGCACTTGCACCTGCTGCTTGAACAAATGAAGCTGAGCACACTCGACCCCAACCGCCTGCCACTCGCAAGAACTATCCCCCTCCCCTGCCAGGCACCAAGAAAGGTTGGGGACCACAGGTCTATACTGTCATGGCCATAGTGTGGCTTTTACCACAAAGACACATACATACACATACAGACACACAAATACAGTTTGGATTTAATAGCAGTGAATTTCCTTTGTATCAGCACAGTCATACCTTATATTTTGTTTTGTACTGGGTATGCCACTTTCTAATCACAACTAAATTAAAATTATAGATTTATCTATTATTTTTTAACAGCAGTACTTACACTTTCCATGAAGGGAAACAACATGTAGTGATTTAAAATGAGTCAGAGTGTTGGTGCATGGAATGTGTGGTTCAGACCTCTACAGCACCTTAAATGTCACTTATAAATGCAGCTTCACTCATTTTAAAAAAAAATCTTTGAAAGATAGGACCAGCTTCCTTCCAACGTGAGATATGGAAGTGGAATAAAAAAATGAAAGTCACAGTAGAGACTTATTTATTCTAAAGGGGAAAAAACAGAAATCTGAGACAGTTTGTTCGATCAATGATGGCCTGTGACATGACTAGAACTAGGCTAAATCTGTAGAGTAAGGACCTTGACAAAAATATGCAAGATTCTGTTATTTTAGCCAATCTCAATAAAGATAGTGTTGACCTTCCTGAGAAGCTGATTTCTTGACCTGGTTTACCTAGTGGAGCTGATGTCAATCTTGCAAGTCTGTTTATGTTCTTCCTCCTTCTCTTCCTCCTCCTCCTCCTTATAGTTCAGTGAATTAGGGAGATATCTACCAGAATTGTTTCCAAATGTTATCTAGCTGTTACGGACATGCATATCTCCATCAAGGTCACCTTCCTTACTTTCGACAAAATTCTGCACAGATTGACAGTTTGGCAATCATAGTTTCTCTGCCTTATTACTATTTTGAAGTTGACTTGCTTCCATGGACCTTGGGATTCTGGAAGGAGTATCAAAGTAGAATTCCACAAGCCTGAGGATTCCAACATAACTTCAAGGGTGCTGTCTGACTAATTCATTCTAGTTTGTGGAAAAACAGTTGTTAAGCTCTTTCAGCTCTTCTTTGGCAGTCGGCCTGCCTGCCCACTCCAGGCAATCAGAGCATTGGGCCTCTTGCTTTCTCGCAGGAGGACACTTCACCACAAAGGCAGTGTTAAGAAGGAGCCCAGCCATCCTTGGAAGAGGGGAAACATGAGACTAAACAAGAAGGCCTTCACGCTGGACAGGTTATCTTGGGCATATTTTATCTTTCTTGAAATAGCACAGTTCATGTTCTATTCTGCAGTTAGTATATCCTGATTATTGACTTCTTTAATATTTCTCATTTAAATAGGCTAGCATAACAAATGATCAGAACCATCATCACTTGATTTAAATAATATCCCTGCTTTGCCTTGATTGCCTGGACCTATAGAATTAGAAGAACATAGGAGAAGCCTTAATTGGTTAAGTTGAGCCTCCCTTTACTCTGCTTCAGGGGTGGTCAGCCAGATATCTTTGTGGAGTCCACAAATAGGCATGAGAGAAATAAGCAATCCCCACCTTTGGTGCTCTTTTCCCCATTCTTGTACCACCATAACAGCTCATCATATTTACCTCAATCTCAGAAAGTAGCTTTCCCTACCAAATCAGCCTGCTAGTGGGTGGCTCAGCACCATTTACATGAGTTAGAATAAGAGCCTGGATAGCTCAGCAGACTAATGCATTGTAATTTAATTCCAGCTGTCTGCAATGAGTAAATTCGAATCTCGCCAAGGCTCAAGGTTGACTCAGCCTTCCATCCTTTCTAAGGTAGGTAAATTGAGGACCCAGTTTGTGGGGACAATAAGCTGACTTTGTATAAAATATACAAAAGGATGAAGGCTATTGCTGAGCACATTGTAAGCCGCCCTGAGTCTCCGGAGAAGGGCAGCATATAAATCAAATTTTTTAAAAAAACGTAAATATTAACACTAGACAGACAGGGGTTTCAGCCTTATGGAAATGAAGAGCTATCTTACATCTATTGTTGTTGTTGTTAGTTGCAAAGTTGTATCCGACCCATCGCAACCCCATGGACAACATTCCTCCTGGCCTTCCTGGCCTCTACCATCCTCTGGAGTCCATTTAAGCTCACACCAACTGCTTCAGTGACCCCATCCAGCCACCTACTGTAATTGTCTATCGTCCCCTTCTTCTTTTGCCCTCAATCTTCCCCAGCATTAGGCTCTTCTCCAGTGAGTCTACATCTATTAATAAATCCTAATTCTTTTATTGATGCAAAGTAATTGAAAGTAACATAGCTATAAAACTGAACCATGTCCCAAAGGTGCTTTTTCAAGAGGCAACTGGACTTTTGTTTTTCTTTGAAGACGTTTCGCTTCTCATCCAAATTGCTTCTTCAGCTCTGACTGGATGGTGGGGAATGGAAGGATGTATACTCCTTTCGTCTTCAAAGAAAAATAAGAAAGTCCAGTTGCCTCTCAAAAAAGCACCTTTGGGACAATTATGACCTGGATGACTGAGAATATCCATAGATATAAAACTGAACCCTGTTTTCTATTCATAAAAATATAACTTGGATCATAAATAAAGTTCACCTAGTCCATGTGCTTTCATCAAGGGGTCTGCTATGCTTCTGGGACACTCAAAAGCTGTTTGTGATGGAGGAAGTATTTTCTCACTGCAATTTGCACCTTTTTTTTTTTAAGCCCCATTCTGCAGCACTAGAGCTCATGGGCCTCCAGTGAAATTGACTGAAGATCCCCAGTACATTAATTGCTACTAGTTGTTACCACAGTACCCACAGCTTTAAAAATGAATGAGTCCCACTTTGCCCCCAGAGGATGTTTTTTTATGGTATTGGAAGAAAGAAGATGTTCCACATGCATTCCAAGTGAGCCTGCACAGGACATACATAGATACTACTTCTTTTTGCTAGGTCACTCCTGGTATCTACCACATCTGAAGATGGGATGCTAGAGGAGACTGTGCTTCAATTGCTCAGAAGATTACCTTCTTTTATTTTTTAAATTGTATACCTGTATATTCCTAAGGACAAAGCTGAGAACTGAGCCTCCCTCTTTTTTTTTTTTTTTATTTGATTTATATGCCACCCTTCTCCGGAGACTCAGGGCGTCTTACAATGCGTTAAGCAATAGCCTTCATCCTTTTGTATATTTTTACAAAGTCAGCTTATTGCCCCCACAAACTGGGTCCTCAATTTACCTACCTTAGAAAGGATGGAAGGCTGAGTCAACCTTGAGCCTTGGCGAGATTCGAACCTGCAGTAATTGCAGTAATTGCAGGCAGCTGGTCTTAATAACCAGCTTAATAACAGGGTGCCTTAGACCACTGTACTACCAAGGCTCTTATTTATATATTTATTCATATGGCTGCCCTTCTCATGAAAAAGTGAATCTGGGCGGCATACAATAAGACTATTAGAGGTGCCAGGTGACTCATCAAAAGTCCGTGCGGCTGCCTAATTTGCTCTGCGTGGCTTGGACAGAAGTTTTGAGTTTTGGTGACTTGCCAATCCATTTTTTTCCCCCTTTTTCTTCTAATGCCAAAATGATCAAAAGATCTCCCTTTCCCTTCAAAGTCATATCCTGTTGTGCAGCCCTCTCATCAAATTAGTTTCTCTGTACTCACTCTACAGGGAGGGACTGAAAGCAGGAAATGGTACACCTTTGGAGCAAGCAAGATGGGCACTTGCTGTAGCCCCTGGTTTTGTTAATCCTGCCCACTCAGCAGTTTTTATGTTGTAGAATTGAACTTGAGGGAATAATTCGCTCGGTAAAGATGAAACCTCACTTCCCGGCTTTGAAATTGGGATAAATTTTCATGCAGTTTCCACAGCTGGCTGTCACAACTGGCTAAGCCATGACATGCCAGAAGTGTGGCAGATTTATTGGTCTCAGGCATTCTTAGCCCGTATTTTAGCCAAAACAAAGGCTCCCCAAAGAACTCACATATATTCAGTGTTAAAAGCTCATCCATCTTTCCCCGAGAATTATATTCTCGGATACAACACAGATGTAAAAAAAAGTGTGGGGAGAAAAGAGGCAAAAAATCAATTCAGTGTTGCTAATGGGGACAGGGAGATTTAAAAACCAGCCTGACCTATTCCTATCTACTAGTGTTCCCAGCAAAAAAAATAAGAGTCAGGATAAGCCCGCCTAGACCTTCCCACCCTCCATCTGTCTAGCTAGGGACTTCTTGGTCTTTCTATCCAGGATTTCTCACTTCAGTCTAGCTCTAAGAAGAGAGAAAAGAAGGTGCTTTCACCTTTCCTACCCAAAGCCCAGAATAAAGAATTTAACAGTTCATGTACCAATCCTGAAGGACAAGCAGTGGCTGAGGGGTTGTGCAGTTCTGTGCATGGAGAAGATTTAATGAGAAATTCCTTTCTAAAAGTAGTTAAGCATAATTAGTCAAGCTAATTATGTAGATTAGCAAAGAGCAAAGTGAGCAAAGAGAAATGTAGGAAAAACAAGACAACAATATCTCTCTCTCCCTCTCTCCCTCTCTCTTTCTCCCCCTCCCTTCCTCCCTCTCTCTCCCTCTCTCTCTCTCTCTCTCTCTCACACACACACACACACATCCAAATAAAAGCAGAAGGGTCAGTCTAACTATAGCATTTATACCATACCTCCTTAAATGAGGTCGTACAAAAAGGAAAGCTTGAGAAAACCCTTTTGAGTTTCGGGCATGAATGTTTATAAGCAGGCCTACTTTTCTCTTGAGTACTTATCACCAGAATACAGAAAAGGGGGGCTAATTGAAGTCCAGCTTCTTTGAGAAAATTTATTGCTGCTTGGCTCAATCAAGGACAATACTCCAGCAATTATGTCCTCAATCCAGCTAGCAAATCAGAAACGATCTAGGGATTTAATCCATCTTCTTCATGACCTTTGATGACATTGTCAAGGCATGATCTGGTTTTACATAAATAGGATTCTATGGAAGAAACTCTTGGGGAACAAAATGTGAATTTTGCCTGTTCAGGCCTCTTGGCACAGACTTAATTTTGCTTAAAGGGCAAAATTCATGCCTTCAGTCATGCATATCAAAACTAAGGTTTTCATACTTCAGCAGCAGTTGCCAGTTATAGCTCTTATCAAGGTACTGTCCAAATCAATGTTGATGATACTTTTGAATCTTTTATAGAAGGAAGAATCAGATCATTTTGATAAGTCAATAGTGTAGAGCCAAGAGCAATATTTGGCTGGAATGTAGTGCTGCTTGATTTGGATAGATCAGCGGGAATAGATTTATCTGAGTCAGGATCATAGGAAATATTTATTGTTTCTTTAATTCAAATGGAAGACTGATTCCTTACAACTCTGGGCACCTTACAAATCAAGAAGACATCACTACATTCTGTATTATACATACATAGTAAAGGTAAAGGTTCCCCATGCACATATGTGCTAGTCGTTCCTGACTCTAGGGGATGGTGCTCATTTCTATTTCAAAGCCAAAGAGCCAGTGCTGTCCAAAGACATCTCCGTGGTCATGTGGCTGGCATGACTAAACACCAAAGGTGCACGGAACGCTGTTACCTTCCCACCAAAGATGGTCCCTATTTTTCTACTTGCATTTTTTATGTGCTTTTGAACTGCTAGGTTGGCAGAAGCTGAAACAAGTAATGGGAGCTCACCCCTGTTACGTGGCACTAGGGGTTCGAAATGCTGAACTGCCCACCTTTCGATCGACAAGCTCAACATCTTGGCCACTGGGCCACTGCGCCCCTTACATACATACATAGTGTTAAATGCTTCCCTCCTCCATTCCAAAATAGCTGGTGTATTAAACAAAATGTCAATTACTGAGCATGAGGTCAAAACACAAAATTGGTTTGCAAATATACCTGACAGGTGCCAGTTTTATTTTAGAGGCAGGAGTGGAATAAAAGTGGAATGTCTTAGTGGGTCATAATCTAGCATTGGGATACAGAAAAGGGGGGGGGGGGTGAGTGCTAACTCAATTCCAGCAGGCATGCTGATGGCTCAGCCCATTTTTGTTGCCATCCTTTGCTCTACAAGAGTTTGCTAAGCCATACCAAGGTGACAGAAGGTGCCTCCTCCTCAACCTGCTGTTGCTGAAACAGCAGTATCATTTCTTTGTTGAGCTATTTCATGCTGGAGATGAGACAGCTAGAGAGGAGAACACATGGAAAGAGGAAGATGATTCTCTGCTATTTGGGGGAAGGAGGGATGAAACTGGCAAAAATTGAGCAATTTTGTAAATTTAAGTATCCAGATATATACCTTACAACACAAGGGGGTGGGGGGATCTGGATTAAGGAGGTTTCTCTTTGCATAGAGAATGATGGGAGCCGTAATTGTTTGGATGAGTGGTAGATGATACACTCTCCAGGAAGGAGTTGAGAAGAGATTGTGCCTGTACCGATCCAGCCTTATATCAAAGCAAATGACCTAATGCTGATTATTTGCTGCATAATCCCAGACAAAGGGTCAATTGCAGTTGTAACCTTGCAGGGATTTGTTGGTTGAATTAACCATGCAGCTGCTCAGGATAAAAATGTGCACTTTAATTGGGACTAAGCCAAGAAGCACAGAGATTTGCTTTATATAAATGCTTTAAGCGGCAAGAAATGGGCTCTTATAAAAGACGGTGAAAATGTTTGATGGTTCAGCATGAAATTAGTGAGCCCGCTGGCTGAGATCACAAGTAACTCGTGCAGGAAATATTGTCCTCGGGCGCAGTTGGTTTGATTATTCTCAACATCATCATCGCATAGCTAAATTTGGCTATGATGTCATCATATTTCCCTGATCAGCTGATTCTGAACAAGAAGAAAAAGAAAGCCTAACAATTTTCATCAGGGGAAAAAAATAGAGGAATGGTAGTTACAAATGGGTGGAATAAAAGACAAACATTCTCAAGGATGAAAAGATTGATAATATAAATTTTGAACCTTTCCATGTTCTCATTCCCAACATAAGTTAATAACAGCATACCAATGTCATTCCCAACACAATAATGAGAGCCAGTTTGGTGTAGTGATTAAGACACCTGGCTAGGAAGCAGAAGAATATGGATTCTATTCCCACCTTAGCCATGAAAGCCAGCTGGGTGACTCTGGGCCAATGATTCTCTCTCAGCCCAATTTACCTTACAGGGTTGTTGTAGAGAAAATAAGAGGAGGAAGGGGCATTGGATATGTTCATGCCTTGAGTTATTTGTGAATAATCAGGCAAGGTATAAATCAATCAGTCAGTCCATAAATTCATCATAGAAAAAGGGATATTGGCAAGAAAACAGCATAGGCATATCCATGAACTCACTGGGATTTGACTTAAATGTACGATACGTTACCTTGTTGCGTGTGCAAAAAATGGCACACAAGATGAGTAGTCAGGGAACAATACGCATACCTCCCTACAACTCTAATATAACTATATGGCTTAGGTTGATGCTTTTTTTTTAATTCAAGTTTTTTATTTTATATTGTTTATACATCTCAATGCGTGAATAGTGTGATATCTGGGTATCATACATTTCAGTACAATAAACACAATATTATTACTCCTAGTTATTACATTTCATTTTCTTTGTTTCATATATGTATATCTTTTGCTATCACCCTTCAGTTCTAAACCTTCTTTTTGTTGTTTTGATGCTTCTCTGGTAGCAAAAATATTTTTTGTCCAAAAGCATGATCAGACTATTAGGTGGAGTTAGAGCCTGGTGCTACACTCCTGGCCAAAGACTCTTAATGGCTGTGAATAGTTGTGTGAGCAGCTATTGCTATTATTATTATTATCAGATTTATTTCCGGGCCATCTCACAGTTCAAAGTGACTTTGAGGGGCTTACAATAAGATCAAATATATAAATATACAAACAATATAGACATATTCAAACAATTATGAATATGACAGATTAAAAATTAGATTAATTAAAATTTTATGGGTAGTCTGTTGTCTTTCCCCTCACCATTCACCAGGTACTATTCTATAATAGTAATATAGGAATCATGTGCTCCTTAAGCCTTGATGAAGAAAAAAATGGTTGCCAGATCAAATGGTCATAGTCCATTAAGGCAATCCCTCTTTCTGAAAAATTTCACATGGTATATTCTATACTATATTCATATAGTATAGCATGGAATCAAGCTGATCAATTTCCATTTTTTAAAAATATCAGAAAAGCATGGAAAAAAGAACTGTGCATTCTTTTTTCCTCTAAAAGCTGACGTGAGTCAATTGGAACCTCTGGTCTGAAACTGGAGTAGGGCATTTTCAACTGAGGTAGGTGTGGTCCGTGCCTGGGATGTGACATGCTAAGGAAGAAATGATAGAAAACAGGCACACCATACAAACTTCCTGACGTCTCTTTTGGACCTGTTTAGAGCAAAAGAGATGATGATTAATTAGTATCATCATTGCCTGCTTCTCCATCCAAATAGCTTGTTTGGCTACAAAGGGATAGGAAAGAACTCCAAGCACAATTATAAGGGTTGACATATGCTAGCTCTGCCGAAGTCAGCTGAACAGTGAAGGCTTCAGATCTCCAGTTCACTCGGCCTTGTCCCTGTCCTTGCCCACACAGCAGGCCTTGTCCTACGACAGGAGGTAGCTATTTCCAGAGTGCTATGTTGCAAAAAGATTCTCCTTGCCTAAACATCGTATACCCAGGTAAAGATGTTGTGGCCCGCCAGCGGCCAGTAGGGCTGGCAGCAGATTTGGACAGTGAGGAGGTTGGGGAGGAACGTGGGCCAGTCCTGGAGTCTGGGGAAGGCTCGGACGATAGCTCTGAGTCAGAGGCAGAGAGGGGGCCAAGTCCATCTGATAGTTCTTTGCTGCCTCCGGAGTCTGACATCAGCGAGGCAGAAGAACAGTGTGAGCCTGTTTCCAGTGTGCTCATGCGCAGAGCTGCCAGGAGACAGGAACAATTAAGGAAACAGGGTCGACTTGGGAGTAAGGCTTGGAGATGATTGGCCCCTCCCATACGACATAAAAGAGAAGCAAACGGGACGTGAGCTTTTGCAGGAAGCAATTCGTTCATCTGGCCGATTCAAGATTTGAAAATTCTGCTTGTGACTCTGTGCCAAGTTTGGCCTTGCCCTGCGTCTATAAATTAGCTCTTTGGCAGTGTTCCACGTGAGATAGGTGGATGTTGATAACTTTCCTCTGAAAGACTCTTTATCAAGCCTTGTGGACTGTAAATGAAAGTAATTTACAGCTGTATGAATTAAAGAGGTTTGCCAGGACTAAGTTTGTGCTGTTTAATTTCTAAGGAAGCCTAGGTCAGAACAAAAGCAAAGACACCCCCCACACACACACACTCATATATCCACTCTGTCAAGTTGGGAGTGAGGTCTTGCCTACCTCTCTCTTGGGCTGCCCAGTTCACATTTTGAGCAACACCATTCAGAGTCTCCCAACTAGCAATAATTACATTCACTGCCAAGATTGTCCTGAATCCTTTATTAATTCCTTCCAGTTCAAAATAGGGTGGTCAGTATGTGACCTCTCCCAGCTCACAGGTAATCACTACTGCAAAACTAGGGGGCGCAATTTCCTACAATTTAGAGGGCATGAACGTTTTAATGGTAGCCTGGTAACACAATAATATGGCTTTTTAAACATGGCATTCTTCCACCCTGATTCCCCACAAACAAAGAGAAGAATTAGTCCAAATCCTGAATGGAATGGAATGGAATGGAATGGAATGGAATGGAATGGAATGGAATGGAATGGAATGGAATGGAATGGAATGGAATAGAATAGAATAGAATAGAATAGAATAGAATAGAATAGAATAGAATAGAATAGAATAGAATAGAATACTGGGAAGAGACTTTGGAGGTCTTCTAGTCCAACCCCCTGCTTAAACAGGAAACCCTATACCATTTCAGACAAATGGTTGTCCAATCTCTTCTTAAAAACTTATTATTGCCTTATCCACTGCGGCCCTTCAGTTCCCCTGGTCACCAGAGGATTGCCCACTTCTGAGGTAGAAAAACACAGGGTTATATTCTGTGGGCTTTCCTGCCCCAAATCTTTGTCCTTCTGTAGGTCACATACAACTGACATCTGCACCTGCATCATATGAATAGCCCTTTTGTAAATCTAACAATGGATTAGTTGACTTCTCTGTTTCCTGCTTGCCAAAACATTTGTCAAGTGAAACAAGCTTGGCTTAACAATTAGATCTTACTTTATGAAGATGGTCCTCTATAATGCCTGTTAAGTACTTGCGTTTAGTATAGGTTCAGTAAGAAAGAAAGTTAAATTACTGCTGTATTTACCTGAAAAAGTAACTTAGGAAGAATGATGTACTTTTTCAATGGGAAAGATATTTTAGATGAAACATGTTACGTAAGCAATCAAGCTTTTTAAAATGAATTAATTCATTTGCACTATTTGAGGCACCCTGACTCCTAAGGATTCTGGATGGCAAGCTTTTATTATCCATCTGCCTTGGGTGGGCATGCCATCTTAATGTCAGGGACATTTTCCAAGTATTTGCTTTTTTCTTTCTAGTTAGCTTTGGAAAATCCTTGGTGATCTTTGGTGCAGTTTTGATGTTATAATGATCCAGCGTACATATCTGAAAACTGTTCCCCGTACTTCACCTTAACTTATGCAGATATGACTGAAACCCTTTATAACTTATCAATTCACTTTATAAATTCAGTTGGCCGTTGAATGTTGACATTCAAAATATCTGCACAACTTGCCAACTTGAGAAACTTGCCCTCCAAAGTACCTTTCTCTACTTTGACGCAGCAAAATCATTTTAAGAATACAGAAAAGTCTGGGAAAAATTTCCCAGGGATCACACATTGTGCTGCCCCGCTCAAGAGGGCATGATAAAATTGAATCCAGTTAATCAATAGGCTAACGAACCAAAACATTAACTGATTAAAATTATGATAAGCGAATATTGATTGGTAGAATTGTGGCTTTTAAAGCATACCTGATTCAGCCCCATTTGATTTATTTGCATAGCTATTTTGACAGGGATTGAGTTGGAGGGGAAGAAAGAACGGATTAAATATAGTTTATTTTTCCTTTAAAAAAAATAGGGAACTTTTGAAGTTTCTGCAATTTATGATCTAGGTCTTTGCATTTATGCCTGTTTAACAAACAAATATTTTAATGCTGCACAGTCTTGACAGTGGAATTAATTATGCCAAGCTAATGCATGTGCCGTGTATTCTGACTGTAGAACAGAGGTCTCCTGGGTATGATTCTTGTAATAACAACAGCATATTAGTAGGCTTTATCTCAGCCTTGCTTGTTTTCTTTTCATAAAGAGAAGGTCTCCATAATCTTGCCCCAAAGGCAAGATTTAATTTAAAAACAGGATTTAATTTTAAACCACAGAACCTATTTTAAATGTCAGGGCTCAGATTTAAAACATGCCAAATGATGTATTGATACTTTATTCTTGACGTCTTAAGCATAGGACCCGGAGTTTACAAAGGCCTGCCTGCCTCATTTCTTCAAGGCTGCCTATTCTATGGGGATAAAATAGAATGCAAAACTGAATGCCTGTAGCCTTTATGTCAAAGAACTGACAGGAGCAGCAGCTAGATTTCAACAAATTATAATTTCCAGAAATAAATATGCCTTTGATAATCCAAGCCCTAGAGAGTGCAATGGATGACAGTAATAAGGTACTGAATTTCTGTGATAATCTTTTTATATGCACGCTGAAGTTATAATTTCTGAGCATGTAACTATAAACTTGATAGTCTATACCCGTGTTGGAGAACCTATGGCACGCGTGCCAGAGGTGGCATGCAGAGCCCTCTCTGTGGGCATGCGGGCCATTGCCAGCAGCGCTTCCGGTTTCTGGCACATGCATTCGCCCTGACCAGCTGGTCTTCCGGTTTCCAGGCTCTGGCAGGCACACGCAAATGTGCATGCACGCACGTTCCAGTTTCGGCACTCGGTGCTGAGAAGATTCGCCGTCACTGGTCTATACTGTCAAATGTTGTTTCTCTCTAATGTAAGTTATTTTTTTAAAAAGGTTGGATAATACTTTTAGAAAACAGATGTATTTGTCTTGAAATTCTGGATGCCCAGCCTGGTGCAGTGATGGCGAACCATTTGGGCTCAGCATGTCAGAAATTCAGAAAATGCCTAACTTGATTGTGCTGGCGTGTCTCTCTCTCTCACACACATACACACAAACATAGACGAAAGAGAAACAATTCATAATGAAGAGTCCCTTTGGACAGTGAAATGGGCAACATCTAAAATCAATCAAATAAATAAATAAATAAATAACAGGTTATATAATTGTAAATATTTTTCGCGTGGTCGCTCAGAAAAACATGCCTATCCGAGGCAGCTCCGTGTCACACAAAGCTTGGAAACTTCGGGAGAATGCTCTTGGGTGGCCTTGCAGTTTCCCAAACAAAGCACATCTCGTTCTCGTGTGTTATTTTGGAGGCTCCAGAGGTTGTGCAAGAGCAGGGCCCTCTCGTGTGACTTCCAGAGACTTGGCGTGTTACCTGGACACTGCATGTCATAGGCTTGTCATCACTGGCCTAGTGATTAATTTTTAAATTGAGAGGCACTCTGAACCCCAGATCTGGGTTTGTCAGATGCCTAATTTGGTATTTGGGCTGGGAAAGATAGATGAGCGCACTGTGTGGTGGTTATCTATTATTGCCACCCTAGCACTTTTCATAAGCCTGGAATTGAAAAGAAATACTGAGGTTGTAGTGAGCTTTGGCTATAATTAACCCCTCTGCAACCTTTGGTTTCCTAATTATACCCTCTGCTCAGGTTTGTGTGTGGCTTCTCTGCTTCTGCCCTATTCCTGATGCCTTCTCTTTCTTTCTTTCCCTTCTTGATTTTCTTACACAGCCGAGCAACTGAACGGCATAGGAGCATCAGTGACGGTGCCCCCCGTGCCAGCTCCTTCCTCGCCAGAGAAACAGCCCTTCCTGGGTTCTCCAGCGGCAGCAATAGCACCCCACCTGGCCGCTTGCCCAGAGCCAAGCCAGAGTTCCAAGAGTGGGCCAGCCTGGGGGACCAAGTTGGGAGAAATCTCGACCACCTCTGCAACCCCAGCCGCTTCAGGGGCAGCACCCCATAGTAACAGCAGTCCCAAGCCTGATGAAGAGAAGGCCAAGAAGCTGCTCTATTGTGCCCTCTGCAAAGTGGCCGTGAACTCGCTGTCTCAGCTTGAGGCGCATAACAAAGGTATTTGTGGAGAGTTTTGAGAGGTACGTTTTTGGGAGAGGGACTGTTGAGGAGGTAGGTCAAACCAAATAGCCCCTCGTCCTGTGGCTGTTAGTTCAGCAATATTTCTGTGCAAACCGTGCTTTCCGGAACAGAAGCTGTGGAGAACCATGAGTTCACCCCTCCAGCCTTCTAGGCACATGTTTACAAGAGAAGCTTGTGTGATGGCATGTAACAGTTAAAATTAAACTAATTCAGGAATTAGTTGTTCCAGATACGTATAACCAGAGCCATGCTTTGGCATTCCCACTAACCAACTTCTTAAGGCAATTTAAAACCAACCAGTAATTGTTTTCCCTGCTGCTGAGCAATGAGACTCTGTTGGTGCCCCCTTCCCACCTGCCCAATACAGGAATGCAAAGAATGGCATTCAGAGTCCCAGGCCTGATCCATTTTCTGGTGCTGGGTTATCAAATTACTTCCCGGCACTACTCCTCTGCTTATTTATATATATATATTTATATATATGTGTGTGTAATTTTATTGAAATTGCCATAATATGAAATATAAATGAAAACAAAGATAATAGGGAAATGGGGGAGGAAAAAAGAGGGAAAGAGAACTGTGGGATAAGGGGAAAAAGAAGGGGGAAAACCACTGAATTCCTAACTTTTGTCAGCATGGTAGAATAAAAATAATAAAATACAGCCTCCACTTTTTTACTTTTACATATTTAATATGTACTATTGATTTCTATGACAACAAACTTCTCTAATCAGAATTTCATGGGTTTTTTTTTTCTGTCTCGAGCACAAAGTCCACAAGCAGTTTCCATGTAGAAACAGAACTGTATATATTCTATTCTTTAATTAAAACAGTTAACTTTTTCCATCCATTCTTCCATTGTGGAGATTGTTATATCCTCTGCTGTATTTAAAGAGCGTGCTGGAAAGTAGAATTGGATCTTAATTGGGAGGGAAGAAACACCAATTTGAACCAAGGGAGTCGGAAAACATGGCTTCCGCACAAAATCTTCAAGGTTTCAACATTTTTATTTTTATTTATTTTTAAATAAAATCAATTATAATAGGGCATTACTTCAATCTGATGATGGATGTAATGGGCCTGAATCAGAAAAAAAGCAGTTTAGCTGTGAAACAGACTCATAAGGTGGGATTTTATAAATGTGCAGTTGACTTTGGACTAGTGCAAAGACTTAAGTGTAGAGGTGGCATATTCTACTCCACACCTAAAAGAAAGACCAAACCTTAATTTTTCTACCTCAGTCTTTCAAGACAACAGAATTCTGTTATCTGTCCATATGATGAAGTCTGTGCAAATCTGCAGAGCTTTACCTCCAAATTCTACTTCTTACAGATACAGAGAGATAAGGCAAGAAACCCTCTTTTCCAGACTCCCTTTTGAGTTCTCAAGTTTTATAGATATTAATTTCACACGCTCTTGAGCATAACTTCACAGCCATAGTACCAACTGATTAGACCCCAAAGACCTTGTAAAATGCTCTGAAAATGGAGCTGCGTTTTATTTTATTTCTTCCACAAGTCCAAACCAGAATAAAAGAAAAGCAGGCCTTGAAGTGAAGCGAGAGCAAAGTATATTTCCTAATGGCTGTAGTAGAAAAGCTCAGATCTGGCTCCACTGTGTCAGGGTTCCAAATAACACCCCCAACGAAAGAGGCTTGAAGTTCCTCAAAGTTCCATTTTATTAGAGATGTCATATTGGCACATCTGGGAAAACCTGAATCTGAAAGCTTCCAGGTTTTCCCCACCCAAAGGAAAGTCCAAGTCCAGGTCCCTGTCCAGCATCCACATGTCCACCATATAGTCCAATCAAAGCACCGTCCCAACTGGAGATGCCTCCCAGTCACAACCCCTCCAGGTGCAGGGCAAGATGTCCTTGACACTCTGAGAAAGGAATGTTATTATTACTATATATCACTCCTGCTCCATACAATCCCCCCTCCCAGTTTCCCACAGCACTAAATGGTGCTGTGGCAGGCCTGAAGGCCCAATGCAAAAGATGGCTTCCAGGCCTGACACACTGCATTGCTACAGTGGCTGGAATCAGGTCCCCAGTTTGTTTTAACCCACTTAACTAAGGCATAGTGGTGCAATGGTTAGAATGCAGTATTGCAGGCTAATTCTGCCGCCTGCCAGCAGTTCGATTCTCACCGGCTCAAGGTTGACTCAGCCTTCCATCCTTCTGAAGTGGGTAAAATGAGGATCCAGATTGTTGGGGGCATTAGGCTGATTCTGTCAACCGCTTAGAGAGGGCTGTATAGCACTGTGAAGTGGTATATAAGTCTAAGTGCTATTGGTAATTGATCTTCCTTCCATTGTTGCTCTGCTGCCTCTGCTTAATGCATGGGTTTGAGGGGGGGCTTTCCAGTCCCATTTGTGGTCCTTCTGATCTCACAAGTGGTTTTGTACCCCTCAAAAAACATTGGCACCATTCCTCTAAGCAGAAAATGAGGAAGGGAAGAGCGCTTTGTATTTCATTGCTACAAGCAGCCTGGTGCTTCTGTTCTTCACTGTAGAAGAGCCATATTAGTCTATGGTGGCAAAACATCAGAAACACCTTCTAGCTCCTTTTCTGACTAACAACTTGTATTAAAAGGCATAAGCTTTTGTGTGAACTGCTGTTCATTTCTTCAGTTGAATCTTTTTCAAAACTTGTGAGCCAGAAAAGGTGATACCAGACTCCTCCTGATTCTCTGCTTAACGTTATTGCAATTCTTTTCTTGCCTAAATTCTGCCAGTGAAGATACACACACACACACACACACACACTCCCTTCCCAGCCTAACTGTATCTGTAGAGGATGCTAGGAGCGATCCAGAGGCATCACAACAAAATCCAACACCTGCACCTTCTCCTATGGAGGAGATGAAGTGAGGTGAAGAGATGACCTGTCAAATGGTTGTCTTTGATAACTGTGGAAGACCCATGAGACTTGACAGGAGAGGTAGCAACTCCATGGTTAGGTCCCTCGTTTTTGACACACCTTGCCCCTGGGTGTATCCAATTAAGATTTTTATCTCCTTTTCCCCAAATCCTTTGCACCTTTGGCCCTGTTGCAAGAGCTCTGGGTGTGGTTGCAGAGCATGTCTTGGCAACAAGACAGACATTCCTCACCAAGTGAGCTCACAGCCTCAGCAGTTCAAGCCTTCTCTGGAAAACTAGCTTTTCTGCTTTCCACCCAAATTTACAGGCCTGATGGAGATCAGCATCAGATAAAGCTCAACGGATCTCCTTCCAACTGCATCTTTTCCCCACCACTGGTTCATTTTTCCCATCCTCATGCAGTCCTAGTCTAGAGCTGTGGAGCTGCATCTGAGGAGAGGAGAGGTTTTTCAGGAAAGAGGGGCCCAGGGGTCAGAACTGCAGAGCAATTGCATCACAGCACATACCCAGTTTAACATGCTTCCTTCTGGTCCATTAAGCACACAACTGTATGCTGCCATCACTTGCTTTGCCCTGACAGATGAATTTTGTTTTGGCTTAGGAATGAGTCAGGCAAGTATCCCTGTCTTGACAGATTTGGTGTGGGACAAGCTAAGGAAAGTGATTGGTGGATTTCCTGCCAATGGGAAAGCATCCACTAATCATTCTCCTTAACATAAAATGGGATGGAAGTGAGTTAGGCCAGAGTTTCTCAATCCCATCAATGTTAAGAGGTGTAGGCTGGGGAATTCTGGGAACTGAAATCCACACCTCTTCATGTTGCTGAGATTAGAAATAATGGTTTGAGCCAGTGGTGAAATCCAATTTTTTTTACTACCAGTTCTGTGGGTGTGGCTTGGTGGATGTGGCTTGGTGGGCATGGCAGGAGAAGGATATTGCAAAATCTCCATTCCCACCCCACTCCAGGGGAAGGATACTGCAAAATCTCCATTCCTCCCCCCCCACACTCCAGGGGAAGGATACTGCAAAATCCCCATTCCCTCCCCATTCCTGAGGGAAGGATATTGCAAAATTTCAATTCCCACCCCACTCTGGGGCCAGCCAGAGATGGTATTTGCTAGTTCTCCGAACTGCTCAAAATTTCCGCTACCGGTTCTCCAGAACCTGTCAGAACCTGCTGGATTTCACCCCTGGTTTGAGCTCGGGTTTAGCTATCCATCACATTCTGATTTGCGGGGGGTTGGGTTTTCTGCTTCTCTTGCTTGTCCTAGAGACCCCAATTCTACCTGCTGATGATCTCTCTGGCTGACCCACCTGGCCTACTCACTCTTCAAAGTCTCTTGCTCACTCATCCTTCTCCTTTGTTCATCTTCTTAATTTCTTCTGCTTACTCCACTGCTCATTCCTTTCAGTCACCTCCTCCCTCCACCAGCATCTCTCGCTCTCTCACTCACACCCCCGCCACGCTCTCTTGATCTCTTTTGCTCACAGTTGTCTTTTTTCCTTGCTTGTTTGTTCTGCACTTGCCCTCTTGCTTGCTCTCGATCTCCTGTCTCTCTCTCTCTCTTGCTCCACTCTCCTTCATCTTTCTCTCCCTCCCTCTCCATTGCTTCTATCCTTGCCATCTGTTCTTTAGCACCTACTGCATTACCCTGTCTGCTCCATGGCCTGCCTACTCTAGACTTGCTTTGGCTGTCCTCCTCTTTGCCATGCTCACTTCACTGCCTCTTACTTGATTGCTAGCTCTTCTCTGTCTGTCACAATTTTTGTTTTCTTGCTCCTCTTTTATGTATGCTCACCATTCTCTCCCCCAACTCATGCTTACACAGAAACAAAAAAGAGAAAACCATGTCTCCACTTTATTAAAAAATATCATTGTAAAATATTCTGTTGCTTCAAATCCTTTGCTGAAAAAACTAAGTCACTGAGAATTGGTGACAAGGGAGAAGAATATTAGAATAAGAGTCTTGCTTTATTTAACAATGGCTGCCTGGAGGCTGTTGACAGGTGTTAGTTCACGGCCTCTGCCACTACAGTCCCTGCTGCTTTGCTGCACAAGCTATCTGTCAAAGCATTTATTTACCTCAGAGGGGGTCAGATAAGTCTATGTAATGCCTGAGTGGCCCTTTGCACCAAAGGCAGTGCCAGATCAAAGTGGCCATGGAGCAAAATAGTCTGATCAGAAGAAGGAGGGAATGCCCACACCACAGCCCAAAACAGTCAAGGAGAACTGGACAGATCCCAGCCCACCAATCAGTCACCGCAATCTCTGCTGAAGCACCCCAGATTCATCGTTCACTCTAAGTCTTCTGTTGAGAGAAAAGAAAAAAAACATCATTTAAATATTTGAACAGATGAACATGAAGTTAAGTGTCTTCAGCTATGGGTTAGGGAAATGGTCCTGAAGAAAAATTAGTGAGGCATCTTCCCATCGCAGTTTGCAAGCAGGACTGGCTTGAAGCAAAAAAAAAAAGTCCAGATATGTCTCTCATACTTCGGTCAGTATGCACTTTTTGGTGCATGCCTTTTTATTACTACATAACTAATGTATGAAGAGATGTGTGCTGGGTGAAAGCCATGTCTCCGCTTTATTAAAAATATCATTGTAAAATGATATTCTGTTGCTTCAAATCATTTGCTGGAAAACCAATTCACTGAGAATTGATGACAAGGGAAAAGAATATTAGAATAAGAGTGGACAATGATCCTAAGCACCCAACAGAATGAGGAATAAAACATGATTAAGATTTCATTTTTATCATAAAATTTGGGGACTACTGCCCTACAGTGTCTCTCCAATATTTTTTAAGATAGTCATATCATTCCTTTCGATCGTTACTGCCAGTGAATAGTCGTTTGGATTTCTGCAGTCCAGGTTTAGTACTCCTAAACAATATTAATTGAATAAATAAATCCATTCTTAAATTATTCAGAGCCCTCCTGACCTCAACAACTAGCAAATTTTGTTTAAGGGTAGGCAATGAGCATGCAGGAAAGAATAAA
Organism: Arizona elegans; assembly: GCA_022577455.1. NCBI lineage: Eukaryota > Metazoa > Chordata > Lepidosauria > Squamata > Colubridae > Arizona > Arizona elegans. Next base: position 21,136,449 of record JAKOOJ010000003.1, read on the forward strand.
CTTCTGTTTTTTAGTGAGATTATACCAGGGGTTGGCAACTATGGCCCCTTTATAACTTGTGAAATTCAACTCCCAAAATATCTGAGCCAGTGAGGCTGGCCCAGGAATTCTGGGACTTGAAGTCCACAGATCATAAAAGAGCCACAATTGCCCACTCCTGCATTATACAATCATAGGAAACTATTTTTCCCCGCAGTTCAGACTAGTTAGCCCTTAATTGTTTGCTGTGATTGGCAGGAACTCTGAGATACATGGCAGAAATCTTTTCCTCTGGCCTGGCCTTTTTAAATAGAAATATCAAGGATAGGAAGTGAGATTTTCTATGTGCAATAATGAGGTTCTTTACTGCGAAGTTACTGGTGCTTTTAAAAGATAGTCTGTGGAGCAGTGGATTACTTGTATCTCTGTTCCCTCTTTATAAAACTTAGCAGGTGAATAGAGGGACAGGACATGTATGTCTATAAGCACACTGTACAAACACAGAAATCAATATTCTGGGTGCAGAATTTAGCATTTGAAGGATGTCAATACTTAATTGGATGTCCCCAATCCCCCTCCCCCCCCCAAAAAAAAACCCACAAGGGTCTCATCTTAGATAAGCAATGAATCTCATAATAGAGGCAAATGAACTTGGGGAAATATTCTTACTTCCAAAGTCTTTACATCCTTACACATAGGGACTGCCACAAAAAAGAGAGGGTCAACCTGTTCTCCAAAGCACCTGAAGGCAGGACAAGAAGCAATGGGTGGAAACTAATCAAGGAGAGAACCAACCTAGAACTAAGGAGAAATTTCCTAACAGTGAGAACAATTAATCAGTGGAATAACTTGCCTGCAGAAGTTGTGGGTGCTCCAATTCTAGAGGTTTTTAAGAAGAGATTGGACAACCATTTGTCTGAAATGATACAAGATTTCCTGCCTAAGCAGGTGGTTGGATTAGAAGACCTCCAAGGCCCCTTTCCAACTCTGTTATTCTATTAAAGTCATGATCTTTTTGCATACATACAATATTTTAGAAAGCAATAGTTTCAATTTACAGCATACAGAGGAAAAACATTTAATGTCCTCCAAGAATCCTTTTTTCTCTATAAATTAACAAAAGCAGACTTTTACTATGGATTGTAACCCCATTTTATTAAGTACATATAAATGACAGAATTTAGCCTTTTGCAAAGAATAATTTGGAATATTGTACCACTCCTTGCTTATTCTTCCTTTATTTACTTCGTAGAACATACAGTACATTCAGTCCTTGTTTATTTCGAATATCACAGAGGTTCTGTGTTATTTAAGTAGCATATGGACTCAAAAGTGCAAATTTTTGTATCTTATGTGATAAATACACTTCCTATTTAAGGTCCTTTTCTAGGGCTTAGAGTTTGTTGTTGCTTCTGATTAGAATAAGGTTGAATTAACTCCTATTGTTTTTCTTTTCATTTCCTATGGGAGCCACTTTCTGGCCTTTCAGTTTGGATATTCCAAGTCTGTTTGCTACCTTGAATAAACAGATTCCAGGCAGTGAGGCATCAGTAAAACATAAGCCTCTTCTTGCCGTTGAGATTGTAATATTAACCCTCTGTTTTAATATATTAAAGTTTTTCTTGAAATTTCTCATTGCAATCAACGTCTCCATCCTATTATCACATTATCCTGTTTGGCATTTGTGTTTTATGTGCCCTATTATTGATCCACGCTCAAAGCCTACAGTGGCATAGTTCAGCCATAGATTTGTTCATCTCAATTTGCCCTTGGTCTTGTCTCCTCCCTAAATTATAACCCAGCGCTGAGACAACTGTAGGAAAAGCAACTACCCTGTTTCCCCCAAAATAAGGCATCCCATGATAATAAGCCCAATCGGGCTTTTGAGTGCATGGCAATAAGGCCAAGCACTTATTTCAAAAAAATATAAGACAGGGTCTTATTTTGGGGGAAACATGGTATTGGAGTATGATTTGAGAGACAGTCCTCACTTTCTTTGAGAGGATTTCTAGTTGTGAAGAAGAGGAGGTTTTGCAAAATTAGGATAGCAATATTTAAACAGAGAGCTAGAATCATACTGTAGGGTTCACCTCTTCATTTTCTCTCTTTTCTTGTAAACCCTTTCATGTTTGTATTTATACATCATTAGCAGCAAGTTAATGTGCAGATATTAGAAGATAATAATACTTATGTTCAAGCTAAGAAAAACATTGCTTACCAATATGTACCCATGAAACTCTTGCTAAAAAACAACCAAAAGCGGGAATACTTTTTTCATTCCCAGTTGGCATAGTCCTTGCACCTCTCAATTAGATAGGAAGAAAACCATTTCTATAGGTCTGCTAAAAAGTGTGTGTGTGTGTGCATGCACATGTATATACAAAGAGACAGTTTGATAAAGTAAAAGCAGTACTTAGATGTATATAAAAATATAATTGTCATGCAACAATATAAAAAGGGAACTTTAGCCTTTCTATAAAATATGGTGATTTGATAGCCAAATAAGTTGTAATTTTAAAAAAAAAATCATTTATCAGAAGGTAGATTGTTACTACAGGAGGGAAACCTGATTGGTTTTTCTAGTTTAAAGAATTGGTTCTATTTAAAAAAAAAAAAAGTCACAGCCGAAAAGTCTGTGTCCTTTCTAAGTTTGTCAACAAGACAGACAGAATTATAGGCTAAATTCCTGTAACTATAGAACTGTAACTCCTAAGATTAAAAAGAAAAAGATAAAGTATATATATTTGTAGAGGGCTAGACTGTCTCTACCAATTTTGCAAACAGCATTCCCTTGGGAGGAAGCGTACGAGAGAAAGTGCTGCAAGAAATGATTGGGGGACATTTCTCTTTGAGCCTTTGTAGTTTCAGTATTGTGTTGTGCTCTCCTAGGTACAAAGCACAAGACTATCCTGGAAGCGCGCAGCGGACTGGGGCCTATCAAAGCGTATCCACGTCTTAGTCCCACAACTGGTGGGGAACCAGGCAACCAAGACCCCAGTGCTCAGGAGAGAACCTTCCACTGTGAAATCTGCAATGTCAAAGTTAACTCGGAGATCCAGCTCAAACAGGTGTGAAATGCAGTCATGACACTTTCTCCGGTACATCTTACCAGAAGAGAATTTCCACTTTCTAAGGAAGAACAGTTGGTGGAACTCAACAGGAATGTTTTCAAATAATAGCAAAACTTCAGTCCTAAAAATGTTTTCTCACTTTTGTTAAGGCTCAGATTTAAAAAAGAGAACCATGTGAAAGGAGGCAATGTCTCTGAACATAAGTACCCAAAGTATATTTCTCTCCCTACTAAATGCAGTTAGTCCGTGACTTACGATCACAATGGAACCCAGAATTTCCGTTGGTAAGCAAGACAGTTGCTCAGTGAGTTTTGTCCCATTTTACAATCCTTCTTGCCATAGTTGTTAAGTGAATCACTGCAGTTGTTAAGTTAGTAGCATGGTTGTTAAGTGAATCTGGCTTCCCCATTGACTTTGCTTGTCACAGAAGTTCACAACAGCTGATCTCACGACCACGGGACACATAACTATGAGCCGGTTGCCAAGCATCTGAATCCTGATCATGGGACCATGGGGGATGCTGCAAAGTGTGGAAAAATGGTCATAAGTCACTTTTTTTTAGTGCTGTTGTAACTTCGAATGGTCACTAAATAGTAGTAGTAAGTTGAGAACTGCTTACTGTATAATGGTAGTCATCCCTCACATGTCTGGGATTCGGAAGATGGAAGGTTTCATATCAAAGTTCATAGCTTCCAATTTTGAATATCAAGATCAGGATTTGATTTCGGTAATTGAGTAGGCATTCATTAACTCTAATCATGAGGGTACTATGATGTTCTTGCTCAGGGCCTGCTTATTAAATGTAGATTGACCTAGATTGCTTTTCTATCCATGTGGAAGATGGGAGAATCTCCTGGAATTACCTGATTGAGGCCATGTCTGCACTCATGAGCTAGTCCTGCATAGGGACTATGGCTGCTATTGGGGGTAGTGGTCCGTAATAAAGTGTGCATGTGCTCTTATGCGTTGGCCTCTCTCATAGGTCCATCCTCAAAGAAACCTTAAAACTACACATTTTACCACCAAAAGGATTTCTAATGAACACCTTGGAGTCTGAGTTCATGTAAAGATAGGTGAGAAAGACCTTGGGAGATGGGTAAACAGATACTGCATAGGTAATATTAATAATAATAATAACTTTATTGTCATTGTACGTGTATACACAGTATACCCATACAACGAAATATACTTAACACCCAAAGACCAGGTCCAACACACATAACAATCCCCAAACACACTCCCATCCACCACAATTCCCCGCCCCTAAACCACCCAAACATCCACACAACAGACCAAGTAATGCTGTCCAACAGCTCACTGATGGTGGCCCTTTAGTTCATTGTTGAGTGCAATTATAGCTCTGGAATAAAAACTATTCAGAAAATGTGTGGTCCGAGTTTTAATTGTTCTCTATCTTCTGCCAGAAGGCAACAGTCCAAAAAGATTGTAAGCAGGATGGGAAGAGTCTCTGAGAAGTTATGCAACTTCCTCAAACAGCGAGATTCGAAGATGTCATCCAGGGCTGGTAGCTGGAGCCCAATGATATTCTGGGCAGTTTTAATGATTCTCTGTAGAGCTTTTTTGTCCGCTAAAGAGCTGCTCCCATACCATGCAAGAATGCCGTATGTCAGGACACTCTCAAGGGTGCTGCGATAGTTGGACAGAAGTAGATGCTGAGATAGATTTATCTTCCTGAGCATTCTCAGGAAGTACAGCCTCTTCTGTGCCTTCTTCACAAGCATTCATAGTCCATGAGAGGTCCTTCGAGATATAAATGCCCAGAAATTTAAAACTACCAACCCTCTCCACCTCCAGGTAACAGTCAGATTAGAGGCAGCATAGCCCATAGTTGCATAGTGGGTGGAGTAAAAGGCTCAGAAGGGACCCTTCTTAAATTCTCAGGCTGTAAAAGAGATGGCGAGAGAGTTTAACTTTCATACACGCAAATTAATTTATCTGGCCATTGTGCTTCCTGTCTGAGTGGTGCGGTGGCCTAGAGGTGGAGCTCTCACCTCACATTCAGGAGGCTGTGAGTTCGATCCTAGATAGAGGCAGCTATTTCTCTTTCTGGGCATGATGAGAATATATCTACTGAATATAACTCCGCATTGGCGACAGGAAGGGCATCCAGCCAGTAAACACTCAACTCCATTCAGTTGCCCAAACTCCACCCCTCAAGGGATTACGGGGTCATTAAAAGACAATGATGATTATGTTTCCTGTCTTTTCTGTCTGATGATAGTTCATCAGCCTTTTGTACATGGCTGGATTGGCATGGTAAGAGGCAACATTTGGTCAAGGAATCAGGATTCTTTACTTGCTAATTACCTTGATCTCTCTTTCTTCCTCTGGTTTTCTAGCATATTTCCAGCCGGCGGCACCGGGATGGAGTTGCTGGGAAGCCTAATCCTTTGTTGAGTCGGCACAAGAAGCAGCGTGGCATGGCAGAGCTGCCAGTGAGTACATAACGGGCATTTTTCCAATATGGGCTGTGGTACTGTTTCTTTAATAGGCCAGAATAGTTGGCACCCCCTTAATCAGATAACCAAACTGAATCTCTCTCTTTTTCTTTCTCTCTTTGTCTCCGCAGGGCTCCCTGGCCTTTTCCAAGGAGCTTCCCAAGTCCCTGGCAGCTGGATTGCTACCAAATCCCCTGGCTGTAGCAGCTGCCTTAGCAGCAGCAGCTTCCACACCCCTGACGCTGCGGCCAGCCCCAACGCCATCCCTGCTGCAGGGCCCACCTCTGACACACCCACTCCTGCGCCCGGCTCCGGGGCCCATCCGAACTGCACATGGACCCATCCTCTTCTCACCATACTGATGCTGCCCTTCCACTCACCTGCCTGCCACAATCCCGGGACTCCTGGCTCCACCAGAACCACACCGCCCTCCCCCCGGCAACTAGCAACCAGTCCCGGCAATCTCACAAGGCGCCCAGGCCCATTGAAGGGAGCATTTTACTCTTCCTCCCCGTCCTTTTTCTTTGTGACAGGAAATGGAATTATTTTTCTGAGAAGAGAAAGGGGAGAAGCCCACCCTTCTGCATCCCCGCACATCGGCGCGTCTGCTCTCTACCCTCTCGGGACCCCAGCCAAATCTGCACAAGTGCTGGGCTCCCGCAGAGGGCTGGATGGGGGCGTGCGTCTTGGGGTGTGCCTGTGCGTGCATGTGCGTGTCGGTCTCATCTTCCGAGGTACGAAAGGTTGGGGAGTGGAAGTGCCTCCCCAGGACTCTGTGGCGCGTTGGCAAGGGAGGCAGTTCTGGTACCTCAGGGACTGATCAGCAAGCAATCTCCTTCATCCCAGAGTTAAGGGGGCTGTTGCCCCCCTTACTCATACAAGCCATTGTCCACTTGCACTGAGAAGTGGGGGGGAATATATGTGTGTGCGGGACAGAAGACAGGGCCTCCTGAAAGAGTCCCTACTGCAATAATGCTGGCCAGCACCTCCATGTACATATCCCCTAAGGTCCCCGCTGTCAGCACTCCCCCTCCCCCATGCTGGCCCTTCTCCTTACTGCGCTTCCATGCAACGGGGCTCCCCTTGGGCTCCTCACCACGGCACCTCAATAAGAGACTGGCAGAACAAGTACTGTGCCCCATTTTTCCATGTCCTCCGTTCCTCTTGCGTTGAGCAGCAGCAACAGACAGACAGATCCAACCCTTGTTCAGTCATGTTTTCCCAATCTGCAGAACTTTCTGTCCTCTGTGCGAAGAAAAACGCGACCCCCATCAGCTGGCCTGGAAATGGCACGTTGGCTAAGAGAGCGAGAGCATCGGGGTTGAGGGGAGGGGGGAGCGGCTGGCATCTCCTTCTGCCTGTAGACCATCCTTTGGGTTATCTGTGCCGTTGCCATGGTAATGTGACCACTCCCCCTCCCTCGCCTTCCCTTTGCTATTTCTACAGAGTTGGGTCCCCACCTCTCCCCAACTGAACGGGACATTAGCCAAGAGGTCAGGTTGTTCTTTTCCTGGGGATTAAGCAGCCCCAATCTCCAAGCCAGCCCCACCCAACAGCACAAAAAAATCCAGATGCTTGTAAATCCCTTGGCGGGCACCCCAGTCGGTGCCTCTTGAAGGATGGCCTGTGCCGTAGGGTGTGTACCGTATAAGCGTGGGCACTTGGGTTTGGAAGAACAATCAAAGGCTCAGGGTGGGTTCTTTCTCTTGCAAACTTGTACCCGCAGAAACAGACATTGCCATTGGCCGGTTCCCATTTTGTCAAGCGGAAGAAGAAAGGCCCAGCTCAAAACAAAACCGCTGTAGCCTGGGGAAGGAGGGAGGGAGACGTTCTTCCATGTTGTGGCCCTGCTATTTTTCCCTGCCTCTCTCCAAACTGTGACTGAAGTTCCGAGCAATAGAGACACCGGCATGGGAGGGGAACAGGACCCACCTTCCCCCGACTGGCATGACCCACAGGGCAACCCCCTGCCCCCCTCCATCCGTAGATGCCCTCCGCTCCTCTGAGTCTGACCCTTGTCCACCGTTTGTCCGACCATGCTAGACTCTCACCCTCTCTTTCTTGCTGACACCAAGGACTGTCTGCTTCGCCCCACATAGCACCTTTTCTCCCTCCCTTCCTTGCTCCTTGATAACAATAAAAGAAATGATAAGGCTCATTTATGCCTGCACTCGGTCTGTCTTCCTGTCTGTCAGGGACTGGGGAAGCCATGATTTCAGGCTGGGATCAATCCTAATAAACTATTATGGACTTCCTTCCTTCCTCCACGCTCAGAGCCCAAAGCCCAGTGGGGAAAGGAGCAGAGGAGCATTCAATACAGGTAGTCCACAAATTACAACCATTTGTTTAGTGACCATTCAAAATTTACACCACCATTGAAAACTCTGACCTGTGGCCATTTTCCACACAACCCTTGCAGCATCCCCATAATCACGTGTTCAACATTCCGATGCTTGGCAACTGGCTCATATTTATGACGGTTGCAGTGTCCCAGGGTCATACGATCAGCTTCTGCGACCTTCTGACAAGCAAAATCAATGGGGAAGCCAGATTCACTTTACAACCCTATTGCTAACTTAACAAGTGCAGTGATTCGCTTCACAACTGTGGCAAGAAAGGTCGCAAAATGGGGTAAAACTCACTTAACGACTGTCTCACTCAGCAACAAAAATTTGGGGCTCAATTGCAGTCGCAAGTCGAGGACTACCTATAGCATAAAGCCCCGGGCTTGGTCTGTTGCAATAAATTACTGCCTTTTCTACTTTTCCGGCCTAACAGACAAATCTATTCTGCATTTGTTTTGGGGTGAACTCTTTCTTTAGGGGTACAGCCACAGGCAGGCCCAGTGTGACCCTGAGAATTGTCTCCCTTGGAGAAAGGAGGGGAACATTTTGAGGGGAGAGGAAAGCTTTCTTCCTTTAGCCTCAGCTCTTATTTGCCAATTTGTGACTCTTCCAGCAAGGAAAATGGGCAACTTATTTAGCTTAGAAAGCTGCCAAATTGGAAACTTGTTGATCTGTTCAGCTGAGCTCCTGCAAAGCTTTTATGGCTGTTATCGCCAAATCTAAGAACTTCAGGGTAGAAACCAGGACATCATATTTGGGGGGGGGGGGGGGGGGGGGGGGGGGGGGGGGGGGGGGGGGGGGGGGGGGGGCACAAAAGAAAAATTGAAAATAAGCATTCTCTTGTTAGGCTCATTCCATTCTGAATTATATTAATGCTGCCCCTATTCGCATGTGTCAGCAGCAGCCTCGATACTTGAAACATTGCTGTTTTAAGTAGTGCGCTTTACTGATCTGTAACATGCCTCCATTAAAGCTGTGATGTTGAAATAGCCCCCGGGGAAATTTAATAGATTTCTCGGTGGACATTGAATGCCTCCCGAGGCAAGATAAGGCAAGTTTTGAAGCACTTTGGTGGGAATCTCATTGTACATCCACAGAATTTAAACCACTGTGACTTGCACGTGCCTTCCAAATCTGAGCCAGACCATCACCTGCTTGTTCAGACTCATTTCAGTATTTCTTGTAGTATCAGAGGGTAAGTGAGTCTGCTTCAAAAAAAAAAAAAAAATTGATAAAAGATTTGCCTATGAGGGAGGGAGGGAAGGAAGGATGGATTAGAGAGGGTCCTGTTTATATGACTTTGACTTGGCATACAGGCCTGAACAGGGTGGATTTGATTTAAATCGAGTTGATTTAAATCACAATTTAAATCATGATTTAAATCACTAGTAAAAAGGCTTGATTTAAATCATCATTTTTAAAGAGCAACTGTCAACTCTGCTACTCCTTTGACCCACTGTTGACTCACCGATAGTCCCAGTGTTGCAGAATATACAGCCTCATGCTACATAACTAAGCTCCATTTCATGCTGAATAAACTAAATTATTTATGTATCTTAAATAAAAAACTATCTTACGATAGATTTTTACCCCAAAAGTTTTTTATTAAAATAAATTCGATAAAAATAAAAAAAATCCGATTTAAATCAAAAAAATACGATTTTTTTTTATTTTTCTAAAAAAATCATTGATTTTTATCCACCCTGGGCCTGAATCATTTCTCTGATAAATTCTTGGTCTCCTGTCTGTCCACTATACCACACTGTAATGGCCTCTCTGGCTGCTGCAGTGTCCTTTATTCATGCAGTGTGTTGTGCTGACTCCTGCCAGTAGGGGGCAGAAGACCACACCGATCTATGAGGAATCCAATTGCTTTGGAAAGGGATATAGACTGGTATGTCAATTAGCCATAAGTCAGAGTCCTTACGAATGATCTAGCCATTCATGGTTACAAAGATCTGATGAACCGAAAAACGATCGAGGCCGACTTTGATCCTGAATCAAATGGACGATCTGGGAATAGGATTGCTAACTTGGTAACTCCGTGTAGCTTTGAACTCGGAAAGGGCTGGATTGATAGGAAGCCGAAGGGATTCTTGAGGCAGATGGGTAGGAGTTATTAGAAACTTTCTGTTGTTGCTTTCCAACACTGAACCTTCATACCATGGGCCCAAAAGTCTCAAGAAGATCAGGTATGAAGATAAACAGGTAGTCCTTGTTTAACAACTGTCTCAGATAATTTATATTTGCAAATATGATGATAATTTTAAAAAAAATCATTTCCCAACCAATGCAGCATTTAGGTTAGGGCAAACAATATAAGCCTTCAGTGTGAAACTGATTAAGGTCTGGTCAGTTTCAGGCAGCAGCTGCCAGCCAGGGGAAGGTTCTAATTAACTAATTAATGTCACTGACTTGAGTTTGTTATCTTGCAATTAGTCTGTGCCTCAGAGAAAAGCAGCTCAGGTAGAGACAATTTAAGCAATCTCTCCACTCTGTAAAGGGGTAAAGAAAGAAGGAAAAACAGGCCAGGCATAGAATACTGTAGAACTTCAATTCCGTTCAAACTTTTATTGTCAGAGTACAATATGTGTACTATGAGATTGGCTGAGCCTCCCTTCGTCCACCCCCCATCCCCCACCCCACCCCAAACACAATACAACTCACCGTGAAAGACAAAAGACAAAAAAATCCCTATCCCGGTGAATCCTGCTAACAAACACCCAATGTGAACTTATTGCACACTGCGCTGGCTCCGCAAGTCAATCGTGCTATGTTGTAGAGTTATTTTTCATTCAACAGTCCATGGATAAAAACTGTTCTTCAGCCTGTTTGTGCGGCTGCCTTTGCTTCTATATCTCCTTCCTAATGGAAGGAGAATAAAGAAGTGCTGACCAGGGTGTAAGTCATCCCTGAGGATTTTCTCACTCTTCTAAGGCAGCGAGCCCTAGCGATGTCGTCTAGTAGTATCAGGGGACAACCCACAATGTTTTGTGCTGTGCTCATCACCCTCTTTAATGTTTTTCTATCTGCGGTTGCCAAGCCAGCATACCACACCGTAATGCACTGTGAGGACGCTTTCTATTGTGGAAAAAGGTTGTTGGTTGTTGCTCCACTTTGTTTTTTCACAAGACTCTAAGGAAGTGGAGTCTCTGTTGGGCCTTTCTGGCCACCTGGGTCATGTTGCTCTTCCAGGTGAGGTCTTCACTGAGATAGACTCCCAGGAATTTAAAGGAGGAAACTCTCTCCACACAGCCCCCCTCGATGTAAAGTGAGGCAGGTTCCTCTCTCTTCCTCCGGAAGTCCAACACCATCTCTTTGGTCTTGCTGATGTTCAGGTGCAGGTTGTTTTCTAAGCACCATGTAGATAGTTTTTGAACCTCCCCACTGTACGCTGTTTCATCTCCACCAAAATAAGACTCAGTACGGTGGTATCATCTGCGAACTTAATAATCACAATGGATGGGTCAGACGATACACAATCGTGTGTACAGTGAGTACAGGTAGGGATTGAGCACACAGCCTTGTGAGGAGCCAGTGCTAAGCTTCAGGGAGCTGGATATGACAGACCCAACCCTCACTGTTAGTGGCCGGTCCCTCAGAAAGTCTTTGATCCAGTCACAGATGGAAGAGGGAAAATCCAAGTCAATTAGCTTTCTGAAAAGGATGCTCGGCAGAATGATACTAAAGGCAAAAATTTATCTGAATGAGGTGGCATCAACTAGTGCTCTTCGCAGCATCTCTCTCACATATTCACTTAGCAACTATTTCAACTGAGTCATCAGAATCAATTGGAGTCACTAAAGGAGGATTATCTATAGCTACATAACAAAACTTCTGGTCAATCAAAACAATTGGGAAGATTTCCTGAAAATGGTTGTGCAATTCAATCATTGTTACGGAAGTGTCTGGTTCTTAATTCCAAAGGGCTAGAGATGCTGGCATCCACAGGTGGCAAAGTATACACGGATCATGAAGCACAGGATGTGATTTGGGTCCAATGATACGATTCAGTTTTTTAAGTTACCTTTTTGTGAGATTATGTCATGATGTGCCATTATTTTGATATCATGAGGTTTTATGGGCACCTCTAACCAGTTGGCTGTTAACGTTGCTTGGATGTTCATAAAGTTACATATGAGATTCTTGATGCCTCAGCACACAAGCAGAAGTCCCCAAAACATGGGAAATCAGTGGAACTCCAAATACTTTTCCAGCAAGATATGAAATTCCTCTAAGTAGTTTTATCATCTCATAGGAAAATTTTAAAAATGAAAAAAGAAATACAAGTAATTATGAAGACGTAACTAGGTATAATTTTTCCTCCAATGTGGATTTTTAGATCTGTGTTCAAGAGACAAAACTCCTGTGTATTGTTTTCCAATGTCTCTCCATGCACAATAGCATATCCGTTGGAGAGAAGCAGTAGGTCTAACAGCCACTCTATATATGAGCTGCCATGTTTGGATTGTGTCCCATTTCCCTGGCAAAAATTAGGGATATCATACCTGGGTTGCCAAAATCCAAATAACGATGAAATGAAAACACGTTTTCTGTAGGTTTTTTTCTACCATCTAGTACCATTGGGATTTTTGAAAGCCAAGTAGGGTAGCCATAGTGATGGGACATGTCTAAAGCCTGCTGTCATTAAAAATCATGATACTATAACATTGTTTTCCTTTAAAATATATTGATTCAGCATTGTATCCTCAGCTTGCTAACATTTCCCAATAAGGAGGAGTGTCTGTGAGTTCATTATGTACGAAAATAAACTGACTAGACCAGTGATGTCTAACCTTTTTGCCATCGCGTGCCAAAAGTGGGGGGGAGCGCGGGGGGTCGTGCGCGTGCGTGTCCACACCCATAATTCTATGTACCCCATCCCTCACGCATGCATGCATGACCCCCCCGTGCTCCCCCCACTTATGGCACGGTGGGCCCAGTAGGCCCGTTTTCTACTTTCCACAGGTTCTAGAGCCTGTCTAGGAGACTGGGGAGGACGAAAACAGCCTTCCCCACCCCCCCGGAAGCTTTCTGGAGGCCGAAAACAGCCTGTTTCCTTGCTTCTGGTGGGCCCAGAAGGCCCAAAAATCAGCAGGCCTGTGCATGCATGCGCGCCGGAACTGAGCTCACGTGCCCACCGATATGGCTCCGTGTGCCACCTGTGGCACGTGTGCCATAGGTTCGCCATCACGGGACTAGACTACAGTACCAGTTAATCCTGGCCTTTTTCTGTCCCCTCCCATATGCCCACCAGGTAAAATTATTTATTTTATATTTGTTTATGTTTCCTATTTCTTAACTGCCTGTTGCTTAAAGAGATGATCTTCCTGCTGAGAATTTTGGGCAAGTTACCCCATAAACATAACATCTTCCCTCTCTTCCCCAAACCACTGCCTACAATTTCCTTGTCAGAATTCTGAGCTGACTGGCCAAAAATGCTTTTAAAAGTTGCCAAGTTATAAATCTAGGCAGTACTCCTGGACACCTGCCTGTGTAGAGTTAAATTACACACACACACACATACACCCTTTGTTTATTTTCCAAGTCACTAGCCTAGCCTGGCACTGATGCTGATCATGGCAGCTACCCCTCAGCTTTACAATACACTGGAGCACAAAGGAACTAATTTAATTCTCTTTTTCCAAATATCTCAGCCAATTCAGAGAGGCAGCCCTCAGGCTTTTCACCCAAGTTACATTTGTTTTATTTTATTTATCTACTCAGGTTTCTATACCACTTCGATCTATATTACAAAACGTCTGCTTTATTTGCTCACAGTCCTTCTTTTCAACTCTTTTCTGGAGATTTTTAAACAATCTGGTTCCAAAACTACATTTCTGAATTAGGCAGAGGTCCATGTCATTGCTTTATTGTGGAATATTTCAACTTTCTTTTCTCTGACATCACTTTTGAATATGCTATGGTCCTGGCACGAATGTTAATTACATACATTTAACATGAAGCTTCAGCTGGCTGTAAGCTCTCACAAATGTCTACATGTAGTAAAATAAGACACCAGTGCAATGTCATGGATGCACATGGTATAGTCACCCTATACATGCAGCTTATACATATTTTTTAAAAATGATTCAAGCTGCTTTGGAACATGGGAATGCCAGCAGAGCAATTTTTAGGTCAATCATTTTTAGGCTTCTGCACAAAGCCAAAAGCAGATGCAGTGGTTTTAAGGAGTCTTTTGAAAGATGTGGCTGTTTTAATGACTTGTTGCCATAAACCAGCTGTTCTAAAGAATTGTTCAGTTGTCCCTCCCTTGTGTTTTGAACCTCCTCTTATAATGTGTATGTGGGCAAAATCTATGGGAAGTGTTTGGAAAAGAGACTGCCTTAAGTCTCATTGGCTAAATAATAGACAAAAATAATGCCATGCACATATCAAGTATATTCCCTTATATTCTTCTTCATATAAAGCCACATGGTTTTCTGAAACTGGTGACAAAGTTTTTGTGAGTAGAAATTATGTAATGATGTTATTGCAGTTGAATGCACAGAATAATAGAGTAGGCCATATAATGTGAACATTGGTGATTTGATAAATGGATTCATAAATAGAATGGAAAAGTCACTTGTTATCGCTATGGGTAGAAGGACAATATAGTGGTCAGGATGACAAGGCAGACATCAACACTTTGGCTGATGATTTTATTCTATCATCATGAAGTGGATTTATTAAATGGACTCACTAGTGACACTCCAACATCAACATGTAAAAATATTACTTTTGTAGGGCTTCTAAAGTCATTTTCAAAACTTTCTGCCTCATGAAACACATTCTTTGTTTCCTGTTGATGTCACTTTTGCTCGTCCATTATAGACCACTGATGTAGGGATTGTGCATATTACAGTTACATAGGAATCCAGTGACATCATCGAGAATTACATTTTAACAAAACAGTATGAGAGGCTGAGGTCAGGAGCAGAAAAAAACTTGGGTTGGTGGCCAGGTTTGCCTGCTATTTTCCCTCAGAATCATCCCTCAAATATATAATACTGTCATTCATTTCTGAACAATGGACTCATTTTTTCTTCTTCTCAAGGATGTCAAAAGTTTAGGAAATTGAGACAAGCCTTAATGCTTTCTATTTCTATCTATATTAGCTGAAAGCCTGAAAGTCGCTTTACTAGAGGCAAAATGGAATTGCCACCAGGAACTCTTCAAATTATTTATCTCTACCCACAGATTAGGAAATGGTGTGTAGGCATTTCCATGTAAAAGATAGACCTTTCATCTGACATAACTTGAAGTATACCCTCATTATAAAGGAAAGGTAACTCAAGAGCAATAATTGCCTTTTTGGCAGCTCCATGGAACAAATCAGATGGCTGTGGAACTACACAATGTTTCTTGAGATCTTAGCTACTCAGGGTATATTTTTCAGCTGGAGAAAACAGACAATACCTGATCAGTATAAAACAACTTCCTACATTTAGGGTTTAAATCAGGGATGGCATTGAAGAGCCCAATCAAGCCTAAAGATTACATAACCTGTACCCCAAACCTGGCAGGTTGGACAGCGTAATAAAGAATTTAGGGGAGGGGAGAATTCTTTCCTTCATAGCACCTTGTGTTCCTACCAAGGCTACATCTTTCCAAAACAGTGGGAACCTAGACCTTTCACATGGCAATCTCAACACCAAAAAGAAAAGCACTGTGGCTCACTTGCATTCCAGCAAGAGTCTGGGACCGTCTGGTCATAAACCCAACCAATTCTTTGGTCATTCTTGTATTGAGGATTGGGGTTCTGTCAAACAAGTTCTCCCATTGTTCATTTCCCATTGAGTGGGATTGCATGGCCTTGTCAGCTCTCTAAATGATAATTTGATCTATTCTTTCTGGCCCCGGGTCATAGCAGTGCTTGCAGGGAAAATATCCTCCCCAATTCATCTTTATGTGGTTTAATATTTGGTACCTAAACCAGAATCCAGCACGTTCGAGTATCCATGCAGCTTTACCTTAAAAAAGCAAGTTTTATAACTTTTGAGAAGCATTCCATGTTATACTATAGCAGGTGTATTTGTAATCTTCTAAGATTAGAGAAGATGCTCTAACACAGGAGTGTCAAACTCAAGTCCCGCAGTTGCATCACGCCTAAGGGGTGCTTAGATCTGGCCCACAAGACCACCCTGGAGACAGCGGAAGACTGGCTTGTGGTGCCTCTGCCAGTGAAAACGGAGCTCAGAGGGCTGCACATGGCCCTCCCGAGCTCCGTTTTCACTGGCAGAGGATTGCATGAGGCTGTTGCAGCTGGAAATGGAGCTCAGAAGCCCTTTTTTGCAGGCAGAGCACTCGCACCACCACAAGCGCCCCTGACACAGTGTTGAAGTCCAAATTTTTTTACTACCAGTTCTGTGGGCATAGCTTGGTGGGCGTGGCTTGGTGGGCATGGCAGAGGAAGGATACTGCAAATCTCCATTCCCACTCCACTCCAGGGGAAGGATACTGTAAAATCCCCATTCCCACCCCACTCTGGGGCCAGCCAGAGGTGGTATTTGCTGGTTCTCCAAACTACTCAAAATTTCTGCTACCAGTTCTCCAGAACCTGTCAGAACCTGCTGGATTTCACCCCTGCCCTGACATGAGTGACATTGAGCTGGACACTCCCACCCTGGCCATGCCCATCCTGGCTCCTCTAGGCCAAACACAACCCTGATGTGGCCCTCAGTGAAATTGAGTTTGACAGCTCTGTTCTAACACAATCTAAAGGAATTCCATCAGCTTTACAGAAATATATCTATTTCTTTATCATAGTTTACCATCCAATATATCCATCTCTGTTCTTTTAAAGGCCTGAATTAATTGTTTCATTATTGTCTGAGCTGGAAAGACTTTCCAATGATACTGCCAAAACAATTAACATAGCAACCCCAATCTCTTACAACAAAATATATATCTGCCCTTTAAATAAATCATCTTTTGCTAGATCATTTAAGACCATACCATTTGCAGTACAATTTGTTCCTGATGCCACTCCCTGCCAGTGCCCTCCAGCTGGAGGGCCAATATAACTTTAGGTGGAAATTCAAGTTGCCATGTTGCCAGGAGCATTTTTCTGCTTTTCAAACTATTTATACATAGTAGCTTCGGTCAAAGGTTACATCATTTTAACACATGCTGGCCTTTTGGGGAAGTGAATGCCTCAGGTAAATCTTCCTGGGCATAGAAGCAATTCCATAATTCCATCAAGGGTATGTTCAGCACTCTGACTTATTCCTCTCTTAAGAAGCAAAGTCAGAAGTCATTGCTTATTATTGGTTGCTAATTCTGCTTGCTTCAAGAATACCACACCTGGTCTTATGTGAATCACCAACCCATCAACAAAGCCATTCAAGTTGGTTCAACCACGTCTGTTAATTGGAGAAGCAGATTACAACCACTCAGGAGAAGGCAGCAGGACTTTGTTGATCCCCTGGGAATCAAGAATGCTTTGCATTTCTAGTTTATGATTGCAGGCAAACCTGGATATTTAATTTTGCAAGTGTCACTTATGTAGCAATGTTCTAAATCTAAATTATGTTGAGCTTCTCATAAAGATGAATTGCCATTCAGAAAGACACACAATAAAAGCTGAATAACGTATGCATTTCCTCCTAAAATGCTCTGACATATATCATGCTTAGACCTCAGTGCCAAATAAGTTTATAAGAATTTTCCATCATTTTATATGTCTGAAACCATCTTATATAGTTTCTTGTATATCTTGATTTCCTTTTTCCCATTTAACAAATAGCTCTTCATACTGCAGTAAACTTTTCCATTGAATAACAACTACTGATTTCCCAACATCTATACCATGATTCAAAATTATCCTGGATAAATACTTATCTTTCACTTATTTCTATATTTTTCCCAGGCTTTAAATATATCAGTGTTATTAACTGTTGTCTAAAATTTAGGAAATACATAATGCTTTACACATATCCCCTGTAAAGAAATAGATACCAAAGTTATTTTTTTCAACTGAGGGTAAAAATCTGCTTTATTCAAAAACATTCATAAACTGAACCAATTTATAGAAAGATCAGAAAAGACAGGACTACTTTTTAAAATACACACTTTGCAGGGTGAAATAGTAACTCAAGCTTTCCAGCTGAGTAGTTCATCCTCATCTCTCAACTCTTCAATAAAACAATAATAAAAATGGGAACGGAAATTTTTACAGAACAGCTCTTTCCGTTCCAGTTATCTTAATGGACCACAAGAGGTATAATCAGTGCTACTTTTTCATGGTAACAATAATACAAACACAAAGCACATATCTCTCCCCAAGGGACTTTTAATTTAAAATATGACAATTTTATTAAGTGCAAAAAAAATAATCTTACAGGAAGAGGGAATCCATGTCTCAGCTGGGAGTGGCTTTCTTTCTTTTCTCTCTCACTCATATTCTCTCCCCCCCACCCACCATGTGTGTGTTTGTGTGTTTTAAATCAGCTATTATATAGATAAGCCAGCAGAATTCCTTACCAGATTCCTCTTGGTTGGGCTCCAATGGATAGGGGGGGAAAAAGATATGAATAGTAGTAGTGATCCATTTTGCTCACAGTCATATTGAGACGATCCCCACAGTGCACTTTAGCCCAAGAAAGCTATTTTCATTCCTCACAATTTGAGTAGCAGCACTAGAGTTTTCCACCAGCAGTTTAAAAAGAATACTTTAGGTAAAGCGTGCTCTCTACCCACAGAGGAGGACATCTACAGCATTGTATAGCCTTTAAGATGCCATCCAGAGGTGGGTTTCAGCAGGTTCTGACCAGTTCTGGAGAACCGGTAGCGGAACTTTTGAGTAATTCGGAGAACCGGTAGTAAAAATTCTGACTCGCCCCGCCCCCATCTATTCCCGAGTCCTAGCTGATTGGGAGGAAATGGGGATTTTGCAGTAATCTTCCCCTGGAGTGGGGTGAGAATGGAGATTTTACAGTATCCTTCCCCTGCCACGCCCACCAAGCCACGCCCACCAATCCATGCCCACAGAACCGGTAGTAAAAAAATTTGAAGCCCACCACTGATGCCATCACCAAAAGCCAACTGTTGAACTGGAATACAATAACAAGATATAGTATCCCATGTACAGATGGTCATCCTCCCCATCTGTAGATTTTAACAGGATGAGAAAGTGAAGCACAATGAGGTTGCTTCCCACTGTTGAGTTGTAGTGCCCTCAACTCATCCTTGAGTAAGCAGAAAACTGCTGGCATAAAAACCTCTGCTCCCTCCCCTGTCTCCTAGCAGAATTTACTCACCTTGATCTTTCTTTTAGAAGTGGTGGAACAAAGTAGGAAAATACTACTTTTAACTCTTTCAATGCTTCATTAATTAAGACTCTCGTGAGTGTGTGTGTGTGTGTGTGTGTGAGTGAGTGAGTGAGGAAGCCTGTAACCAACCCTAAAGAACAGGGTCAAAGAAAGATGTTTGTGCTACGGCCAAGTGCAAAGCAGAGAAAAGGTAATTTTAAAAAAGGATTCCAATCTCAAAGGCAACAATCAGATGGAGAAGATATTTCTGCCTCATCCCATGGACTCTCAATGTCTCTAGACAGAATCAACTGTTATTTGGGAGGTGGAAGGGTTGCAATTGAATCTAGCATAACCTAAATGGCTAAACGTCTTTGGAGATTCTCAATCAGTGGTGGGATTCAAATAATTTAACAACCGGTTCTCTGCCCTAATGATTTCTTCCAACAACCAGTTCACCAAACTGCTCAGAAAGTTAACACCCGGTTCTCCCGGAGTGGTGCGAACTGGCTGAATCCCACCACTGTTCTCAATCCAAGTCATTATTGTCCCAAAGGTGCTTTTCAAAAGGCAAATGGGCTTTCTTGGTTTTTTTCTTTGAAAACATTTTGCTTCTCATCCAAGAAACTTCTTCGGTTCCCTCACATATACAAACACACAAAGGAAGATATCTGAGCTACTAGAGAATTTTTCTGCGTGAGGGAATCAATTTTAAAATCTGAGTAATAATTTTGTAATGTTACATAAATCTTAAATGGCTGCTAGGCTCTGTCTTGGACAGGTACAGCTATCAGAACTACCAATACCAGAGATCTTGAAATCTTACTAGTATTTATTCTTCTGGCTGTTGTTCCCCAAATTCTGCCCTTCGTAAAGTTACAAAAATGTCCTTCATTTGAATGATTATATTTATTATATCTGAAACATTATTATTACACTGGCTGGCAAAAACACACCAATATTTTATTATCTGCATTGAGTGATGGAATTTGGCAAAAGAATTGGACTCTTTGATCAAGGCAATGCGGACTTACCGAGATAAGTGCCAGTATTTATTTGTATGAATATGAGCGCCACACCCTCTCCCCCAAAGAGAAAACATACCAATGTTATGCAACCACTGATGCCAGAAGTCACATTCTTTTTTAGAGACTTAAAATCGGGGCGGCGGGGGGGGGTTCTTCTGAAGAAAAATGGGTGCAATTAATTCTTTATTGTGTTCAACCAAGTCTTTAGGAATTTGCAGTCTCCCACACCCTGTTGCAATATTTTGAGGATCAGACTCAATAAATAATTCAGGAACAAAGTATTCAAACAAAGTACTATTTATTTACAATAGGCATTCTATATTCTCTGAATGATCACAGATAGAAGCAAGAGGGAGGTGCATACATCCCCTTTTATATCAATAAGGCGGAGTAAAGGATGGGAGTGGTTACATATGAATATATTAAGGAAGGAAGAATAAATTAACCCCTGATACCCTGTGTATGTACATTTTCCCCATTTGAGAATAAGGCATTTACTTGTGACACACCCACCCTAAAAAAGAGAGATCTAAACTATCAGAGAATTTTTTTTCTGTGTGAAGGTAATATCATTTTAAAAATCCGATTAATAGTTTTGTAAAGTTAACTAAATCCTCAGAAAGTTTCTTAACTTGAAAAATAATGTTCCCATTTTGTTTTCCTACAAGCAAAAATTCCCATCCTATTTCTGCTTCAGTTGCTTTTTATTAAAATATTTTTATTTGAGATAATCCATTTTTCACAAGCATCCTCTGAATATCCTGGTGATTTTTTTCCCCCTTAGATCATCTTTTCTATTAACAATACACCCATATCCTATCTTTGTTCATATTGAAGAGTACAAATGAAAGAACTAATTACAGGAAGTCCTCCACTTATAACCATTTCATTTAATAGACGTTTGAAATTATGATGGTGCTGAAAAAAAAAGACTTACGACTGGTCCTCACACTTACGACAGTTGCAGCATTCACATGGTCACATAGATCAGAATTCAGATTCTTGGCAGTCAGCATGTATTTATGATAGTTGCAGAATCCCAGGCTCAAGTGATCACCATTTGTGATCTTCCCAGATGTTTTCAACAAGCTAAGTCAACTGGGGAAACTGGATTTTCTTAATGATCACATGATTTGCTTAACAATTGCAGGGGAAAAAACCCCTCATAAATTCTAATTAATACAAATACAGAATAAGGGGAAGAAAGAAGGAGAAAAAGGAAAAAGTGCAGAAAAGAAAGAATAAAAGGAAATGAAAAGGAGGACCTTCCAAGTTCCATTGCAGCAAACATGATTACAAAGTTATCTCATACTCTATGATTATTTTTTTTAAAAAAGGTCACTTTTTTCTAGTCCATTTTTTCCTAATCATCGAAACCACAAGACTATGGCTTGCACAAGTCTATTCTTTGGTGGCATAGTCGTACTGTGGCTTTTGAACAGTGGTGAAATCCAAATTTTTTTACTACCGGTTCTGTGGGCGTGGCTTGGTGGGCGTGATATGGCTTGGTGGGTGTGGCTTAGGCATGGCAGGACAAGGATACTGCAAAATCTCCATTCCCACCCCACTCTGGGGCCAGCCAGAGGTGGCCTTTGCCGGTTCTCCGAACTACTCAAAATTTCCACTACCAGTTCTCCAGAACCTGTCAGAACCTGCTGGATTTCACCCCTGCTTCTGAATATCTTTTCTAAGGCCTACATGGCTCCTCTGCCAAGTTCTAGCCTGTGGTCTATTTCTTGGTTACTAGGTCCTTTATTGCTGATAGTTGATCTTAAAACACAGAAACATTCTGCCACTTTGATATCTTTATTCAGTTCTAATCCTGGTTGTTGTGCCTATAGTCATTAGTTAAGCCTTCTTTATATTTAATTTTTGTTCTATTTTTTGTCACTGTGTTCTTTGACTTTTAATGCTAGATGCTTGCAGATACTTTGCATTTTTGGCTATCAGGGTAGTGTCATCAGTATAGCACAGGTGACTGGTGCTTCTTCCTCCTGTTTTAAAATCACATGTTTTCGTCCAATCCAGCTTCCTTTAACAAATATTTCACATATAGACTGAATAAATAAGGGGAGAATATACAAATCTTGTCTTGTGTCTTTGCCAACCTAGAGGCAATCCGTTTCACGGTGTTCTGTCAGCACTATTATTTCATGAACTCTATTCGGTTTTCCATGAGGAAAATGCTGTAAATATTAATGTTGATACTTATAAAATAATTAAGCTTACATTTTAAAAATGTGTTTTCATTCTTTTATGCTTTACGCTGCTGCTTACCAATTATCCTAATATAGAAAATTAGCACCCATCTCTCTCCTAGAAGAATGAAATATTTTGAGAAATATTAAAAAGGCAGGATAAAATATTTCCCCTAAAAGAGAAATAAAAAAATCCTAAAGGAGACAGAAACTCCAGCTCCCTGCCCCCAGCAGATATTTAAGAAAGACTGGGCCAACCTACAAGACAAAAGACCTCCAGCTCCAGGGTGATGGGATTAGGACACAACCTCCAGGACTTAATAGGATTAACCCATCTAGCAGCAAAGCTCACCACATGGCACAATCTAAAGTCATTGCATCACCCAGCAAGCTTCAACCAAACCTGGGAGCTCAGACTATGACCCCTGCATAGCCCCATGGGAGTCTGACAGCAGCCAATAGAATACATGTTCTTGCACAGGAACAGGAAGCTCAAGTTCAAAGCCCAAAAGAAGGTATAAATAGCCCTCACTCGCAACTCCATGTGGTCAGCTGCACCAGGACCATGTGCTTGGTGGTCCTGTTCACCATAAACCCTCTTTCCAATCAGCCTCCATGTTTCCACTGTCTTTCTCCCAGCTTGGAACTGAACCAGATGGATATTTCTTCCAACACTGGCAACATTTTACATGCCATAGTTGCCCAGGGAAGAACACCTAATACAAATCTTGAACTAGGGATAGATTGATATAGGAATGGACAATCCTTCAAATAACTTCACAACCCAGCCATTTAAGGTTATGATAGTGGTGAAGGCTATGACCTTTCGGCACATGAAACCTGATGATAAGCCAACAGCTAAGATAAGAGAAAGCAGCCACAGAGAGTGGGTTAAACATAACCCTTTCCCCTCTCTTACACTTTGCAGGATTTGGGGGAGGTCTACAGTTTGTATATTTTTAGAAATAGGCCTGCCTTCAGCCAGGTCCTCTACATATTTCAGGCTCCATCCATAGGTCATGCCAGCTGAGGCTGATTATAGCTGTAATCCAAGCCATCTAATGGGTACAATGCTGGGGATTGCTGATGTACCTTAAGAAACGTCCCTCTCCTTGCTCCTTAATTAATGAATAAGGTGATCCCTCCGAGTGCTGTTCTCTTAAACTGATGCACAGGAATTAACAAAACCCCTAAAGGTAAAGAAAGAAAGAAAGAAAACTAAGCTCCCTTGGCAGCCAGCAGACCAGCAGCAGCTGTGTTCAGAGCTGTAGTGTCCAAGCAGCCAAGGGAAGAGGGTGAAATGAGAGAAGAGTGTTTCTTCTCAAATGCCCCTGCAGAAAATAAAATATCTCCTCCCCGACCTTTTAAATTTTAAAAAATGCAAGGAGGGTTATCTGCCAGGCAGTCAACTGAGCTGAGCTTTTTTGATGTAATAAACCAATTAACCGGGTCAGCCAATGGGCGGGGGGGGGGGGGATGAGAGAAAAATAAAGGGGCACAGATTCTTGGTAGGAGAAAGTTGAATTAAGGGAAGCATTCAAATATTGGTCCAATGAAGAGCGGAAACACTGCTCTTTCTTTCTTTTTAGTGGAATGGGTCCAATTCAAGATCCACATTCTTAATCTATCAATGAATGGACCCTTTTTTCTTGTGAACTCAGTGGGCCTCCCAGGAAAACAGCTTTAGTTGAGTTTGGAGAAATACAAAACTCAAGCAGTCCAAAAAGACCATGGTTCCAAAGGGCAACTCTGGCTGCCAGTTGCATAGAAACCTAGGACCTGATCATATCTTCGTAAAGCAGGCTGTTTTTACATTTAGCAGACAACAGCAATGAAGAAAAGACATGAGTGGTCCCACATCGAATTTCTGTCCCAAAATTATGGGATTTTCCAGGGTCCTCTCCCATCTAACTGACTTCATCCACTGCCTTAAATCAGTAAATAGTACATTAGGGAAACTATCAAGATATGGACATAGGTCTTCTCTAAAGATACAAATAACAACTCAGTGGATGTTGGAGCAATTTCTTCGGTTAAGTAAGACTTCTCCAATCTAAGACCTTCTTGATATGCTGGAATACAGCTCCTCTATTTCCAAATAGCATATGGAACTTGTAGTTCAAACAAGGCTGAGTTGCGAGTTCAGAAGAAGATACTACTGGGATTGGGTAAAATTTAGGTTCATGTTTGCTGACTTGGGCTTCAATTTATGCTGCATGTTCAAGCCATCACCAAAAGCAGCTGGAAATTGTCAATATCCTGTTCTTTTCATGAGTAAGCCAAGAGACTCTTTAAATATGTAACACTTTGCTTGACAAAACTCTTGGAATTTAGGTTGTTAGAGGATCATGTGCTTGAATGCTGAGTCGAAAACAAAATACTATTTGAAAATATAAAATTAAATGCCAAAGAAAACATTCCAGCCTTCTTGCTATGGTTAATGATGAGTTGGCATCTCCAGGAAGGAAATTAGTATCCTGAGCCTGTATTAGTATGCTACATATCCTTCCTGATTGGTGAGATGCAGTCAACAGGATTTTGACCTGCAAAATAATCTCTGGGCTGAAGATCTAATTTGTACAAAATAGTGTGAGCTGCTTGGGACAAAACTAGGTTTGGGTTGTGCTTCTGGAATACTGCCCAAAATGTGCCAGGCCTGAATGGAGCTATAATCATGGTTAGGATGTGTCACTGGTATGGTTAAAACTATTGTAGAGAAATATAGTACAATCCAGGAGTCCCCAGCCCCCAAGCTGCAGCACACTATGGGGCCATGTGCGCAGGTGCAGCTTGAGTCAAATGAGTGGCAGGCCAGCGCGCACACACAGTTCAAGTCATGTAAGTGGTGGGCTGGCACGCACGCCCATGTAGGGCAGTCTGCCACTTGCGCAGGCTGGTTCCCCTCTCCCCCTTCCCCCGGGCTGCCAAGCCATAAAGGTTGGGGACCGCTGATAGAGTCTCTACAACTTTGGCATTGTCTTTGGATAATGGCTGACTCCCTTGGCCAAGAAACAGAGATGAGCACCTTGCCCTAGAGGACATGACTGACAAGGAATTAAGGTTATAGTTATTTTAAACTAGTATTGAGCTTTCTCTCTGGTTTCTTTGTCTTGCTATTTTTTTCACTCCTTTTTACAAAGTTTGTACAACTTTTTGATGTATTTTAATTCTCTCACTTTTGCTGATCAAAAACACCGGACAGCACTTTTGCCCAGGATGCTCTACTGCTTGGATGAAGAAGTCTAGCCACAGGGCTGTAGCTCAAATTGGACCTTATCAAGAAAACGCAGTGTAGGAAGGGATGATTGTGGACAAGGCAATGCTCAAGCAGTACTAAAGTGGAAGGGACCATCGACTGATTTAATGCTGTCCAATAGGCAGCTTCTGGACTCACTGACCAATATCCACAGTAAATCCTAGTTCTGTGATTGTCTGCCATCTTCTGAGCTCATGTGGATCAATCCAAAGCTTATCTTTGGTTCATGTTTACTGGAAGAGGTAGCCCATGTTTGTTCTTCAAGTAACTTCTACTTGCTTGGAACAGTAATGAAAATAGATAAACAAATATGGCGGAGAAACTCACCAGCTAATCTTCTTCCTAGAGCACTGGCACATAACTTGTACCCAAAAGATTAGAGGTGACCAACCATGTTTTTCAATGTAGCCCCTATCATACTCCCCCACCCCCTTTCAGTTTCATCCTCTTTTTCTCCACTGTCGGTGTTATTTGTCTCTCCCAAATCAACTGCCACGTCCTCTCACCTCTCTATCCTGCCAGCAAGGACAGCCCTTACCCTCTACCTTCATCTATCTCAACCTATTGAATTCCTTGAGTCCTCCTTCCACCAAGCAACAATTCCCATGCAATAACTTTAAGTTTATACTGCAGACTGGCTCTTGGCAGAGTAGCTATGAAGGGCTTGGAAAAGATTCAGAAGCCAGAATGTGTCTATATCTACAAAGATCAGAAGAATACAGGCAATGACCTTCAGTGTGACACTCTATGGAAATGAAAGTTGGACTTGAAACAAGCAGGATAGAAAGAGTATGGACACTTTTGAATTATGGTTTTGGAACCAGTGGGACAACTTCAGAAGTTGTGGGTGCTTCATCACTGGAGGTTTTTAAGAAGAGATTGGACAGCCATTTGTCTGAAATGGTATAGCATCTCCTGCTTGAACAGGGGGTTGAACTAGAAGACCTCCAAGATCCCTTCCAGCTCTAGTCTGATTGATTGATTGATTGAATACTATGGGTAGCCAGGAAAATAAACCAATGTTTCATTGAACAAATCAAGCCAGATTTCTCACTCAAGGCATAAATAACCAGGATCAAATTATCCTACTTTGGAAACAATATGTGAAGAGCTAGCTCTCTGGAGAAGATTATTATTTTTATTTATTTTTGAATTTATGCTTATTTTTTATTAATTAATTCTGGGAAAGGTAGAAGAAAAGAGATGAAGAAGATGCCAGGAGCACGGTGGCTGGATTCAGTTTAGAGTGGTGATGGTGCACCATTGGAAGCCTTGACGAGGATAAAGGGTAAAGACTTTTTGTCGGGCCCTGAAAACTTATTTATTTCACTTAGCTGGGCTGGCTTGATCCCACAGTTTTCGGTTAAATTGAATTGATTTTAATTGGGTTGTTTTAAATTGTGGCCAAAAATATTTAATTATTTTTAAACTGTTTTTAAATTTTATATGTTCTGTTTTATTTTGGCTGTTCACCGCCCTGAGTCCTGCTGGAGAAGGGCGGTATACAAACTGAAACAAACAAATAAATAAATAAATAAATAAAAGATCATCCTGGAGAAAATCCCACTGGGTGGTCACTAAGAATGGACACTGACTTGATAGCACATAATCAGAATTAAGCTTAATGCTTGTTCTGCCTCCATTTTAAAAACAGCCCAGTCCCCTTTGCAATACAATGTGTCCTTCGAGTGTGGCCCTCAGATCAATGGCATCAACTAATACACACACACACACACACACACACACACACACACACACACACACACACAAAATTGACCAAGGAGAGATTCAACCTAGAAATGAGGAGGAGCTTTCTAACAGTGAGAACAATCAACCAATGGAACAGCTTGCCTTCAGAAGTTGTGGGAGCGTCATCACTGGAGACTTTCAAGAAAAGATTGGACTGCCATTTGTCAGAAATTGTGTAGGATCTCCTGCTTGAGCGTGGGGTTGGACTAGATGACCTATAAGGTTCCTTCCAACTCTGTTAATCTGTTACCTCTGTTACATCCCATCTAAGGCTAAGCCTGGGAGCCAAAACCATCCAGGCAAGAGGAAATTGTCTTTCTGCTGCCAGAGGACAATGTATGGAACTGCAAGACTATCCCCCACTCACAAGTCCCCTGTGTAATATTAAATATGGAATTCAGTCATTGGTGGCATTAACATGTGAATAGTAATAGGGATTTTCCCCCTTCCTTCCATGCCATCATTCTGTTTCAAGCCTCTCCTGGAATTGCTTCCTGACAGGGTCCTTTTTCTCTCCCACCCCAGTAATAGCTGCAGGCGGGAAGCCTTCATTAGGATCCAGGCTGGTTAATGCCCGTCTCTTCCTGTCAGGGCAGTCTCATAACGCCTCACAAAGGACCCCATTTGTTGTTTGGCTTTGTTTTGTTTTTAAATCACCCGAATGGCAAGGGTACCATTTAATGAAATAGAAAGGATATTTTGACCCTGAGATAAATCACACCACCTTGGACTTCAGGCAGGAAAGGTTGCCCAAATATAACAATAATTTTCAGGTCTTGATTTAGCAGGTATGATCTCCATTCTTTAATGGAGTTTTCATTTGAAATAAGTGGGTTTTGGATTTGTGTCTGTGTCCAGAATGTTATTTTTCAAGTGCTCACATTTCTAGAAATTGTAGAAATTGCTAAAAAAAAAAAAAAAAGCATGTGAAGGGGGCAAAGGGTGTCCTCAAATGGAGATGGCTAAAGGCCTTGAAGCCCTGTCATTGTAATCATCATCATTATTATTACTACCCTGTTTTCCCCAAAATAAGACATCCTCTGATAATAAGCCCAATCGAGTGTATGGCAATAAGGCCAAGTGCTTATTTCAGGGTTCAAAAAAATATAAGACAGGGTCTTATTTTTGGGAAAACACGGTATTACTATTATTATTATCATCACTACTATATTTTAATCCTGTCTTTTTTATATGCAACTCAAGACCCTGAACATATCTAATACTCCCGAGTCCCGCCTCCTATTTTCCTCACAACAACTATCTGTGAGGTGGGCTCAACAGAGGTGGGGGAGGGAGGGAGGGACGGAGGGAGGGGGAGAGGGGGAGGTAGAGGGGGAGAGGGGGAGGTAGAGGGGGAGAGGGGGGAGGGAGGGAGAGAGAGAGAGAGAGGTGGCTCAGTGGTTAAGACGCTGAGCTTGTTGATCAGAAAGGTTGGTGGTTCGAATCCCTAGTTGGTGGTTCGAATCTCCTGCGTGAGCAGGGGGTCAGAGTAGATGACCTCCAAGGTCCCTTCCAACTCTGTTACTGTGTGTGTGTGTGTGAGGGAGAGAGAGAGAGAGAGAGAGAGAGAGACCAAAGCCCCCCCCCCCCCCCCAGCCATTCTTTGTGCCTAGTGGAGGACTAGAACTCACCATCTCCTAGTTTCTAGGCCAGCGCCTTCACCACTACACCCAGCTATTAAGTTGCCTAAGCCAGTTGACTTATCTTCAGGCCAGGCTGGCACAAACTCATTTTCTCCGAACCGAGCTACGTATCCTTATGGATGGAGTTCACATTTTGCTTGGTAGATTTGTTGTCGCTGTTTATTGAAACATGCTGTTAAAATTGCAATAAAAGAATTCCTTCAGTTCCCTTCCCTGTTATTTAGTTGTTATAGCAAATGTAGAACAAATTGCTTCCATCCCATTGTTCCCTCACTGCCCAATAAGAAGACACAGTCCTGCACTGCTGCAGGACAGAAATATAAATAAAATGGATTCATTCTCTATAGAAAATGAGTATGTCAGCAGGAGGACTAGGCTTGAATTCTTTTTCCTCGTGATGTTCTGTAAAAAAGGATTTGTTTTCTTCTTAATAGAAACATTTTCTCCATCCAGATAATCAAGTCTCCAACTCAGGTTTATTGTAGTCATTATTAAATATAAGAGACCTTTCTCCAACCTGCTGCTGCTTAAAAATTTTGGCAACTATCAAAGCACAACATGTGGGTCTTTATTAACATAATCATTCCTAATAGCTTATTTCTGTGTATATAAGGCTTTTGAGGCAAACTCATACTACTGAAATATTAATATTTCTTCTTTAAATTTAACAGCACTCCAAGTATATACAGTAGCAGCCAAAATTGTGGAAACCTTTTGGGAAAAGTGTATTTTTGAGGTTTGATGGCTAATAACACCACTTTTGGGGGGGTGTTTCAAGAATCATATTCCACTGCTGGAATGGCCTGGGAATAGCCCAGACTTTAACCCAATTGAAAATCTATGGAGCCAACTAAAAAAACTTGTTAGTCAGAAGCGACCCAGCAATAAAACCCAGTTAATAGAAGCAATCATTCAATCTTGGATTCACATTAGAACAGCTGCAGAACTAAAAGACTTGGTTCACTCCATGGGAAGATGTTGTAAGGCCGTAATTTCATGCTAAAGGTTACACAACTAAGTATTAACTGACGTGATAATTTTTGTATATCTCGTTTTTTTCTACGTGTTTCACTTTTCTACTTTATACTGTAACTGCTATTCTAATAGCAAATCCTTCATAAAAGTTATTGCATTACATTCTTGATTAAATTATCTTTCCATTGATACATAATTTTATGGTAGTACTCCAAAAAAAAGCGGTGTTATTAGCTAGTTTTAGAAAATACACTTTTCCCAAAAGGTTTCTGCAATTGTGGCCATATATATATACTACACTACTGTAGATATTTTCATAATTATAATGGAAATGAAAAAAGTGACTTATGACTAGTCCTCACACTTACAACCATTACAGCAGCCCCACGGTTATGAGATCAAAATTCGGGCCCTTGGCAATCAACATGTATTTATGACAGTTGTACCTCCTGGGGTCACATAATCACCATTTGCAACTTTCCTAGCCGGCTTCCAACAAGCAAAGTCAATGGGAGAGGCCAAATTCCTTTAACAGCAGGGATTATTTTCCAATCATGGCAAAAAAAGGTTGCAAAAATGGGCACAACCCATCTAACAACTACTTGCTTAGTAACAGAAATTCTACCCCAATTGATAATCAAGGAGTACTGTACAGGTAGTCCTTGACTTACAACAGTTCGTTTAGTGACCGTTCAAAGTTACAACAGCACTGAAAAATGTGACTTATGACCGTTTTTCATAGTCACGATCTTTGCAGCTTCCCCACAATCATGTGATCAAAATTCAGATGCTTGAGCACTGATTCATACTTATGACCTTTGCTGTCCCAAGGTCACGTGAGCCCCTTTTGCGACCTTTTGATCAGCAAAGTCAAGGAGGAAGCCAGATTCACTGAACAACCGTGTTCCTAACTTATTAACTGCAGTGATTCGCTTAACAACTGTGGCAAGAAAAGCCATAAAATGGGGCAAAACTCACTTAACAAATGTCTCACTTAACAACAGAAATTTTGGGCTCCGTTGTGGTCGTAAGTTGAGGACTACCTTGTTTTGTTTTGTTTTGTTTTCTCCCTAATAACCATGTTTCATTAAGAGGTCAATTTGTTTAACAAAATTAAATAATCAGCAAACTAGTCCTTCTGTGAGGATTTAATAGAGGAAGAACTCATTGGGGATGGGGAAATTGTAATCATTTTCTGTAGCTATGCTTTTAACAGCAGCAACATGGTATGTAGAAACATTTGCCTCTTACTTACATTATTTCATCATTTGCTCAATGACTCAAACATTGTGAAGAAAGTAGAAATAAGGTTCAACCAACAAGCTAGGATTAGACAAGGGTTTGGACCAGTAGTGGGTTTCAAATTTTTTTACTAACGGTTCTGTGGGCGTGGCTTGGTGAGCGTGGCATGGTGGATGTGGCGGGGGAAGAATATTGTAAAATCTCCATTCCAGAGGTGGGTTTCAGCAGATTCTGACCAGTTCTTGAGTAGCGGAAATTTTGAATAGTTCGGAGAACTGGTAGTAAAAATTACAATTGGCCCCACCCCCATCTATTCTCTGCCTCCCAAGTCCCAGCTGATTGGGAGGAAATGGGGATTTTGCAGTATCCCCCGGATTGGGGAGGGAATGATGATTTTACAGTATCCTTCCCCTGCCACGCCCACCAAGCCATGCCACTCCCACCAAGCCACACCCACAGGACCAGTAGTAAAAAATTTTGAAACCCACCGCTGCTTCATTCCCTCCCCACTCCAGGGGTAGGTTACTGCAAAATCCCCATTTCCTCCCGATCAGCTGGGACTTGGGAGGCAGACAATAGATGGACATTTGACTACCCTTGCCTAAGTTTTGCCTTGAACTTTTGTAGAGCCTTAAAACAAATAGAGATGGTACTCGTTTTAGCAACCACAATTCAAACTGGCAACTTGGCTGTTAAAGTGAAGCAGTTGTTAAGTGAAACCATGCCTGTGCTTATGATGTTATTTTACCTTTCATTTGCTTTACCAACCTGCAAAAGTCGTAATTGTGAGGATTGATCACAAAGCTGCCTTTTCATCACTGTCGTAACTGAACGGTTGCTAAATGAGGCAGTCACTAAAAGAGGACTATAAATAAAAAAGATACCTTTCAGCAAACATTTATAATTTGGGTGGGGAGGGAGGGATAAAATTAAGAAGACCTTTTCCTTGGCTTCCTCAGGGATGTTTTATCCACTTCATGGAATGCCCAGGTGATTCCTTATCTAAATATTCCTCGGAGCTGACTCCAATTAGTTTCTGAAATCAGAAACAACCAGTCAGATGCCATCACCTATTAAGGACTTAGCCAAAAACATAAATAACTTTTGGGGTTGTCATTACTGAAATGTCTATCCTGGTGGGTTTTCTTTACCCCATTCCCATCACACAATAATAGTTAGTAGGCCAACCCTGAAGGTTGCTAATTGCAATGTATGAAAAGACACGGTAGTGTGTTCCTCCTTCCCGCACATCACTCAGCCCCCAAGGTCAGGAATGGTGAGGAGATACAAGGTGGGTGAATGGATGTATTAGTTCCCATATGTCATGTAGTTAAATGGAAGAACGGGCTACCACAACTCACCAATCTGAAAGGTTTTAACAAGAGATTCAGAGATGGCCACTGAAGCTGTGTGTGAACTTCCTGCTAGGCATTCAGGAGACAGAACAATGATCTAGATTAGCTTTAAAAGAAGAAATTATTCAGTTGGTTGGGTAATTTGCTGTTTAGTACCATTCAACACAAGCTGAAGGGTGACCAAGTTCCTTGCACCATAGATCACCTTTGCTTTGGTCTAATGCAAGATTACAAGGACCAACACATGTTGGCAACAAATCTATAAAGAAAGAAAGAAGGATTAGTGGAAACTTCCACAATCACTGTAGTTTGTGGCTCTTATATTCATTATTTATTCATTATTTATTTATTATTTATTTATTATTTGGGCTTGTATGCCGCCCTCTCTCCAAAGGACTCAGGGCGGCTCACAACAATAAATACAAAATTCGATTATAAAATATAACAAATATAAGAACCCGTTAAAATCACATTTAAAACCCCTTCAGTCCAATCTGGCCAGGCCAAATAACCATGTTTTAAGATCACAGCGGAAGGAGCGAAGGTCAGGAGCCACCCGGAGCTCCAGGGGGAGCTGATTCCACAGAGTAGGCACGCCCACAGAGAAGGCCCACTCCCTGGGAGTCACCAGTCGACACTCTCTGGCCGATGGGACGCCAAGGAGGCCTCCCTGTGAGAACGCACCGGGCGATGGGGAGCTGTTGCTGTCTGCAGATGGTCCGCCAGGTATCCTGGGCCTAAGCCATGTAGGGCTTTATAGGTAATTACCAGCACCTTGAATTATGATAGATACCAGCAATGGCACAGCATGAACCTTCAATGTAAGAAGATGATCCTGTTCCAAAATAAACTGGGTAGATAAAACCTGACTTCCACATTTTCAATAAACCTAGGGGACCCCTTCCCATTCAGTGGTACATGATTTGGGAAGAAAATCTGTAAGGAAGAAAATAGACTTCCTTGCAGATAAATACAGCAATTGTCCAACATATTCCTCAGGTATGAAATTGTTGAACATGTCAGTTGTTTAACAGCTGACTGCCCCAAACATGCCTCCAGCAACTCCTCTCAAAATCCAGCTATGTAAAATGAATCAGTTTTAGCAAATGATTCATAACAGTGAAAGAGTTACACAAGGATCAATTGTGATTTGTTAAGTCTTTTTAGACTGCAGTCCTAAACGTATTTACAAGGAATAAAATGCCATTTAAACCCTCTTTGGCCTTACTACTGAGTAAATACATTTGGGATTGTGCTACAAATCAGAGGCTTATGTAGTTGCTCAAATGGAAGATTAGGAAGGTGACACCTTCAGCGTTCTTCAATCAGGTGTTAAGCCGAGAATTGTTAGAGGCCATGCAGGATGGGTTATGAAGATTAATTTCAACACGTTTTAAACAGGAGATCTTTCCCCCCTCAAGCCACGTGACAAATGTGTCACAACAATCTTGCTTACAGCATTGACAACTAACCAGAACTATAAAGCTTGGTGTGTGCCTACATGCCTTTGAAAAGCTTTCATGGGTAAAAAATCAGCAGATTAAGTATGTTGTGGCCTGGGACCAACCTCATGGCTACCGAAGGTTTTTGTTAATGGGACAGTTACAGAAAATGCTTCAAAACCTGGCATCCTTTTTTAAAAACAATTTTCAAATTTTCCTCTTTAACTTAAGGTTCATCGCCTATGCTCAGGAATCCCTGCAGAATTGTTGTAATAAATCGTATTCAGTATCTTTATTAGCATGTGTAGTATTTGGTTTATTTTAATTCATAGATACTCACTGATCATTGTTCCCATAATGTCTATATTAATTATGCATATGTGGCTTGTTTCTATTCTATTGAAATGGCACATAAGCATTTTAGAATCTATATGGATGATGAGGGAGATCTTTCCAAGAGGATGGGCAAACATAAAATTACAAATTATGAGAGAGAGAGAGAAAAGGTCAATTGAAAACTAGAATTGGTAGGAAAGTCCATATTGTCAAAAAGAAAGTGACAAGGAGTCCAAGAGAAGGATCTACTAAATTTCAAAAATTTTTGGAAGGTACAAAAGATCAGAAGGAGAAATTGTAATCAGTTTTAGTTGCCACAATGTAAAAAAGATGTTGAGACTCTAGAAAGAGTGCAGAGAAGAGCAGCAAAGGTGATTAGGGGACTGGAGGCTAAAACATATTAAGAACAGTTGCAGGAAATGGTTATGTCTAGTTTAATGAAGAGAAGGACTAGGGGAGACATGATAGCAGTGTTCCAATATCTCAGGGGCTGCCACAAAGAAGAAGGAGTCAAACTATTCTCCAAAGCACCTGAGGGTAGGACAAGAAGCAAGGATGGAAACTAATCAAGGAGAGAAGCAACTTAGAACTAAGGTGAAATTTCCTGACAGTTAGAACAATTAATCAGTGGAACAACTTACTTGCAAAAGTTGTGAATGCTCCAACACTGGAAGTTTTTAAGATGTTGGATAACCATTTGTCTGAAATGATGTAGAGTTTCCTGCCTGGGCAGGGGGTTGGACTAGAAGACCTCCAAGGTCCCTTCCAACTCTGTTATTCTATTCTATTCTATTCTATTCTATTCTATTCTATTCTATTCTATTCTATTCTATTCTATTCTATTCTAATTTTCCAGACCTTGGAAGCCCTGCCAAAATTCTGATCAAACTCCATCATTCTCTGAAAAATGATCACTGCTGCTTTACAAGTAACAATCAATAGGTGACATTACTCATTTCGTTAATTAAATTGAGTTCTAATAAACATAAATATTGGTTTCATACTTAATGATGCAGTGTAGGATTGAACATACTAACCTGTATTAGAATAGAATAATAGAGTTGGAAGGGACCTTGGAGGTCTTCTAGTCTAACCCCCTGCTTAGGCAGGAAACCCTAATGGATCAGTTTAACAGAATTAAACTTTAACCTTAGACATAACAATTGTTATGTTGTATTACTGACCTGGGTAGTATACCAGGTTACAGAACCATAGGGTTACCAGATTTGGGTTGCAAAATTAAACTGACTACTAGATGGCAGCAAACAGATACAAATGACTAAACTGCCTTGATTTTTGCAGTTTAGATTAGAGCTAAGGCATTGCAGCATAGAAGTCAAACAGGCAGGTTTCATGTCAGAAAATTAATTTTCTACATGGAGAATGGCTCGTAAAGGCAGAGAAACTGAAACCAGATTTAAAGGCTTCTGAAAATTTCTATCCAGCCAGGCCATTTTGTTCAGTGGTGGGATTCAAAATATTTTACTACCGCTTCTGTGGGTGTGGCATGGCTTGTTGGGCATAGCTTGGTGGGCATGGCAGGGAAAGGATACTGTAAAATCTCTATTCCCTCCCCACTCCAGGGGAAGGTTACTGCAAAATCCCCATTCCTGCCCCACTCCAGGGGAAGTTTCCTGCAAAATCCCCATTTCCTCCCGATCAGCTGGGACTTAGGAGGCAGAGAAGAGATGGGGGCGGGGCCAGTCAGAGGTGGTATTTACCGGTTCTCCGAAATACTCAAAATTTCTGCTACCGGTTCTCCAGAACTGGTCAGAACCTGCTGAATACCACCTCTGATTTTGTTGCTTAAAAAAGAAAAAGGGAGGGAGGGAGGGAGGGAGGGAGGGAGGGAGGGAGGGAGGGAGGAAGGAAGGAAGGAAGGAAGGAAGGAAGGAAGGAAGGAAGGAAGGAAGGAAGGAAGGGCTTATAATTGTTGGAAAAATACCCTAAGAAAAATCCCTTCTCTGCTACTTACCTGGATCCATTCTTTCACTGCATCAGGCCACGGATTAAAACTCTCCAAACTTTATTAAAAAGTCTGCAGAGTCATGATACATGGACATATCATACATGGACGTATAAAAAGCAACATTCCCAGATAAAAGACCTTCAACAATGCAATTTCAAACATTGCAATTGCATTGTATAATCTACATTTGGTTATTCACACATTTCTAGTGTGCAACTACAAATGACCAACAGCAACAACAACACCCACATGCAAGTTTGTCTTTGTTCAGATGTTTGTTTTTTTGTTTTTTTGGGGGGGTTGATTTATATGCCGCCCTTCTCCGGAGACTCAGGGTGGCTTACAATGCATTAAGCAATAGCCTTCATACTTTTGTATATTTATACAAAGTCAGATTATTGCCCCCACAATCCGGGTCCTCATTTTACCTACCTTAGAAAAGATGGAAGGCTGATTCAACCTTGAGCCTGGTGAGATTCGAACTTACAGTAATTGCAGGCAGCTGGTGTATCATCATAGTGAAGGAAAACAATAATAAGGATATAATAAATAATACTAGAATATGATATACTGGTATACTAGATTCTGTAACCATTAGGTTCCTGTAATACACATATTATGCCTTTATATTTGTATCTCCTGTAACAAACATATTCTGTTATTAGGCCTGTAATGTATCTGGTATTTGTCAAACGTATGTCCCTGCCATTTGACCTGAACCCATATAAATCTTCTCCCTGTTTTTTTCTTGTGCCATCTAAGAGCATGATACATATCTCCAAGGCATAATTTACACCTCAGTCTTAATTCATGTTAATCTGGATAGACTCCTACTTTCCAGGGCCAGGGGGCCTAAGTGGCCAATTGAGTAAACAAAGAAATGCTCAAGATGACTAACTGGGAAGTTTCTATTCCCCCTTGCAGGGCAACAAGGAATGCACGGGCCTGGATTGGGAGGCCAGAGTTGGGTACTAGCTGACGTCTCTGAGGGTATAAAAGGACGCCATACCTTCCCCAAGGTGTGGCTATCTCCTCACATGCATTGTATCTGTATGTTCTGGATATAGTTCCACCCAGTATTTTGTTTTTGGCCATAAATCTGTTTTTTTTTTTTTTTTGCAAGCCTCGTCTTGAGTCTCTCTCTTTGGCATTCTGGTGACTCAAGTGTATTTTGGGACCTTACATTTCTGGCGCCCAAACAGGGACTTGAAGGCAAAGTTTCTTCAAGGTGGCTGCATTCAGCTTCCCACAAACTGAGCCGCTTTGAGGCTTGGTGGCCTTCATTAAAGGCAGATGGAAGAAACCAGCTTGGACCAGTACCGAAGTCAAGAGCGCTCCTGGAAAAATTTATCCAGTGACTTTGATCTGGTCATTTGCTGGCAGGCTCCGATTTTGCCTGTCCTGAATGCCTAACAAAGAGGCTTGCACTGTGGGGGGTTATGGAACTGAGCTCTTCTGGGTGAGTATATTTTTTTTTCTCTTGGGAAGGGGAGTGTTGCTTTGTGAGTGTGTGAATGAGACGAGGGAAATTCCTCAGAGGTTTGCCCTCAAAGCGATGTGCGGAGATCCAATCTGCGTTTCTGATTATCTGAGATGAGATCAGCCAGAGACGATCGCTTTGAAAGGAGTGTGACTGTTGGAATAAGAATCTGTAGTACAGGAGAGGGCTCTGACCAAACTTCGGATCCGCAGGGGAGGTCTGGGAAATCTCTTAGGGAAAAAGAGAGGGTTTGGTTAGGCTTCACACCGACGGAAAGGTGTGGGAAATCTCCGGAAGAAAGAGAGTCTAGTCAGGCTTCGAACTGACAGAAAGGAATCCCCTGGGAAAAATGGGCAACCATGCTGGTAGCCTGTTTGGGACAAATAACTAGTAACAAAATTGGGCTATGTTCTCCATTTGGCTGTGTTAGCCCACTGGAACACGTTACAAACAAGTTGTGAAAAAACAAAAAAAAGAGTAAAAAAAATGAATGAAAAATGTTGTGGCAGTAAAAGTTGTCTGTAAAAAGAAAAGTGGAGTTCAAACTTGCTCATGAGAGCCCTGGCTAAATGCAAACGATGTGTATCTTATACATCTTGATCTTTAAAATGGGCCAGCGATTGCTGAGAGGTCCAAGTTAGAATGAGAACACACAGAACACCCCCAGGGCAGAGGCACGTAGTAACAATCTAGTGTCTAAAGAGAGATCTATGGGTGGCAAAGAAATATTGCAATGTTATAAAGATCTTGATAATTTACCATTCTCAAAAGAGCCAGAGAAGTCTGAAAGAACTAAGAATAAAGAAGAAATTGTTTATTGTTCTTCCCACCTGGGTTTTAGCAGGTAATAAAAAATGTAAAACCTGCCTAAATGGGGAGACTCATATAATTTGACTTGATCAATATGGTGTGATTTCTGTTACAAAATTCTTGGATATGCATCTATAATAATAGTACGTAGAATTGATTGTGATATGTCTGGCCAGCTTGCAAATTAAGTAAACATCTCGGCTTGGAGCTGTGGGAAATGTAAAGTAGTTAGGGCCCACAATCATATTTATGATTTAAACTGCTCTCTGAGTTTTCCCACTGCTTTAAGAATAAACTATAGGTTGCCCAAGGAAATAAAATTAAAACAAAAAACAACCTCCACAGGTCTGGAAATGTTTGATGGTATGTGTGTGTATGTGTATGTATGTAATCATTTCCAAACCTGCAGGAGACCCTCTAACAACAGTACACAAAAAGTTATTTAGAAAATGGAGCGCATTGGCTTGTGAAAAGCTCCCTGAAATAATTTGGTTTGCATGGAGGAAGCATTAAATGAAATTTTGTATGTGAAATTGGTGTATACAAAAAGTCTGATTGCAGTACAAATGTGAATGTGTGTGTGTGAGATGTCCCGAAGCTCATAAGGAGTGATAAAGTGAAGTGATCCTGAGACCTGTGAATGCCTGTGTGTTGAGGTTAGAAAGAAATGCAGAGGGTTGTTTTGTTGAAAGGATGCTGAGAGGTGAAAGGAGGTGAGAATTCTATGTAGTTTAAACATTTTTTCTCCCTGTATTTCCTCCCCCACCCCTTGGAGGAGAGAAGCAGGAAAAAGGGGGGCTGTGGGCTGGTTCTCTGCTGAACCAGCCTGAGAAAGGCGGGGTAAAGGGTGATATCTGATACCTGCCTTTGCAGTTTCACTGTTTTTGGCTCGGAATGCAATTTTGACAAGGTGCTCTATCCTATCCGTTTGTTTATTTGTTTGTTTGTTTGCTTGCTTGCTTGTTTGTTAGCAGCAGAAGTTGCTGCCTTTTTAGGAATTGTTACAGAGATGAGTTAGAAATTACAATATGTAGTAAGAGAGAGTCAGTGGCATTTTTGTCTAAAATGTTAGATCCTGCCTGTTAAGGATTTCCAGTTTGTGTTCAAGCAGTGGCAGCTATGGCAGTGTTAATGAAGGAAAGCAGAAAGTTGACTTTTGGAGGAGCCCTAGTGCCCCTCCTCAAGTGAGGATGATCTTGATTGAGAGTATGCTTGTTTTTGTTTGAATCCAGCTCAGTTTACAAGGAGATTTAGAAGGACGATCAGATATTGGTGCTGAGAAGGGGTTAATTTGTTTATAGATGGGAAGAGAAAATGGTAGCAGGTAAGAGAAGACATTTAGGTAAGTTGGTTTGCACAGGCTTGTGAAATCAAGCTTTGAATTTCTTTGAAGCTTGAGGCGCTACTTGGAAGCCAGGATGGCAGCGGCAGAAAGAACTGAATGTTTAGTGTTAGGTGAGAAGTACTAGTTAAAGAAAATGTGAACAGTAGAAAGAGAAGGTAGGGCTACTTTAGTGTGAGACCATTTCAATGCATTTGAGTTGATTTCATTAGACTAACTTATGTGGGGAGACTTAGATATTTATTGGTGATAGTGGGTCACTTGACTGGATGGGTTGAGGCTTATCCAGCCATGAGAGCCACTCAGCAGTAGTCACCAAAATTAACAGATAATACCTATATATGGGATAGTAGAAGCTATAGACAGCAACCAAGAGACTCGTTTTATTGCAAAAGTGCTTCAATTAATAATGGAGGCAGTGGGAATGTCATGTTCCATGGAATGCAAAATCATCTCTGCTGTGAACCAAATCTTTACCCTTGCCTTGCCAAATGATGTTTGGATTACCACATTTGGACACAATGGGGGAAATTCCACAATATGAAACTAAAGACATGTTTGTAAAGAACTGTATACTGGCCTCTATTCTTCTTTATTTTACCTCAGAATCAAAGGACTCCTAGCTCAAACCCTACCTCTCGATTTTGCTGTTCATAGGTTCCAGCTTGGTGATTGGGTCCTGATAAAACCTGGTGTGAGGACAAACTTAGCCAAACCTGGGACAGGTCCTACCAAGTCCTGCTGACTACTGAAACAGCAGTCCAACCTAAAGACAAAGGGTGGATCACTACACCAGTGTAAAAGGACCAGTGGAAGAACTTAAAGAGTGGCAAGTGATTCCTGAAGAAGACCTGCTGAGAATAAAGTTTTCCAAAAACTGGTGTGGTCATTGTGGTATGAATGGGTTTTGTTTGTGATTTTTCTTGTTGCACGAGTAGCACCTTTTTGGACTTTCCAGCCT
The DNA here is from genome assembly GCA_022577455.1 of Arizona elegans. Taxonomy (NCBI): domain Eukaryota; kingdom Metazoa; phylum Chordata; class Lepidosauria; order Squamata; family Colubridae; genus Arizona; species Arizona elegans. Next base: position 21,177,341 of record JAKOOJ010000003.1, read on the forward strand.
GAGTGGTGGCCTCTCTTATTCTGTCTGAAGATCCCAACAGCAGCTGTGCAACTTCACACTCTCCAGATTGTGTTGGTCCCGTGATTGTAACTGTATCACTGAATGTTATTGTTACTCTTGTTGTAATTGTGAACTTATACACACCTGTGGGGAATAATGAGACACTGTGCTTGTGTAATGTGCAAGGGATTGCTCCCCATAGAAACTCTATTCCTATGTATATATCTGTCGTACACTGGAGAATTGAGACATTGAATCAGGTCAATCTGACTTGAACACAGTAGTCCTAGGAGATAGTGATATCATGATCCCTGAAGACATAGATATCAATTCTATATTTGATTTAATGCAATGGTTCAATATTTGGGACTAATTTTCTTATGCATAGGACTAATATGAGAATATAATGCAATGATCAGTGTGAAAAATCATTTTACACGTAAGGGTGTTTTCTTTGCTTATTGTTACTTTTCAGTCTGGAATTAACCTGACACAACCTAGTAACCCATTTGAAAATATACCTAGACTGAGTGGGTTATGGACGGATGTGGTAACTCTTAATTGGCATGCTCCAGATGGCTTATATTGGATAAATGGAAAATTTGCCTATGTGCAATTGCTTAGCCGATGGTATGAAGCATGTGTATTAGGAACTGTGAAATCTATTTTTCTTCCTTTTTCTACTGACAATACAACAAAGTGAAAAACTGGGTATACCTATTTATGTGGATGTAGGCCATAGAAAGATGAGTGGCCTCCAGAAATAATAGTTCAGGTATACGGACCAGCCACCTGGGCAGAAGATGGTACAGAACTCCCTTTACATGCTGAATAGAATGGTAAGGTTACAGCCAATGATTGCAATGATACCTAATACAACTGCTAGTGCTCTAAATTTCTTAGTTAAACAGCACTCTCTGTTTAAAACAACACTCTCTGTTGAAAACAGCAATATCCCAGAATAGACTTGCTGTACACTATTTGTTAGCAAAAGTAGGTGTGTATGGAAAAATTAATCCCACAAATTTTGTTTGCAAAATTGATGATTGTTAACCCTTGGAGGTCTCCTTCTTCTCCCTTGTCTCATTCCTTTAATCCAAAGAATAGTCACATGATTCCTGCGATGGAAAGCATTCCATCATTTAAATAAAAAGTGTGGAATGAAAGAAAACAATAATAAGGATATAATAAATAATACTAGAATATGATATACTGGTATACTAGATTCTGTAACCATTAGGTTCCTGTAATACACATATTATGCCTTTATATTTGTATCTCCTGTAACAAACATATTCTGTTATTAGGCCTGTAATGTATCTGGTATTTGTCAAACATATGTCCCTGCCATTTGCCAATCTTCTCCCTGTTTTTTTCTTGTGCCATCTAAGAGCATGGTACATATCTCCAAGGCATAATTTACACCTCAGTCTTAATTCATGTTGATCTGGATAGACTCCTACTTTCCAGGGCCAGGGGGCCTAAGTGGCCAATTGAGTAAACAAAGAAATGCTCAAGATGACTAATTGGGAAGTTTCTATTCCCCCTTGCAGGGCAACAAGGAATGCACGGGCCTGGATTGGGAGGCCAGAGTTGGGTACTAAACTGACGTCTCTGAGAGTATAAAAGGACGCCATACCTTCCCCAAGGTGTGGCTATCTCCTCACATGCATTGTATCTGTATGTTCTGGATATAGTTCCACCCAGTATTTTGTTTTTGGCCATAAATAAAATCTGTTTTTTTTGCAAGCCTCGTCTTGAGTCTCTCTCTTTGGCATTCTGGTGACTCAAGTGTATTTTGGGACCTTACAATAATGATGTACTATGTATATGTATATGTACCATCATAGTGGCATTTCCCTAGCAACCTACTACAGGGTTTGTTGCACTATCTATACCAGCTCTTTTGTGGCCTGATGTGCAATTCCATCACACCTGAATTTGCAGTCATAAAAGCATAGTGGCTGTTTGCTTATCTATTCCATGCTGTCTCTGCTAACCCTGCCTCATAATAATGAAGTCTGTCTGGTTAAGCTTAAATTTCTTTATTAGGACTAAATTCCTCATGAATCTCTCAAATCTCTCTGGGTTTGTCCATGTCTTGTATTGGAATATTTTCTTTATTTGCTTACAATAATATTTAAAATGGTATAAAAGACTGGTAATGAGCTTAAGGATTGTAGTAAGCAGTAGAAATGCCATTTTATAAAGGAAGAACTAGTTCTGTCATTTCAGGTTAAGTGAGCAAATCTAAAGAAGGTGTATAGGAAAGACCAATGGCTCATGTATTGTGGGTGGTGTGAGAAGTTGTGTATCCAAATATATTTTATTCTTTATACTGTTCCCACCTTCCCTTAGAACATTAACAGAATCCACAATGGTCTGAGAATCAGTGTCTCCACTAGATAATTGACAGTCAATCTAAAACTAAATTAATCAAATTAAAATAGAAAACAGGGGGAAATCCTTTACCCAAACTTCCTCAAACTCCCAAATAAGTTACCCAGACCTATTCCACATATCAAAGGATAAGGTCTGCAAACACAAATAGAGTTAACTAAATTAGGTCTCCCAGTGAAACTGCATGTTCACAAGAATACACACCCACCCCCTCAAGTGTCACCCTAGAATAGCACGTAGACACTTCCACACCCCAGATAAGTTCCCCATATAAAAGTCTGCTGCTACATCCCATTTCTCTGCAGCTGCCCTTTAAAGGCAAACTGTTTGCTTTTAGGAATAAATATTTCTTCTTCCCTCACAGATGTCTGGACCTCATTTTTATTTATTCTTGCACAATTCTGGCTCCAGTTGGAAGCTCAAATTATTCTTCTGACAGTAGCTATAGATGCTACTTCCGAGGCTGTCCCCTGATATTGTGAAGAAAACCACCTGCCCCAGCTACTTTTGCACAGTCAAGCAGCATGAGATAATCTGAACAGGAGGAAGGGATATGATTGATTGATTCACTGTGCCCGTATTTTTAATGATTATCTTAAACCTATGGAATAGAAACTAACAGTTGACAAAGATGCAGTTGCCATCCAACATCCTCTATTAATCTTGGGCAAAATAAGATCTTCCTTACCTCTTTGACAATCATCTGGCCTTTGATTTTTTTTCCCAGCTTGGAAATAAAACTACTTGGGGAGGAAGGACATTTTTCTCCTAAGACTTAAATATCATATAATATGTTTCTGGGCCTGCCTTGAAGCACTCTATAAGGTCTGGGAGAGGCAAATGTCGATAGCCAGGCCAAGATTTCACTTCCTTCTTTAAACTGCTGTCTCCCAAGTCAATCTTATCCCTTTAAGCTTTTAGCACATCCTTTTTCATCTGTCAGCTGCCACAGTTTTTGTGTGCACAAGAAAGAAGGAAAGAATCATGTAAACATTCCAAGATGTGCAAGATAAACAAAACACCAGCCAAAAGGCCTTATCTTACTCCAAAACCACAGGCTGTGGGATAGTGCCAGCTCTGTTTTTAATGAGATGAGACAACATTTTCAGTTTGGATCTTAGTTTGAAAGGTTGCTAAGAAGCTCCATTTTTTCCCCCTACATATTTCTGAGGCTTCATCAGACTGCAGGCAAAGGTAGAGAAAGCATGTTGCTTTTCACATGTTGTTAGGCTCAAACCCCCATACATATCATAGCCAAGAGCAGAAGATGTGATCCAAAAGCTTCGGAATGGGGCACAGTTTTCCAGTCCACGTTGCAGGAGCTTGCAACAATTGCCTACAAAGATTGTCTGTGATCTTTAAAAAATAGGTGCATATTTAAAGAAAAGAGAAACAAAATACTATCCAAACAACCTCCCTACTCAAGGCAGGATTCTTATACCATCCCAGTCATCCCACAACTCTGTGGTTTTTCCAGGCAAGCCTAGTTAGTGAGGTTGTTTGGATAGTATTTTGTTTCTCTTATCTCTTCTTAGATTAGAAGCATTAGTTGTAGGTATTGCCATTTACAGAAAGAAAACCCAGTCTTCGTGTTTCATTTGACTGGGATGGTATAAGACTCCTGCCTTGAGGTCTCTTCCAACCTATAATACTAATGCTTCTAATCTAAGACATACCTGGCAGGGTTTGGATGCACAACCTCTTAGTAACAGAACATCTTGTTTCAATTGTCCACCATTTGCTAGTAAATCAGACCTTTCGAAATGTACTTGTACTCTGATTAGTCTAGCTGCCTACAAAATGGCTTCTCTTATGATATTTTGTTTGCAGAGTGTTTTGAGAAGGAAGGAGAAACTTTTGCACAGTACACAAGAATGTAAAAAAAAAAAATCCAGCTAAGAGAGCAAGACACTTTATGGAGCAGTGACGGCTAATCTTTTTGGCACTGAGTGCCAAAACTGGAGTGTGTGTGCGTGCACCAGAGCACTAGAACCCAGAAGACAGCAGCTGGTCGGTGCGTATGCGCACCACGGAATCCAGAACAGCAGCTCTGGCACAGGTGCCATAGATTTGTCATCACGGCTACAGAGCATCCTCTTCCTTCCTACAAAGGCCAACCCACTATCTAATGGGAAATTAACAGGCTTTGCTCAATACAGTTAGTCCTCTACTTACGACCACAATTGAGCCCAACATTTCGGTTGCTAAGTGAGACGTGTTAAGTGAATTTTGCCTCATTTACGACCTTTATTGACACCTTTTTTAAAGTGAATCACTGCAGTTGTTAAATCAGTCCCATCATTGGCATCTTTCAGTCTCAAGATACTATGATATCGTGCTCTGGATAGAGATCCTAAAACAGCATCTGGTGTGACTAAAAAGGCCAATTCGAGAGTGGCAATCCCTTCCACACTGAGGGCAGATACATTCTGTCCCCTGCCCAGTTTTCTCTGGTTCCGGGACTGCCTCTTCGCCTCAGCCTGCCAAACAAGTGTCTCTTCGAATTGGAGAAGGCCATGCTGTGTCTTTAGCCTCCAAGCTAAACGATCGGAGGTCAAGGTTTCCCAGTTGTTAATGTCCATTCCCAGGGCCTTTAGGTCCCTCTTGAAGATATCCTTATATCGCAGCTGTGATCTCCCTCTGAGATGCTTTCCCTGCACTAATTCTCCATACAGGAGATCTTTCGGAATCCGACCATCAGCCATTCTCACGACATGCCCCAGCCAGCGTAGACGTCGCTGTTTCAATAGTGTATACATGCTAGAAATTCTAGCACGTTCCAAGACTCTGCTATTTGGAACTTTGTCCTGCCAGGTGATGCCAAGAATTCGTCGGAGACAGCGCATATGAGAGGTGTTCAACTTTCTCTCCTGCCGTGCGTAGTGGGTCCAAGACTCACTGCAGTACAAGAGTGTGCTCAGGACACAGGCTCTATAGACCTGGATCTTTGTATGTTCCGTCAGCTTCTTATTAAGCCATACTCTCTTTGTAACTCTAGAAAATGTGGTGGCCGCTTTATCAATACGTTTATTCAGCTCAGTATCTAAAGAGAGAGTATCAGAGATAGCTGAGCCAAGGTACACAAAGTCATGTAACAGTAACACCTTTGTTAAGTGAATCTGGCTTCCAATGTTGACTTTGCCTATCAGAAGATTGCAAAAGATTATCACATGATGCCAGGACACTGCAACCGTCATAAGTATGAGTCAGTTGCCAGGTGTCTGAATTTTGATCACATGATCATGGGGATGCCGCAACGATCATAAGTGGGAAAAACGGTCATAAATCACTTATTTCAGTGCCGTTGTAACTTTGAACGGTCACTACATGACCTGTTGTATCATGCCCTTCCTTGGCTTTCTAGCAACAAGCCCCTTAGGCTGTTTCCTGAATGTTTTCTCCTCCCAACACCACATATCAGCACCACCTCTATGTGGCCATAACAGAAGCACATCCTTGCCTCACTGCTGTGCAATGCGGTGGAGCCCTAGCTGAGGGCCATTTATTAATTTCCAGGAATTCTGCCCTTGTCTCTCTCGGTTGTGGATGGTCTCTTCTCATTGTCCCTTGTTTTCCCCTGGCTTTTCCAAGATATTCCTGCTTTTTTGCAGGAGATCTCAGCCTGCCACTTTCTTCTGATAGAGGTTGGCAGAAGTTGATAAGAGGTGCATTTTTCCTCATCTGTTCAGACTGGGATGGTCATGACTTCACATCTGGTTATATTTGGAGCTTACGGACCAGGTTTCCAAAGAAGGAAAACTTCTTGATACATTTAACAGATTTAACAGATTAACAGAATTGGAAGGGACCTTATAGGTCATCTAGTCCAACTCCACCCCCGCTCAAGCAGGAGACCCTACACCATTTCTGACACATGGCAGTCCAATATTTTCTTGAAAGTCTCAAGTGATGAAGCTCCCTCAACTTCCAAAGTCAACTTCTGTTCCATTGGTTGATCGTTCTCACTGTCAGAAAGTTCCTCCTCATTTCTAGATTAAATCTCTCCTTGGTCAGTTTCCATCCATTATTCCTCGTCTGGCCTTCAGGTGCTTTGGAAAAGAGCTTGACCCCCTCCTCTCTGTGGCAGCCCCCAGCCCCTTAAGTATTGGAAAATGGCTATCATGTCTTTTCTAGAAAAGACTGGACAACTACTTGACTGGGATTAATTTTTTTTAAATTGAAAGAGATTTTCAAATTTGAATTATAGGTGCTCGGATGATAGGATAGCTTCAACATTTCTTCTCTGATCGGTACATCCGGCTTGATGAAATCTTTGCAGTGTCTAAATTATGCTCTGCAGCCATTACTTGCATATCAGGTAACCGCAGTGCAATCCTTGAGCATATTTACTCAACATGATACCCCACCATGCCACCTCAGTGTGGTACATGGAAGGGTGCTTTATTTTTTGTTCTCCTTAAGTGAGCAGTTGCACCACCACCAAGGAATGATGGAATAGGCTGACTCTGATTCTGGGTTTTATTATTTATTAGTTAATTTGGTTTAAAATGGGATTTTGTTGTACATGTTTTTAACTTGTGGTCACCGCCCTGAGTCCTTCTGGAGAAGGGCAGCATATAAATACATGAAATGAATAAATAAATGAATAAATAAATAAATAAATAGTTTCCATAAACTCCCTTGTTATTTATCTTACTCTACGAGTCATAAGGTATATTTATCATACTCTAAAAGCCCAGTTGGTCTAGTGCAGGGGTGTCAAACTCAAGGCCCAGAGGCCAGATCTGGCCCGCAAGATGCTTAGATCTGGCCCACAGGGCCGCCCTGGAAACAGCAAAGGACTGACCCGCAGTGCCTCTGCCAGCGAAAATGGAGCTCCATTTTCACTGGCAGAGGGTTGCAGGAGGCCATCACAGCTGAAAATGGAGCTCACGAGGGCCGCAGATGGCCCTTCGGAGCTCCGTTTTTGCTGGCAGAGGGTTGCAGGAGGCCATCGCACCAGAAAACGGAGCTCAGGAGATTGTTTTCGCTGGCAGAGTGCTTGGGACACCACAGGTGCCCCCAACACAAGTGATGTCAAGCTGGCCATGCCCACCCTGACCATACCCACTCCGGCACCCTGAAGTCAAACACAACCCTGATCCGTCCCTCAATGAAATCGAGTTTGATACCCCTGGTCTACTGGTTCAGGCCTGAAACTAGAAACGGGGAGACTGTGAGTTTTAATCTCACCTTAGACATGAAACCGGCTGGATGACCTTGGGCCAGTCACTCTGCCTCAATCCTAGGAAGGAGGCAAGGGCAAGCCACTTCCCAAAAATCTTGCCAAGAAAACTGCTAGGATTTTTTCATCAGGTGTCAACACTGAATTGAAGGGGGATGCACACACACACACACGCACACGCACACGCACACCAGTGTGGGTTCCTCCCGGTTCTGTCCGGTTCTATAGAACCGGTAGTAAAAGTGGTGGGAGGCTCCACTCACCCACCTGGACGTTATAAATGACAATCTGTGCATGCGCAGAAGTGCACCTGTGCACGTGAGCGGTCCCATTGCGAACCGGTAGTAAAAGTAAGTAGAACCAGGGGTGAAATGCTCCTGGTTCGGACCGGCTCGGGCGAGTAGGTAGCGATGGTGGTGGGCAGTTTGGAGATCCAGTAGCAAAAATCCCTGCCCCCGCCCCCCATGCCCAGCTGAGCCGCGCGATCATCAGAGGCTTTTTTTTTTAAAATGCCTCTGACGAGCCCAGCTCTGACGATCCCAGCTGAGTTCCCTGTCGATCAGGCAACTCAGCTGGGATCGTCAGAGCCTTTTGAAAGCATTTTTACATGGTTTTACATGTAAAAAATGGTTTTAAAAGTAAAAAAAAAAAATTGGCCATGCCCACTGTCACATTACCCCGCCCCTACCAAGCCACGCCCACAGAACCGGTAGTAACAAATTTTAGATTTCACCACTGAGTAGAACCCACCCCCACCATCCTTTGGACAAAGCTGTACCTATTATATAAAATGCTGATGATATTAAAAAAGCTGTAGGCCACTGCACAAAGGATTTTAATATGCAGAAGCTACACATTTACCTTTGAGGTTGGGGAATGGAAAGTTGAACTCTGAATTAAAAAAGGAGCACATTTGAGATAGCAAACCTTCAATGAGTGTACCTTCCTTTCAGTTTTCATATGCCTTGTGCTCAGTCAACAAGTTTCTTTGATGGCCTCATGAACAAAATTGGTTGGACTGAAACAGCACTTTCTTTTTTTTTTCTTGCCTCTCTCCTTCTTCATCCCAGGCAAGTTAGGTTTAATGTTTAATCTTTATTGAGGCTTGTTTAAAACTCACTACTAATTGCAGAGGGCGAGTCTGGAGGCATTCCTGAAGGCCAGGGCCAGCGCTGGACAAGTTCTCTAAGAACATAGAGTCTAACGAACAGGCTTTCAAGAGTGTCACAAGAGGAAGTTACTTCAGGGAGTTTGGAAACCTGGGACTTTCCTTCCCTAATTCAAGCCTGGGTGGAACCTTTATAAATATCAGTGTCAAAAAATAAAAAGGTGGAGATTGTGGGAGCGGCAGACGTTGAACTTTCGCTTGGAGTCATCTGGTTCTTGTGTTCCCAGTAAGTCATTCTTGTTTACTTCATATAAGGAAAGTTATATTCAAGAGAAAAGGATAAAATATCGGTGTGCCTCTCATTTTGTGAATGTATTTGCTGCTATCTATGACTCCTGGGTGGATAGAATTCTGAAGGTCTGTGGGAAGATATTGCACGTATCAGCCTCAACTCTAGAATATTTCATGACAGCTTAAATTGTGACCTGTTGCCAGTTCACACTTATTTTCTTGCTGTGAAACTTACTGGTTGTTGATTTTGGGGGATCAACTTGGAATACTGCATTCAGTTTTGGTCGCCACGATGTAAAAAAGATGTGGAGACTCTAGAAAGAGTGCAGAGAAGAGCAAAAAAAGATGATTAGGGGACTGGAGGCTAAAACATATGAAGAACAGTTGCAGGAACTGGGTATGTCTAGTTTAATGAAAAGAAGGACTAGGGGAGACATGATAGCAGTGTTCCAATATCTCAGGGGCTGCCAGAAAGAAGAGGGAATCAAACTATTCTCCAAAACACCTGAGGGTAGAACAAGAAGCAACAGGTGGAAACTAATCAAGGAGAGAAGCAACTTAGAACTAAGGAGAAATTTCCTGACAGTTAGAACAATTAATCAGTGGAACAACTTGCCTCCAGAAGTTGTGAATGCTCCAACACTGGAAATTTTTAAGAAGATGTTGGATAACCATTTGTCTGAGGTGGTATAGGGTTTCCTGCCTGTGCAGGACTAGAAGACTTCCAAGGTCCCTTCCAACTCTGTTATTCTATTCTATTCTAATATGTTCTTAAGACACAGGAACTGGGTGAAACCGGTGGGAGATTTAGGGTGTAGTAATACAATTTTAAATCCCATAATTATAAATCTTAATGATAGCTTCCTGTGATCACTAATTAATGTTGTTAGGGATAAACACCATTTTGTATTAGAAAAGAAATTGTTAAAGTAAAATAATAACATGAATAACCATAACTGTAATTTCAGGGGTAGGGGAAGAGCAGAAATAGATGCCATAGTGAACAGCTTCCATGCCTATATCAGCCTTCAAATTCTTGCTGATTCTGTTTACTCCTGACCTCATTACACACCACCCTCACAGCCAGTTGAAGGGAAATGGGCACACGGTACCTTCCATCGCCCAATATTGTGTAAAAGAGGGAATTCCAGCAAGTACATCACAAGCTGAAGTTCTTTGTTCACGTGAAGTTTGGCATCCGCTCAACAATGTATACATAGATTTGCCAACAATTTTTCATGCAGAAACCTGAAGCTGAAACTTCATCTATTTACTTCCTGTTCAAGTATGCTGGAGGACATTGAATTCAATGGTCACAAAAAAAGGAGAAAAAGCCTCAACTAACCAAAAAAAACCCACCCCATCATACATTTTCATAAGGGGTGGGGAGATAACAGAAGTACTCAGGGATCCTTCAGGATTATATATTGGTTTCTTTGTCACGCACAAGAACTCAGAAATAGTCTATAGTGATAGATTTGATCCCTCTTAGACTTGGGGGGAAGTTTGGCTGTTGAAAAGAAGGGGGAGGATGTATAGGACATACTGTATAATTCAGCAATCTGGAGAACATAGAACTTGATGTCAGTCCAGCTGAAAGTGTGGGGTTGACCCGATAACTTCCATCTAATTCCCAAAGAGCTCTTGATATAAAATAGGTTGAAAGAAGGACTTTTGAACTACTGGAGTGAGGGCAGTGCAGTTTCTTTCTCCCTCCCAATTTTGGGGAAGAGGGAAAACAATTTTCATGGAGCACTATCCAGGCTATTCCACAATAGGAAATGGAAATGGCCAGGTAGATTAATGCTCTTCAATCAAGAAAATAAAACTAATAATTATTCATTCACTGGCAATTTGGACAGTTCAGGTTTTTCTCAAACACCCCCTTGCCTGGGACATTGAATTCGATGGATAAAGAAAAAAGGAGAAAAACCCACAAGTGACAAGAAAGTGACAAGAAAGTATGACAGGAAAGGAAAAATAGAAAGGGGAAGAGGAAGGAAAGGGGAAAGAGGAAAGGGGAAAGAAGGGGAAAGGAAAGGAAAGGAAAGGAAAGGAAAGGAAAGGAGAGGAGAGGGGAGGGGAGGGGAGGGGAGGGGAGGGGAAGGGAAGGGAAAGGAAAGGAAAGGAAAGGAAAGGAAAGGAAAGGAAAGGAAAGGAAAGGAAAGGAAAGGAAAGGAAAGGAAAGGAAAGGAAAGGAAAGGAAAGGAAAGGTAAGGTGTGGGAGTCTTAAATGAACATTTTGTCACCAGAGCTCTATAGTACAAAAGGGTCCTGTTTGTCAAAAAGGTTGAGATTTTGTTGGCAATCAAATTAATAGAATTGCATAGGAAGACTATTCAGGATATTAAGACATTTGTCTGAATCTCAAACATACTGTTCTTCAAGTGTCATCAGTTGAATATCTGAAGGCAAACTGATGATGATGAGAGATGTCCATCAGAGCTATAAGGCCACCAGATTGGAGAAGAATGCACTAAAAAAAGCTTTTGCTTCTTAAATGAAAATTGCTATTTTTTTTTTAGGTGCCAGGATGATACTCTAGAGCCCTTGAGAGTTTGGGTGGTGCACTTAGTTCTTTAAATCTTATCTTTGGGAGAAGTCAACAATTAATAAAATTATATTTAAAAAAGGAAACAATTTGAAAAAGTTTCCCTGCCAATATCCCAATTAGGCCCAATAAGAAAGAAGAAATGGGTTAAAACTTTTATCTCTGTTCCCTGAAAGGAATTAAGTTGTAAGTACTTGTGTGCATGTGCATAAAATAAAATAAGTACTGTAATAGATCTAATCATGGCAATTGTGAAAGGCTAGCAAAATATTTGTTGTTTGTTGATCTCCAACATTTTTCTAATCTTCTTTTGATCATCATATTGGAATTTCCAAAAAGAGATGGGAACCCTTTCTCTCTAGGCACTGTAGAGGCACATAGCAAACCCTGCCTCTGAAACAATTTGGTGTCAATAATCTATAGGCAGAAAGCCCAGAAGACAAAGATAGTTTGGAACCAATATTGTTAGAGTGTTTAGAAGTGATACTGTTATATCATGAAATGTTCCCCAGTATTTCAGGATATAACAATAACTTCACAATACAGTATATATTTAAACTGAATGGACTTGACCACCCTGTCTAAGGGAGGATTTTCTTCTAAAAAAAATAAATTGTGTGACCTTTGTGAAAGCTTCCCCGGATAAACAAGCCATTTGGTTGATAGTGGCTCCAAGATAGCAATCTGGATCTGGATTTGGATCCAGATCCGGATCCAGATCAAACTATCTATCTATCTATCTATCTATCTATCTATCTATCTATCTACCTATCATCTATCTATCAATCTATTGTCTATTGTTTATCATCTATCCATCTATCTATCTCTATCTATCATCTATCTATCATCTATATCTATCTATCTATCATATATCTATCAATCTATCATCTATTGTCTATCGTCTATCCATCTATCATCTATCTATCTCTATCATCTCTATCTATCTATCATCTATCTATCTCTATCTATCATCTATCTCTATCTATCTATCATCTCTATCTATCATCTATCTATCTCTATATCTATAACCTATTCCAAGTGTACACCAACTGAAAATTTTATTTATAAAATTTTCAAAATGGAATTTTAAAAACAGAGTAAACCACATATGGTCATCAGAGACATATTGTTTGTGAATGGATGGTTGGTTCTCAGTTACCGAAGCTAAGACCCATCTTTAGAATTCTATCTTCCGCTACATTTACCCTTTGAAAATAGTATTTATGCTATTGGTTTTAATGATGGGCTCTGCCAAACAATCCTATGAACTGATTACATATTTAATTGGTGTATTTAATTGGTGTATTACATATTTAATTGGTGTATATTATATATTGAATGACAAACCTTATGCCTGCGCTGACATCTTTGTTAATCAGAACTTGCTTTGGATTAATTCCGTCCATCTCTCCTTTTTTCTAGAACCAATACTGCTGTGGTTACTTCCAAGCTTTCCCCCAGAGGGAGGCCTAGTTGGGACCACGTCCTGCCAAGATGGAAAATCTTGCTAATTTCTCCTGCTATGACCCAACCCTTTTTGGTTACCGTTACACGTCAGTGTCTTGGGGCATTGTGGTCACAATAGTGGGCACAGTGGGCAATGTGTTAACTCTGTTGGCCTATGCTCTTGACACCAAACTGCAGACACGCTTCAACATTCTCATTGTCAACTTGACTATGGCCGACATCCTGTATTGCACCTTTTTGCAGCCCTTTTCCGTGGACTCCTACCTTCATCTCTACTGGAGGGCGGGAGCTGATTTTTGCCGTGTCTTTGGGATGCTGCTGTTTGTCTCCAACTCGGTCTCCATCTTGACTCTCTGTCTCATAGCAGTGAGCCGCTACCTCCTCATTGCCAATACAGCTCTCTTTGACCGTATCTTCACTCGTTTGGGAGTGATACTAATTTCTCTGGGGACCTGGGTCATTGGAATTGTCAGTTTTGCCCCCCTGTGGCATGTTTATGTCTTGGTCCCCAAAGTCTGTACCTGCAGCTTCCATCGCATCCGTGGGAGGCCCTACACCACCATCCTCCTGGGCTTCTACTTTGTGGTGGGGCTGAGCTGTGTTGGCATCTTTTATTTCCTCATCCATCTCAAAGTCAAGAAAGCTGCCCAGGCCATGGATCAATACAAACTGAAGAAGACCAGCTTGAAGGGGGCTCAGGCTCATGTAGCTGGAACCAACTCAACTATACCAGGACAATACCATGAGCTGGACAGTGGGGTGGACAGTGCAGCAGCTTCACAGCATTCCTGCGAGGGTCTGCCCTCTGAGCCAACTTCTAAGACCAGCATTCCCCCAAGTTTGGACAGCAGCACGGCTCCTCCTGTGGCCCAGCCTGTGATCCCGTCAAAGAAAGCGACCCCCTGCAAATCCAAGGATAGTAACTCCGAATTCCAGCGAGTGACCCGCATGTGCTTTGTGGTTTTTATGTTCTTTGTTCTTTGCTATATTCCTTTTTTGCTCATCAACATCTTTGATGCCAAAAACCGGGCTCCAACTCTCCTGCACGTGATTGCTGCCAATCTGACATGGCTGAACAGCTGTATTAACCCTTTACTTTATGCCGCCATGAACAGGCAGTTCCGTGAGGCCTACAAAGGAGTGATGTACAACTTTGCCCAGAAATTCCACTGCTGCCGCTAACCTGTTGGGAACAGTACACCTCATGGCTAAGTTCTCTGACCATCATTTGTCCTCCAGGAACTGCCAAGAAATTGCCTACTCTTTCACCGAGGACTAAATTCCTGGAGTTTTAACTTCTGTTCTTATTTTTACTGCATTTTATCCCATCTTCTGTGGCAGCCAATGGGGGACTTTGTAAATCAAACAAAATTGACTGGCTGAACCTCAGTCTGAGTAGTTGAAGACTGTGAAAACTCCACTTTGGGTCTGCATCTAAGAGGGAAAAAAACTGGCCATGCCAGGTTCCCATTAATACTGCAAATGTTGCCCTTCATTGTCTGGTAGGGCAACCTGCTCTCTCTTTGTAATAGGCATGGATTGTCTGTACACCAGTTGCATGTGTACATGGTACATATTTTTGTATTATTATGTATTATTTCTGTTTTGTGTTTCATTGCCAAAAACACTTCGCTTCTAGAGCTCCTCCCCAAATTCCAACCTCCTGTCTGCTCCCAGATCAAGTAAAAACTCTTTGTCCTTGTTTTCACAATACCTGGGTAAATTTTGTATTTGACCATTAGTAACAGGTTTTCATGCAAAAGTTTTTCCAAGTCTATCTATCTATCTGTCTATCTATCTGGAAAGACCTTGGATCTTCTATTTTGAAAACATATTTATACCTTAGAATAGAGAGGAAATATATTCTCTCCAGGGGCGGGTTTCAAAACCAGTCACTACTGGTTTATTCGTGGGTGTGCTCATGGGACGCTTCTGCACAGAGCCTCCTGCCGCCGCTGCCGTCGCCGCCGCTACCAGTTTGCATGATCCGGGGTAAACCGGTAGCAACCCACCACTGATTGCCTCTATTCTAAGCCATAGTTAAGGCTTAGCCCATATCTCTTCAGTCTTTCTTATCTTTCAGATATGTTCAGCCAAATCTCCCATCCTCAGCTCTCCAAGATCTTCCAGTTCCTCCGATGAAGCTATTCTGCCCCTTTTGCTTTCTTTCATCTAGATGTCGTTCAGTAATCAGTAAAGCTATGAAGAATAGATCCAGTTATTACTTGGATGGGAAACCACCCAAAAAATCTCAAGGCTGCCAACCAGAGTTGGAAACTAAAAAAACCCTTTAAAAAAGACAAACCACTTCTATTTTGCTGCCAAGAAGATGACATAGGTCTATGCGGTCATCAGAAATGAAGCTCCCCTGGAGAAAGATTTTCTCTCCCGTTAGATCTCTCATCCAAACTCACAAATCTTTGAGACCGTTCATTTATTTGCCACCCCTAATAAATAATCTAGTCTTTCTCTCATTATTTTCCCCTAGCCCTCATCATAGCTCTCCCTTTTATGATGGATTGTAGATTGTAATTCATTGAATGTAGTTGGTGTGCTAAAGCATTACAACATATAAAGGGTGCTTTGTAATATTTACGTACTACTAAAATTGTCGTTGTATTTATCTGTTTGTACCCTCACGTTGGTCCAAACAGCGCTTATACTGAAACTATTTTTCCATCTAAAATCTGCTATCTTAAAGAATGCATAAATATATCTGGAACACATTACTCCTATGAAATAGAAATTTCCACAATGGCCAGACCTGTTTTATTTGCAAAATTGAGGCCACTGCAGCATCCCAGCAGTCATATGATCATGATTTCCAACACTCCCTGTCAGCTTCCCATAAGCAAAATCAGTGGGGAAGTCAGCAAGAAGTTGGAAATTGCTCCTGCTCCCACTGCTTCCCCGCCCCCCCCCCCCCTCCCGGTCATTCTGTAAGTAAATTTCTTTGGTCATTTCTTTAAGTAAAGAAATATTTACTTACTTTTGAAGTTCATTTGCCAATTATTTTTCCATTTTTGATATATACTCAATCAATGAATATAGCCGGAAGGGACCTTGGAGGTCTTCTAGTCCAGCCCCCTGCTCAAGCAGGAGACCCTATACCATTTCAGACAAGTGATTGTCCAGTCCCTTCTTTAAAAACCCTAGTGATGAAGCACCCACAACTTCTGAAGGCAAAGCTGTTCCACTGGTTGATTGACTTCACTATTAGGAAGTATCTCCTTAATTCCAGGTTCCTTCTCTCCTTGATTAGTTTCCATCCATTGTTTCTTGTCCTGCCCTCTGGTTCTTTTGTGGCAGCCTCTCAAATACTGGAATACTGCTATCATATAAATATGACAGCATATATGATAAATACTGCTATATGCTACGCTTCTTAGATGAGCATGGGATTGTCAACTTTGAGGTTAAAAAATATACATGGTCAGCCTACAATTTAATGTTCATTCTGGTCGCATCAGACTGCTCTACCTTTCTCTCAAAGGATAAGCCAATGGGTGATGGGGTTGTCTAATATCTATCTAAAAATAGTCTTTTGGTTGTGCTGCTCATGTCAGAAAAGATCAAAATTGACTAAGGCAATATATTGGCATCCTTCAGTCTCAAAAGTCTATGGTATCATGCTCTGGAAAGAGGTCCTAAAAACAGCATCTGATGTGACTAAAAAGGCCAATTTGAGAGTGGCAATCCCTTCCACACTGAGGGCAGATACATTCTGTCCCCTGCCCAGCCCTCAGATTTCGCTGGTTCTGGGACTGCCTCTTTGCCTCAGCCCGCCAAACAAGTGTCTCTTCGAATTGGAGAAGGCCATGCTGTGTCTTTAGCCCCCAAGCTGAACAATCGGAGGTCAAGGTTTCCCAGTTGTTAGTGTCCATTCCCAAGGCCTTTAGATCCCTCTTGCAGATATCCTTATATCGCAGCTGTGGTCTCTCTCTGAGGCGCTTTAAATATTTCAGTAAAAGAACGGGTGGGTGCAAATATGTGGAGCCCAGTTTTTGTGCCCTTGTTACAGTAGATGAAGAAATTAGAAGGCATGCAAAAAGTCTACTTAGAGTAGCAACACCTAACAAAAGATGAAAGAATTTCTATTTATTTTTTAATCTACAGAAAGAGATGCATCTAATGATTAATAGACAAAACACGAGACAGAATGTTTTACAAAATACCTCATCTATCAGTACAGCAATGTATGTATATAATGTGTAAGTAAAGAATTAAACCTGCTCAAAAGGTTTCACTACTAAGGCTGCCCAGTTAAAAGGATTCGGAGATGACTCTTCTTCTAGTTGATTTGATTTTTATTTTATTTTTTACTTTTTCAACCAACCCGTCCCAAATGGGGAAGTTGCTTCTGCCCATTGAGGGATAGAGGTTGCTTTTGTGGGTTATTTCAGAATTTCTACAATTCTGCTGCAACATCCTTTTTGAAGTGAGACCTGATCAGATCTGTACACAATGTGCACTGAAACAAAGAAGGGTACATAAAGTGAGGAGGGGGAAAAAAACAGAACCTGCTGGAATTCTATCTACTATCCAGTTATGAAATATTTGCTGCCTCCACCCACCTCCCAGTTTCCTTTGCATCTGGCCACCTTTTAGCTAAGGATTCTACGCAATGATTTGATGAAGGAGGATCTCTGTTTCTCCTTTGGAAACCCTGAATGATCTATTACAGCCATTGAGAATCCAACTGCAAAACAGACAGTTGGAAGCTCTTGTTTGCATGCTTAAGTCATTGTTTTTCTTTTTTTGTTTGCTCTAAGCCTTCAGCAAAATAACGGATGATTTTTTAAATTGCCTGGGGTGGAATGGATTTGGGCCCCATCCACTTTCACCATGGCTTCCTGTGTAGTGTCGTTGTCTGTCCTATTGCTCAAGAACTGAGATTAGCAAGACAGCTGGAATGGCTTTTGAGGAAGAGGACAACTCTATGTATGTGGAAAGGGGGACAAATGACTGTCAGTAAGGCCAGGGTGGGGCTCCAGATCTGAGCTGCTTGGTAGATCACTTACAACTTGGTCAACGTTTCTTCCAGCAGGACTCCCATGCTTTGGAGGGCTATATCTGGCCTCATTTGTGAGCAATGGGTAGGACTAGATGACCTCCAAGATCCCTTCCAACTCTGTTACTGCTACTGATGTCTTCACTATCACTATCTAGAGTTGCAGCTTTTTTCATCCCTCTTTCTGGTCTGGATTTTTATTATTGTTATTATTATTTAGCATATGACGATGTTACATTAGCCAGGAGACTACAATGCCAATACACTAATACAGAGTAGTAGTTTGGCTGCTTAAGTCTGCTAGCCCTGTTGGGTTCACACTCGTGCACTTTCTAAGGTGTGCCACACAAGGGACGAGCTATCTCTACAGCTCTCCTGCAGTGTCACCTGCGGCCCTCACCCTCCATCAAAGCCACCTTGCAAAAGGAGCTTTGCACCTGGAAAGGACCAGTGCCAGCAGGATTCTAATCATCCACACGAAGCGCCAGCTCTCGTCTCCCCACCAAAGTGGTACCTATTTATCTACTTGCACGCTTTTGAACTGCTAAGTGGGCAGAAGCTGAGGTGAATGATGGAAGCTCACACCACTATGTGGTGCTAGGGCTTGAAGCGCTGAAACAGAGACCATCTCCAGTTCTTAAGCCACTGAATCATTGCGTTCCTGATCTGGATGAGAAGCTGTCAGAAATTCATGCCAGACTGCAGCTGCTAAAATAGAATTCTTGATTTTTTTAAAAAAGAAATGTGTTGATCCTCTTTTGATATATTAGTACATTCCTGAAACCACCTTCTCTCTCCCATCAAGATATTAATCAAAGCCAGATCTGCTTGGCTTCAACCAAACTCCTCACAATCTGTGCCACATGGCCATTTCTGTTCTGTTTGTTCTATATAGGATTAGACCATGTGCAAATATGCTTTTTTTATTTTTGCTTCCTTTATTTTTTATTTTTTTCTAAATTGGCCCACACCCTCCTGCTGACTTTAGCAACTGAGATCACACAGATGAAGCAGGGAAGCCATTTCCCTGCCATTGATTTTTTATGCCAGGAAAATTCTGCCCTGTTTAATTTCTTCATTATGAGGCTGCTTCAGAAGTGAAAAAAACAAGACCAGGAAATCTACTTATGGCTTTCCCACCGTTAGAGGGATTTATATGCTGCCCTTTGCAATATTTATCTCAGGTCAGGTTTACTGTGCAAACTAAAGCGATACACAGTAACTGGAGTGACCTAATATAGTAATAGGAACATAAACTACGAACACAGGTCAACAATGAACCACCAAGATAGACAGATAGACTAACAATAATGAGGAGTCAAAAGCACAAATAAGAACATACAGTACAGTTACGATAAACTTGATATATAGTTGAATTTTTGTTTATATGTTTACATGTTTTGTATGTTTTGTTGTGATTTGTTTTGTTTAGTTTGTATTTTCAAATAAAAATAAATTAAAAAAATAAAGCGATACACAGCAAACTATTGGTACATATGCAGAATAAAATAATCTTGGTAGTTAACTTGATAAAATTCTTTTTCTCTCCTTGCTATGACTGATACCGGTGTCTGTAAATGTTTCTGTATACAATATTGATTGAGGGGGAAATACATAATCTCAGAATAACTATTGACACACTGTTAGGTAAACAAGCCTTTGGTACATTATGTTACTCAAAGAAATAAAAGGAATAAGGATGTGGTAGATCAACCCGGAAGCTCTTGTTCCAGGCAAATTTGTTTTTGAATCTTTTCAGGAGTCCTTTGGCACTTCTTCCTGGAAAGTATATCCGATAAACATTGCAAAGGCATCGATAGCATAAAGTGGGATTGACCATTATGCTAAATACGTTAGAGCAAATATGCCCCTGGAGCAGTGGTGGGATTCAAATAATTTAATAACCGGTTCTTTGCCCTAATGACCGGCTGGGTGGGCACAGCCATGGTGGGCGTGGCCAGGGTGTGACAGGCAGCACTCAGCCTCCCTGCAGCCTCCTGGGAGCAAAAATGGGCCACGGGGGGAGGGGGGACGCCGCACGTCCCTGCACCCTGATTTGGGCCTAGTAGGCCTCCCTGAACTTACTTGGGAGCCAAAATGGAGCACGTGGGGATTCCTGGAAGGGGCGAGGCGGGGTGGGGCCAGCCAGCAATTTAACTACCGGTTCGCCCAAACTGGCCCGAACCAGCTGAATCCCACCACTTCCCTGGAGTAATTATACAGGACTTGTCTCAGTTTTCAGTATACAGGTAGTCCTAAACTTACAACCATTTATTTAGTCACTGTTCGAAGTTACAACAACACTGAAAAAAAGTAACTTACGTTCAGTTTTCATGCTTATGACCATTGCAGCATCCCTCTGGTCACATGATCAAAATTTGGGTGCTTGGCAACTGGCATGTATTTCTGACAATTGCGCTATCCTCAGGTCATGTGATCATCATTTGTAACCTTCCCAGCTGGCTTTGGACAAGCAATGGGGGAAACCAGATTCACTTAACAAATTCAGTGATTTGCTTAACAATGGTGGTTAAAAAAAAAGGTTGTAAAATGGAGCAAAACTCACTTACTAACTGTCTTTTGCTTAGCCATGGAAATTTGGGGCTCAATTGTGGTTGTTAAATTGAGGATTACCTTTAGTCTACAGACAATTTATAAAGAAATAAGTTGATTGCCCTCCGTTCATGGTAATGCAGGCAACAGAGCCGTGTTTCTCAACCATGGCCATTTGAAAATGTGTGGACTTCAATCCCCAGAATTCCACAACCAGAATGCTGGTGTCTAGCTTGCCAGCCAATGACTATCAGCTCCTGCTGAAACCTATCTTGGAAATTCCCCTTCCTCAACAAAACTGTGCAGGTGTCGCAGATTTTTGCAGTAGCTACGTTGCAAAAAAGAGGGGGAGGGGTAGACAGTAAATCGGACAGTAAAAGGACACTATTAATTAAATTAATAGCTTCTAATAAAAAATTAATTGCCTACGAAATAAGCTATGCCATTTGCAAAATAAATTGATCCCCATGTGTATAGCAACTGTTCCTGCTTATAAATAAACCATTATTTCAGATCTTATGTGTACATACTTTCTCATAAAAAGCAAGCAAAGAAAGGAAGGGGAGGGAGGAAAAAAATGAAAATAACATAAGAGAAAGCGTTAGCAGCATTGAGAAAGGAAGGAAAAAGAAAAAAGGAGCTAGAAATCAAAGATGAGGCAGGGGAAAAGTTAACATTATTTAAGGGTTAAATTTACTGGGCAAACAAATACTCTCCAGCAGCAGCCAAGACTTAACCTTTGAAGGTTTTTGCAGCTCTCAGATCTATAGCCATTTGCACCACTTATCCCTTTTGTTTTTATCAGATTCTTATTTTTCTTCTCAGGTGATCAGAAGTGGGTTTCAGCAGGTTCTGACCAGTTCTGGAGAACTGGTAGTGGAAATTTTGAGTAGTTTGGAGAACTGGTAGTAAAAATTCTGACTAGCCCCGGCCCCATCTATTCTCTGCTTCCCAAATTCCAGCTGATTGGGAGGAAATGGGATTTTGCAGTAACCTTCCCCTGGATTGGGGAGGGAATGGAGATTTTACAGTATCTTTCCCCAGCCACGCCCACCAAGCCATGCCCGCCACGCCCACCAAGCCACACCCACAGAATTGGTAATAAAAAAATTTGAAACCCACCACTGAAGCTGATGTATGATATACCTCATTTCCCTTTTCCCTTTCCTATTGGTCTTCCGATAGGTAAATGCAATATTTTTGTCACAGCTGAAATATAAAAGACTTCAAACCTGCTTCAATGGTACAGACAGGCAAGACACATGATATAAATCCAGGACTGTGTTCAGTACATATCAGTGATGGCTAAATTTTTGGATGCTTTCCTACGAATACTGATGCCATAGCATTTATCCTATAATCCTAAACGTATACAAGACTATTCAAAGATGAGTCATACAAATTTAATAGCTCCCCAGCTGTGTTGGACTCATGATTACAGCAACATACATCCTTTATCATAAAAGTGCTTTATTTCGGAAAAGCAGTCCTTTAGACTTTATTTTTCAAAAACTCACTTTTATCCTTCATATGGTCATTTAACATTTAACCTACAAACGGTACCACTTAACGTGTAGTCCAGTGGTAAAATTCTATTTTTTTTACTACTGGTTCTGTGGGCATGGCTTGGTGGGCGTGGGGAAAGATACTACAAAATCTTCATTCCCACCCCACTCCAGGGGAAGGATACTGCAAAATCCCCATTCCTTCCCCACTCCTGGGGGAAGGATATTGCAAAATCTCCATTCCCACCTCACTCTGGGGCTAGCCAGAGGTGGCATTTGCTGGTTCTCCAAACTACTCAAAATTTCCGCTACCAGTTCTCCAGAACCTGTCAGAACCTGCTGGATTTCACCCCTGGCACAGTCCTTCTCATTTATCTGAAAAATATGGAAGCTGAATGGTCATTTAAAAATGCATTTACATGTCCTGTAGTGTTTTCGATATCTTTATTAGAATATGCGCTTTTATAAAGTTTTTCTCGGTTTTGCTCCTGAATTTTTCTTTGTAAAGCAAAATTATAAACATAAGCAATTATTTTATCCCTATAAGCTTCTTTAAGATTTGCCTCTTTGGGAGGTTTGTTTTTTTAATTTTTCCCAAGATAATAGGGTTAATGTACAGGTAATCCTTGACTTATGACCCCAATTAAGTCCAAAATTTCTGTTGCTAAGCGAGACGGTTAAGTTAGTTTTGCCCCATTTTACAACCTTTCTCGCCACAATTAATTGAATCACTGCAGTTGTTAAAGTTAGTAACACTGTTGTTAAGTGAATTTGCCTTCCCCGTTGAATTTTCTGGTCAGAAGGTCACAAAAGGTGATCACATGATCCTGGGACACTGCAACCATCCTAAATATGAGCCAGTCGCCAAACATCTGAATTTTGATCACGTGACCATGGGGATGCTTCAACAGTCATAAGTGTGAAAAACGGTCATAAGTGTTCTGACCTAGGCTTCCTTAGAAATTAAACAGTACAAACTTAGTCCCGGCAAACCTCTTTCATTCATATGGCTGTAAATTACTTTCATTTACAGTCCGCAAGGCTTGATAAAGAGTCTTTCAGAGGAAGGTTATCAACATCCACCTATCTCATGTGGAACACTGCCAAAGAGCTAATTTACAGACGCAGGACAAGGCCAAACTTGGCACAGAGTCACAAGCAGAATTTTCAAATCTTGAATCGGCCAGATGAACTAATTGCTTCCTGCAAAAGCTCACATCCTGTTCGCTTCTCTTTTATGTCTTATGGGAGGGGCCAATCATCTCCAAGACTTACTCCCAAATCAACCCTGTTTCCTTAATTCTTCCTGTCTCCTGGCAGCTCTGCGCATGAGCACACTGGAAACAGGCTCACACTGTTTTTCTGCCTCGCTGATGTCAGATTCCGGAGACTCCGGAGGCAGCAAAGAACTACCAGATGGACTTGGCTCCCTCTCTGCTTCCAACTCAGAGCCATTGTCCAAGCCTTCCCCGGACTCCAGGATTGGCCCACATTCTTACCCAACTTCCTCGCTATCCGAATCTGCTGCCAGCTCGGCTGGCTGCTGGTGAGCCACAACAAGACACTTTTTTCACTGCTGTTGTAACTTTGAACAGTCACTAAATAAATGATTGCAATTTGAGGACTACCTGTACTAATAAGTCACCCATTGCTTCGATTAACATAGGAAAAACTAGGATGAAGGATTGCAATCTAAATCTACTCCTTTTCTCATAACTGTTGCCTAAAGTAGTAGGTTTTGTTTGGTTTTTCATAGTCAGGCTAACTGCTTTAGTGGCCCTTCTAGCCAGTGAGATTCTATTCTTAGTCACTAGCTGCTCTTTCATATGATTTCCTGAGGAAGAGGCCTCCTCTAAATTTTTTCTAATAAGTCAGAAATATTTTGTGGATGCAACAGTTCTCTCCACATTACTTCCTCATATTGCCCAATGTGTCTCTTTTTTTGCAAGCTGGAACAATCTTTACGTCAGTAACACTCAGTGGTATCTGCAGGGCAGGGGTGGATTCTACTTACCTTTACTACCAGTTCGGAATGGGATCACTTGCGTGTGCGAGCAAAGCTCGCGCACACGCCTTGCTTCTGTGCATGCGCAGATCACCGATGACGACATTCGGGGCACTGGGTGAGGCCTCCCGCCGGGTTTGCTACCGGTTCTTGTGAACCGGTCCGAACTGGGGACAACCCACAACTGCTGCAGGGGGAGAGTCCAAGATGGTGGCCATAACTATGCCAATTGCAATGCACATTTTTTTTTAAAAGCTGGGGTTTTGATGACAAGGTTGTGGTCACCATCTTGGCTTGCCAGTTTGGTGTAGTGGGTTAATGCATCAGGCTAGAAATGGGGAGACTATAAGTTCTAGTCTTGCCTTAGGCACAAAAGCTGACTAGTGGATCTTGGGTCAGTCCCTCTCTTACCCCTTAGAAGAAGGCAGGGGCAAACCATTTTCCAAAAACCTTGGAAAGAAAACAGCAGGGACTTGTCCTGTCTATTGCCAGGAATCAAAACTGACTTGAAGGCACAAAAAAAGAAAAGAAACAATAGCAACAACACACACACAAAAGTAACAATGAAAGAACTGAGAAAGGGGGATTTGGGTAAGAGGAAGCCCAGTGTTGTTATTTTTTGATGAACTGCAACTACAAGGGTCTTAAACCCATCTAGGGTTGGCAACAGTGCAATCCCCTAGATATTGTAGGGTGATAACAATAGACTATAACAATAGGCTATAATGTCTAGTGTCATCCAAAGAGCTATAGGTTCTTCACCTCTGAGGTACAGCCTGTCTCAAATCAAAGAAAGTTTTAGCTACCATCTGTCAATCATGCTAAATGGGGTTTGGGGAGGGGTTTAACAAAAATTGCTGATATAGTGCTATTTTCTTTATTGTTCTGATAGTTTTTATAGACACATACAGCTAACCATGGTTTGCTTAATTATGGTTTCTGAGTAAATCTTAATTGGCAGAACACATGACTAAGGTATACAATATTTCCACCCATCCCTCGAGTTCAGCTGAGTACATGCCCTTGTGTAAAAGTCCAAGAGACCATTCTGATTATGTCAGAATATAAATATAAAGGTGGGGTGGGGGGGGAAATACATGGTAAAAACTCCTCCAAATTATCTTCTGGTGATTATATGGAGATGTCCATGCATATGTCTTGGTCACAATATGGAAGTGGCTTGCCTTGCCTTCCTCCCAGGTTTTTTTTAATGTTTATATTGTTGCTGTTATGGTTCGTCACACAGTCAGCCGCATGTTCAGACTGCATTTGGCATTTTTGTCCATCTATCTAGGACCCGGGATAGGCAGATTTTAATGTTTGATGGTGTTAGAAATATTGTCACAGGATGTAAGCTGTTCGAAGTAAATCTACCCTTTGCAATTGATTGATGGTGAATTTGTCAATGCTGATGGCATTCAAGGGGGGCTTCAGTTGTTTTGGGATTGCATCCAAGGCACCTATTATTATTGGTACTCCCTTTGCTTTCGTTTGCCACAGTCATTCTATTTCTGTTTAGAAGATTTTGTATTTTGTTATCTTCTCTAATTCTAATTTTGTCTGGCCCTTCACCTAAGGTCTGTCTGATATGGTTGCACCTGTTCAGCATAGCCCTTAGGATCACTAGAGCCCGCAAGCCCCTCCACCACAACAAGGTAGAGCTCCTCGGAGGGGTTATTATTATTATTATTATTATTATTGGTTAATCTTTAGTGAGATTCACAGCCTTTGAGGCTGGTTAATAGCTCAGCAGCTCGAGTCCTAACCAAGGACCTAGGAACTGTTAAGGTATCGTCGGAGGATGTAAGCTGTTCCGAGTAAGGTGGTTTTTTGTAGAGTCAAAATGTTCAAGTCTGGCAAATTTAGAATTTCTAAATAGCGGGGTACCTCTTTGGGTATTGCTCCGAGGGCTCCAATTACAATTGGGACAACACACGATTTCTTTTTCCACAATCGCTCAACTTCAATTTGCAAATCCCGGTACTTTGTGATTTTTTCTTGCTGCTTATCTTCAATTCGTGCATCACCAGGTATTGCAATGTCAATGAACCATACTTTTTTCTTTTCAACTATTGTTATATCAGGTGTTTTGTGGACCAAGTGCCTGTCAGTCTGAATCCTAAAGTCCCACAAGATCTTGAGTTTCTCATTCTCTAAAACTTTCTCAACCTGATGTTCCCAGTGGTTTTTGCTGTACTCAAATCCAAATTTCTGGCACAATTTCCAGTGAATGATTTTAGCAACACGGTCATGGCATTGTAGGTAGTCAGTTTGTGAAATTTTGCTACACCCACTGATCAGGTGGTCGACTGTCTCCTCTTTCTCATTGCAGAAGCGGCATTTGCTGTTGGTGGTAACATGTTGAATTTTTGCCTTCATACAGTTTGTGGCTAAGGCTTGTTCTTGAGCTGCCAAAATAAAGCTTTCTGTTTCTTTTTTCAGTACTCCTGATCTTAACCAGTTCCAAGTTAGTTTCTGGTCAGCTTTGCCTTCAATACTTTTCAAGTATTGGCCATGCAGAGCTTTGTGTTTCCAATTTTCAGCTCGCTGCTCAATTACTTCTTTCTTATATTCTGCTTTTGTTTTAGTTGTCTTTAAAAGGCCTCCTTTATTTACTTCCTTAATCATTGGTTCTTCACTTTTCTGGATGTAATCATTCAAGCTGCATTTTTCTTCTTCCACAGTCTGCTTTACTTGTAGGAGTCCTCGACCACCCTCTGCTCTTGGTAAATATAATCGGTCAACATCACTTTTAGGGTGCAAGGCATGATTCATTGTTATAAGCTTCCTTGTTTTTCTGTCCAAATTGTCTAACTCCATCTGGGTCCAGTCAATTATTCCTGCAGAGTATCTAATCACAGGTATAGCCCAGGTATTTATGGCTTTTATGATGTTTCCTCCACTCAATTTGGACATTAATATCTTACAAATTCGCCGAATGTACTTGGCTGAAGTGAATTCCTTGACTTTATTATGCATTAAGTCAGAGGCTTCTAAAATCCCCAAGTACTTGTAGCCTTCTTCTGATTTTACTGCCTTTATCATTTCTTCATTCTCTAGTTCTATTCCATTCTCTTCAATGATCTTGCCTGCTTTGGTTGCTATTGTTGCACATTTGTCAATTCCAAACTGCATACTAATGTCTTGGCTGAATTCTTTTGTGTTTTCAATTAATAAATTCAGTTCAGCTTTTGTTTTACCAAACAGCTTCAAATCATCCATGTACATCAAGTGCGAGATTTTCAGTCCTTTCTTTGCAAGTTCATATCCACAGTTCATCTTCTTCAAAATGATTGTCAGTGGTAGCATTGAGAGTATAAAAAGTAGGGGTGAAAGGGAATCG
Organism: Arizona elegans; assembly: GCA_022577455.1. Classification (NCBI taxonomy): domain Eukaryota; kingdom Metazoa; phylum Chordata; class Lepidosauria; order Squamata; family Colubridae; genus Arizona; species Arizona elegans. The sequence continues at coordinate 21,204,760 of JAKOOJ010000003.1, forward strand.
CCTTGGAAAATGCCTCGTTTAATTTCAACTTCACCCAGTTCTTCTTCATTAGCCATAAGTTTTGTTTTCCAGAGGTTCATTGAAGATTCCATGAATTTTTGTATGTTGCTGCTGATGCCTAATATTTCCAGGCATTTCTTGATCCAGCTATGGGGAACTGAATCAAATGCTTTCTTATAGTCTATCCAAGCCATGAACAGGTTGGTTCGTCTTTTCTTTGAGTTCTTTAGGATTAGCTTGTCGATCAGCAATTGATCTTTTGTTCCTCTTGAGTTTTTGCAGCATCCTTTCTGTTCTACAGGAAGCAAGTTATTTCTTTCCAGGTATCCATAGATTTGGTTTGCAATGATACCAGTAAGAAGCTTGTATGTTGTTGGCAAGCAGGTGATTGGCCTATAGTTTCCAGGGTCCTTTCCTTTTTCTTTATCTTTTTGGATCAAAAATGTCCTTCCAGTTGTCATCCATCCATCATTTTCAGGTGTTTTTAGGATCTAGTTCAACTGGGTTGCCAATCTTTTGTGCAGACTTGTAAGTGCCTTTAACCAGAAGCCATGCAGCTCATCCGGTCCAGGTGCACTCCAGTTCTTCACTTTTCTTGACTGTCTTTGCACCATTGCTTTTGTTATTTTCACGTCTTCCATTTTATGCACTTTAATAGAGTCCTCAACCTGTTTGATCCATTTTGCATTTCTGTTGTGCTTCTTGTTGTTTTCCCACAAATTCTTCCACAATTTCAGAGCTTTCTCTTTATCAGGCTTTTCATTTGTTGTTACTCCGTTTCCATTTTCTAAATTCTTATAAAACTGGTGCTGATTTGCTCTGAACTGTGAGTTTTCCTTGAACTGAGTTACTCGGTTTTCATACCTTTTAATCTTTTCAGCGATGGCAACAACCCTCTGCTTCAGTTCTTCAATTACTACTGCAATCTCCTTATTTCTTAGATCGTATCTTGCTTCCAGGCTGAGGGAGTTGAGCCCTGTAACTCATTTTGCGTAGAATGCCCAGGAGCCATAGCATCCAACGGAACCCTTGTTAATCCGGGCGACGGTTCAGCCGGCATAAATTTCATTTTTTCTGTATTCACCATTTTTGAATGGGTTGTGGAGCAGATTTTGTCTGGCCCTTCACCTAAGGTCTGTCTGATATGGTTGCACCTGTTCAGCATAGCCCTTAGGATCACTAGAGCCCACAAGCCCCTCCACCACAACAAGGTAGAGCTCCTCGGAGGGGTTATTATTATTATTATTATTATTATTATTATTATTATTATTAGTTAAACTTTAGTGAGATTCACAGCCTTTGAGGCTGGTTAATAGCTCAGCAGCTCGAGTCCTAACCAAGGACCTAGGAACTGTTAAGGTATCGTCGGAGGATGTAAGCTGTTCCAAGTAAGGTGGTTTTTTGTAGAGTCAAAATGTTCAAGTCCGGCAAATTTAGAATTTCTAAATAGCGGGGTAGCCCTTTGGGTATTGCTCCAAGGGCTCCAATTACAATCGGGACAACACACAATTTCTTTTTCTACAGTCGCTCAACTTCAATTTGCAAATCCCGGTACTTTGTGATTTTTTCTTGCTGCTTATCTTCAATCCGTGCATCACCAGGTATTGCAATGTCAATGAACCATACTTTTTTCTTTTCAACTATTGTTATGTCAGGTGTGTTGTGGACCAAGTGCCTGTCAGTCTGAATCCTAAAGTCCCATAAGATCTTGAGTTTCTCATTCTCTAAAACTTTCTCAACCTGATGTTCCAATGTTTTTGCTGTACTCAAATCCAAACTTCTGGCACAATTTCCAGTGAATGATCTTAGCAACCCAGTCATGGCGTTGTAGGTAGTCAGTTTGTGAAATTTTGCTGCACCCACTGATCAGGTGGTCATTATTATTATCAGGTGGTTGTTGTTGTTGTTGTTGTTGTTGTTGTTGTTATTATTATTATTATTATTATTATTATTATTATTATTATTATCATCATTATTTCCCAAGGTAGCTTACAGTTTTAATCTTACAGATTCCTGAGTAGTTTCTTATCCACATATTAACCAGATCTGGCCCTACTTTTAGTCATCTGTCAAGGTTGACTAATTTAGTGCCATTTGAAGAAGCTTGGGTGTCTTTGATCCTTCCCAAACATTTTGCCTCCTTTTCAATACCTCTCTCCTCCATGTGCATGATAGAAATAGAGCCAGGTAGCACACTCACCTCCTAATTCTTCCGTCTTAACTTTTCAACAAATTCTTTTTTAAAAGCAAAGAACATCTTTTATCTCTTTTCACATTGACAGGAACTTTTCTGCCCCTGTTACTTCCCAAAGATAGATTTTGCTAGGTAGGTAGGTTGACTACCACTGATTCATTGAGAGGGAATCAAATTCTGATTAATTCAAACTTTCCATAAACGATCTTGACATTTCATGTCTGCTAACTCTGATCAACAGACAATAGTGATTTGTTGTTCCTGGCTATTAGACTTGTGGAAATTATGCAACATCTAATTTAAACCCTCTAATTTCAATTTGAAAAATCAGGTCCAATTTGATATAGACATTGAAAATGAATTATCAGATGAGGGCAATCCAATTCCTACTTTTGAATTTAGTGATTCAATCAAGTCAGTAGTTCAGATCAGCTTTCTGATGCTGTATAGATAGTCTGTTTAGCTCAGAGATTCAATCAAATTGTCATCAAATCAAATTTCTGAATAGAGCAATCAAGCAATATTTATTTCTATTCCATGACAGACAGGCGTAAGAGATCTCTTTTATCCCTTGCATTATTTCTCTCACACCTGCTTCTGATGCCCTTGAGTTATCCAACACATTTTAGGCCCTCTCTTTTCCCAGCCAATTGTCGCCAATATATTTAGGTAACAAATCCCACAAGCCTTAACCTCTCTGCCATTGCTTGCTGTCTGTGAATGATATTTCATAGGCATTTAACATATCTGAGAATGCTTCACACTTTCTGATGCTGCTATTAAAAGTTTTATGAGAGATAGAAAAGCATCAGTGGAACAAAGGCATTACTTAAGACCTTGTTGGCCGAAGCAGAAATGGCAAAGAGAAGTCCCTATTCAATCACCAAATAGATATGAGACATTGTTTAAGATCACATGGCATCTTAGATTACAGATTGGGAAGTGCAGAAATGTAGCCATGTTCCTCATCCCATGTGGTTTAGTTTAGGGTTCAATGTACAGACTCAATTTACTTTATGAAGTAAAACTTGACTCTGTTCAACATCAGTTGGTACAGTATACAAATTCAGTCATTCTGCCTTGATCTGGAATAAAAACTCCTCACTTGGGAAAACTCTTGTGGTCATTGTCAGCAGACATTTGTGGCTAACCAGTTGTACATTGAAGCTGTTTTTAACACAACCACTTCCCCTCACTCGGACAAGATGTACTATGTGAGGGACAGAGCATGGAAGGAAATGGAAGGAAAATCCCCATCTTTGAAGGAAAGGGTGACATACAGGTCAGGGGTGAGTTCTAAATTTTTTTACTACCGGTTCTGTGGACATGGCTTATTTTGTGGGCATGGCTTGATGGTCATGTGACAATTATTTAGGATTTAGCAGAGGTACTTGTCTACCAGGCTTTTAACTGCTTGCAGAGCTGTACCGATCTACCCATTTATTTTTTGCAGGCACTGGTCTACCCATTTATTTTTGCAGGCATTAATCTACTCATCTATTTTTGCAGGCACTGGTCTACTCATTTGTTTTCTTTTAACACTGATCAGCTGTAGGGCGGCCCTTTGAAGCCCTGCGGCAAGAGTTTAAACAGGTTTTTTCCCTCTAGCCATCAGCTGGGACTCAGGAGGCAGCAATAGATTGGGGGTGGGACCAAATAAAAGGTAAGAATAATGCGGGGGGGTTGCGGGTGGGGCAGAACCGGTTCGGTGATGTCATATCGTCAATGCTACCGGCTCGGGAGAACTGGGCCAAACCAGGAGGAACCTACCACTGGTACAGGTAGTCTCAACTTACAACAGTTCATTTAGTGATCATTCAAAGTTATAATGGCTCTGAAAAAAGTGACTTATGACTGTTTTTCACACTTACGACCATTGCAGCATTCCCGTAGTCACGTGATCAAAATTCAGCCACTTGGCAACTGACTCATATTTAGGACAGCTGCTGTGTCCCCAAAAGAGTCATGTGATCCCCTTTTATGACCTTTTGACAAGCAAAGTCAACAGGGAAGACAGATTCACTTAATAATCATGTTACTAACTTAACAGCCACAGTGATTCGCTAACAACTTTGACAAGAAAGGTCCTAAAATGGGGCAAAACTTGTGGAAAACAAATGCACATTCTTCCTCTGTTTCTGGTAACCTCTTAATATAATGCAGGGTGGTATGTGTGGAAATTTACAGATCTTCTCCAGCTAGGTTAAATAAATTTTAAATGACTTTTTTCTTTTAATTGAAAACTTTTAGTATGTCTGAGTTTCCTCCCATTTATAAGATAATTTATAATTTTGCCATCAGTTCTCCTGTTTTCTTCCAAAGTGTTTGGCATTCCCAGCAATGTCACTATTAAAGGGAGCAATTGGGATGACAATGGAATGCTATAATATGTCTTCTCTCCATCCACAATATATATATATATATATATATATATATATATATATATATATATATATATATATATATATATATATATATATATATATATATATTATATATATATATATATATAGTTTTGGGCTCCAGCCAATGTTTTCTTCTGAGTGTAGAACTCCACTTCCCACCCTCCCAAAGAGAGTGAGTCATCAGGGTAGGCAGTGGTGAAATCCAATTTTTTTTATCACCGTTCAGTGAGTGTGGCTTGGTGGGCATGGCAGGGGAAGGATACTGCAAAATCCCCATTCCCTCCCCACTCCAGGGGGAAGGATATTGCAAAATCTCCATTCCCACCGCACTCTGGGGCCAGCCAGAGATGGTATTTGCTGGTTCTCCGAACTGCTCAAAATTTCTACTACCGGTTCTCCAGAACCTATCAGAACCTGCTGGATTTCACCCCTGAGGGTAGGCCATTGCATACAGTAGTGGCCAAAATTGTGGAAACGTTTCTTTTCTTTTCTTTTTTGAGGTTTGATGGCTAATAACACTACTTTTTTTTGGAGTAGTACCATAAAATTATATATCAATGGAAATATAATTTAATCAAGAATGTAATGCTTTTCAACCTTTGTTTGAGAGATAAAAGTGGCTTTTTTTGTGGAATTCTAGATTTTGGGCCAAATTCCTGCAGTCTGCACCGAACAGTCCTTGCACTCAACTTCACATTGCAGTGTGCCATTTCATATTGTTATATACCCAGATGATTTTCTTCTGTCATGTAGGCACAGTCGCTTAATTCTTCTATTATCACTTGCTGTTGTGCACCTTTTCCTGCCTTTACCAGTGTGGTTTTGTAGTGACTGAGTCTCCTTATACCTCTTCAAAAACTTTAAAATGCCACCTTTCGTTAAGTTTCCACCAATTTTTCTTCTAATTTCTTTATAACTGTAGCCTTGTTCACTTAATAATACTATTTTACATCGGTTCTGGGCAACCAGTCAACTCTTTGCACCATTACTTTAATTTTATTACATTTTACAAGCTCACTAAATGAAAGTACACAAAAAAACCCAACCAATTTGATAGCAATCACATAACACACTGACAAATGTCCTCCTCTCAGCTTCAATACATGACATCAATAACTGAATCCAACTGTGATCTGATTGGCTCATTGCCAAAACAAGATGACACCTGATTGGCTCTCTAAACAATCATGCTCATTGGCTACAATCAGATGAAGGAAAGCTACCTGATATCAACCTAAGCAAGTTGTGCTTCCTTTTTCTGGTTATTTGGCTATACCTTTTCATAGAATACAGATAATTGAACAAACTTTGTTGCATTATATTCTTGATTAAATTATCTTTCCATTGATATATAATTTTATTGTACTACTTCCCCCCCCACCCCCAAAAAAGTGGTGTTATTAGCCATCAAACCTCAAAAATACACTTTTCCCAAAAGGTTTCCACAATTTTGGCCACTACTGTATGTTTAATCTGCAAACAACAGATTTCCCCACTGCAAGAAAATTCCTTTTTTCTCCTTTTCATTCTTTCCAATCCAGCAGAACTTTGGAAAGACAGGAGGTGAAGCGGCCTGAAACTGGCAAAAGAAATGTTGAGTTTGAAAACAGATCTAACTGAGGCTTGCAGAAATAATCCAGATAAATACATTTCCCCTCCGCCTATTCCTGAGAGGGTCTCAGAATGTTGCCACCTCCACCATTCTAAGCCTCCCTCCCTCCTGGACATGTGACTCAAGGGTTACAGAAATAATTCTGGAATCCCCGTTCTGTGGACTTTCCCTCCCTTGTTTCAACACTGTGCAAGCCCTTATCCGTTTATGATTGCTATTCCAAGCAGTGGTGATAATAGAAAAGATGCTGCATCTGCCTCTATTACTGCCGTCTCACCACCAGGATCAATTTCCATTGACAAATATATCTTCTCTGAATTTATAGATGCTTTCTTTAAAGCCATCCAATGGAGATGTATGAACCCAGCTTTTGTGATCTATAGACTGTGATTTATGGCAAGAAGTCTCTAATGTTCCTGAGCTGAGCGGGCCCATTGGAGAATTTTGAGAGTGTATTTTGGTTATCACACTATCACTGCCATGAGGGGAGGGTTTGCTTGTTTAAAAATGGTTGCTGCATGGGAGCAACAATACACCATTGCAATTGTCCACCCATTAGTAAGTGCAACAAAGAGACTGACAACAAACACAGGGACTGTTAACTGCCTGGAATAGCATGCGTGTTCTAGAACTGCAGTTCAGTGGTGAAATGTAAAATTTGTTATTACCGGTTCTGTGGGCGTGACTTTGGTGGTGGTGGGGAATGTGACTGGGTGGGTGTGGCCAACTTTTTTTTTTTTACTTTTTTAAAGCATTTTTTTACAACCTATTCAGGTGAATAGGTTGTTAAAAAATGCTTTTAAAAGGTTGAAAAAAGGCTCTGACGATCACAGCTGTGGCACGCGATTGTCAGAGCCTCTTTTTTTACATTTAAAAGCATTTTTTTTTACAAACCTATGCGGCCGAACAGGTTGTAAAAAAAATGCTTTTAAAAGTGAAAAAAAGGCTCTGACGATCACAGCTGTGGCGCGCGATCTTCAGAGCCTTTTTTTTACCTTTTAAAAGCAGGAAGTAACGACACCGGGTGGGTGGGCGGAGCCTCGTGCCACCATCACTACCGGTTCTCCGAACTACATGCCACAATCGCTACCGGATCGCCTGATCCAGTCCAAACCAGGAGCATTTCACCCCTGCTGCAGTTGTATATTTCTATAAAATGAGATTAAATTAAATTAAATGAAGATAAGACACTGTCAACAATAACACTGGTTCCTCTTTCTAAATTCTATCTTTTTTCCACACAACTCCTAAGCCAGCCGATTTCAACCTGGTGCCTTCAATCTGCGTTGGGTTTCATTTCCCATAACTGATTGGGAATTATAAGATGTGAAGTCCAATACAGGTAGTCCTTGACTTACAACTGTTGCTTAGCAACCATACAAAGTTAAAACAGACCTCTCCAAGACTACTTAGGACTCAGATTCGAAGTTCTGATGGCTGCCTCCCCCCCCCACCATTCCCCTGCAGCCACATGATTGCAATTTGGGTGTTCAGCAACCACCCATATTTCCAGCTGTTTGCAGTGTCCTATTGTTACATGATGGCATTTTATAATGGGTTTTTTTTTTTTTTGTCAGATATTGCCTGCATATGATGCACCAGAGACTAGAAGGGGTTAAGTCTTTACAGACATCACATGTGACTATATCAGCCAATGAACTCTCTTATTGGACTCTTACCTAGAAACCACTTGGATATCTTCCTTTTCTTTTCTCTCTCTCTCATCTATCTCTCAGCGAGACAACATGTGAACTTCTCTCTTCTCTCAACATCTGAGTCATACAGTTAGGATAAAAAAATGTAACAGGACACTCTGTTCATTATTGTATGGATGTATATATTTGTAAATAATAAAAACAACCTTTTGAACCTGAAGTTGTATTGACCAAATAACTTCCTCATAGAACCAAATGAGCACAACCATCAATATATATCTGATATTTTTTGCTGGAAATTGATGTTTATTGCTGGTTCCCAGCAAAAATGTTCACAATGGATGAATGGACAGCAGATTTGCTTAACCACTGCCTCAGAAAAGTTGATAGAATCATGCATGTTCATGAGGTGACCCATTTAACAACTGGCTTGATTTACGACCATCATCCGTGGGCTCAATTATGGTCATAAATCAAGGACTACCTTTATGCCAGAAACTACCACATGGCTTCAGCTATTCTTGCTCTGCCTAGTTTATCCTGGCTAAAATCTAGTTTGAGGATCCCCATTTGGTTGCTTTGATTTCCTATCCGGTAAAAAGACTCATCAATGACTTTATTTTTAAAAAAACCCAGTCGTAGCCTATTTCTCTATAGAAGCGCCAGAAGCAAGCAACCACAAGGCAGGCACGCAGGCAGAAAGGAGCTGCTGCCCACAATTAAGCAAGAAGGAATTTCCAAAACTGCAGCATCATAACTGGCTTTCCAGAAAAGACACCGTTGTCTGTTGCTTCCCCCATGTCGAGTAGAGGTCAGCAGTTTCCTGATGTTAGGACCAGTGTGGTTGTGTTTCTATACTGTGCTAATTTACCCAATCCCCTGGGTTCACACAACCTCTACACCAGAGGTGTCAAACTCAATTTCATTGAGAGCCACATCAGGGTTGTGTTTGACCTTGAGGGGCCAGATGGGTATGGCCATGATGGGCATGGCTAGCTTGATGTCGGTCATGTTGGGGGCACCTGTGGTGGCCCGAGCGCTTTGCCAGTGAAAATGGAGCTCAGGAGGGCCACCCACCTGAGTTCCGTTTTCTCTGGCAGAGGGTTGCAGTACGCCATCACAGCCAAAAATGGAGCTCGTGAGGGCAGAAGCACCGCGGACCAGTTCTTCGCTGTTTCCAGGGTGGCCCCACGGGCCAGCTCTAAGCACCTTAGATCTTTTATATAAATAAAACAACTAGTTGGGAATCCCGCAGGGGGTTGAGCGCCTTGAGTTTGACACCCCTTGCTCTACACCCCTTGCTCTACACTGCAAAGAAAATACCCTATTTCAAGCAATCTAACTGTACTGTCCTGGGTTGTACAACTCTTCAAGTGGAAAGAGGGAAAGATTCACCAACCTATAACACAGATGGCTGTATGATACGTCCCCACAAGATGCTGTTAGAAACTGGACAATGGTTTGTTTTGTAAATGATCCGATACATCTTGTTATGACCCAAGTCGGCAAGGCAAGGCAGACCTCTCTAGTCCAACCTCCTGCTCAGGCAGAAAAACCCTAGACCATTTCAGGTTAATAGCTGTCCAATCTCTTCTTAAAAACCTCCAGTTGTCATGGCCCCATTGGAGCCCAGGTCCGAGGAGGAGGAGATGGAGCCAGGGTCCACAGAGGGAGTGGGTGCAGCCCCTATGGCCCATGAGGAACGACCTGGGGACAAGGATGAGGCAGTCCCAGGTTCCTCGGAAGAGTAGGCAGGGAGGAAGAAAGGGTGCAGGTAGACCAAGGAAAGGGGGAGGAGATGGAAAGGACAGGCAGCAGAGCAGAGGAGCAGCAGAGCTCCGGAGATGAGCAAATGCTTCCCCCACCTGTTCCCCAAGTGTGGAGAATGGACAGGAGGCAGAGTCAGCGCAGGGCGACCCAACTACTGGGGAGGAGGGTGCCTCGCCCCTCCTCACGAGGATCACCTGGAGGGTAGCATGTAAGGAGATGCCGTGGGGTGGGGGGTGAGCTTTTGTCGGGAACAAGAGTTGTATTTTGCAGCAACACTCCCCACAGTTCTGAGAAGAACTTTGCTACAGAATTTTTGCTGTTGTTGATGGATGTTTGATTCTTTGCCTTGACGTCAGCGGGCTAATGGCGACGTGGCTCTGTTCTGGGTTTTTCCTGCATTCTTGGTGGACTCTCCATGCCGCAATGTTCCAAGGCATTCGTTGTGAACTTTGCCAAGTTTGAGATCCTGTCTTGCTCCCAGAGCGGTGTAGCTCCCTTGGACTTCCATTGCAGGGAAGTTGCAAGTGGGTGCATGTGTGTGCATTTGAGCCTTGGACTGTAAGTGTAAATTGTGTACAGAGACTTTAGGAATGGACTGGAATTGCTGGATTGTGGGGATTTTGGGGGATGGTGGTTCAATAAAGGCTGACAAGCCTCTGCGTAGCACAGGGGTTGGCAACCTTAAACCCTCAAAGAGCCACAAAGGTCCTAACTGGAAGCCCTCCATTCAATTCTGCAGCCGACCGGAAGTCCAGTTCCCCCACCATAGAGTCTCCTCCTAGTGTGGTGTCCTTTTTCCTCTACCTGTCCTAACCAAAAGCCCTATCAGTTGTGGAGTCGATCAGAAAACCTGCCCCTTGCCATAGAGTCTCCTGGCATGCCATGCTTCCCCCCTCCCAACCAGAAGCTCCTCTCAAACTTGTGGCACCAACCAGGGACAGGGAGCCACAGCAGAGGGATGAAAGAGCCACATGCGGCTCCAGAGCTGCGGGTTGCTGACTCCTGGCTTAGCACGTGTTGCTTGCATGCCAACCCTGGGTCTAACATCAGTGTTGGAGTGCCCACAATTTCTGGAGGCAAGTTGTTCCACTGATTAATTGTTCTAACTGTCAGTGGAAGACACTATAAGCTTCTCTTTTATAACCCCTTGGTCAGTGACTATTGACATCCTTTGAAATAGACTGTGAAGCAAATATCTAACTTACTCGGACTAGAATGTTCATTCCAATGGCAGAATCTCATCTCCTACTTCTTAATCTTCATTACGAATAATCACCCAGCAGGAGATAGATGTTGGAAGGCAATTGAGGTCTGAAACACTAAAAGGGTGTTAAAAAGAAAAGGGGAAAAAAGACGCTAGATTTATCAACTGGTGAATGTGAGCAGATACTGCCACCTTGTGACTAAAATCAATAAGAAAGCACCAATGAAACCTAGTTTGGATAATGAAACGGCTGCACGAAAACAAGCAAACTCAGAGAGCACCAAGGACCCCTCATCATGTCACCCCTGAGCTACAAATATTCTCCTTTATTAATAAGAAAGCCAAATAACAGTTGTTCGGGGCTCAATTGTGAAACTTTCAGTAACACCATGAAAAGTTTCTTGCAAGGACAAATAAAAACGGGGCAAGGGTTTGTAGGAAGTTAGCACCCACCCCTCTCCTAGAAGAATGAAATATTCTAGGAAATATTAAAAAGGCAGAATATTATACCTCCCTGGATGAGAAATGAAGAAAGATGTTTTTTAGGCAGGAAGCAGACTCACTCTTAATAGTCCCCACACTCTCAATAGCCCACAGCAGATGTCACCACTTAAGAGATAAAGAGATAGCTAGGTCTATTCATAAGCAAATGCCCTCACCTAAAATCCAACAAAGGTAGTATTAGCCCTCTACCCATCTAGCAACAGGACTCATCAAACAGCACCTGGGGAGGTTGCATCACCCAGCAAGGCTCAACCAAGCCTGGAACTCAAAAGACACCCTGTGAAGTTACCCCCATGGGAGTCTGATAACCAATCAGAATACAAGCCCAAATTCAAAGCCCAACAGAGGGTATAAATCTATCTCTCTTTCTCACCCATGTGCTCTTTTTTTGCCCAGGACCTCAAACCATGTGGTCCTGCCACCATTAAACTATTTTTTCAAGCAGTCTCCATGTTTCCAGTGTCTTTTTCCCCACTTGGAACTGAACCCAGATGGACATTTCTTTCAACAGGTTCAAGACTGGTCCTATCCTTAAGGAAGACCACGCAATGGTCGCAGGTAGAAGAAGTTGGGTGATGCCAGTCACACAGCCTGCCCTGAACCTTCAATCTGCTATGGGAAAGGGAAAGGAAAAGGGGAGGAGAGGGAAGGGAAAGAGAGGGGGGAAGGGAAGGGGAAGGGGAAGGAGAGGGAAGAGAGCCTTGGTAGTACAGTGGTCTAAAGCATCCTGTTATTAACACAGCTGCCTGCAATTACTGCAGGTTCGAATCTTACCAGATTCAAGGTTGACTCAGCCTTCCATCCTTTCTAAGGTAGGTGAAATGAGGACCCAGTTTGTGGGGGCAATAAGCTGACTTTGTATAAATATACAAAAGTATGAAGGCTATTGCTTAACGCATTGTAAGCCACCCTGAGTCTCCGGAGAAGGGCGGCATATAAATCAAATTAAAAAGAAAAAGGGAAGGGAAAGGGAGAGGGGAAGGGAAGGGAAGGGAAGGGAAGGGGAAGGGAAGGGAAGGGAAGGGAAGGGAAGGGAAGGGAAGGGAAGGGAAAGGGAAGGGAAGGGAAGGGAAGGGAAGGGAAGGGAAGGGAAGGGAAGGGAAGGGAAGGGAAGGGAAGGGAAGGGAAGGGAAGGGAAGGGAAGGGAAGGGAAGGGAAGGGAAGAGAGAAAAAGATTAATTCCTCTCCTATGTGTTCCCCCCTTCCAGGATGTCATATAAACATTTAATATTCGAGATCAATAGAAAAAAATATTTGTAGCTCAGGATTGAACTACTCCAAATGATCTCAGCCTAACACATAAGAAATCTATTGCCCAGGATCTGAACATTGATTTGGTTTTGTGCTTCACTGGCTTTTGCGGCAGAACTTTCATGCCTGACTTCTGATCCTGTAAGGTAGGGTACGTAAGCCACAAGCAGTTTGAAGAGACCCTCCCTCCCTTCTTCTGCTCCCCAAAGTCCACCAACCTCACATTGGAAAAACGCTGCCCTTTTTGTGGTTGCTTTTGTTATTGTTCTGAAACAAAGCAACAAACAAAACTGTCTGAGAGGCTTAATGTACTGTACATATAGCTAGTAAAAATAGTTCTCTCAAAATTAATCAATCAAACCAACATGTTGTCGACTTGGGGGTCTCCGCTCCGGAGACTGATTGACTGATTGATTGATTCAATTTATCTGGTTCTCCATCTCAGACACATTGTTTTGTGCAGCTAACAAGAAATAAAAGCAAAGAAAAAAGCATCACAACAAAAGCATAAATAACCTATGTAGATTTTTAAAAAGCAATTAATAAAATCAATGTAACCAAGATATAAACTCAATCATAAACCCAGTGCACAAGGCACAGTAGGAAAACCAGTTATTCAAGGCTTATGAAAACCAAAAGGATTGGGGCAAATTTAATCTCTAGAGGGATCATGTTCCAGAGGTTGAGTGCCATGACATTAAAGACCCTCTTCCAGGGGTGAAATCCAGCAGGTTCTGACAGATTCTGGAGAACTGGTAGCGGAAATTTTGAGCAGTTCAGAGAACTGGCAAATACCCTCTAGCTGGCCCCAAGGTGGGGTGGGAATGGAGATTTTGCAATATCCTTCTCCCAGGAGTGGGGAGGGAATCCTTCCCCTGACACACCCACCAAGCCATACCATACCACACCATGCCGACCAAGCCACGCCCATAGAACCGGTAGTAAAAAAAATTGGATTTCACCACCGCCCTCTTCCTTATCCCACCAGATGACACCTCTTCTTTGAAGCAAAATCTCCATCCAGTGTCACTTCATGAGTCACTTTGGTTCAGAATTCAGCCAAAAGATGTCTGGCTTTCTGATTCTTATCACCAACTCTCTCTAAAACAATCATCAACCTACTAAGAAATCTGCCAGAAACTAGCAGGGTTTCTTGTTTCTCCCTTTCCCCTCAAAGTTATCCCTGCAAGGGTCAGGAAAGAGCACAACTTGGGGGCAAATTAGCTGCTTTTAATGAGAGATGGTGCCTATATATATCTAGAATGCAACCAATTGGAAATATCTATTGCGGTCAATGTTTAGTGTTTGGGAAAGGAACCCACAATTCCATGCAAATCTGCATGGAAATGCAGATGAGAACAAACTTTGCAGTTGTCATTATTAAGGAATCAGGTCATGGGTCTCAATAAGACCAGTGTTAAAGTAAACTGGCATGGAATTATGCAATATGGATTCAATGCATGGGTGGGTTCTACTTACCTTTACTACCGGTTCACAATGGGCGCCCTTTCTTCTACCTGATAACATTAGTCCCTTCTAATATCCAATTTTTGAAATCATGAAATTGCTTTTCTTGGTTATTCTCTTGTATAAACAAAAAACTATCTATCACCTATGAGAAACTGTTTGTTCTTTCTAATTAATTCCAAAATCCGACTGTAAAAGTTTCAATATTTCAATTTCACTTGGCTCCTTAGCAGTGGTGAAATGTAAACTTTGTTACTACTGGTTCTATGGGCGTGGCTTGGGGGAGGTGACTGGGTCGGCGTGGCCAACCTCTGCCGAAGAGGTTGTAGAAAAAATGCTTTTAAAAGCCTCTGGCAATCCCAGCTGAGTTGTCTGATCATCAGAGGCTTTTTTTTCTTTTAAAAACATTTTTTCTACAACCTCTTCAGCCAAAGAGGTTGTAAAAAAAATGCTTTTAAAAGCCTCTGACAATCCAGCTGAGCCATGCAATCAGAGGTTTTTTTTTTTTTACTTTTAAAAGCATTTTGAAGAGTATTTTGAAGCATTTTGTAGAAAAAATGCTTTTAAAAATAAAAAAAAGCGTCTGATGATTGTGCGGCTCAGTTGGGCATGGGGAGGGGCAGGGATGTTTGCTACCGGTTCTCTGAACCACCCACCTCCATCGCTACCGGATCAGGCGATCTGGTCTGAACCGGGAGCATTTCACCCCTGCTTCTTAGTCCACCTATAACTTTCTAAGATCAAAATCTGATTTAGCTTTTTGCTGTGTATTTTCAGATTCTTTACATTCTTAAGCTTATCAGCCAATTTTTCTTCCATTCAGAATTGAAGGCAGACTCGCCTGGTGTTTCCACATTGATCAATCTGAAGCTCTCTAATAGCTTAGAAGTGGTCCATGACCAATTTTTGAGACTGATTAGAAAGTGAGATTTGTTTGTGTCCACGGTTACAAGCAAGATGGCTAATCCCATCATCTCCCTACTCTCAAACCCAGGGAAAGCCACTGTTCGGTGAACTCCTCATGAGAAGCAGCCATGAAGAACACATGTGGGTGATCTCCCATTTTCTCCTTATCCAGAGAGGTTCTAAAGAACCAGTCTACTCACCAGTTCCTTGATCTTCCCACAGTCATTGTCTTTATTTTCTCAGAGCTGTTTCCAATTCACCATACCTCCCAAAGTAGGCTGTCAACCATATTTTAACCATGGTATCAAAATCAGCTAAAATGTATAAATCTCCAATTCAAAGGCATTTTTCTTGCCACAATGCAAAATACCAAGAAAGAGAGGGAAGAATAGTTTGTTATATAAGGTCATTAATGGTACAAACAAGCAGTTTGGGATTATGCTATAGCTGTATTAGAGATGGCAAATATATTAGAAATGGCAAATCTAGACAGTTTACTAAAAAGCAGAGACATCACCCTGCCAACAAAAGTACATATAGTCAAGGCTATGGTTTTCCCAGTTGCAATGGATGGCTGTGAAAGTTGGACCATAAGGAAGGCTGAGGGCCAAAGAATTGAGGCCTTTGAAAGCAATGGTGCTGGAGAAGAATCCTGTGAGTCCCTTGGACTGCAAGGCGATCAAACCAGTCAATCCTAGAGGAGATCAACCCTGACTGCTCTTTAGAAGGCCAGGTCCTGAAGATGAAACTCAAATACTTTGGCCACCTAATGAGAAGGAAGGACTCACTGGAGAAGAGTCTAATGTTGGGAAAGATTGAGGGCAAAAGAAGAATGGGACAACAGAGAACGAGGTGGCTGGATGGAGTCACTGAAGCAGTCGGTGTGAGCTTAAATGGACTCCAGAGGATGATAGAGGACAGTGATGGGTTGGACACGACTTCACAACTAACAACAACATATTAGACATAGAGAAAAATCTCACAAATTAAGAATGTGGGCTCAGAAAATAATATCCAGAGGGCAAAAAATAGTTGGAGAAATCCCTGGGAGACCGATCCATCTCTCTTCTTGAAAGACCTCACATAACCAAGGGCAAAGGGAAATTGCTCACTTTATTTTTGTGTAAGAGGAAGCAAAAAATGATTTGTTAATCATCTGGAGTTCTAAAAAAAAAAAAAAAAGCAGAAAGGAGCAGATGGTATTTTACTATCACCTGGCAATGTAAACAGGGAGATGCCTTCTGATCTAGACAGACATCACAAAGGATTCTACAATTAATTCTCAACTAATTAATCATTCTTCCTACTTTAAAAGTACCCATGATAGTTGCAACCAAAAAAGTGGGGGCAGGATGAGAAAGATGGGGCAAGGAAGCATCTCTTCAAGTTGCAAGGATCTCCTGCTCTTGTAGAGGGGGCCCAAACAAGTCTCTGACTTTTCAGAATTCTGTACAGTTGGCTACCTATCTGCAGCCTTCAAGAGTATTTTGGGAATTAAGCTAAAGAAAACAAAGGGGCTCTAGTTTGCTTGGGTCCTTAAGGGGGTTGATGAAGACGAAAGGAACTGGACTTGGAGAATATAAGCACCTCTTCTGTAAATTCAAGATCAAGGAGGCAGCCATCATGCAACTGGTGGACAACTGAACATGACCACTGGGCTGCTAAGAGGGCTAAATGTGCATTATAACCTCTCAACACAAGCTCCATCCTTTCCTATTTGCATCACAATGTTGCACGATATGCAGTACATAAGAGGTGAAATGCTTATTTTGTCAGCACTTCTGTCTTGTCCACCTATGGATGCGCAATCTGAGATGTCAAACACCTTTCTGTAGCTTGCAGATGTTTATTGTTTGCAATTTCTGAAAATAGAAGGCCCAATGTTCTGCCCTTGTGAGATGAGAAACACACAAAACTAACAGTGTCAAATCTAACAACGGCAACCTCAAAAGCTTCCTCCTCCATCAAAATGCAGAAAAATGCCCCAAATTGTGGCATGGCAAACATGCACAATGCAATGCATCTCTTTGACTTTGCAACTAAAAACAACAGCACTCCTCATTTTGCAGACGAGCAAATAAGATGTTCCTTGCACTGTAAGAAAAAAAATGGATATTCTAATGAAGCGAACTTTGTTTGAAATTTTGAGGGGAGGCATAATTAAAACCCTTCTTTCCTCACTCTAAACCACTCTGGCAACCTAACCGAGTCTCTCCTCAGCTGCTTTTTACAAGTTGTTAAGCTCTCCCCTGAACAGTTTCAAATATATACGTACCTACATACACAAACAAATTACATAAACATAGTCATTCCGGCAGTATCTTCTATGTGTTTTATAAATATCCAGGGAGAATCAGCAGGGGTCTTTCATTTTTTGCAGAGACGTATTTCAATATGAAATGCATTTGTTAGGATTTGGTTGGCTTTATCAATATGATGATAAGACATCCTATTCCTAAAGCAGCTTCAATTGTAGAATGAACAAAATTGCTTGCATTTCTCATCACTTGAATGTTGATCAGGGGAATAGGGAGGGGTTGTTCCCAGGCTACAAAGGCAAAACATTTGCCATCTCTCTCTCTCCCTCCCTCTCTCTCTCCCTCTCCCTCTCCCCTTCCCTTTCTCTCTCTTATGTGTGTGTGTGTGTGTGTGTGTGTGTAAGGGGGGGGAGAAATTCTCTATTTATTTTATTCTATATTCCTTTTCAGGTAGCAGAAAGCTACTCCAGTTCACCCTCTATTATGGATAGTTCTTGATTTACAACTGCAATAGGTACCAGGTACTGTTATTAAGTGAGTCGCTCCCGGTTTTACAACTACCTGTGTTTCTCCGAAAATAAGATTGGGTCTTATATTAATTTTTGCTCCAAAAGTGCTTATTTTCCAGTTAGGTCTTATTCTCGGGGAAATACAGTACTAAATGTGTCTGTCTGGCTGATGATCTTAACTGGGGCTTATTTTGGGGGTAGGGCTTATATTACAAGCACCCTGAAAAATCATGCTAGGACTTATTTTCCTGATTGGCCTTGTTTTTGGGGAAACAGGGTATTTGTATTTGCTCCCATGTAACACCTCTCCTGCGCGAGCTGCACTGGCTCCCAGTGGTCCTCCGGGTGAGATTCAAGGTATTGGTTACCACTTTTAGAGCGCTCCATGGCTTAGGACCCGGGTATTACAAGACCGCCTGCTGCTACCAATAGCCTCCCACAGGCCAATTCGCTCCCACAGAGAGCGGCTCCTCCAGGTGCCGTCAGCCAAGCAATGTCGGCTGGCAACCCCCAGGGGGAGAGCCTTCTCTGTGGGGGCTCCTGCCCTCTGGAACGAATTGCCCCCCGAGATGCGGAGGATTCCCGACTTATGCACCTTCCGCTGGGTCCTCAAGACGCTTTTATTTCAACAAGCTGGGCTGGCCTAATTTTTAAATTTTTTTAAATTGTCAATTCTTAATTTTTTAACCATTTAAACCGGGTAGTTTTATTTTAATTAGATATGGGCCAAACTATTTAATATTTTTAAACTGTTTTTAAATGTTATATTTATGTGTTTTATGCTGGCTGTACACCGCCCTGAGTCCCTTTGGGAGAAGGGCAGTATATAAATTAAATTAATAAAATAAATAAATAAAATTTGGTCATCAAGCAAATTACTGTGTCATTACATGAATCTGGCTGCCCTCATTGACTCTGCATGTCAGAAGCCGTCTGGGGGAAAAAAATCACAAATTATCACATGACCCTGGGATGCTGCAACCACCATTAAATACATGCTGGTTGCCAAGCGCTCAAATTTTGATCACATAATCGCAGGGATGCAGCAATGATTGTAAGTGTGAGGACTGGTCATAAGCTAATTTTTTCAATGCTGTTGTAATTTCAAATAATTGCTAAAGGAATGGTTGTAAGTTGAGGACTACTTGTACTAATAGATTGCCCCAGTGTGGTTGTGAATGCATGAATCAAAATAACTTGTTGTTTTCTAATAATTTTGTTACAATAGGCTACATTTTGATGGGAGTTTTGTGTGTTTTAGAGAGCTTGTCCTCAACATATTAGAGAACCTCAATTCTCTCCCCCCCCTCTTTTTAAAGCATTCTTTGTTTTTGAACTCAGCCTTGTTCAGTAAATGGCAACCTTTATTTTCAAAAGACAGCTGCTCAAAACATTAATGTTCCTTCCTGAACTTTGGTGCCAAAGCACTTTTTTTTTAAAAAAAAATGCAGAGTTTTGCTATTATTTGGATTGTGGGCTAATTTTGGCAATAATTAACAGGAGCTGTCCTTGGTGCTGAAGGACATCGTCCATCTGGGATAAAGAATCCAAACTACATACCAATATACTGTACAGCTGACTGGGAAGTTCATTAGCATCCACTGAATTAGCACAAAAGCATACACCACCTTTTTGAATTCTTCATCAAGCCAGATGTAAGAAAAATACCCCCCCCAAAAGAGTGTATTAACTGAATGTTAATTAGAACATTTTTTTTTTTTCAGATTAGAGCCAGTTTGGTTTAGTGGTTAAGATAGCAGTCTAGAGACTGGGGAAAAATCTGGAATAAAAATTATACAATAACAAAATCCGTAGCCTATAAAGAAAACCAATATAAAATGTTTTATTGTTGGCATTTAGCGCCAGCGAGGCTGGCCAAGATGTATCCAAATTTAAATCCAAAATGTCAGAAATGCAAACAGGGACAAGGTACCTTCTTTCACTCATGATGGTCATGCCCCGAAGAGAAAAGATATTGGACGAAGATACAGGAATGGCTGCAGGATTTAACTAAGTGTCAAATAAAATTTAAACTGGAATTGTTTCTCCTGGGGATATTTAGGGCGAAATATAATAGTAAGGTAAAATATTTGATGTTACATATATTACCGGCGGCAAGGATTGTTTTTGCGTAATATTGGAAGAAAGATAGTATACCATCAGAGGGATTAGTAATTCAAAAAATATTTGATTGCGCTGAAATGGATAAACTCACATTAGAGTTAAAGGGAAAGGATGACTCAGAATATTATGCAGTATGGGAAAAATGGTATGAATCAATAGTTAATAGAAATAAGGAATGGAAATGTACATAAAGAAATAGAATGTTTAGAAATAGAATGTATAAAATGTATTGAATATTGATTCTAATTGTATGAATAATGTCACAGATCTGTTAAATATGTAACAGAGATATGTAAAGAGAAAAAGTGCAATAAAAAATAATTTAAAAAACATGTTAAAATACTTGATATTTGGTGGAAAGTCAACAAAAAGAAAAAAGAAACCAGGCTAGAAACCAGAAGACTGTAAGTTCTAGCCCCACTTTTAGCATGAAAACCAAACGGGTAACTTTGGAGAAATCGCGCTCTCAGCTCAAACCACCTCACAACATTGTAGTAGGAGAAATAG
Organism: Arizona elegans; assembly: GCA_022577455.1. Lineage (NCBI taxonomy): Eukaryota > Metazoa > Chordata > Lepidosauria > Squamata > Colubridae > Arizona > Arizona elegans. The sequence continues at coordinate 21,225,126 of JAKOOJ010000003.1, forward strand.
GCAGAGGAAGGAATATTTGGTATGTTCACCATCTTGAGTTCTTTATTTAGTACATTAGTAAATTAGTTTATAACCTACCTTTATTATTTTTAAACCTACCTTTATTATTTTTTAATAAATAACTGAAGGTGGTGAGTTATTTATACTCCTTCCTCCTCCTATTCTTCTCATAACAACAACCCAGTGAGGTGAGGTGAGGTGAGCTGCGAGAGTGATTGGCCCAAAGCCACCCAGATGGTTTTTCATGCGTAAAACAAGACTAACACTGTTTTGTTTGTTTGTTTGTTTGTTTGTTTATTTATTTATTTATCGGACTTATATGCCACCCTTTCTCCACAAGGACTCAGGGCGGCTCACAGCAATAAGCAAAAACAAGTCCAAATTAAAATTCAAACGATAAAAGAATCTAAAATTCCCATTAAAACCCCTTCAGTCCAGGCCAGCCTGGCGAAACAACCATGTTTTAAGGTCACGGCAGAAAGAGCGAAGGTTGGGGCCACCCGGAGCTCCAAGGGGAGCTGATTCCAGAGGGTAGATGCACCTACAGAGAAGGCTTGCTCTCTAGGAGCCGTCAGCCGACATTGCTTGGCTGACAGAACCCCAAGTAGGCCCTCTCTGTGTGAGCACACCGGGCGATGGGGAGCTGTTGCTGGCTGCAGGTGATCCACCAGATACCGTGGGCCTAAGCTATGTAGGGCTTTATAGGTAATCACCAACACCTTGAACCTCACCCGGAGGGCATCCGGTAGCCAATGCAGGTCACGCAGGAGGGGTGTGACATGGGAGCATCGGGACACTCCCATCACTACCTGCGCAGCTGCATTCTTCACCAGCTGAAGTCTCCGAGTGATTTTCAAGGGCAGCCCCATGTAGAGAGTGTTGCAATAGTCGATCCGGGAGGTGACGAGTGCATGGGTGACCATGCATAAGACATCTCAGTCCAGGTAGGGGTGCAACTGGTGCACCAGACGAATCTAGGCAAATGCCCCCCTGGTCACGGTCATGACATGGTCTTCTAATAAAGTTTTAACTGGGTTGTTTTAAAGTGATGGCCAAAATGATTTAATGTCTTTTAAACTGCTTTTAAATTTTATATGTTGTGTTTTACCGTGGCTGTTCATCACCCTAAGTCCTGTTGGAGAAGGGCGGTATACAAATTAAATAAAATAAATAAAAATAAACCGTGCATCCAGGAGGACACCTAAGTTGCGTGCCCTATCCACAAGGAGCAACACCTCTCCCCCTATGACCAAAGATGGAATATTCCCTTGGAACTGAGACACCGGTATCCACAGCCACTCCATCTTGGCAGGGTTGAGTCGGAGCCTGTTCCTCCCCATCCAGAGCTGCACCACCTCCAGGCATCGGGACATCATGTCGAGGGCATCACTGGGCTCCAGGCATTGGGACATCATGTCCCAGGCATCGGGACATCACGTCGAGGGCATCACTGGGCTGATTCGGGGTGGATATAAAAAGTTGGGTATCATCAGCATACTGATGATACCCCACCCCAAAACCACGGATGATACCCCACCCCAAAACCACAGATGATCTCCCCCAGCGGCTTCATATAGATGTTAAACAGCAGGGGAGAGAGAAACAACCCCTGAGGAACCCCACATGTGAGGGGCCTCGGGGTCAACCTCTGTCCCTCCGCCAACACTGCTTGCGAGCGTCCAGAGAGGTAGGAGGAGAACCACCGTAAAACAGTGCCTCCCACTCCCAACCCCTAAGTAACATTCAAAATCTCCTGGTTTAAAAGTCTTTAAATATCTATATAAAAAAAGGAAGAGAAGTAAAATTCAAAATATTAGTATGGATGTTTAAACTATGAAAGGAATTTAATAATTTGAGCCATGGCAGGAGCAGAAACCTCTGTGCAATGTGAGGTGCAGAACCCAAGCAGACCATTCCAGAATATTAGGCACCAACGTAAAGATGCTACAGTGACACAGAGACTTACATCCATATCACAAATGTGATTCATCATGTTTAATGAGGTCCTGTTTGGCATGAGTCACTTCTATGAGCTTGTATTTTTCCCCACTCAGAAAACACCATCTGAACAGTTATTCACAAAGAAATTATCAGCCCATTGTGCTCCTCCGACAGTGAGTCATGTATATGCCTTCGTACTCTAATTGTAAATTTGGGGGGGGGGAAGTAATCTGTGTCTACAATTTTAACTCCGAGCTTCAAGTATCATTATAATGGGCTATTAGCACATGTTTGAGCTTTTCCTAAATTCCTGGAATTATTGTTTCAAGTATGTGATGCGAATGAGCGGACAGCATGAAATAGCTTTCTACTCCAAGGGGAAAACCATGTAATGTAATGCTGATGTTATTTACTAACTCCTCCCTCTCAACTATTTTTATTTATTTATTTATTTGTCAAGCATATATAAAATAACAGATAAAAGTGTAAACATGATTTGAATACTTGAGAAGGATACAAGTAAAAAGGAACATTAGGACAGGGACGGTAGGCACAATGGTGCACTTATGCACATCCCTTACAGACCTCTTAAGAATGGGGTGAGGTCAACAGTACACAGTCTAAGGTTAAAGTTTTGGGGGTTGCGGGAAGAAACCACAGAGTCAGGTAGTTCATTCCAGGCATTGATGACTCTGTTGCTGAAGTCGTATTTTCTGCAATTGAGTTTGGAGCGGTTTACCTTAAGTTTGTATCTATTGTTTGCTCGTATATTGTTGTGGTTGAATCTGAAGTAGTCATTGACAGGTAGGACATTGTGGCAGATAATTTTATGTACTATGTTTAGGTCAGACCGAAGGCGGTGTAGTTTTAAATTGTCTAAGCCCAAAATTTCAAGTCCGGTCACATAAGATATCCTATTGCGGGTTGAGAATGGAGGACTCTTCTCGTGAAATATCTCTGGACTCTCTCAATTGTATTAGTGTCCGATATGCAGTGCAGGTTCCAGACAGATGAGCTGTATTTGAGAATTGGTCTAGCAAATGTTTTGTATGCTCTAGTTAGTAGAACAATATTACCAGAGAAGAAGCTATGTAAGATTAGGTTAACAACTCTTAATGCCTTTTTGGCAATGTTGTTACAGTGGGCTCTGTCACTTAGATCTTTAGAAATGAGTACTCCAAGGTCCTTGACAGAGTGAGGATCGTCTTCAAGATCATGTCCATCTAACTTGTATTTTATGTTCTGATTTTGTTTTTGCCAACAGAGCATTTGTTGGTTGAGATTTGAAGTTGCCATTTGTTTGACCAATCTGACATATAGTCAAGGTCTTTTTGAAGGGTAGTAGCATTGTCGGTAGTGTTAAATAGTTTTACATCATCAGCGAAGAGAACTCAGTTGCTTTTAATATGATCACAAAGGTCATTTATGTAAAGTATAAAGAGTGTTGGATTTAAAATGCTGCCTTGGGGAACACCGCTGTTAACAGGTACAGGATTTGATAGAGCACTTCCTATTTTGACCACTTGTTGCCTGTTTGACATGAAGGCAGCTATCCATTTATGTAGGAGTCCAGAAATGCCATAAGATTTTAGTTTTTGAAGTAGTTTGTCGTGTACCACTGAATCAAAGGCTTTACAGAAGTCTATGTAAATTGCGTCTATTGCAACTAGTTGGGAAGGCTGGCCCTGAAAGATATTCCTTTAGGATCAGGGTCTTGGCATAGAAAAGGTCTTCCCACCATCACTTTTTGGTCTGAAGCAGGGGTATCCAACCTTGGCAACTTTAAGACTTGTGGACTTTATCTCCCAGAAGGCCCCAGCCACAAGTCCACAAGTCTTAAAATTGCCAAAATTGGACACCCCTGCTTTAGACTGGAAAGTGATGGTGGGAGAACATTTTCTATGTCAGGATCCTGATCCTGATGGAATATCTTTTAGGATGACATTGCTGGCTGGGGAATTCTGGGAGTTGAAGTCCACAAGTATTAAAGTTGCCAAGGTTGGACACTCCTGGTCTGAAGAATGCTGACATGAACCAAAGAAACACGAATGGAGAGAACACAAATGGTCTTACCTGACCCTTAACTGTACATAACAATCTTTTCCAATGTACTACAGAATTGGGTATGCACATTTGTACACCAGGTTGGAATTCTTCTCACTGAACAATGAGGATCGGATTACAGTCAATCAGGCTCACATTAGAAAGTTAAAAATATACCTCCTTTTGCTGCCTGGATGCCTAGTTATGATAGCAACCCCTACTCCCTCCTCCTTCATGACAAAGAGAACCTTTCTTCCCTGCAACAAACCCATTTCTCAGGAGCTGTCAATCAGCAACTTCAAGCTATAGGTTAGCCTGATCGCTTTTTTGCCTCTTATCTTTTTTTTTTTTTTAAAAAAATTCAGTTTAATTCCATTTATTACCATCATTACTAGATTTGCTGCTAATTATATTAAATATTTTCATCCTCTCTAGCTTTTTTTGTTACTATGGTAACTGTGAATGGTCACTAAACAAGATGATTATTAAATGAGGATGACCTGTACCTCCTTTGAGAACTTGATATCTGGGTCAATAAATGTTTGCTCCTGACGTTTCAAGGGAATTGTCAGTTGCCACAACATATTCTCATAAAGATATGTAGTGGCTCAGTGGCTGAGCTTGTCGATTGAAAGGTCGGCAGATCAGTGGTTCGAATCCCTAGTGCTGTGTAACGGGGTGAGCTCCCATTACTTGTCCCAGCTTCTGCCAACCTAGCAGTTCAAATGAAGCGGGATTTACTAATCCCAATCAATACCTGTAAATAAGTCAGGAGACAAGACCACGGAGATCCAGAGAAAACAGGTTTATTGAGTATTGCTAGCAATAGGCTCAGTGCAGTCACCTGCCAAGGACTGAGCCCCGAACTACGCCCTAAGGCAGATTTTATAGGTTATGAGATTTGACAGTGACATAGCATATTCAGTTCCGCTTATGGATAATACATTGTGCATACAGATAGATAATTCTAAGGGAGAATCACTGGAAAAGTACAAAAGCAGAAGTTCATAGTTTTGTGATACATATTCCATATATGGGTATATCTTACATCTTACCCAATATATTCCAGTAAGTTCTATAGGGCATACAACTTGGTACATCTTGTGGTTATAACGGTTACAACAGAAGGCTACAAATGTCAAGTTCCCTTTTAGGCGTACAGATGTAGGAGAAAGGGCCTTATGATTATATCTTTTATATAAGAGTGCAATAAACAGTGTAAATGAGGTTATATACCATTTGGTTGAGGGGGCTCTCCTTCATTCCCCCCTGTTGAGACTTAGCCAAGTAATGCAATTACTGCGAAGTTTCACATATGGGGTTATCTTCCTCCATATCTATAAGTTTCTGATATTCCCACCAGGCCATAGCTTGGGCGGTAGCTTTCTTCTCAACCAATAAAGACAGAGTGCTGGTGATTGTGCGAATAAAGATAGGGAGAATGCAAGGCAAAATAACACATCCAGCTGCAATGAGGCCAATGAGAGCAACGATAGCCTGCAAACCAGGCAATTTAGGAAACCACCCTGAGAAGGCATCTGCCAGGTTGAGGCCTCTCCATGTCTGAACAGGGACATGTGCGATTTTGACCATTTTATCAGTGATTTCCTTAATAACATGGCCACTATCATCGATCTCAATGCAGCAGTTAGTGAGATTGAACTTGCCACACACACCTCCCTCTTTAGCTAACAAATAATCTAAAGCAAGGCGATTCTTTGCTAACAAATAATCTAAAGCAAGGCGATTCTTCCAAGCTCCTCTTCCCCCCTGTTCCCAGCAGAACGCAATAGAGATAAAGAGCGTTAATGACAATACCAACAAACAAAAGAACAACAACCACCCAAATGGAAGACATACCGCCAAGCGGTCTCACGCATACGCCAAGCAGCATCCATCAGGGTTATGAAGAGGGGACGTTCCTTCCAGAGTGCAGGGTGTAACGAACACATACCAAATTGCTTTGAACCCTTATCAACAGCAGGCTCATCCATATCCACTGAGATCCAAACCTTCCAACCATGTTCAGTCCACTTCCACATTCTATAGGCAAACTTATCTGCTGTCTGTTCTCTTAGTTTAGCTCTTTCGGCATCCAGCAGTGCAGCTTGTATGGTGGGGCTAAGCTTGAGAGTATAATAGGAGGGTTTATCTAGACAACTTACAAGGTAACGAGATAATACTTCTTCTATGATTACTACATCACACGCGGTAACACAATGTATACAAAGAACACAGTCAATACAATGTGCACAGCAGCAGCATCCACACCTACATGAGCAAAACCAACACATTAGTAGAAGAAGATAAATACTCAAAGCAAAGAAAAGAGGCCTTCTTCATCCAATCTTCCCCCGTGCGTAGAAAGTCAGCTTCCGGTGTGACTTAGCAAGGGTTCCAACTTCGGCTCCCATTCGTAGAGGGACAGCTTCCGGAGTGTCACCAGAAGGGGTAGCCTGAGGTGAGGACCGCCCTCGACGAAAGGTAAGACGCAAAGGCTGCGCTGGATGGGGTTTCACTAGCCAGGTGGATGGCGCGGCAACCTTGACTCGTGACCAATGGATTCAAGGCTTAATTTCAGCAACTTTAATAGCAAGCGGAGAAGTCATAAGTACAGAGAAAGGACCCCTCCATTGAGGACATAATGGTTCCCGTTTCCATTCCTTAACCCACACCTCCTGACCCGGTGAGATGTTATGGGTGGGGGTTACTACCAGGTGCGGACGGGAGGATAAGACATAATCCTGCAACTTATGGACCATTTGATTAAGCGATTGGAGCTGTCTAAGCTTGATAGCGTCCCCCACCTGGGCCACGGAAGACACAGGGGGTCGAACTAAGTTGGGGATTCTCCCATAAAGTAATTCAAAAGGGGAAACAAGCAAATCTTTGCGAGGAGTACAACGCACAGCAAACAGAGCCATAGGCAGGGCATCTGGCCACTTTAGGTGCGTTTCCTGACAAATTTTTGCCAGTTTATCCTTGATGGACCTATTAACCCTTTCCACAAAAGAACCGCTGCTAGCATGAAAAGCACAATGAAGGCGCCAGTGGATGCCCAGCATAGTAGAAATTTTTTTTTTTATTGAAAAAGTTTTCAAATACAAGTTTTTCCCCCTTTTTCCCCCCCCTTCCCTAACCCACCCTTTCCACCCAACCCCCCCTGTGACTTCTTCACAACAATAGGCTATTTCATAACTAGTTACATACATAATATCTTCCCTTTCCCTTAATCCCTTCTCGGAATACTGACCCTTAACTTGTTAATCTTATAACTCCCATTTTTACGGTAATCTACCCTTTTTCTCCTCCCCTAAACTTATTGAGTATTATTACAAATTAACCTTTAATCTTTTATATATATTAATATAACATTTTAAATCGGCCTTCTCCCTGCAACCAAATTTATTCAATTCTGTCCACTTCCTCCACTCCTCTAAATATATGACTTGAAATCAGACAATACAATTCTAAATATAATCCACTACCCACTTTACTAAAATATACACATATCTATATATGCATCCCATTTTATAACAATCAGTAAACTAACCTATTTCAACCCTTCAATTCCTACAAAATCATGCAGTACAATTCTAAATATAATCAACTGCCCACATTACTAAGATATACACATATCTATATATGCATTTCATTATGTAAAAAGAGAAAAGACAATAACTTTAAGTTTATGATCCATATAATATCTTCTTTGATGTCTTTCCACTAGATTGTTAAATCCATCACCCATAATAGGGTAAAATAACATACTGGTGCAACAGTTTGTTCAAAATCTTCAGTCATCTTCTGCCCCCATCAGTAGTAGATATCCTCACACCTGTATAAAAGTAAAAACAACCACCCGAGTGACATTATAATTATGAATATATCCGTATGGTTATAGTTGTGGTATTCATCAGGATTGTTAATTCCCATCATCCTACTGAGTAACATCCAGATCTTCTGCATGCCCCGGCAAAACTCTCCTGCCTTATAACTCAAAGTAGTTATAATATATTTCCAAGAGAAAAAAAAGGTAAATAAGAAAAAATTAGATGATTCAAATCCAACAAAGTGAGGCTCTTTCCACATCCCAAAATCATGGCCTTGCAGAGATCTGCCACAATCCTCAGGATAGTATCAGACAATTGTTCGCCGCCACTATCTTTTCTAATATTCATTCATTTTTTAAAGCGCCTGGCTTCACTGTTGCTTAGTTTAGAAATTGCTGTTTCTATAAGATCTGTTTCTTTTCTTTTTCTTTTTCGGGTTGAATTTCCATCCTCTTTTCTTGCCTACCAATTGTATATCTGCTGGTTGATTTTCATTCTGCTTTGTGGATTGTTCTTGTTGGGTTAATTTTATCATCTCATCTTTCTTCTCCGTCACTTGTATATCAACTGATTGATTTGCGCACTTGTCTGTGACTTGATGATTCATCACCTTGGGTTCGGATGACACTGCTCTCTTATTTATAAACAGTCCAGCTGGGGTCTCCAAGGAGTCCAAAGACAATTTATCCATCACAGCCTCTGTAATTTGATGTTTTCCTTTTATTTCCAACTCCTTTTGCTTATCCTGTATTATGCCTAAAGGTGTTAAATTCATTTTTAGAATTTTTTGATAAAAATCTTCCGCTTTTTCAACAGTGTGCAATTGATATCTAACGCCTTGATATCTCAATATTAAACCAACTGGGATGTCCCACCTGAATAGGATATTTCTTTTTTTTAATTCAGTCACTAAAAAGCCAAATTTCTTCCTCTCCATTAACATCTTGGGCGGGAGCTCCTTGAAAATCCAAATCTTTCTTCCATGAAATTGCAAATTGGAATTAAAAGAGTTCTGCACAATATTATTCCTAATTTCTTTATCTGTAAAATAGATCACCACATCTCTAGGCAATTGCCTTTGCTTTGCCCACCAGGAGTTTATTCTATAAGTTCTATCAATCCTGCAATACACTTCATCAGGTTGAACCTTTAAGATCCCAGCCAGAATTTCAGAAGATACTTTCCTTAAATCATCTCTATTATTTTCCTGCAGACCTCTCAGTCTAATTGCATATTCTGTAAAATTATATTGAGTCATTAAAACTTCTCTTTCAATCCTCTGTTGTACGTTTTCCTCATTACCAATCTTTTGGTCAGTCTCCATTTTAGATTTGTCTTCCAAGCTATTATCCTGAATGTTTATCAAATCCTTTTTAATTTTTTGAGTCATGTCATCCAAATTCTCCTCGATTTCCTTCATTTTAGTCTCTAATAATTCAGTCTTTGCCTCCACCCGAATCAGAAAGCCTGATAAACCATTAGCAGCTTTTGAAATCTTTTTATTCAAGAAATCAGACTTTGATTTCACCAATTCACCAATTTCTTTAATTTCCTGCTTAAATTTTTCAAGTTGCTGATTCACAATCTCATCCCTTCTTACAATCTCTTCAAGAATAAATTCTAATATATTAAAATCGGGTTTCTGACGCTGGAGAGTTGAAATTTGTTGGCGCAATTTCTTAAGGGGGGAAATTCCCCCCCCTGTTTGTCCAGCTGTGTAAGTCCTGATGCCATTTCCCACACAGACAAGATTTAGCAAAAATGAGAGAAGAGATAGAAAACAAAAAGACTTTCCCTCATTAAAAAAAACTTCTGAGCAGCACAGGAGCGAGGTTTTCTCTAGAAATGTAGCCAGTGATATTTATTCCGCTACATTGTAATAATGAGAAACGGAAGGACTTTCCCTTTTAGCCCTTCTCCAGCCACAGCAGACGCCATTTTAGAAGGCTCTTTTTCCCTCTTTTCCTCTGCTCTTTTCTTTTAAATAGTTTTTAAAAGGGTGAGATACTTGCGGTTCAGTATTAAGGGTCCAGTTCTTCATTTCTTTAATTATTCTTTTAGATTCACAGGCTTGCTCTTGACACCTGGCTCTGCATAGGCAGAGGTCTCCCAAAGCCCGGAGCAGCGGCAGGGGATATGGGGCTTCTCATCCGCTCCGTCCCAAAAGTTAAAAAAAAAACTTTTGGGACTCTGCGGAGAGTTCTACCCACCCCTGCCGGCTCTATCTCCGTTTCCTCTTGGAAACGGAGTTTTTTCGAGCTGCCATCCGCTGTAACGGCGGCTCTATACAGGCAGAGGGAGCTGACGATCCCAGAGGAACGTCTGGCGGCGGCCAGCAGCAAACCGGAAGCCTGAGTCCATAGTAGAAATTTTTTGTGTAGCCTTATGAATAAACTGTGGGCCATTATCGGACGAGATTCTAGAGGGTAGGCCATAACGAGGAATGATTAGCTGCAAGAGGGCCTTAGTGACCTCAGAGGCCCTCTTGGCGCGAGTGGGAATGCATTCTGGCCAACCCGAGTAAGTACAGATAATGACAAGCAGAGCAGAGTATGAACCAGAGCGGGGCATATCGGTGAAATCAATCATAAGTGAGTCAAAAGGAAAATCTCCTCTAGGCTGGTGCCCCTGCGGAGGCTGGGGTCCAGTCCTAGGGTTGTTGGCTGCACAAGTGTGGCACCTGGAGCAGACGTTGGCAGCAATGCTGTGGACCTTGTTGATATACAGTTCACGTAGCAAAGCATGTGCCAAAGCAGTCTTGCCCAGGTGCAATGGCTTGCGGACTTGAGTGACCACATCCCAAGCCAGGTGGCCCGGGAGGAAAACCCAAGAATCAGGTAGGACCCACCAGCCCCCCTGTAGGGAAGCGTCAAGTTCGTGGGCTTGGGCAATTTCCAGTGCGCTGTAGTGTGGCTGAATGGTGTCGGGGGGGGTCCCATAAGGTGAGACAGTGGGCCCGCAGTTTGAAAGGTTTGAAAGCAGCAAGGCGGGCCTCCTGGTCATCCCTAAGCTTACCCCATTGTGTGTCTGACGGTGTTTTCTGATGCCCTTTACAGTGCATAACGGCCACCTTGTGAGGGGCCCAGACACTGTCCAACAGATGGAGGATCTGGGGACCATACTTGATGTCCTTTCCCCCAGCTGTAATAAGTCCTCTCTCTTTATACAACGCCCCATGTACTTGGACAGTCAAAAAAAGCATACTTCGAATCGGTGTAAATGTTAACCTTCAGATTCTTAGAAAGTTCAAGGGCCCTAGTCAAAGCATTTAGTTCCACCAACTGTGCACTAGTCCCAGGAGGGAGGGGCTCGGCTTCCCAGACATCTGTCAAATTGACGACAGCATATCCAGCCTTGCGAACTCCATCCTGGAGAAAACTAATGCCATCAGTGAAAAGTGTGTGATCAGGATGAGGAAGTGGGACATCTGACATATCAGGGCGGCTAGCATATGTTTCCTCAATAGTTTGAATGCAATCATGGGTGGTGTCAAGATCGGGCTCAGGGAGGAGAGTTGCAGGATTCAAGGAAGTGGATTGCTTTAAAACAATCATGGGGTTGTGGGTTATTAAGCCTTGGTATTTAAGCATTCGGGGATTGGTTAACCACAAATGGCCTTTTGTTTCCAAGACAGCCTTCAGGGCATGAGGGGTTTGAATTTCAAGTTCTTGTCCAAAGGTTAGTTTGCTAGCTTCCTGAGTAAGAAGAGCAGTGCCAGCAACAGCCTTCAGACAAGCAGGCCAACCCCTTGCAACAGGGTCCAACTGCTTGGAAAGATAGGCCACAGGGCGATGCCAGGTGCCCAACCTTTGGGTTAGAACCCCAACAGCAACATTCTGTTTAGTATCAACAAATAACTGAAAAGGTTTGTCCAAGTCCGGCAAACCTAAACTAGGGGCCTGCATCAGAGCATGTTTTAAACTGGAGAAACTTTTCTGTTCCTCTTTTTGCCAGAGGAGCGGCTCACGGTCACTGCCTCTGGTTGCCTCATATAGGGGTTTTGCAAGGAGGCTAAAGTTGGGAATCCAAATACGGCAAAACCCAGCAGCCCCCAGAAGCCCCCGGAGATCCTTCTTGGTCCGAGGGGTGGGGAGGCGGCAGATGGCTTCTCTTCTTTCATGACCCAAGGTGCGTTTCCCAGGCTCAATATCATAGCCTAAGTATTCTGAACCGGGCGGAAGCGGCCATCCCCCTTTGGAATATGCAAAATAGGGGTGTTCCAGGCCGATTCAGTAGGGACCAGAATGTCATGTGCCAGATAGAGATCAATGACTTCCTGAATAGCTTGCATGATGTGCCTAGGGTAGGCCCGCTGACGAAGGCGAACCGGAGTTTTGGCAGGGAGCTCCTCGACAATGATGGGTGCCTGATGGCTAGCAAAACCGGGGGGGGGGGGGTTGTCCTCTGCCCTGGGGATGTTCTGTCTAGCTCTTTCTAGCTTGGATCTCCCAGCCGACGCTGGCCTATTTTTAAAGATCCAAACTCTTCTCTATCTATTTTAGATCTCCCAGCAGGCGCTGGCCTATTTTTAAAGATCCAAAATGTATAGAGACTTTTGTTCACCACAAATCGATGGGTTATTGTTTTACCCCCCGTGTGACAAATTAGGGGATTGAGGAAAGGGCGTTGAATTGGTTGGCCTGTGGCCCCCTGGACCGTGATGGTATGCGGGGAGGGCTTAGCCAAGGATTTGGTTATGACGGATCGGGTGGCCCCTATGTCAACTAGGAAGGAAATAGGTTTGCCTCCAACAGTTAATCTGACCATAGGTTCTGGGAGGCGGGCTGAACCCGGTCTGTTTCACTCCCATTCCTTGACTTCGGCCAGACCAATGAGGGGGGTGTTAAACGTCCCACGTCCCCTCCCTCAAAAGGGTCTGCCTCGTCCACCTCGGTCTGCTCTGGCAAAGCCTCCCTGGTTCCCTTCATTGACACGTGCCATTTCCCTGTCGGGGCATTCTCCCTTCCAGTGGCCAGTCCTTTTACATATGGCACACCGGTTCCGCCCCAGGGGTCCCCCTGACCCCTGGCCCCTTGATCCTCTGTCCATCCATGGCCCACCCCGGGCCGCAGGCCTGCCCATCAGGGCAGCGGCGAGCAGTTCTGCTTTCGTAGGCATTTTCTGCTCTTGTTTCCTTTCCTCAATCTTATCTCTGTTAGCAAAAAAAACTTCCTTGCAACCTCCATCAGCTCACTCATTGATCTCCCAAGAGCTCCCCCCAACTTCTGTAATTTTCGCCGTATGTCAGGGGCCGATCGAGAAATGAAGGCCATTGCCAACATGCGAGCATTTTCAGGTTGTGTGGGGTCAATGGGAGTGTACATGTGGTAAGCATCTAACAGCCGGGCATAGAAGGCTTCTGGGGCTTCATCGGCACCTTGGATCACCAAAGAAGGCTTTGACATGTTGGTGGTGGGTTTCCCCGCCGCCTGGATTGCCTGTACAACAAGGCGCTGGCAATCTTGGAGGGACCTGAGGTCCCCTATCTTATAGGGGTCCCATCTTGGATCTTCGGAGGGGAAATTCCTAGCCACCCAGCGATCAAAAGTCATATCCTGGGCTGGCATAGTTCCCTTTAAAATTTTTTTTAAGAGCTGCATTCTGAATCTTTTCCCTCTCCTCTGGATTAAAGATGGTACCCATCAATTGTCGTAGATCCCGCCAAGTAGGATTATGGGTATCTACAATAGTTTTGATCAAATCCGTGACCTCTGATGGTTTGTCACTAAACGGACCATAATGCATCTTTAAAATGTTTTAACACACATGCCAAGGGGGTGAGTGGCGTACTTCCTCCTCCACCCATCTTCCACCCAGGGCACCAGACGAGACAAGTAGGAAAAGGGATTTGGGAAGAAGGTAAGGGGTCCTTTCTTCCCAGAGAAACACCAAGGGGTCTCAATCACTCTTCCCCGGCTGCCAGCCCCGGACACTCGACGGTCACTGGACAGAACCGCGGGGAACACTCACACCTCTCACACAAGACAGACTTCCCCCCACTCCTACCTGTCCCACAGGCGAGGGGTTATTTCAGGGGTTCCTCTGACCCCACCTTTAACCTTTAGGGAAGGGTGATCAGGACTTCCCCCCACTCCTACCTGTTCCACAGGCGAGTGGTTACTTACCTGTCCTACAGGCTTCTTTTCTTCTACCTGTCCTACAGGCTTCTTTTCTTCTACCTGTCCTACAGGCTTCTTTTCTTCTACCTGTCCTACAGGCTTCTTTTCTTTTCCCCCTCCAGCTGGATTGAAGTGAACCTGGTCTCTTGGTCTCTCTCTCAAGTGGTTCTTGGAGGCGTCAACCGATGCTGCGAAGGGGCCGGCTCCACAGGGAAGTCCCTCGGACTAAAGGATGTCCGATGGCGCCTGGGATAATTCCCCGAGTCTCCGAGACCCTCCCACAGCGTGGTGACGGTCCAGAGGAATTTAAAATTCCGTTGTCCTCCTGCCTGGCTCGCCAGAAATGAAGCGGGATTTACTAATCCCAATCAATACCTGTAAATAAGTCAGGAGACAAGACCACGGAGATCCAGAGAAAACAGGTTTATTGAGTATTGCTAGCAATAGGCTCAGTGCAGTCACCTGCCAAGGACTGAGCCCCGAACTACGCCCTAAGGCAGATTTTATAGGTTATGAGATTTGACAGTGACATAGCATATTCAGTTCCGCTTATGGATAATACATTGTGCATACAGATAGATAATTCTAAGGGAGAATCACTGGAAAAGTACAAAAGCAGAAGTTCATAGTTTTGTGATACATATTCCATATATGGGTATATCTTACATCTTACCCAATATATTCCAGTAAGTTCTATAGGGCATACAACTTGGTACATCTTGTGGTTATAACGGTTACAACAGAAGGCTACAAATGTCAAGTTCCCTTTTAGGCGTACAGATGTAGGAGAAAGGGCCTTATGATTATATCTTTTATATAAGAGTGCAATAAACAGTGTAAATGAGGTTATATACCATTTGGTTGAGGGGGCTCTCCTTCACAAAAGCACATAAAAAATGCAAGTAGAAAAATGGGGACCACCTTTGGTGGGAAGGGAACAGCGTTCCGTGCGCCTTTGGCATTTAGTCATGCCAGCCACATGACCACGAAGACGTCTTCAGACAGCCCTGGCTCTTCGGCTTTGAAATGGAGATGAGTACCGCCACCTAGAGTCAGGAACGACTAGCACATATGTGCAAGGGGAACCTTTATCTTTATTCTCATATATATAAAACCTCAAAATATGGATTAGAAAATACCAAAATATTCAGATTGTTGCTGAAATGGATAAATTATTTGATTAGAGAAAAGACATTATCTACATTTATTGCTGATTGGAAGCTTCTTAGGGGCTTTATCATGTATAAGGAAAATGAAAAAAAAAACCTGTGAAATAATTTTGATGATTAGACAGGATAGAAAAAACCGAGGTTAACATGATGTAACTTAGGAGACAGAGGTCAAAATATATTTGATTTATAATGCTGTGAAAATTATCAGAAGCCACTTTTCTTATGGACTCTATTTCTTTGCTTACTGTCTATTAGTTTGTGTTAGCTTTTACTTTTTTGTTTAAAAGTTTTAATAAAAACTATATTTTTTTAAAAAAAAGAAAACATCAAAATGATATTGTGTCAATGTGAGATTGGCAAAGTATGCCACATATTTAAAACTTAGATGAATTGATAAGTAAAAGTAAGCAACAAATTTTGTTGTATACAATGTACAATGACAATAAAGGCTATTATTATTATTATTATTATTATTATTATTATTATTATTATTATTATTAAAAATAAATGACACTACCATCTTGATTTCAATTAATTAATTAGAGCCTTGGTAGTACAGTGGCCTAAGGCACCCTGTTATTAAGCTGGTTATTAAGACCAGCTGCCTGCAATTACTGCAGGTTCGAATCTTGCCAAGGCTCAAGGTTGACTCAGCCTTCCATCCTTTCTAAGGTAGGTGAAATGAGGACCCAGTTTGTGGGGGCAATAAGCTGACTTTGTATAAAATATACAAAAGGATGAAGGCTATTGCTGAGCACATTGTAAGCCGCCCTGAGTCTCCGGAGAAGGGCGGCATATAAATCAAATAAAAAAAAAAAAAAGGAAGTTTTAGAACTTCTTAAAGAACTACTTCTTAGATGTTTATTTCACTTAAGTACCAAGATGCTGAATAACCTTGTTGATGGTCTGACCAAATTCCTATCTTTGAAAAACTCTAGACAATGAGTGAAATACTAGGTGATTGGAGAAGAGCAAATATCCTTATTTGCAAAAAGTGGAAAAGGAAGGCCCAAAAATGTCAGTTAAGTGCTGTATTGAATAGAAATCCGCACAATTGACCAAAACCACTTCTTATTACATTAGTCTTGCTATTTTACTGAGTAAATACTTAATAGATAGTGGGAGTCATGTGGACATAATGTAACTTGACTTGAGTACAGTGTTTGACAAAACACTTCTCCTTTATAAGATTGATATATGTCTATTACAGCTAGCTTGAAAACAGTGTCAAAGATGTTCATCAATAATTCCTCATCAAATCAGACAAAACTATCATTGTCACAGGGGTTGGTTCTGGGCCTAATACACATCAATATTTTCTTTAAAGTTTTGGATGAGAAGATAAAAGGACAGAGAACTTCTAATACTTTCATTCTTCTAATACTAGAAGTTGAAACAAGATTAAGTTAAATAAAGCCAGTTATTTTCATCACCATTCTCTCGAATGAAAAAATAAAATGACATTTAATAAAGACAAATGTAAAATTCTTCACATGAACAAGAAAAGAAATTGGATGGGGGATACTGGGACTGGTAACAATATGTGTGAAAATGATTTGTAATTGATCACAAGCTACAAATGAGTCAACCGTATGCTCAGTTCTGGCACCATAATAAAAATTCAGAGTAAGCAGGACAAGTGTAGAAAATGAGGATGCTCACAGGACTGGAAATGAGTAGTCTTGAGAAAATATTTAGCCTTCAGGAAAGTATGGAGTATGATAGCATTTCATAAATATTTGAACAGGTATCACAACAAAGAAGATCTGGCCTACAAAATACAAAACCTTGAAAATTATCTTACTTTACAGGAAAGCAGAATCTGCAATGCTAGGAAAAACACATTAACAATAAGGGCTGCTTATTAGTGTAATCAACTATATGGAGAAGCCGTGTGCTTCTATTCATTGGATGTGTTCAAACAAAGCTGGACAATAATTTAAACACAATGACACAATGAATAATGACTAAAGCTGGAATGCCAATCAATGAAGACTTCATGGTCTACATCAGTAGTGATGTTGTCATCTTTCTGTCATGGTTTCCACCACGTTAACCTCTCTATTCTCATTAGAGATTTATCATGTATATAAGATTTTTTTTTCCTTTCAGAAGTCCAACTCTTTGGGCACCACTTTCTGGAACAGATTCAGGCTGTTCCTTTTTTTACCTTTATTATTCATATGAAGAAAAGTTTGTTCCAGATATTTTCTCATCCTGTTTCAAGTCTATTATTAGCTTGTTTATTCATGTTTCCATGAATAATTCTTACAGGGATTTAGTCATAATTAGACATTTTGTCATATTAGCAGAAGCAGAACAATAATCTTCTTTCTGGACCCTTCTCCCTCTGAAAATCTCTGTTGGGTGGACGGAATCCACATTGTCTTCTCTTCAATGACCCCGAATCACTCTGGAACTGTATCTTTTCAGCATCTCAAGAAGGCCTAGCTTCAATTTTACTTGCTAGCCATTTTCCTTTTTCTTCAATTCCAAGACCACTACAGTGTTAAATAACAACAACAAATTTGTATGTGCAGTAGACCAAGAATTCTTATGTACTTTCACAACAGCCAGTAGTTGAATAGAAGGAACTTGGAATTGAGGTTGAGGTGGGGCAGGGGTGAAATTTACTTACCTTCCCTACTTTTTTGCAAGTGTGCACGCGTTGTGCACACGCTCGCCCACACCATCATCTGCACAAGCGCAGAGGTTTAAAATGTCACAAGAAAGCAACATCATGATGTCCATGCGGGTGGGCGGCGCCTCCCACAGCCGCCGCTACCGGTTCACCCGAGCTGGATAGAACTGGCTGGATTTCATCCCTGAGGTGGACAGGAAACACATGAGCTGGATCCATAAATATTTACAGACCCCTCGCATACTGGACATAAATTGTTTCAACTCCTACCCTCAAAATGATGCTATAGAGCACTGGACACCAGAACAACTAGACACAAAAACACCATCACTCTGCTAAACAAATTACTCCCTCAGCACTGTCAAATTATTCACTAAGTCTGCATTACTATTACTATTAATCTTCTCATCGTTCCTATCACCCATCTCCTCCCACTTATGACTATATGACTGTAACTTGTTGCTGTATCCTTATAATTTATATTGACTGTTTCCTAATATGATTTGATTGCTTATTTGTACCCTATGACTATCATTAAGTGTTGTACCTTATGATTCTTGATGAATGTATCTTTTCTTTTATGTACACTGAGAGCGTATGCACCAAAGACAAATTCCTTGTGTGTCCAATCACATTTGGCCAATAAAGAATTCTATCTATCTATCTATCTATCTATCTATCTATCTATCTATCTATCCATCCACCCACCTCTCTCTCTCTCTCTCTCTCCCTCTCTCTCTCTCTCTCTCTCTCTGTATCTATCTATCAATCTATCATGAGCTGTTCAGCAGAGTCAGGAGAATAGAATGTCTTCTCCATAATAATAATAATAATAAGAAGAAGAAGAATAGCAAAGAATTGTATGAATATTTTACTGCGATTTCAAATAAAGGCACTGAAAATAATAGTTTATGAGAAAGGACATGGTCCAGATATTACCTACTGGTTACTGTAAGATGACCCAAGTTTTCTCTGCATCTCTTCGAAATACACTGCTAAGAAAAAAGACAAGTAGAAAGCAATTTCATTATCATTATCTCTTCTTTGTTTCCACCCATCTTCTCTTCCATAGAAAAGGTCATTGGTAACATGCTCAAAGACTGCAAAGACTTATAGGAGAGTTTAGTTTTTCTGGGAAGTTGGATCCTTCCAACTTCCTACCATCCTTTGGGAGTATAATGTTTTTGACTCATTTGTTTATTGGAGATTTGTGTGGAGAACACATCATGTTTTAGGTCATATTTATGTAGAAATATTGACAATTCAAACATTCATAAATTTTTAAGCACCACTGTTTACTACTAGTATGAATATTGATTTGAATTAAAAGTCTGATGAATTCAAATTTTTCTTTTGTTTTGTGAACAAGTTTCTAAAATATGGTGCTAGGTGATAACAAGTGCTAAGAATACCTTGGTTAGGGTAAGATTCAGCCACATATAATTGACGATGCTGATTTAGGGTAGTCCTAGGCATAGGTATCCATCCCTAATCATAATGATGTCTCAAAGATTAAATACACATTGTGATGTCACAATGCAACTTCTCCCTTCTACTTCCACGGTGACATCACACACAAGTATGTATCAATGAGCTTGCATAATGTCACAAGCATGGGTGCTAATCAGCAGGTTCTGACAGGCTCTGGAGAACCAGTAGTGGAAATTTTGAGTAGTTTGGAGAACCGGCAAATACCACCTCTGGCTGGCCCCAGAGTGGGGAAGGAATGGGGATTTTGCAGTATCCTTCCCCTGGACTGGGGAGGGAATGGAGATTTTACAGTATCCTTTCCCTGCCATGCCCACCAAGCCACACCATGCCCACCAAGCCACACCTCGCCCACCAAGGCACGCCCACAGAACTGGTAGTAAAAAAAAATTGAGGCGTGGCCAATGTTGCAGTGGCAAGTCGGGTTCTTTAAGATCTCTTGAGGACCTGTCGATATCTCTGCAGTCCGAGGGTCCAAAGTGACCTAAGTCATCCTGAAGGGATGATAAACAAGGGGAGCATGGACTGGTCAGCATAGGGGGATCGCAAACTCCCTGGCTGAACCAGAAGACGCTCCTCCTCCTCCACTGGACTGCTGAGAAAGCGGCCTTAGAAGTCGCTAGGAAGCTGTAGTGGCAGTAATGAAAGAAGATGACAGGAAAGCAACGTGAGACATCAAGGTGAGAGAGACTCTGATTTTTACAAAAGACTTTTCCCTTTGAATCCAACTAACATTTAATAAGAATAGATGGACTGAGAGTGAGGAGTGAGAGAGGGTGTGTATCCGCTTTCACATCCGGGAATCTGGCTGCGGAGAAGAGACAAAAGCCTCTTGTTTTTTTCTTTTTTATATTTTTCTTTGTGGTTGAGAAAAGAAAAGTAATTTCTTAAAAATAAGACATTGGGACTAAATGAATTAATGATTGAATCCCATTTCTATTAAAATGCTGGAATGATGATAACTGAGAAAACGAAACTTTGAAGATTGTTTTCTTTAAAAAAAACTATTGTGTTCTTAAAAGATAAAACAAAACTGAAGATTGCTTTAAAAAGTTTGCTGTGTTCCTGAAAGCTAGTCTGCAGTGCCATCTAGTGGCAGAAGGGAAAAGATTTTGACTTGGAAGAAACACTGACTATAGTTGACCTTGACATTTTGGTAGACTGATAAAGAAAACAGATGTATAAGAGAGAAGACTGGATTTTGAACTTTCCTTTTGGCTTTTAATCTTTTATTATTATTATTCACTGACTGATGATTGCTTTGAAGTTCCATGTTTTGATTTTTGCTGGTGGATGAAAGATACTCTATTTTGTGTTTTGTGTCTTTTATTTTTATTTATTTTTAGGGTCCTTTTTTTAAAAAAACTAGATTGACAAGAAATTGGATTAAGATTGGAAGAGTCAGAAGAAAATTTTTCCTTTTTGGTTGTTTGGATTTGTATTTTTATCTTTTACTTTTGGCAGTTGTATTTTCTCTCTCTTTTTTCTCTCTCTCTCTCTCTGTTGGAATATTTGGGAATTTGATTTTTGAGGGAGGTGGTTGATTGGAATTTTTGTTTTTTAATTTTTGTATCTTATCTTTCATTTTCATTTTTATTATTATTATTATTTTCACCTAATCCAACCATTGGGGGGGGGATTAGGCACTTGGATTATAAATATTAAGAAATTTATATCACACCCACACCCAACAGCAAGTCCCTCATCAACAGAAACACAGAAAACTTCGGAGATGATGGAATTAAGAAATTTTATACAATCACTTCATGATAACTTAAAACAGGAAATAAAAGAAATGAAAGCCATGATTGGGAAAAATGAAGAGAGAATCCAGAAAGTAGAAGAAAAAGTGGAAATGACAGAAAAGAAAGTTGAGAAATTAGAAGAAAAATTGGCACCAACTGAAAAGTCAATTATCCTGTTGGAAATGGAACGTTCTGAGTTTTACTTAAGATTCCAAAATATATAGGAAGAAAAAGGAGAAAAATTACCTGAGGTGATTGCTGAGATACTATCAGAAATTTTGGAACAATCCAAGGAAAAGATGTTAAACGAGATTGATGAAGCCTTTAGAGTATACACAAGATATGCAATGAGAAACAAACTACCAAGAGAAGTACATGTAAGATTTACGAAGAAGGCAGTGAAAACAGAGATATTACAAGCAGCAAGAAATACAGCAGCAAAACACAAAGATAAAGAAATTGAGGTATTAAGACAAATACCTAGAAGAGTTAGAGAAGAGAATATCAGTTTCTAACGAAGTTTCTAATATTCAAAGGAGTGAATTTTAGATGGTTAATACCGGAAGGAATTTTGGTGACATGGCAAGAACAAAGACATAGATTTGACTCCATTGAAAAAGCAAAACTATTTTATCAACAATTTTGTGGATCACTAGAAGAAGACTTGGGAGCAATAGGAGAGACAAAGCAAAAAGAGAAAGAGAAAGATGAAAAAGTAGAGGAAGGAAGAGCCCTAAAAGAAGGAGCGCAATCTAAAGATCCAATGGAACAAAGAGAGACAAGGGCGATGAAATCAAAATCTAATAACAAGTAAAACATGGAAGAAGAAATTAAAGCAATATCTTTAACTGTAAACGAGCAGAGGTGGCGCTGTGGTTAGAGTGCAGTACTGCAGCTACTTCAGCTGACTGCTAGTTCAGCAGATCAGCAGATCAAATCTCACCGGCTCAAGGTTGACTCAGCCTTCCATCCTTCCGAGGTGGGTAAAATGAGGACCCAGATTGTTGGGGGCAATATGCTATTTAGTATACTGTCTTTGGTGTAAGCCGCCCAGAGTCCTCAGACAGTGGGCGGCATAGAAATATGAATAATAATAATAATAATAATAATAGGATTGAATGTGGCGATAAAAAGAAACAGAACTTTATCTAAATTAAATAGCTTGAAGATGGACATTATATGCCTACAAGAAGTACATATTAGAAAACAACATTTAAAATTATTACAATATCCAAAGTTAGGAGTTCTATTTACATCATTGATACAACAAAGCAAAAGAGAATTGGTGCTGTATATTAAAGAAAAATTAGAACCTAAATTACTTTTTGAGGATGAAGAAGGCAGGATTTTGATGGTGGAAATAAACAAATACTTTTGATAACAATATATGCACCAAATGAAAAACAAGAAGAATTTTATCGGAGACTACACAGAAAAATTTTAGAATTGGATTATGAATATGTATGTATAATGGATGAGTTTAATGCTGTAACAAATGTGGATCTGGACTATAAAACAATGAAGACAAATAAAAAATCCAGAAGAATATTGTTGAAATCTTTTTTTACAATGATAGAAGAGTTGAGTATTCAGGATATTTGGAGAACCGGTAGTAAAAAAAAATTGAATTCCACCACTGGTCACAAGGTATCTTTTGTCACATGCCTCCCCTAGCTGCCTGTGGCTCTGTAAAAAGTGTTCTTCTCATTTATAGCCAGGCAAGGATCAGAAGCAAGCCAATGCATGGTTTCTGGCTGTGAGTTGGAGGAATTGAACAAAATAGTGGTTTTCTGGGGTGGTGTTTGCATGCTTCTGCCTTTGCATAATCTTTGTGTGAGCCCCAAGGGAGCAACAACATCAATCAAGGACCATCAGACCTGGGCTAAAAATATCAGGATGAATATTAGAATGCAGCATTTAGGATGGTCTGGGGTTTTTCTAGCTCAGAACTGATAGTCTTAGTTAAATACAGTTTCTGTGTGATAGGCTTCACGGAGTCTAAAAGCAGACTGTTCTTCTTCAGCAATTGTTCTTTTGATAGCGGAAAGGGGGACGAATGGACGCATAAATCATCCTTCCTCAATTTAACACACTTTGGGCAGCTGGGAGTTTGGGGAGTTGCAGTACCAATGCATTTGGAGAACATCGGAATAACAGAATCAGAAGGGGCCAGTCCCCTACACAAGTAGGAGACCACATACCAATGATGGCTAACCTTTTCCGGACTGAGTGTCCAAAGCGCATGCCCGAACCCCAAAAATGCAATGCGCGTGGGGGGCCACGCATGCACCCCACCCTCATGCATGTGCGCACAGGCCCCCCATGCATGCACACACACACACACCCGCACATGCGTGGCAGAGATCCGAAGACCAGCTGGCTGGTGGGAGAGGTGCGTGCATGCTCCTTAGCATGTTAACCAAGGCCAGCTTTAGGCTAAATCAAATAGACACTGATCTGGAGCACCAAAAGTTAGGGGGTGCCAATATTGCCCCTCCTTCCAAATTATTGTAACAAATGCAAATCTTCACATCACCAGGAGGTAGCACCATCAGTCAATATGGCTAGGTCTGTCATATGCCCTTGAGCTGACACCAATGTCATCTTCCATCTGTTTCTTTGAATGCACATGAATATCTAGGACAATCGCCTTTTGATTGCAAATGGCCAAGTACTAATGGCAACAACATTCAGTAATTTTGGTATATGGCTAATAATATCTACTGATATGGTAGTTGTAGGATAGCTCACCTGACATTAGGCAGAAGAATGATTGCGAACAGCCTTTTCTAATACCTGATAGATGGGAAGGGGAGATGAAATGGACTGAAGTCCTAACCAGGAACATTTGCACTGCTACATTAATATGTCAGATGCAGCTTTTAAGCCAGATTACTGGATGCACAACAGAGATAGAAAGATTCAGTAGTACCACTATGGAGGAATGGTTGGTGGAGTTGACAGATTTTGCTGAAATGGATAAATTGATTTCTTTGGTTAGAGAAAAGACATTATTTATTGGTGACTGCAAGCCTCTTATGGACTTTTGACATAAAAATATTTTAAAAAATGAAATTATAACATGGTTTTGATGATTAGGCAGGATAAGTTATAGAAAGAAGAGCAATATGACATAACTTTATGGGGGGGGGTCAATCAGGGATGAAATCCAGCAGGTTCTGACAGGTTCTGGAGAACTGGTAGTGGAAATTTTGAGCAGTTCAGAGAACCGGCAAATACCACCTTTGGCTGGCCCCAGAGTGGGGTGGGAATGGTGATTTTGCAATATTCTGTGGAATAAGACGGGGCTCCTCTTGCCATCTTACCTGATTTCCAGCTCTGTCTCCTTAAACCTAACCAGAGGAAAGTTTCAGGGTGAGCTTATTTTCAGGGGGAGTTTATTTTAGCGCATGAGCTCAAAAGCCCGATTGGGCTTATTATCAGGGGATGTCTTATTTTAGGGGAAACAGGATAGATAGATAGATAGATAGATAGATAGATAGATAGATAGATGTGGATGGATACATACATACATACATACATATAAATGAGAGAGAGAGAGAGAGAAATAGAGAGAGAGAGAAATATAAAGATAGAGATATAGACAGACAGACAGATGTCCCTTTTTGAGTAAAGCAAATAAATACATAAATAAATACATAAATACATAAATAAATAAATAGTATAACTGCTCTGATGATCTTTCAACCAATTGCAGCCAACATCTAAACTAAGCCTTCTCTAAAAGTTTTTCACCACTCAAGACAATAGAAATCCTTTGATGTAGAATCTGTGATTAAACTTCTATTCCAGCAATTTAAACCCTTGTGTGCTAATGCACTGTATGGTGTCGTGCACTTCATTTGTTTTACTGCTGTCTGACACAGAAAACATATTCTGGGGCAGGGACTGGGTTCCTGTAGGGCTTCCCCAAGCACCCAGACTAAATGCCAATGCAAAGCTTTTCTGTCCTTGGGAGATTTCCTTTCTGGAAATACCATAAATGTACATTAGAGGGCATCAAACACCTGCCTGTGAAAACTTGGTCTGCTCAGTAACTTTACAGTGCAGAAAAGTGTCACTTTAAAAAGTATTTCCCTCTTTAACCAGCAATAAGGGAAAGAGCAAAGACGCATTCATAGCTTTGAAGTCGGACACGATTTTTGGCTGGGGTTACAAAATTAAAATATGGCAGACTAGCCTTAAATTGCGCTTAATACATCCATGTCATTTTCTTGGTAACAATTTAGAAGTTGTCTGGTAGTCAAGAAGTCTTCATAGATATTATGAGATATAAATGCAGTACAGACAGTCCTCAACTTACAATGGTTCATTTAGTGACCTACAATGGCACTAAAAAAAGTGATTTATGACCGTTTTTCACACAACCACTGCAGCATCCCCCTGGTCATGTAAACAAGATTTGGGCATTTGGCAACTGATTTATATTTATGACGGTTGTACTGTCCCGGGGTCATGTGACTATCTTCTGCACCCTTCAAGCAAGCAAAGTCAATGGGTTTCACTTAACAACCGTGTTACTAACTTAACAACTGCAGTGATTCACTTAACAACTGTGACAACAAAAGTCATAAAATGGGGCCAAATTCACTTAACAAATGTCTCGCTTAGCCACAGAAATTTTGGGCGTCGTTGTGGTCACAAGTTAAGGATCTCCTGTATGCTATTATTTGCTGATCCTTGTCAAAAACTATTTATTTCAAATGTCAGCAAATTAATATATATTGGAGCAAAATTTACCAAAAAAAGCTTTGTTTTTCCTCTATCACTTTTTTTTTAAGTGCCTCTTTTAAACTGAATTGTGCTATGACACTGATGCCTGAATTTTATTTCTACGGAATATTCTGCTCCATTTGAGGACAGCAGGCAGATAGCTTGGTACATGCGTAATATTTTCCTAACCATCCTACCCTCTTCTTGTATCTCTCATCTGGGACAATGTTCTACTTTGCTTAATATAGAATAACAGAGTTGGAAGGGACCTTGGAGGTCTACTAGTCCAACCCCGCTTAGGCAGGAAACCCTATACCACCTCAGACAGATGGTTATCCAACATCTTCTTAAAAACTCCCAGTGTTGGAGCATTCACAACTTCTGGAGGCAGGTTGTTCCACTGATTAATTGTTCTAACTGTCAGGAAATTTCTCCTTAGTTCTAAGTTGCTTCTCTCCTTGATTAGTTTCCACCCATTGCTTCTTGTTCTACCCTCAGGTGCTTTGGAGAATAGCTTGACTCCCTCTTCTTTGTGGCAGCCCCTGAGATATTGGAACACTGCTATCATATCTCCCCTCATCCTTCTTTTCATTAATGACAGGGGTTACCTTGCCCTTGAATGTTAAATAATAATTTTAAAAATCCTAAAACAGTCTGGTTTCTCTGTTTGAAGTTGACAGGAAAGATCACAACAAGGTTACACAATAGACTAGAGGAACCATGTGTCACCAATCTTCATTTGTTAAAAACAAAAGTCGTACAAATTGGGTCATATGATATCATTCAGATGAGCCAGTCAACTCTGGAGAACTTTGAGCATAGCAAGTGACAGTACTCTGTCACTCTTGGCAAGCTTAAATCATTCCAGGCAGATGTTTTTTCCCCCTTCTACATTTTTTTTGTTGAGACGCTGTAATAGAAAAAAGTCTACATTGAACAATGATAACACAATGAAAAAAACAAACAAAATATATTATAGTGATTAAATGAATTAAACATAACAAAAAGAAAAAAAAATCCCCAAATCCGTGTGATAAGTAAAAATGAATATATGCCTATGGATTAATTTAATTATTAAGTATTAATTTTATCATTACCATATATGTGCCATCATCTCATTTCAGAGCACCAATATCTACGGTAACAAATCCATACCATAGATCCATTTTTTAAATTCAGGATAATTAGGTAAGATTTTTTTTTTTGTTGTATCCAAGTTTGTTAAAACTAAAACTCTTCATAAAATGACAAAAATCTATATTTTAGGACTATAATTCACACATCAGAGTGAGATCGCTTCATATAATATTTCTTCCCAAAATGACACATTATTTTGAAATTAGAAGAAAAAACATAATAGGACAGTACCAAATCACATAAATTCTTACATCACCACAGTAAAAAGCCCATCACTTTTTACAGTACACATTATTTGAGGAATGTAATAGACCCAGAAAAATATTTTCTAATGAATTAATTTCATGTTACCATTGATTTCCCAAAATTGGATATTCTAAATCTTACTTTCACTGATCAAATATAAAGGAAAGTCTTAAAAACTTAAAATTCACTTTTCAAATACTGTATTTTATAAAGCTGACTTATTGGTTTCTCTTCAAACATTTCTTAAAGAAGCTAGAATTGCAAGTACCTCAGAGGTTGCTAAACCACACAGGCCTTACTTTTTAGTCAATACATGTTTCAGTTGTACACATTGTCAAGCGTATGTAGAAGACAATTGAACTCAAAAGACTCTCAAAATCTTGAAAACGATCATTAAAATCAACTAATTTTAGCTCTTAAACCCTTGTAGAATCCAATAAAACATCTTTCTCTCTATTTTCATATTTGAATTACCCCACAATGTTGGGAAAACAGGCAAATATTTGGCTGGTCCTTGCATTTATGCTAAATATAATAAATAAATAAGTCTACATCCTCTGACTTTCAGTTGGACTCCTTTAACTTCTTCTCACCAACAGTTCTCCAAAAGTCTACCTTTCCCTCTAGTTTTACTGAGATAGAAGGGTTTTTTTTTCAGCCTCAGTTTTCATTCTTAAATTTTCACAACCAAAATGCTTCCTGCTTTTCCAGAGCTATGATTGCCAAGACTTTAATCTCAGTAAGTTTGTTCAGAGTCTTCCAGGGACTCTCTGCAGGATTTTCTGCACGTGCCTGGTGATCCATCTTCAGCTCTTGGTTTTAGTAGCAGATTGAGTATATATCCCCATCAGTTCTCACTTAAGGGCCGTAAAAATTCACAGTCATCTTTTGATAGCTATGATTGCAAAGACTTTTCAAGAAGTCTTTAAAGCACAAATATGAAACATCTGTACAGGACAGGGAGTAGTCTCTCAAAGTAAGCATTGCAAAACAGATTAAGGAAGACAGTTTGGGGAGGGGGGATCCAGATAACCTAAGGATCTGTCAACTTCTTCCCAAAGGAATTGGTATGATGAAGAGTAATCATCACCACTTTCAGAGAATAGCAATCCTGTGCCATATAGGTCCATCTTCTTTCTGACAACAGAGAAACAATGGCATCATTCTTACAATGGAAATAGGAATACACCTAGGACAGCAACTGATATACTACCAAAGAAAAAAGATTTACTCAGCTAGTGGCAACATCTACTGACCTTATTTAAAAGTGAAATAGAGCTGGGACTGGTTTGCATTGGGATGGAGGAAAGTAAAAGAATTCCAGATCTGTAGGTAAGTTTTGCAAATGTGATTCCTTACATGGGTTTCCTTCATAGGATCTAAGCAAGGGAAGATACACTGGGAATAGTGATAGAAGAAATGGGCCTTTTTAAATTTGTCTCCTTCTTCTCTCCTTTAGGAGTAGTATGTAGATTTCTCTTCCAAAATGATAGGAACCAAACTTAGATGAGAATGCTTGTTGTATGCTTTTATATTCTTAATTTCATCCTCTCCCAGTTAATCCAACATTCCATGTGTAAACTGGCATCAAAGATATAAAAGTACAATATTTAAAAAGCAGATTCTAGGAAGGTCACCTTAATATTCATTGTACCGTAAGACCTTGGGTGCAACCCAGCTTTGCTGTAAGCTGTTGATTTTGGTGGGAAACACCAAAACTTAAGTTGGATTCTCTTAATGAAATCCACAGGATTTAACACAATACAACTATATTATTTTAAAACTGTTGGAAGAATCACTCAGTACCAAGATAAAGCTTTTTACCCCACTGTAAGCTGCCCAGAGTCATTGTAATGTAATAAATAAAACAAAACAGCACAGAGTAACTTGGTCAATACCAGAATTACAAAACGGTGGTTCTGTTTGGTTTTACAGGGACTTCATTCTTGCAAGCTGGAAAAAAAACGTTCCTAAAAAGTGCCACTATGTGGCAGCCTCTCCCTGGCTGAAAAAATAGTAGCATCAATCAGATGGCCAGTGTGTCAAATCAAAGTGCAAGAAAATACTGTAATGAGCTTTTCATTCCCTATCTTTCCAACTCTCTAACTTGAACATTGGCCTTAACTATCATAAAGTGTGACTATTTCAAGGTAAGTAATACCCTGTTTCCCCCAAAATAAGACATCCCCTGATAATAAGCCCAATCGGGCTTTTGAGCGCATGGCAATAAGGCCAAGCGCTTATTTCAGGGTTAAAAAAACTATAAGACAGGGTCTTATTTTCAGGGAGACAAGGTAGTGGGATCGAGAGCTGGGATCTAGGCTGATTTAATCAGCACAGGCATTGGTGGGAGGGATGAGGGAATGAGATGCCCAAAAGAAAATAAGAACATTTTAGTGGGGTGAGCTTTCTTCTTATGTTAAACCCCTTTCACTGCATTCACTCACAATGATAAAGTGTTACTGGAGAACGCAAACATTGCCTCTCCTTCCAGTGATAGTAGGAGGACAATAATGGAGAACGAGCAACCTGTTTATTGTCACTCTCCTCATCTGGCATTCCTCATCATCATCTTGCTGGCTTCATTTAGGAATTCAATCTCTGTCCAAGAATGCAGGATGTTAAGTACCAGTCTCCTCTCCCTGCAAAACGGCGAAACTTTTTGGGTGGAGGAAGGCAGGGAAAACTCCATCTGAGAATAATGAATGTAGATGAAGCACCAGTTAGAGGCAGTGACACGGTTCCTCCCTCAAGGGGACTGCTCCCTTCTGGCCTTGTCAGAAGCAAAAACCAAACTGGCGACAACATTTCCGTGCTTTGGGATTCTGGAAGGCACCAGGCAGCTGGTCCTGACAGCTAGGCCCATGACCCGGCTGGTCTCAGAGACATCAAGACAGCGCTACAACCTCAGTCCCTCCATGTGTGCCAGGGAGTTGTGATTTATGCCCACCTAATTATGTCCAGGCAATGGCTGAGGTAACACTGCTGCTGTGGCAACAACCTGACCTTCACTCCCACCCAGAGAGACTCTTGGGAGTGAGAAAACAGTCTTTTTGGCTTGATGGGGGTCTGAAATATCATTACATTCCGCCTGTCCTTCAAGAGAGCTAAGAACAAGATGCTTGTATTTTTCAAGGTTGGGAGGAGACATCCTCCCTACCAATGCCTCTTCTCTAAATCTTGTATGTGTCCCCAGTTTCATAAATGGAATCCAAGCTGGAAGTCATGGAGAAGAGACAAGCTCAATTTGTTGGATTTAATGATGGCCAAATCACATTTCGGAAGATGTGTTCCTTCCTGTGTAACAGAATCACAATGTCCAACAGCCCCTAGTCAAGGATGATTGATGTTTGGAAATATAGATCAGCTGCTTCAAGTTCCCCATCCCTAAGAAACAGGAAACATTGTTGTAAAGTATTGCTTGCCTTCTCCACAAAGCCCCACTAAACGTGGACTTGGGTAGATGCTTATAAATGTTGTGAAAAAGAAGATCAAACTACCTTTCTCTTCTATAATGCTAACACTTAAAAGTCCTCCGGTAAATGGCTGGTTCAGAACAATAATTGCATTAAGTCACACTTTCAATGGTTATCTTTTCTGAATTAGCAACCCCTACTTCAATATGAAAATCTATAGGAGAATTTGTATGCTGTCTTTCAGAGCTGCTTAAGGACGACGTATGCAGAGATTAGGGTGTATAAGAGCAAGAGAGATGCCCAGTTTCATCAATCCATCCATTTCATTCCATTTGTCTCCCATTATACTTCAATCAGGATTCCTGGTGGTGTGAGCATAATAATTAAACAGCCATGGAACTACAGAAACAGCCCCCATGTAAATTAAGGAAAAGTCATAACTAATCTAACTAATGGGACATATCCCACTTTCTTTAGTCACTATCAATCAACGCACAACAGTCTTAATCCATATGCTAATGTTCTGCTTGCCATGCAGAAGGCCTCAGGTTTAATTTTTGGCATCTCCTGTGATATGGATCAGCAGGCAGAAATGCTAAAGAGATTAGAGGCAGCTGCCCTCAGTTCAAGTAGGTTACATTGAGCTAGATGGACAAAGCGGGATCGAGTAGCCATCTTTTATCAATTAGCAGAAATCTGTCTATGCGCTGCCCCATAATTGTCTTATCTTTTCCAACCAGGATGTATTTTCACCACCAACAAGGAATCCATGAGAAAGAGATGCATCTGATGTGGGGATGTTTTGAAGCTAGAAGGAAATTCATATTTTGCAAGCCTCCCATTGAATATTAAAGCATGCTGGTATAAGGTTGAAGATTTAAAAACAAATGTGAATACCGTAAATAATTTCAGGGGATTTCGATATTCATAATGTTGAAGTCCACACTTCCACAAATGCACATACATTGGAAGAGGTCCAGTGTGTTTGACTTGAGAATAACATTCAGTCCTAAATTCAGGTTGGTTTATATTATTTTTGAATAATGTAACACAAATGCAATGGAAGAATGTTTGTTTAGCTCCAGGTCTTTCAAACCGCTCACAATTTACAACCATATTCTGCCTGCGTCATAAACATATTATTACATGTGTTTATCTGGCCTTTTAGACAACTTTCACAATCTGTGACCATTTGCTAGGCTAACTGTAGCTGATGGGAGCTGGAATCCAACATTGGAGCCCAGCAATATTCACTGGCTATTCTACCAGACCTCCAAGAGGTTTGTGTGTTCCCAACAAAGAGCTGCAATTCCAACCACCACCCATGTGAAATGGGCTAGCCTTCCTGCCTATATGACTTTCATATCTTGCAAAAATTACAGAGCTGAAGAAGCTTCTTGGATGAGAAGCAAAAACATCTTCAAAAACAAAACCAGAAAGTCCAGTTGCCTCTTGAAAAAGCACCTTTGGGACAACCATGACCTGGATGATTGAGAATCTCCATAGACGTTTGCAAAAATTACATGCAGCTAGTCCTGCCTTAGGCACAAGGCCAACTGGATGATCTTGGACCATGTCCTCTCTCTCCACCCCCAGGAAGCAGGCAAGGGCAAACCACTTCTCAATAACCTAGCCAAGAAAACTGCAGGGACTGATTCAGGCAGTCACCTGGAGTCCATATTGATGGGAAGGTAAAAAAAATCAAACCATCTATCTAATACAAATCTCCTGCCTGAGTAGGGGGTTGGACTAGATGATCTCCAAGGTCCCTTCCAACTCTGTTACTGTTATAAGATATGTGATGGATTTCATAGATGATGATGATGATGACAACTACGATGGAAGGAGACCAGGAATCATATTTCAAAGGTAGGAAAGTTGATGATAGGCAATATTCTATTCAATCAGTCTTTCATCATTTGTAATCCCTATGCCCATGATGGCCAACCTATGGCACGCATGCCAAAGGTGGCACGCAGAGCCCTCTCTGTTGGCATGCGCGCTGTTGCCCAAGGTCAGATCTCCGTGGCGTTTCTTTCGTGAGTTTCTGTTTCCCTGCAAACGCCGAAACAGAAGGTCACGAAAGAAAAAGATCTTACCTACTGCTGCACTGCCAGTGTTGGGATGCCCCGCCTCCTGCCGGCCAGCTGGTCTTTGGGTCTTTGCTCCACATATGCACATGCCTGCATGCATGTGTATATCTTCGCATGTCTGCACATGTGCACATCTGCGCATGTCCATGCATACACATGTCCACATGTGCGCATGTCTACACATGCATGTGTCTGTGCGTGCATGTGTACACGCCTTTCAGTTTGGGCATGCGTGCATGCACAGTTTGGGTGCTAAGTGTCTAAAAAGTTCGCCATCACTGCCCTATACCGTATGTATACGGTTTTATTCTTAAAAGATATTTAAGGAAAATAAAAACTAATACAAAGCAAGAGAAAGTAAAGAGAAATTAAAGAGAAAGGTAAAAGTGCAAGAAAGAAAAGAAAGAAAAGTAGAAGAAAGAAAAGAAAGATAAAAGATACAATGAAGTAGCTTCCAATCTTTACAGCAGTTATAAGTACAATTATAAATTTGCCTCTTCTTCTATGGTTACGACATAACTGTTCTTTCTATCACCAATTCTGTCTAATCATCAGATCCATAAGTCATACCTCTCGGAAAGCTTCTTAATATACAAAGGCATTATTTACGTTTAAACTACATCAAATATGATTAGAGCCTGCAGGCTGAGCAAGGGGTTTCTGCTGTATTCCAGCACCCATTGCAGATGGGAAAATCCCAGCTAAAAACTATGCTCAGCGCAACTTGTGTTGCTGCTCCGCCTTGGGCGGCCATTAGGTGTCGCCCTTTCCCTGCTAGGCTCAGCCCAGGTGGCAGAGAGCGGCACCCATTCCCCATGCCAGGCAGACCGCGGTGCCCATTATTTATATCTTTAATGGCTGCCGTGCCATCTGCTTGGCTCACATTAGCAATGCATGGGAAGGACATATTTCACCGGCAACATTGGAATGATTGCGCTGAGTGCCTCGCAAGCTATGAATCTGCAGATGCGCTGCTCTCCATCATGGCAAGCTGGGAGCAAATGACACTGTCCACTGTCCTCCCCCACCAGTGCCCAGAACCCCCTCACACACACCCCATCTGTAGGGGGGACTCACTGATGCTGCAGGATTCCTACCCCAAGGAAGAAGTGAAGGTAGCCAAACAGCATCCTAACTATGTCTGAAGTTGGGCTTGTTGTAAAATCTCAGTATGGACAAGGATTTATATCTAGGGACAGACAAAATGATTGACTGCATATAGATTAATATGTATGTATTGAGGGCTCAGGTTAAGACCTCTTCAGGTGCTGATCATTCAACTCCATCTAAATGAGATTTGATATCTGAGAAGATCAGCAGGTTTACATGGGATGGCTGGGTATTGTCTGTACAGGTAGCCCTTGACTTACGACCACAACCGAGCACAAAATTTCTGCTGCTGAGTGAGACATTTGTTAAGTGACATTTACGATCTTGAATTGTTAAGCCAATCGCTGCAATTGTTAAATTAGTTACACGATTGTTACACAATTGTTAAGTGAATCTGGCTTCCCCACTGACTTTGCTTATCAGGAAGTTGCAAAAGGGGATCACTGAAACCATCGTAAAGATGAGTCACTTGCCAGGCATCTGAATTTTGATCACGTGACCATGGAGATGCTGCAACCATCGTGAATGTGAAAAACTGTCGTAAGTTATTTTTTTTCAGTGCCGCTGTAACTTTGAACGGTCACTAAATGAACTGTTGTAAGCCGAGGACTACCTGTATGCATATGGGGGTAGTATCAATTGTCATATTCAGAGTTTGCTCTTGGGCATTAATTTGCCCCCAGATGCTCTGTTGGTAACCTTGTTCTTGTACTTGACTTTTACATAAAAATAAATAAACAGGAAGTGACGGGTGTTTGTAGGGAGGGGTCATAAAAGTCATCATAGTAGCCAAAACATGTGATGGAAGGCCTGTCCTTTTGCAATCACATGCAATCATGTGGTTGAAGCTGCCATCTTGACTTTTTTGCCGTCCTACAGTTCCTTGTGACTGGCAGGCTGTGAAGCAAGACCCCAGCTTCTGGCACCATATTTCCTTACAGCAATGCATTGGGACCTCAAAGTCCTACAGGGATAATTCAGGGCATCACGAGGGATTGGTCTGCTTCTAAGTAAATGAGTATTATGTAACTAGTTTCATGAACAAACAAGGAAGCCACTTTGTGAATACACCCCTGCCTTTCAAATTTTTCTCTGGGCTTCACTCCAAAAGGTTACCTATCCTACATTCAGTGAAAACATGGCTTCATTGATTTTGGCTTAATGTCTTGTGTGAATGTAGCCTATTGTAGTTTGTAAACCTTGATGTAATTGTGCAAATATCATCAATTCTATCTTATTCTTCAAGCTATGGCCAACAAACCATAGTAAATACCAGTAGTCAACTAGGATTAAGACTGCGGGCTAGGGACTGGGGGTGAACCTTTACCACAAAGTAAAAGTAAAAAACCTCCCACCGGCCAACATGCTCCCACAGAGAGGGTCTCCTCAGGGTGCCGTCTGTCAGGCAATGTCGGCTGGCGACCCCCCGGGGGAGAGCCTTCTCTGTGGGGGCACCCGCCCTCTGGAATGAGCTACCCCCAGGGATACGACTAATCCCGGACCTCCGGACCTTCCGCCGGGCCCTGAAGACTTTTTTATTTCAGCAAGCCGGGCTGGGTTAAAAATTTTTAATTGGGTGAATTTTATGGGTAACGGGGTTTTAAATTGGAGAAGCCTAGGATAATTTAATTTTGTTTTAATGTATTTTAATATTTGTATTGTGTGTTTTTAATTCTGGCTGTTCACCACCCCGAGTCCTTCGGGAGAGGGGGCGGTATAAAAATTTAATAAATAATAATAATAATAATAATAATAATAATAATAATAATAATAATAAAAGCTAGATATGTGGATAGAAGGAAGGAAATGCAGAATGCAGTTGCTATTTATCATATATAATATTTATTTGTCATGTATATTCAGTATATTCATCCAGTACATATATTGCCTGTAAGATGGTGAATTGCATTCTTGCTCCTTCTCCCTATTTTACACAAAATAACATTGTGAGCAGTGGTGGGTTGCCCCCAGTTCGGACCGGTTCTATAGAATTGGTAGTAAAACCGGCAGGAGGCTCCACCCACCGACCCCCACGTCATCAGGAAACCTCTGCGCAAAAGCCCGTGCATGCGCATGAGCAAAGCGTGTGCGCACGGCCCCGTTGCAAACCGGTAGTAAAGGTAAGTAGAACCCACCCACCCCTGTCTGTGAGGTAGTTTAAGCCAATCCAAGCCCTCCAATGAGATTTTTGTCTCAGTGAAGAATTTAAAGAGGGGCTTCCCCAGGTTTAGTCTATGATTCTATCACAATCAGCTTTCAGATGATTTCTTCTCTGGTGACTTTGACTTCCAGTTTAAGTAAGAATGATGAATTTAAAGCATAATAAATAAATAAAATTATTATTATTATATATATATAATTATATAATTATACATATATACATATACATTATATATATATATATATGTATGTATGTATGTATGTATGTATGTATATATGTATGTATGTATATGTATGTATGTATGTAAGTTTTCATGTGTATATATGTGTGTACAGTTAATATCTCGGGTTTCTTCCCGTGTAATTGTAAACATCCTTAAAAGGGTAGTAGTGATGTTTCGACGAAATCGCATTCGTCATCTTCTGGCTGAAGTTCTCGGTTTGGTGCTTATGGACAGTTTGCCCATAAGCACCAAACCGAGAACTTCAGCCAGAAGATGACGAATGCGATTTCATCGAAACATCACTACTACCCTTTTAAGGATGTTTACAATTACACGGGAAGAAACCCGAGATATTAACTGTACACACACACACACACACATATTCTTACTTTTCGTAGGTTTTATGTGTGTTTTTCTTTTAGCCAGGTTTTTCCTATGTAGCCAAGTTTTTTCTACAGCCCTAGCTCAGTGGAGTCACATCCACTCGATTCTGGACATTTTTTCTTCTGGCAGCCAGCAGGCCCTATGCTGCCCTAGTCTCAAGCAGTTGCATTCACAACAAACCATTTTATACCAAATGGTACCAATTTCTTTATCATGAAATATCAATTATGTGTGTGTGTGATATATATATGAAGCCACTGGGGAAAGTTCTCTGAAAATTTTTTGTTGATCTCCTACGTCTTAGCTTAAACAAAGCAATGCCTGCAAAAGAACCAGTTTTCCTCTTGTCTCAGTAGTTTTCTTACTGCCACCCAATTAGCCCAGTAAGAAGCAGTTATATCTCGCCACACACACCCGACTGGAGGTGGGTGTACATCAATAAACAATTGTAGTGAGGAAAAAGAATGATTCATAGATGCTCCTGAGAGGGTTACAGACATGTAATAGAGATGAATATGAGCATGTCATTTCAAAACTTTCCAGATGGCTGTAAACCAGAATTATAAACAAACTCTCTGACAATAGGTTGATTGCTTATCGCTTACCCGTGGTCTACTGGTTTATTGGCAACGTATGTGAGCTGTTGCTTCCAGACCTGCCCCTGATACATTGCTTCAAATCAACAATGGCTCTGCAAAAGCCCGCTTACATGATTGCAGCTGGGAGAATTCCTTGCTGGGGATTTTCTCTCAATAGATTCCTGTTGCTTTTGTTCCGGAATATGGCAAACGCTGTTGGGGCAAAGAGGAAAGGCAATCAAAAGGTAAACTGAGATTAAGCTTTGGTGAAGAGGAAGTGCAGTATCAGGTTAATTAGATTGCCTTAGCTTCAATCACACCACGGGAAACCATGGGAAAAAAACCAAATTGTACAAGTATTGGAATTTAAGAACTTAGGAAGCTACTTTATACCAGAGCAATCTATTGATTTAACCATGTGTTGCCTAATCTGACAGGGACAAGTTTAGTTTATTTTGGATTTATATACCGCCCTACTCCTGAAGGACTCAGGGCGGTGAATAGCCAAAGATGAAACACATATAATATAATATAAAATTTAAAAAACAATTTAAAACACATTAAATAAATTTGGCCCATAATGATTAAAACACCCCTGTTTTTAAAAACAAATTAAAATTAAACAATTTAAAAGGAGTTAGGCCAGCCCAGCCTGCTGGAATAAAAAGGTTTTGAGGGCACAGCGGAAAGTGTGTAAATCCGGGATCCTCTGTATCTCCGGGGGGAGCTCGTTCCAAATGGCAGGTGCCCCCACAGAGAAGGCTCTCCCCCTGGGGGCCGCCAGTCGACACTGTTTGACCGATGGCACCCTGAGGAGTCCCTCTCTGTGGGAGCGTACTGGCCGGTGAGAGGCTACCGGTGGCAGAAGGCATTCTCGTAGGTAGTCTTTAGATAGATAACTTTTTCAGAACCAGATTCTATTACCCAGGTTCTTTTGTGGCTGAAACTTTTCCTGTTGCCCTGCTAATTTAATCAATCCCCAGCCCTTGCATGCTGGGGGGAAAAAAACTCCCACCTTTCTCTTCTTGAA
The DNA here is from genome assembly GCA_022577455.1 of Arizona elegans. Classification (NCBI taxonomy): domain Eukaryota; kingdom Metazoa; phylum Chordata; class Lepidosauria; order Squamata; family Colubridae; genus Arizona; species Arizona elegans. Next base: position 21,263,220 of record JAKOOJ010000003.1, read on the forward strand.
GAGCATCTCTGCAGCTCATTCTGAGATCCCATATCCATTGTAATCAGCCTAAGGACATACACTTTCATTTTCTACTCTATCAACTTAAAAAAAAAAGTCTCTTAGGAGGAAAAACATGCAGGCCAATTCCCTACTTTTAAAATAAGCTTTTCCAATTTGGCCTTCTGGTTTTTAGAATTACAAACTAGCATGGAGGCTTGGGATGGTTAGGGGAACGAGGACACCAAGTTGAGGAAGGCTAGCACTGATGATGCTTTTCAGAATGTTTTGGGGCCCCACCTGAGGAAAAAAAATCATCGAAGAATGATCAAGAACATCACCAATTCATTAGACAAGATGGCAAGGCCCATACCCATCTCTTATCTTCTTGGAAATGGCTGTATCCCAACCCTGGTTAGCCATTTTGCAAATGAGTGAACTCTTTCTATGGCTCTAATTTATGAGATCGCCTTCAGTATACCCTCAAAACTATTGGCTCAAAAAGGACTAGGTGAGCTTCCTTTTCACCCAACTGTGAATATGATATCTTTAAAAAATCCAGAGTGCAATTCAATGCTTTGTATCATATTTACATTGGACAATGGAAGTTTTGTGTTTCTCCTCAAGACCTCTTCGACTGGCATTCTTTTTGTAACATGCCGTTCCTTTCTCTTCAATGTTGAATTAAAAAACTCAGCCTGCTTCTCAGACATCTTGATGACAGTTTTACTATACAGCATTTCATTCCAGAGTGCTATGGGTCAAACCAGATTCTCATTCTCCTCCCTCCCTCCCTCCCCCCCCACCTTTGTATTCTGCCACCAGGTCTGGCTCTGTCCCAATTCTATAGAAAACAAGGAAATCTGATTTTAGCCAACCAATTTTGTAGGGCCAAGGAGTTGATGTCCTGGTGTGCTGTGGTTCCTTAAAGCGCTCAAACATTCATTTTCTCTTAGCTTGGATATGTTTTGTTTAACACAATCCCAGGCTGAAAAAATAATACCTTCAAAGAGATATATAGGAACAGAAGAAAGGATCCAAAAATGTGGTCTATGTGTTGGAAGTTCCAAAAATTGACCATCCTTGTTCTTCTCAGTCCATATAATTTAAGTATTTAGGGTCTGAAACATGCTGATTACCATGCCTGGTTTGGCTTGCCGAAGAGCAGAAGTAGACTATATAGGAATTCTACACCCATGCAGAGATGCATTGGCTATCTTCTTCAAATCCTTCCCCGCCCATATTAATTTAAGGAAAGAGTCAGTCTGGTGTAGTGGTTAAGGCACCAGGCTAGAATTGTGAATTCTAGTCCCACTTTAGGCACAAAGCCAGCTGAGTGACCTTGGGCCAGTCCCTGTTTCATCCCAAGGAAAGAGATAAAACCAAACCATTTCTGATCACCTTGCCAAGAAAACTGCAAGGACCTGTTCAGACAGTCTCCAGGATCAACATTGACTCAAAAATATCAAAGCAATTAATCTAAGGGTAGACGATGGTGCTTCTGAGGTCAAGAAGCAGCCCAGAGTAAGGCAAAGGGATATTTCTCTAGTTCAGCCTATCCCAACCTGACCCCCTCCAAGGTACTGGGACTGCAACTCTCCAGTTCCCAGCCAGCCCAGGAATCCCTCCAATCTGCCTAGTGAAAACTAGTTGGGAAAAACCAATCAAGCTCCATGTCTCCCTGTGGCCTGGGCAATCTTGGCTTTAAGGAATCTGGGATTTAAAAAACATCTGGAATTCACTAATCCTGCTGTAGTTGTTCTCAGCCTAAATATATGAAGAAGACTCATGGCACTGAAAAGACAAAATGGCTGCTTTCCGCTCCCACACCCCCAAATAAAAGGAGCGCCTGGATGCCCTGCAAGTATCTGGGATTTACTTTAATAACCCTGCCTTCCTTTCCATTCATCTCTCCTCCTCTCCCTGTGCCTAGTTTGGGGTGAGATTAGGCTCATCTTACTTGGCTAGGCCTAAAAATTTCCACACTCTGAATGTTTGGGCCTGAGAAAGACAATTTACAGCAAAAGAAAAACAGACAAGCATAATCAGAGGCTTTGAAAGGGGAGAAATTCCATAATTCCCTTGGCTCCTTGACAGGAAACAAAAGTTTTGTGTCTGACAGCCAAAAGTCTATAAAAACCAGTTTTTTGGGGTCAAGATGTAACCGGATAAAACAGGACAAGATGCTAACTTTTATTGGTGGAATTCCAGGGGTGGTGGTGGAGTGGGGAGTAATGAAAGAGAACTTCAACCCAATTCCAACAGGGGAGTCCTGAATGATCCAAGCAGATATTTCAGTGTCATTCCAATAACCACTTTAAAAAAAAGAAACATCATGTGCTAATGTGCCTTCCATCTCTTCCTTTGGCAATGGCCAGCCTGCCTGCCTTTAACTAAAAAGCCTGAATCCTTGAACGTTTTTACACATATCCTTTTGTTTGTTAGATTTTTTAAAAAAATCCGTCTTTATTACTTTATAATTCAAGGCAGCGAATACACCTAATACCTCTTCCTTCTCTATTTTCCCCACAACAACAACACTGCCAGATGGATTGGGCTGAGAGAGAATGACTGGCCCAAAGTCACCAAGCTGGCTTTCATACCTAAGGTGGAACCAGAACTCACAGTCTCCTGGTTTCCAGGCCAGCACCAGCACCATTACAGTAAACTGGGAGAGAGTTATTTCCTCTGATTAGTCTAGTTTAACACTAGATGATGATGATGATGATGATGATGATGATGATGATGACGACAACAACCTAGGACGCTGGGCAGCAACCTGTACCATTAGCATCAGTCAATGGTATTTGTGATGCATTTTTGAATGTTCAGTTGACTGAGTTTCATGTTTAATGAATGAATAAATGACTAAATAAATAAATGAATGAATGAATAAAAAATAATAATAATTACCAGGAGACGCCAGAGTCAAAGAAAAAGAACTGGAAAAAATCATGAAATATCGCGACCTGGCCATAAAAATACAGGGCAATGGATGAAACATGTCACAGTGATACCCATTGTCATCGGGGCACTTGGTACCATGCAGGGGTGAAATGCTCCCGGTTCGGACAGGATCGCCCGATCCGGTAGCGATGGCGGCGAGTTGTTCGGAGAACTGGTATCATCAGAGGCTGTTTTTTTTACTTTTAAAAGCATTTTTTTACAACCTCTTCAGCCGAAAAAATGCTTTTAAAAGTTAAAAAAAAGCCTCTGATGATCGCGCAGCTCAGCTGGGCATGGGGGGGAAGGGGCGCAGGGATTTTTGCTACCAGTTCTCCGAACCACCCGCCTTCTAAAAGCATTTTTTTCTACCTTTTTTCTTTTTTTCTCTTCGGCCAAAGAGGTTGTAGGAAAAAAAATGCCTTTAAAAGCCTCTGACGATCCCAGCTGAGTTGCCTGATCGTCAGAGGCTTTTAAAAACATTTTTTTTCTGCAACCTCTTCAGCCAAAGAGGTTGTAGAAAAAATGCTTATAAAAGTAAAAAAAAAAAAAAAAAAGTTGGCCACGCCCATCCAGTCACATTAAACCCCCTTCCACCAAGCCATGCCCACATAACCGGTAGTAACAAATTTTAGATTTCACCCCTGAAATCATGTCCCAAGAATTTCACAAAACAGCTTTCTGCAATAACACCAGCGGAACTGCAAAAAACTGCGCTACTTGGAACATCATATATTTTAAGAAGGTACTTGGTTGATACTTAGGACGCTGGCAGCAACCCATATCGACCATTAGCACCAATCAATGGTATTTGTGACACATTTTTAAATGTCCAGTTGATTGAGTTTCATTTTTAATGAATAAAAGAGAATAATAGTAATAATACACCTTCAAAGCCTAGGTATGAGCCACAGGTAACATCCCACTTTTGGTCATGCTGTCTGGGAATTGTGGGAGTTGTAGTTCCACCAGGCCAGCATATGTTTAATTCAGATGTAGGGTTCATCATGTCATGGTGGGTTCCAAGGTTAAATTTCAGTGAGCCTGCAGTCATGGACAACAAGTTTAGCAAGACTCTCTTTTTTTAAAAAAAAATAGCACAATGCAGATACAGTACCAGGCAAGCAAGGGAGATGGACTGATGAATTCATCTGACGCCAGTGAGTTTCAGCTTTAAATGGCAAGTACCTGGAAAGCTGGGTTGTCTAGTCTTGTGCTGTGGGGGGGCAACACAGTGGGGGGTTTACTGATTCCTCCCTTCTCCCTTCTCCCGCTTTGCTTTGGTTGCTCTTTTGGAGGTCTTCCCCTTCTCCCTCTTGCAGTAGCTTTTAACAGAATAACAGAGTTGAAAGGGACCTTGAAGGTCTTCTAGTCCAACCCCCTGCTTAAGCAGGAAACCTTATGACACGTAGCTGTCTAGTCTCTTCTTAAAAGCCTCCAGTGGTAGAACACCCACAATTTCTGAAGGCAAGCCATTCCACTGGTTAATTGTTCTCTGAATTTTCAGGTGACATACTGGGCTGGAGGGAGGACAGTAGTAGGCTGTTGCTGGTTCGGATCAGTTCGGGCGAACCGGTAGCTCTGATGATCAGCTGGCCCAGCCCATCCACCCCCGCCTTATTCTGTTCAGAGGTGGGTTCTACTTGCCTTTACTACCGGTTCACAACGGGATCGTGCATGCACGCTCGCTTCGCTCGTGTGCGCACCTTGCTTCTGCACATGAGCAGATCACTTCTGATGATGTCAGGGTCAGTGGGCGGAGCCTCCCACCAGTTTTACTACCAGTTCTATAGAACCAGTACAAATCGGGGGCAACCCACCACTGATTCTGTCCTATATTTCCTTCTTTCTGGCTCAGCTGATTCGTGCAGCACAGCTGACTTCCGTGCCTCCACTGTTCTACTTACCGGGCCTGCCTTAGAAGGCAAGCAGCTAAGCTTCAAATTGCTGTATTTTGAACGCTGCGCGCAAGCGGGTTAGGTACGCGCGCACACGCTCACCGAACCGGCTGTTAAACCGGTTGCAGCCCACCACTGGAGGAGGAATAATACACCAGAAAAATCACACCCTTGTCCCCTTTCAGGAAACTCCACAAAAAATTAATAGGAATTCAGATTAATAGGAATGCAGATCAGTTTCTTTCTTTTCAACCCATCAGAATGTTGGTGGGAAATTGTGTAAAGGGGCTCTGTTCATCTGTCAGCAAGGTAACACTTAAAACTGAACTGAAAGGGGCCACCCATAAGAGAAGCCAGGAGAAGAAATGAGTGAGTTTCTTTCTTTCTTATTTACTTGGGTTTATACGGTTGCTCTTCTCACCACAGTGACTTTGGGTGACATAAAAACTCAGTGCAAAATAACAATAGATAAATAACATATAGTAGCAAATGTGGGCTGGATTTGGGAAGAGTCGGGGTGGGGTGGGGGAAATAATACCTCTATGGTTGCCTCCGGAGGTGACCTCAGTTCACGATAATGCTGACGATTCTATTCTCCTTTCCAATAGTGGGGTTTAGATCTGAGCTCTTTTCAAGGGATTAGGAAGCTTTGTTCTGCAGATTTCTTCTAGCTTAATAAAATACTAAAATAACAAAAAGGAAGTGCCATTTTTCACCCTTACCTTTGCACACCAAAGCAGGCTACATGGATGGATGAACAGGTTAAGTGGAAAACAAGGCCCAAATCAACCAGTTGAATGACTCACAAACTGCTTCTCTTCTTGAATACTCCTAACAGTGGAGTATTCTGATTATTGTTATTTTTTATTCCACCCTTTTTATATATAACTCAAGATGGCGAACATACCCAATAATGGTTCCAAACTGACTTTTGAAGGAAGAAAATGAATGGATTATTAGAAGATGTCATCCATTAAATTGTTTATTTGGATATTCCAGAATTTCAGTGCCAACCTGTCCAAAAATCTCCAGGAATGAGTCAGGGATCCCTTCTGCTTATCCATAATGCGGTTTATTGGGTTTGAATGTAGCTTTTTTATTTTTATGTATTCATTCATTTTTGTCTCACATTGATTATATTTATAAATAACTCAAGGTAGTGAATATACTTAATACTCCTTCCTCTTATTTTCCCCACACAACAACTCAGCAAGGTGAGTTGGGATGAGACCGTCAGCTCCAAAGTCACGCAACCCGCTGTTATACTAATCCAATTAGTGAAGTGTACAAAGCATTTGATATAATTTTGCATGCTGGTATTATTAAATCTTGTTATATAAACCAAGATTAACCAAACCAGAATTTAGCAGAATGTTGGAAGCATAGATGTGTGGTGTATGAATCCAACCATCCTGAAATCTTGCATAAACATAAATTATGACATTACTGTATGTATGAATCAGGCTACTATAACATATTCAATAAACCACAATTAAAATAATCATGTCATATATAAATCGAACTTAGGTCATAAACTTCGTATTCTATTGCTAAACTGTGGGATTTTTTTTTTCCTGTTCCAGAAACACAAAAGCAGCAAATATAATGCCTTTTTCCCTCTCTTTCTTGTCACTTTAGCTCCATGTCCTGGTATGAACGTTTGCATTGGCCTACAGGGCCTGTGTGTCTTGGATCAGGGCAATGCGATGTTTGCTTCAGTTGGATTATGTTCTGCTGGCAAACCTGTGCAAGCTTTGGAGGACTGCAGAGTTCTTCAAGAGGCTCTTTGGTCCCAGACATCTGGCAAGAAATATGCAGGAAACAGTGGTGGAAAACAATTTCTGACGAAAAACTCACCAGGCGAGCGGGGACGTGGGTGTACGTGTTTGATTGCAATTCAGAAACTTTGTTGACGTCCTAGGAACAGAGGACACAAAACTAAGCAGGTCAGATATTTTGCAAGGTTTAAAAAAAAAAAAAAAGATTCTGTTAACTATTTACTAGAGGGTGCTTTCAGTGCTTTAAGAAATGAGGCCTGTTTTTTTTTTTTAAAAAAAAAAACTCCATTTTACATGTGGCTTAATCTTACCTGTTTCCATTCCATGTTCTCCATCCTTCCATCCTTTACCTTACAATATTTGGACCCCAGGCAGATAAGCAGACATCCAGGCTAAACTCTTGAGCTGTAGCCACTTGCCATTTTTGTGGTATTGTCTAATGGGACAATATCAGGGCCTGGAGGCATTCTTCAAAGTAGAAACGGCTGCTTCACTGTGTAACTTATATAAGAAATACAGGTAGAAAAAGCAGCTGGATCAGGAAGCCTGATAGAACCAAGAGAGGTATGGGGGGGGGGGGGTCCAGCAGTCTCTCTCCTCCCACCCCACCCCCACCGCACTGTCCAAGCCACCTTGTTTAAGGCCTCTCTCCATATTTTATAGCTTTGGAACCAGAAGGAGGGTGCCTCTCTTGTGGAGGTTAGAATCTGCTTGCTGCCGGTGGAGCTATATTAAACTGTTTTTTATCTTCCTAGATTTCCTAAATTGATTTTAACACAGTGTATCTTTATTTATTTATTTATTGCTATTTTATCTTCTTTTTATAGATAGATGCTTTATTCTATTTTAGTAGCATGGTTTTATTATGCTTGCACACCCCCTCAGACACCAATTGAGCATCCCAGAATTGGTGGCACAGAAATTTAAAAAAAAAATATTTAAAAGTTATTAATACCAAGGAGGATAAACTCTCTAAAGCTGGGTTAGAAATCTTGTACTTAAGACTTTGATTGCAGGAATTTAGTTGTTGAAATAAATGGTTGGAAAAACCTTTGCCCATTTAAGATTTGTGTAAATCACTCTTACAGGCATGTTAAGTGCAGGCTTTACAGAAATGGATACCAGCACAAGAAGGTTCGTTTGATCAACTGTGTTGGCTTCTTCCAGCTGTGTATTTCTCTTTATTTTATGCCCTTCTGACACTATAGCAAAAGAAGTTCTCAGTGTTTTTCCTATTGGTTGTTGGGGTTTTTTTTATAGCTTGCAGGATAAACTTACACAGCACAGGCCATAATTCCTAGTGGAGTCACAAATCAAGATTGCTGCATCTGTAAAAGGCAGAGCACATGTTGGAAACAAGAAGTAGTAACAGGCACCAGATTCTTTCTGGCAAAGCTGGAAGAAATGTACGCCAAATACTTGTGAAGGCTCGCAATCAGAAGTAGAAGAATCTGGGACAAGACTCTCCAAAATGGGATCCGCCTTAATGGGAAAAGCAACCAAGGAGAAATGATCAATAAACAAAGACTACATTGGACCTGCTTATGTGAAAATATCTTCCACAAAAGATATATCCTAATGTAACAGTCTTCTCAATTGATACAGATCCTGCAACTATCACAAAAGGCTTCATATAAACTGGCATCTCAATTAAGTTTTGCAAGACTTTCACAATGACATCCTCTATATGTGAACCCGAAACTAAGTTACAGTGTGTTAGTTAGGGTTAGGCTCAGAGGTTGGTTTCAGCAGGTTCTGACCAGATCTGGAGAACCAGTAACGGAAATTTTGAGTAGTTCAGAGAATCGGTAGTGAAAAATTCTGACTGGTGCCACCCCCATCTATTTATTCTCTGTCCCAGCTGATTGGGAGGAAATGGGGATTTTGCAGTATCCTTCCCCTGCCATGCCCACCAAGCCACGCCAATCAAGCCATGCCATGCCACGCCCACCAAGCCACGCCCATAGAACTGGTAGTAAAAAAATTTGAAACCCACCACTGGTTAGGCTCCATGTTAGGAATATAAAACTGGTGCCAAACATTAGGATGACCTCTAGTTAGCAGCATAGAGATGCAAAACAGTCATTTTTTTTAATAGTGTTCCACTGTCATCTATTGGTCCTTTGGATTTTGCCACTCAGATCTTGCTGGCTCCCTTAGAATGTTATTTGGACTGAATCCTGAATCATGTTCAAACTGTTTTCTTATATGGTTGTTTACTGCCCAGAGCCACTTTATGTGTAATGGGTGGCCATATAAATTTACTAAATAAATAATATAGAAAAAAAAGTACAATATTCCCTGACAATGTGCCTCAGTACAAATGAGTAGAAGATCTTCTCCAGTTTAATCAACTTGTGGAAAGCTAATAGTATTTCACAAAAATGCCTTCTTCCCTTTGCATTTATTCCATGCTTCTCTTTACCATACAACAATTACCAGTTCCTAAGGTTTTTTTTTTAACCTTAGCTAACAGTGGAAACCAAATGGTATTTCTCCTAGCAAACCATAACATTCACCTACCCCCAAGGAAGAATCTGGGGAAGATTCACCTACCCCCAAGGAAGAATTTCTCATTTTATTTACACAATATGTTTAGATTTATTGATTGGTCAATATTGGAAAAGGGATGATATGCCTACAATTCAAGAATAGACTTTGAAGATGGCCAGTTTTGCAGAAATGGCGAAGATATCAGCATATTTAAAAGACCGGACTCAGGAGACTTATGTATGGGAATGGAAGAAATGGATAGATTATGTGCAGAATAAATATCAAACTAGGAAGTATCAGATAGTTTTTAGCTGAATGTTGTGTAGAAATGCATAGTATATAGGCGCCAAAATAGCATATTGTTATGTAGAAATGTATAGTGCACAGGGGGGAGAATAGAGGGGTGGTAAAATATGATATAATATAATGTGGACGGATTTCACCTTGGGGAAGTCATGGGAAGAGGGGAGGGTTAGGGGGGGTTAGGGAGGGATGGGGGGGATGGGGAAAAATTGGTTTTTGTAAAACTTTTTCAATAAAAAAAATATATGTTTAGATTGCAACCCACAATTAAATGGTGCCAATTCTATCTTTGAAAATTAGTTATTTAATACAACTCATTCTTGCAAAACTTTACTGAAAAGTAAGAAGCTACTACCACATGGACACTGTGCCAATTTCAAAAGGACTTCCAGAACTTTGTGATTTCAAGTTAGTGATGTTTGAGGGCTGAACTACTTTTTTCCTTTCCTTTTGTTTTCTTTTTTTAATATGCAGCTTTGTTGATTTTATGGATGACCTGTTTCCTCATTTACAGAAATTTCTTGAGTTACTCTTGCTGTATAAAGTCTTCCAATGAGAACAGTGGCTTCTGCTTTGTAGCTCTGTAGTCAAATGGTGCAAGAACCATTCAGATTTTTCTTGAATATGAACAGACAATTGTATAAAACAAGGACATTTTGGACTGTTCTAGAATCTCTGGCAAGGGTGGTAATTCAATTGTTTTCTGTTCCTAGTTCTCAGCATTTGGGATTTGGCAGCAGTGAAGATGACTATAAGTTGTCCTCAAGCTGGTTTCAAAGGACTGGAGAGTGGAAATGGAAGTGGAAAAGTCTGAAACTGCCCTTGGAGCCATTAAACCTCTGAGATTTATTCCCCAGTATGTGTAGATAGGACTGTAGCCTAAATTATTCATTGTCTTTTTGAAGTTAAGAATACTCATGCCATTTATCTAAGCCATTTTATCTGATTTTTCAGTACATTAGTCCAATAGCACTTAAGTGGAATCAGTCTAAAAGCTAAAAGGCAAAAATTCTGTTAATGGAGAAGGGATGAAACAGAAGAACACAGTAAATGCAGTCTATGAAGACAGAAAAATAATTTGTTTACCAGTCATTAAACAGTTGACTTATACACCATTTTTCCTGCCAGATATATTAATGGTGATATGCTGGCTAATTGGTACTGAAATTATATTTAATGTTGGGAAAAGTACAAACACAAAGCCAGCTTGATGTAGTGGTTCAGGCATTAGGTTAGAAACCAGTAGACTGTGAGTTATAGGCTTGTCTTAAGCACAAAACCAACTGGAAGACTATGGCTCAGTCATGTTCTCTCAATCCTAGGAAGGAAGGAAGGGCAAACCACTTCTGGGGTGAGTGGGTGGGAACTCTGCCAAGAAAACTTCAGGGACTGTCCACGAAATCTCTGAGAATCAGATGATTGAACCATACACACTCTCTCTCTCCTGTATATAAAACCAAGCCTTTAAAAAAATCAACAGGATAGTATAGAAAATGTCCATTTTCAGACAATGGGTGATTATATTCTCATTATTAATTATATCAATTATATCAGCCAAAAATGATTAGGGTGAAAGCAACCTACATTTTCATCAGTGGAAGGAAATAGTTTTTTGTCAATATAGCACCGTCCTTTAAAACTGAAGTGAAGCAGGCATTGCTTTACTTTAGTGTACTATGGTAAAGTTCACCTGTAATATGCTGTGATGTTGCTAGCTTATTTGTTGTATAAAGCCAGACACAGTGGCTTACAAACCATAGCTTCTATCAGGGTATTCTCAGATCACAGCTTGTAAGTTCCAGCCATTAATGTTCTGCAAGACAGAGGCCAGGGATTCCCCACTCTAAATCGTAAACCTGGCTAATAAATCATGGAGGCTGTGTTTGCAAAACATGCTAACTTGAACCAAACCAAACACAGTAAGGGTAGCATCTTAGTGGAGTGTAATTTATGACTGGTTCACACAACATATTATGCTGTAATTCAAACGGTTAACTCACAGTTCTTTATGTGGAGAAAAAAGTAACCCCTATGCCTGGTTCTTGGATCGGTGTTGTGCAAATCCAAGAAATATAATTAATTTAGTGAATAAGCAGATTAGATATTTCCAATTAATACTACTGTGGAAAATTAATCGATTTTTCAAATATTAACAACAAACTCAACCTTGGTAGGCTCAGTTTAGTGATAGGCAATGAAGCTGTCATCTGCAGACTTGTTAATGATTGTTAGCTATTAAAAGCTCTCCTATATAGTGACTGGATCTTTTGAAATAGTGGAGTTGTTGAACATCAGGAATAACAAAGACAGATTTAATTAGACCTAGACTGATTCATTTTCCACTCATCTATCATGAATGAAAGAGAAAACAAGCTTTCTTATTGCACAACAGATAGTCCTTGACTTACGACCACAATTGAGCCCAAGATTTATGTTGCTAAGTGAGAATTTGTTAAGTGAACTTTGCCCCGTGTTACGACCTTTCCTGCCACAGTTGTTAAGTGAATCATCGGAGGTGTTAATTAGTAACATGATTTTTAAATGAATTTGGCTTCCCCGTTGACTTTGCTTGTCAGAAGGTCGCAAAAGCTGATCACATGATCCCGGGACACTGCAACCGTCATAAATATGAGTCAGTTGCAGAACAGAGAGAGAGATTGAATCAGCCAATAACGTCCGAGGAAATTGTTGGGGCAATTAAACAATTAAAAATAGGTAAGGCTCCAGGAACAGATGGACTAACAGCTGTCTATTATAAACATTTACAATCTGAAATGTTAGAACCACTCAAAATTTTATTTAATAAAATACAAGTAGGAGGAGGAGTACCACCTTCCTGGAAAACAGCTTTTGTCTCACTAATTCCAAAGGAGGACCAAAACTCCATTAAACCTGAGAACTTCAGGCCAATTTCACTTCTGAATACTGATTATAAGATTTTTGCTAAGATATTGGCTAATAGATTAATGCCAGTTATGCAACAAATAATTCATAATGATCAATCAGGGTTTATAAAAGGGAGACAAATGAGATATAATGTTAGACAAATTGTAAACTTACTGGAATACTTGGAAAAAAATAATCAAGTCCCTGCAGCGTTTATATTTTTGGATGCAGAGAAGGCATTTGATCGTTTGAACTGGCAATTTTTGTTTAAAATAATAGAGAAAATGCATTTTGGGGAATATTTTACACAATCAATTAGAGCGATATATCAGCAGCAAACAGCACAAATTATAGTTAATGGAGGTTTAACAGAGGCTTTTAAAATTGAGAAAGGAACAAGGCAGGGGTGTCCTCTGTCCCCACTATTATTTATTCTGACTTTGGAGGTACTATTGAACAAGATACGGGACTCAGAAAAATTGAAGGGTATTGTAATTAGACAACAAGATTATAGATTAAGAGCATTTGCAGATGATTTGGTTATTACCTTATCCCAACCTATAGAGTCGGTTCCATATATATTGGATATAATTGATCAATACGGGAAAGTATCAGGATTTAAAATTAACCCACATAAGACAAAGATGATAGTTAAAAATATGACTATACTGGAAAGAGATAAACTGGCAAGATTAACAGATTTTGAAATAGTTAAAAAGGTTAAATATCTAGGGGTATACATAGCAGCTTCAAATACAAAATTATACAAAAACAATTATGAGGTTCTTTGGCAGAAGGTACAGAAGGATATGGAAAATTGGAAAAAATTACAGTTGTCTTTATTGGGAAGAATTGCAGCAATTAAAATGAATGTCTTACCTAGATTTTTATTTTTGTTCCAAATGATACCTGTGCTTAAGAAAGATGAGAATCTGAGAGAATGGCAGAAAGGTGTTAATACTTTTATTTGGGCTGGGAAAAAACCCAGAATAAAAATGAAAATTATACAAGATACACGTGAAAGAGGGGGTCTCAAAATGCCTAATTTAAGATTATATTATGAAGCAGCGGTTTTATCACAAATTAGTGATTGGTTTAATTTAACTGAGGGGAGAACTTTGAATTTAGAAGGTTATGATTTGTTATATGGATGGCATGCCTATTTGTTATATGACAAAAAAGTGGATAAAGTATTTAAGGCTCATATATTAAGAAATGCTTTGTTGAGGGTTTGGAAAAAATATCAATATAAGTTAAATTATAAGATACCTGTATGGGCAAATCCTAGACATGCAATAGAAAATATAAGTATAGAACAAAAACAGGAAGTGATTACCTATAAAGAGCTTCTTATTATGGAAAGGGGGGTAATGTATTTGAAATCTTTAGATACACTGAGAGAAGAAGGTATAATTTATACATGGTTTCAGTACGGTCAACTTCAAGCTAGATGGAAGGAAGATCAAAAAACTGGCTTTGTGCAAAATGAGGAGAATTTGGTAAAACAAATTAGAGATCAAAAACAAATGCATATTAAAAGGTTGTATAATGCTTTATTGGAAATAGATTCTGAGACGGAATTGGTTAAAGACTGTATGATTAAATGGGCACAAAATTTTCAAGAGCCAGTAATGATGGAGACTTGGGAAAAGATTTGGATTAGAAATGTGAAATTTACACAAGCACAAAATTTAAGAGAAAATTTTTATAAAATGTTCTATAGATGGCACTTAGATCCCAAAAAATTATCATGTATGTATCCTAATGTGCAAGCTAAATGTTGGAGATGTGACTGTGATGATGCAACTTATTATCATATATGGTGGACTTGTAGAAAAATCAAAGCATTTTGGATAAAGATTTGGTGGGTGATGCAGAATATTTTTAAAAAGAGACTGAAATTTACTCCACAGTTGTTCTTAATGGGTATAACTACGGACTGTACAGTTGCAGAGACTAAATTGATTTTGAACTTGATAACAGCAGCAAGATTGTTGGTAGCACAACACTGGAAGAAGGACTTTTTGCCTACTATTGATGATTGGATATTGAAAGTAACTAATTTAGCTGAAATGGCTAAAATTTCAGCATATCTGAAGGATCACACACAAGAAAGGTATATACAGGACTGGAGAAGATGGATTGATTATATACAAAATAAGTATCAGACCAAAAAATATCAAATAGCTTATGAATGATTTCTTTTATTTGTATAAGTGCTATATAAGTGATATTAGAAGTATTATGTTTAAGAAATAAGATTTTATATATGGGGGGGTTAAGAATTTTTTTTTTTAGGGGGTGTTAGTTTGATGATTGGTTATGCAATTTAGTTTATTGTTAAAGGTCAATAGAAATACCTTGTGTTCTGCTCTGGGAAGTCAGGGAGGGGGAGGGGGGTTGGGAGGGAGGGTTGTGGGGAAATTCTGTTTGTTTTAAAACTTTTTCAATAAAAAAAAATAAAAAAATAAATATGAGTCAGTTGCCAAGTGTCTGAATTTTTATCACGTGACCACTGGAATGCTGCAATGGTCGTGTGAAAAATGGTCATGTTATTTTTTTCGGTGCCATTGCAACTTTGAGCAGTCACTAAATGAACTATTGTAAGTCAAAGACACCCTGTGCATTTGTTCATTTGCTTAGGATGACTATCTGTATAAACTGCAAGCTCTATTAACCATTAAGAACGTCCACATTACACCTAACTGATATGTTCATGATTGCAATCTGTGGTTGGCCTCCTCCTCCAGAAATCTTTGATAATAAAGTTGGTTAATTTTTAAAATCCTATAAGACACTTTGCCATTAGCAGCCATTTCTTATCTTAAGCATGCCTGTTGCTTGTTCTTGCTCGCCCTCCTTTCCCAGCACACTTTTGTATCCTGTATATTACCAGGAGTGTGTTTCTCTGCTCATTTTCTTTGTGTTGCAAGAGATACAATTCGAGAGGGAAAACAAACATCCCAAAGACGTGCTAAAAGTGATGCATAAAGAATCTGTGTAATTTCTCAGCCGTGGATGAGCTCCTGAGGCCTAGCAATAGGGACCCAGTTCTCACACTTCCATGGACACAGGCCAAGGAGACAATCTAAGATCTAGAGATGGAGCAGGATACCATAATATGTCCCTTCCCAATGCAACTGTTGTGGCCTGCCAGCAGCCAGCGGAGGTGGTGGCAGACTCAGACAGTGAGGAGGTTGGGGAGGAACATGGGCCAGTCCTGGAGTCTGGGGAACGCTCTGATGAGTGTTCTGTGTCGGAGGCAGAGATGGGGCCAGGGCCATCCGACAGTTATCAGCTACCTTCGGAGTCGGAGATAAGTGGGGCTGAAGAACAGCTGGAGCCTGTTCCCGATGTGCACATGTGCAGAGCTGCCAGAAGAAGGGAACAATTAAGGAACAAGGGCTGACTCCGGGAGTAAAGGCACAGGTGGACGGTGAATGGCCCCTCCCATAGGGAATAAAGAAGAGCGAAAGGGGAGTGGAGTTTGCAGGAGACAATTAGTTCATTTAATTAGTGTGAAGATCTGTTCGTGACTCTCAGGGACTCCTTGCCAAGTATTTTCTTGTACAGCATTGCATTTGGAAGATATCGGCCTGGCAGCTCTCCAAGCCTGATAAGATCTGTGATTATAAATTTACCCTTGAAAGGCTGTTTGCCGGGACTTTGCTGGATGTGAATGAGAGGAATTCACATTAGCTTAATAAAAAGGGATTTTGTCGGGACAAGGAGTCTGCGTCTTGCTTTTGTGAAGCCTAGGTCAGAACAGCAGCCCAAGGGATCCCTCAACAGCTCATCTGTACTTGAGGCTCACTGAACAGATTTACGGGGTTGCATGCACATATTTACACGTGCCCTTTTCGTACAGTACATGCTCATATGCATGTGTCTGGGCAATATGCTAGGGGCCACGATGGGATGATTAAAAAGCATAAAGCATGGTGGCCATTTCCCCATACCATTATATATCTGCACACATTCATAAACATTGTATAATTTCAGTAGCAATGAAAACTCTCTCCCCTCCACTGGAGAGGAAGATAGCTAGGTCACCAGCATAACAGCAACTTGCTGTTTGACTACTTATTCTTCCATTTCAGGAATCGTACACTGCAAAGTAGGTGTGCAAATCTAGTCACTCAACCCTCTCTTACACCCATCCTCATACTGACATACATTTTACAAGGAGCGTAAAGTGTTTTCACACAATCCATAGTTAAATGGGCGCTTGCAAGAAATGGCAAGACCACTTATTTCTGTTTTCAACTAAAATCCTATCCCTTTACCAGGGGTGGGTTCTACTTACCTTTACTACCGGTTCGCAATGGGGCCGTGCGCGCGCGTGTGAGTGAAGCGAGCATGCGCAGAAGCATTTTGATGACGTTGGGTTCGGTGGGCGGAGCCCCCCTCTGGTTTTACTACCGGTTCTATAGAACAAAGAAAGTCCAGTTGCCTCTTGAAAAAGCACCTTTAGGACAATGGTGACCTGGATGACTGAGAATCTCCATAGACGAATTTCTAGATGCTTTACTTAGTGTCGTTTTTCGATGATAGCAATTACGACTGGCTAAGTTATTTGAACCAAGTGACAGAATGGAGGTGACAATGAGAGAGATTTGTCCTGGGGGAAAAAATAAGAAAGTCAAGGGGAGACAGAGAGAGAAGAAGAGGGCACCATGATCAGACCCTATTCAGTTTTGAAGAAATGTCCTCACAATGATGGTCAGCCAAGAAATGTTATTGAGACCCAGCAGCTCTGTTAGTTGGCAAGGAAGAGATCAGTAGGTTTTAAGTTCATGTTTCAGCCATACAGTGAGATGTTTGACTACAGAATCCAACACAAACAATCTCAGCCATCCACAGCTGCAGCAGTAAGAGCCATGGATATCCAGGGATTTGCTAAATTGTGGGATAATTCGGCACGGAGGCGGAGGGGGGGGGTGGCTTTCAGAGTTTCCTAGGGCTGTGATCACCCAGGGCAGAAACAGGCAATGGAGCATAGCGTTCTTGTGTTCTCTGGAATCTAGACAAAAGAGAACTTTGGACACAAACACTTTGTCCTGTAGCTGACAAAATCCCCAGATGTATCAAAAACATAGACCTTACATTGCGCCTCAAATGTCCATTCCAAAAGATCACAACAGCTGCAGTGTTTTTTTTGGTCTGTCTCTTAGCTTTCTAAAAGAAAAGCAACTTGGAAGGTAGAGATTTTGAAGTACAAAGCAGCCAACAACAAAGAGGGAGTCAGGAATCCGCCTCTTTCTTCGAAGTGTATCCTCCACCCCACCCCAAAGGACCCTTAGCACTTTTTGTGTTTTAAAAGAAGGCTCATTGGGATCCATTCATGGGGGTTGGGAGGAAGAGTACTGACTGACTTGTTTCTCAGCCTTTTGAATTACTGCCTCCAGTAAGGGCTTGTCCTCAGAAAAGGAGGAGCTGGAGGAATGCTAGGAGGTCACAGATGGCCAGGGCCCAGTGGAGCAAGCTGGGAAGACCTGATCTTGCTCCTACTAACAAGGTCTCCATGACCTTAAGTTCTGATCTGGCTTCCCCAGAGCAGTCCTCAAGCGTGCAGGAACAACACGGGCTTCAGGTCAAGAATCCGAGCACAATGAGATACAGAAGCACAAGTGTGGAGCCAAAGCACTGGGGAATAACAGCCTGGTTCAGAATAGACAAAGATTGAAAAGCCCCAGACAGACACTGAAGATAGATACTTGGTCCCCTCCAGAGTCAGCTGGATTTTTGCACTACAGATGGGAACCTTAAGAGTTAGAGCCTTGGGAGATCACATCCCAAGATGAGCAAGTGCATTCCAGCTGTGCAAGGGTGGAAGGTTGAAGCTTGGGTTGTAAGACTTGCTATTTGGAGGAGACCAGTGTTAAAAACAACATCCTTCCTTGAAGGGCTTCCTTGACCAGCAGCTGCTTGAAATGTACCCTGAACGTTTGGCTGACTTGATAGATCTGCCTTTTGGATCTGGGAGGTGAATTGCTCAGTTTTAATTAAAGTCTTAGGGTGTCACTCACGTCTCTGCTTTTTCCACTGGGACCAGAAAGCCATTTCCATATTCCTAGCCTAGCAGGTCTGAGTGGCAAAAGGCAGTCTGGAGGAGATCAAGGCCAGACATTCCCCCTCCTGAATTGGAGGCCTACATATTGCCCCTGTTACATCTTCATAGGGATTTACTGGTAAGAATTTACCTGAAAGTAGAGAGAGAGAAAATACCCATTGGAATGTTAATCTCTCAAGAGATTATCAAACTTTCCTTTGCAAGGAGTCACCCAGAAAGTTGTGAATCCCAAAATGTGAATGACTGGATTTTTTTCTTTTAAAGTAAAAGGCCTGAGACCAAAAATTGTTAGACTTTAAGCACACACATACAACACACATACATGCACACAAGAACACACACATATATAATTTTTAAAATTTTGTTAGCCATCAAACTATATTTGCAAGATGGAAGCCATATAATGTGATCAAATAAATATTTGTTGCTGTTTAAAAAAACAGAATTCAATGCTGCACTTCTTTTTTTCTTTTCTACATTAGCAATTGTTACCCAGTTTCCCACAAAATAAGACATCCCCTGATAATAAGCCCAACTGGGCTTTTGAACGCATGTTAATAAGGCCAAGCGCTTATTTCAGGGTTCAAAAAAATATAAGACAGGGTCTTATTTTCGGGGAAACACAGTACATGTATTTCAATTCTACTATTCAGGGTATGGCTGCCATTGCCATTGATTCACTGATTTATTAGGTGTCATTGATTCCCAGCAACCATTAGATCTTTCCTTATTTCCATATCCATTTTTCCTCAAGATCTGCTCTAAACTTTACCAAACAATAGTCTACTTGATGTTCAGAAAGTCTCACTAATCTTCAATAGTTCTCCTACAAGTTTGTCATAAACATTCAAATCAATTATGCTTTTTCATTCATTCCTGGTCTTTGTGTACATAGGAACAGGCTTAAATCACATCTTTAAATCAAAGAAGTTTTGGGGCCACTCTGATATCTATGGAGGGACCAGTCTGTAGTACGGCTGAATGTCCCAGAAAAAGCAATGTCTGCAAAATTTCACCCCATGAATTCATGCAAACGGTCGCTACAACAGTAAGAAGGACAGCAGATAAATTTCAGACCGAGAGAAGGGGATGGGGAGATCACCAGGAGTTTCGGTCAGAATGCAGAAGTTGAATCCATATGAAGACAGAAATTTATGATAATACCTAAAGAAGACTTCCCCTTAATTTACTTAACAATAAAAGAGAGTCAGGAAGCCCAATCAGACTTGCAAGGGTCTGTTACTATTACAGTTCTAAT
Source organism: Arizona elegans (assembly GCA_022577455.1). Taxonomy (NCBI): domain Eukaryota; kingdom Metazoa; phylum Chordata; class Lepidosauria; order Squamata; family Colubridae; genus Arizona; species Arizona elegans. The sequence goes on from JAKOOJ010000003.1 coordinate 21,282,831, forward strand.
AAAAAGTCATTTTAGACCTATTCAGTCACTATTTCCTGATCTGATCTAATTTACTACCAATCTTGCAAGTCTGAATGTTCTTCATAGTTTATGTGAATTTGGGGAGCATCTACCTTAGGTGTTGTCATAAATATCTTAGTATGGGATCAAGCCATGTTTCTCTAGAGCAGTGTTTCTTAAACTTTTTTTTCTCTCTCAGGACTACTTTCCACTTTTAAAAATTATGAAGGACCTCAAAACATCTTTTGTTTGTATGGGTTATATTTATTAATATTTACCATATTAAAAATACAAATTAACACATTATTCGCCAGTACCACTTTTCACAATTGTTTAATGGAATTTAAATATTGTATTATTTTTTCAACATTAGGTTGGTAAATACTCCTCACACCAAACTTTGAGAAACTCTCATCTACAGAATACTAGGGCTTTATGTTAGACTGAGAAGTTCTCAATTCCTAAATAGGTGCAGGTCATTGACAGGAGAAGAGAGTCCAATCAGACCAGGTTCACAAATGTCCACATTCAAATATCGTACTTTTCAGAGTATAACATACACTCCCCCCCTCCCCAAAAGAGGGTGGAAATGTTGATGCATCTTATACACCAAATGTTGATGCATCTTATACACCAAAATGTATTGTTTTTGGCCTCCCGAAATCCTGCTCCACGCATCCAGTTTTCACCAAAAACAAGCCCGTTTTTTGCAAAAACAGAACATGCAGAGGGTTTGGGAGGCCTGCAGAGTGCTCCTGGGGGCCAGGGAGGGCAAAAACCAGATGAGCGGAGGCAAAAAACTTTTTTTTTCTTGTTTTCCTCTTCGAAATCTTGGTGCATCTTATACTCCGGTGCATCTTATAGTCTGAAAAATATGGTAAAAGATTAATGCTGGCTAGCAATACCTAGCAGATCTTGGTTGTGATCAAAAAGCCAAGGAGAATCAGATAAAGTTAATAATAGGATTTTTAGTGGTTTAGGTTAGACCACTATTTCTCAGCCTTAACAATATTAAGATGGATGTATTTCAATTCCCAGAATTCCTCAGCCAGCATGGTTCATGAGGGAGAAATGCAGAGACTTGTAATTCAGCCATATTGGGATACGACGCATTTCCTGGTCCCCCAATGATTTTTACAAAAATTATAACTAAGAGCTTTGATGGGTAAATTGTGATTTAAGCCTTTAAGATTCAGAGGAATAAATGACATGGGAATTAAATCATGAGTGTGTGTGTTTATTTTACAAAATAAGAGCTGGCTTAACTCTTTCTTCTTGTGCAGTGGTCCCAGGGTATCTTTTTCTCTGACTTGGAAAGAAAGATCCTCCCTCCACCTTAACCAAGATTTGTTGACTGAATTGAGCTGGCTGCTGTCACCACGTCCTGGGCTGCAACTGGGGCAACTGGGTTGGCCCAGGCTTTCCTTGCCATTTGCAGGATTTTCTTCTCAATGCCATCTTGCCCTTTCTGCCGGACACTAGGAGTGCAGCTGCTTGTCCCTCCCTTGGAGGTTCCTGGGTCTTGCATGAACAGGCAGGCAGGTGCCTCCGTAAATCACCGGTTAAGAGCAGAAATGGGTTTTCACATGACTCATATTTACATGGAATTGGAGGCCTGATTTATTGCCCACAGAGCAATTACCAGCCATGTTACAGCTGTAGAGCACAGCTGGGTGGGACTGAGGAGAAGATCCATCAGATCTTGTCAGGCAGCAGAAGAAAAGCAAGGGGGGAGGGGGGCTTTGGGGGAAGATGGCTGAATTTGAACTAGATGCATTGGAATCTCTCTCTCTCCTCCCCCTCCCCCCCATCTAATTCTGTAAACCGTTCATGCAGTGTGCACTTGCAGGAACTAATTTTGCCTTGCAAATCAGAGCACCTCTGAAGACATGCAGAGTGTCATCAACATATCACTGAGTTATGGGAAGTTCATCCATTCCGTAGACATTGTTGCATTTTTGGAGAGAGAAAGACAGACTTGGATGGAGGTGGATTTCTTTTTCAAAAGTTGGTGTTGTTTCCATTGTTAGATCAACCTTGGAATTCTTCAGGCAAATGCTGGGTCTCATTATCACTTCCACAACCATTGGCCAAGGCCAAAACATCACCAGATTAAGAAGGTGAAACCTCCTTAAGGCTTGCTCTAGGAGTTTTACTTTTCTGATCTCATGGGCTCAGTGGGGTGCGACATTGTAATTTCTCAACAGAAGTGGCAAGCAAGCAAATCTAACTAGCTGATTTTTAAGTTTAATTACCACCTGAGTGATGCTTCCCTGAGGCTGCTGGTACCAACTGAAAAGAGCAAAGCACCTGAGTCCACTCCATCTTGGAGACCTTTGGATCTTGTGAATGACCCTCCATTTTTTTGTCTTTGAATTTTACGTTACAAATACATACATAAACTAAAAGAGGGGAACACATTACCAATTACCAATTACCAATTAAATTACCAATTAAAACCTGGAGAATAGGCTAAGCCATTTGTTTGCTCTAGTGCTATCAATTCTATTCTTATTTGTTTCATCTGCAAATAGCCTAGAGATGTAAGATGTGCCAAGGTTCAAAAAGTTTGCTGGGGAATTCTGGGAGTTCAGGTTCATACATCTTAAAGTTGCCATGGTTGAAATACAGTAGCCTTGAGGCTATTTAAAGAGATATACATAAATATCCATTATGCTGGATTTCTTCTCTTGGGAGAAGAAATATTATGCAAAGGAGAGAGAGAGAGAGAGAGAGAGAGAGAGAGAGAGAGAAACCCCAAAAAATTAAGACATGAGGTAAGAAAAGGAAATGTAGCTAAATCTAATTTACTCTACGTCACCCACTATACTGCTTCTCTATCTGCACAGTGCCCTCCCTTCCAATACATCCATATATCAATTCATACATTGAATATTTCACCTCTCTTTTTGAGGATGCCATCACTTCCATTGAACCAAAATTGTCTTGATCTTCTCCTCTTGACCCATTTGCTCCTTCTTCATTGATTCAATCATCTAAATATATTTCATCTCTATTGGCATTTCAGTTTTATGTTCTATTCACATTATTTGAGTTGTGTCATTCTTGAACCTATCTCTTTGTTTTAACACACGCTTCTTAAGTAACCTGTTCCTAACCTTATTTTCCTGCCTCTCTGCATATATCCAACTCTCACTTTCATATAAGTGCATCATGCCATGATAGCTTTGCTTTTGTGAATTATGCAAGTGCAGTGGGAAACAACTGAACCCTGCAATCAAGCAGAAGAAACGTTAAGAAAAACAAGTCATTACATCATAGGAACTATTGAACATTTTCTGCCTATCATCTAAGTACTAGGCCAACAAAATGACATCTTCTGAATATCAAGTGCATGCTTATTTATATCCCCAATCAAAACAATGTTGTAACATTATCACAAGCATTCCTTTTAAATTTAACAATAAATGCACCAAACAGCTAGAGACTTCACATGTCCTTGTTTCACTACCTGCTTAGTGATGCATCACTCCCTAACAATTCTGTGTGTTCCCAGATTTGCTTTATTTTGACCATATACTTTATTGCACATTTTATTTTCACATTTTATTATTTATTTATTAAATGTATATACTGCCCACCTCACTGTCAAGAGACTTTGGTGGCTGGCTTACAACATCATACTCATACAGAAGTTTCATAATTCAAACCTATTCCCTATTTATCATACATTATTCTCTGAGTAAATCAACAGACATTACATTTTCTTTCATGTCCCTAGATTTCTCAGTGTCATCAACATTCTGGCTTGTACACTCTCTCCCCCAACTGCATTTCCCAAATTTTATTCACTGATATTTCTTGTACTCTTCTAAGAACACTTTCAGGCACATTTAACAAACAAAGCTTCCTATAATTTCATATTCACTTTTGCTACTTTTCTTTTTTCTCAGACCGATACAGTAATGGCATTAATCTCATCCTCAAGCAGAGCTGCAGGCTTCACACATTAAATAAGTCACACTGTCATTCCATAAACAACCATTTGTATTTGAACATTTTTCTACTCAAGTCACATTTTTCAACATTTTTCTCTAATCCTCATTTTTAGCAGCAATTAAGATCTTACATGTACTTGTTCACATCCACAGCCTCTTTCATTTCCCTTCTGCCTTCTATATGTCCAATAACGTTTAACAGGGTTAGTGCTCTCCAAGTCCCATCAGTAAAATAAAACCATCTTGTAGGATCTTGGAGACTGGCTGTCTCAATGGTTATCCCTATCCTTTGGATACCAAAGCTCCAACTCTGTTCTTTTCAGAAATCTTTGGCTTTTTCAGCAGACCCAGGCCAGTGTGTATTACAAGTGAAATATAGGTTTAAATGTACACTTGGTGGAATCATGTGGATTGAAGAAATAATAATCTAATGATATGCATGTGCTTTTCTTGGGGATCCTGGAACTACGAGATTATCATTGATTGCACATTGATCTGCAAAGGGTTTGCTGCATATTCAGCTATAGCTCAGTGTACTTCTAAGAACACCATCTCTTCATCATTCAAAGATACATTTGTGGGTTTCCAAGTGTGGCTGAGCTACAACTCCCACCATTTCTCGCCATGGGAGACTTTGGTTGGGGCTGCTGAGAGTTTGTCAAAATTTGAAGTACCCCAAATTCTGTTGGTCAAGAAAAATGATTGCTGTTTATATTGACATTGGAAGTGTTGAATAGAAATATTAGAGAAGAAAAAGAGATAAAAGGAATGAAAATTCGAAAAGAAGAATATAAATTACAAGCCTTTGCTGATGACCTGGTCTTTATTATTAAAGAACCATTAGCATCAATAAATAAACTGATAGAAAAAATTGGAGAGTTTGGGGAAGTTGCTGGTTTGAAAATTAATAAAGAAAAGATGAAGATAATGACTAAAAATATGTTAAAAAAACAAAAAGAAGAATTGATGGAGATTTCAAAGATGTAGGTCACAAATAAGGTAAAATATTTGGGGATACAATTGACAACGAGATGTAGTTCTCTTAAAGAAAATAATTATAATAAGCTTAAGCAACAGATAGGACAAGATTTGGTGAAATGGGGAAATCTGCAGTTATCTTTGATTGGCAGGATTGCAACTATTAAGATGAATATCTTACCTAGAATTTTGTATCTTTTTCAGACAATTCCAATAAAGCTGGGTAAGGAATTCTTTGTAGACTTGAATAAAATGGTATTGAAATACATTTGGCAGGGAAAGAAGGCAAGAATAAAACTTAAGTTGTTACAAGATGCCAAGATGAGGGGTGGTTTTGGCCTACCAAACTTTGAATTATATTATCAAGCAGTTTGTTTAATGTGGATTAAAGAATGGGTAACATTGAAAAACACTAGATTATTGCATTTGGAGGGACATGACTTGTTGATGGGGTGGCACACCTTTTTATGGTATAAAGGAACTAAAATTCAGGGGTATTTTGGAAGACTTCAGATACGTGAAGCTTTGTTTTTGACTTGGGAGAGGATTAAAAAATACCATTATTTGAAGATTCCGGTCTGGGTATCTACAACTGAACCTTTTTCTTATCCAGTGGTATTTAAAGGGGAACAAATTGTTAGATATAGTGAATTATTGGATGAAAAAGGTGAACTTAAATTGAAACAAGATTTAGAAGATCAGGGATTTAAGATGGATTGGTTTTCATATATGCAAATATTTTCCAAATATCTAGAAGATCTCAAACAAGAAGGTTTTTATAAGGCTTTGACTAGTTAGATAAGATACTAATGGGCTCGGATGACCATGTAATTAAAAAGTTTTATGGATACTTGCTAGAGGTAAAATTGGAAGAACAAGTTAAAGAATCAATGATAGCGTGGGGGGAAATTTTTGGTTATGGTATTGATTTAGAGAAATGGCAAAAATTGTGGTCACATAACTATAAAATGACAATGTCTACAGCATATAAAGAGAATTTGTATAAGATGTTTTACAGGTGGCATTTACCCTCAATGAGGATAGCCAGAATGTTCAAGAACAAATCAGAGAAATGTTGGAAGCAAGGAGATTTTGGACTAAGATATACACATGGTTGGAAAAAATGACAAAGAGACATATTGACTTTAAACCAGAGATATTTTTATTAGGGATCTTACCAGAAACATTTAACAAAGAATTGCAATATTTAATTGTGAACATTTTAATAGCGGCTAGAATTGTATTTGCAAAAAATTGGAAAGGAGAGAAGATAATCACTGATGAAGAAATCATTGAGAAAATGCTGGACTGTGCTGAAATGAGTAGATTGACATTTGAAATAAGAGAACAGGAAGATAAACAATATTATTTGATATGGGAGATATTTTATCAATGGTTAGACAATAAGGCATGGAGATGAGATAGTATATATGAAATGAAATTTCGATGAAATGTTTAAATATTTATCTTCTGTTCGAGAAAAGAATATTTGTCATATGATGAGATTTTGAAAATTATTGAGAGCACGAAATGATTCTAACCGATCGAGATGCTGTCTGTAATTGTTTGTAAGGATGATATTTTTATGTTGTTTCTTTTTATTTAAAAATAAAACTTTTTTCAAAAAAAAAATGATTTCTTAGTTACATGCCTAAAATAATTCTCTATGTATTTACGTGGGAACTTGTATTATTAAAGTAATTAACTCCTGAGAAGACATACCTAGACTTACATTATATATATATTAGCTCATTTTGGTCAAATTCCAAGATTTTCCCCTGCCCCATTTCCCCATGGTTTGAACAGCTAATACAATCCAGGATGCCAAATATGAAAATTCTGCATTATAGAGTTTGCTATTGTAAAGCTGTTACTGGACTGTGAGTTATTTTGCTAATAAATGTTTTAAAAATGCTACAAGTACCTATAAACTTTTCAAATGGAAAACAGTTTAAGTGGTTTTTCTAAAAAGCTGAAAGCCGAAAACATTAGTACAGTAGAAGTGTGTTTGTAAGATAAAAGAATATGTTAGCAGCTGCTGATTTATTGTTTCTCTATCAAAACTAAGGAACTAAAGATTTATACAAAACTATAATTTCAGAAATATAGAAGTATGTCCTTTGGTAGTTGTTCTTTTTTTTTTAAAGTCCATCTTTGGTCAGTTTTGCATCATTTTTAATCAATCAAGATAGCTTTTCCATGCCATGAGGCAAAATCATTACTATTTTCACACTCTGGATTCATGTGCGAGAATTCTTATTTAAATCATTGGGTTAGTATCTGTAGCATCAGATATTTATATAATATAGATATGTGAGAGTATATGTGCATCTTAAAAGCATACACTGCCCTGAGTCCTTTGGGAGAAGGGCGGTATAAAAGTTTAATAAATAATAATAATAATAATAATAATAATAATAATAATAATAATAATAATGTAACATTATCAGACATTAATGAAAGCCAAAATGTTGCAAGGTTAATCCTTGTGGCACATTTATTTATTATTGCATTTTTAAGTTGTCCGTAACAAAAATGCTCTGTACTGGTGTCCAAGTAAATTAAAAACATAAGCTCCATCCTAATAAATCATGCTGAGAGCAGCACATAATAAAACCAACCTACAACTAGCAGGAAGAATGAGCACTGGGCAGCACATAAAATCAAGCTAAGATTTAAAATAAAATAGTATGAAGATTTAATAGCATTTAAGCTACTTAAAAAATATTGGGGGAATAAAAATGGCTTCAGTGCTTAATGAAAAGAGTATAATATAGATGCCACAAAATACTTTCATAGAAGGGCCGGCCAAAATTGACAAGAGGTCACCACTGAATCTGTAATCATTTGCCTCACTTCTTTTAAGAATCAGCAAAATCCTAATAGGAAGATATCCGGGTTTTAAAACACCTGTATACATGTTTATCTCTCCAAGCTCCAGCCTATAAACATTTCACAAAGATTAAACTCCATGCCATTTTTTTTCTAACCTATTGCTATTCAGTTGTCTTGGGACTGTAACACCCCCCAATTTATCAGTTTTTGTAAGATGGCCAGAGTGGCTTAAGATGTGATGCTACATAAATCTTTTAAATAAATAAATCTTGGCTATTCTGCCTGGATAACCTGAATGTTGCAGTCCCAACACATCTGGAGGCCACCAGGCTAAAGACATTGGTTGCTGCACATCTTCTGCATTTCTATAGATCAGAAAGTCCACATGTGCATTTTATTTTTCTTTCAAAGTAAGGATACTTTCTGAAAAAAATGAAATAGGCAAAACTTCACTGACACCTTTAATGAACCAGGTTTCTTTACTAAGCCCTGCAGAGTCAGCATATCAAAAACCCCTGTGGAAAATGTGCACACATAATAAGCAACGTACAGCTTTTGAACTGCTTTCAACTCTTTAGGTGGAAAAAATGAACTGTTTCTTCCTGTTATTCCTTGTTATTCATAAATAGCTGGACCTCCATTTACAAATCCACACAAATAAGATTGCTCTCCCATTTGTGCTGGTGTGGCATTATTGCAGGATCACAACACTAAAGTAAGGTAAAGGAGTTGGTGAAGGGAGAGAGATGTGCTAATTCATGCATGGCTTCACACAGGCTCTTTGCTCCAGTTCAGATTCTGCTGCAATCCTATGCTGTCATCAGTAATTCAACAGCCAAGTCCTTCCTTTTTTTCTAGTTCATCTGAAATCAGGACAAGAATTAGATTTTTCCCTCCCAGAACTGCAACTGTCATTTACTTTCCTATCAGAGGGAACTTTTGCTTTTCAAAATGTGTAACATTACCATTTTGGGAATTGAATGTTCAGAGAACTTCAGAATGTACAGTTCTTCTGAACGATGATGTACCTCCTCCAGATCATGTCATCATGGAGTGATTCTTAAATTTTCCAGAAGTATAATCCTTTGAATTGTGAGTAGGTTGATATCTTTTGAGATGGTCCATTTCTGTTCAGAGAATTTATTTCTAGAAACAGTCTGTTCTAGGGCAGGATGGAACAGCCTGAATTTTTCTGGAAGTTCAGTTCTTGAAATTGTGAGTTTTGCACATAATTAATTCCTTTGCTCTCCCTCTTGACTGATTTCAGGGTTCTGTTGCTGGTGCCTGCTGTAACATGGATGAGAATATACAGTATCTCTTTTATCTCTGTTCCAATCATGAGAACATTATGCAAACACAGGTAGAAATGCCCTTAGTTTCAAAAATAAGTTGGCATGTTATCCTTTCACCAGCAGTTTGCAAGAGGTCTTCCAATGCATGGAGCAAATAGTGGCTTTGCAGCAGGGGTGAAATCCAGCAGGTTCTGACAGGTTCTGGAGAACTGGTAGCAGAAATTTTGAGTAGTTTGGAGAACCAGCAAATACCACCTCTGGCTGGTCCCAGAGTGGGGTGGGAATGGAGATTTTGCAGTATCCTTCCCCTGCCACACCCACCAAACCACGCCCACCAAGCCATGCCCACAGAACCGGTAGTAAAAAAAATTTGGATTTCACCACTGCTTTGCAGTTACCAAATTGGGAAGAAAACCACACAGCTCTCTACCAAGAATCATAAATAATATAAATGCATAAGGCACAAACAGAAACCATGAGAGGAAAAGCCTTACTAATTTATTCTATCAATGATTTTTTGTTATTCCAGAATTCATTGTAGCCCAGGGGTGGGAAACGCTTTGACTTTTTGACTTCTCTTTTTGGTCAGTTAGTGGTGAGCATTGGGATGGAATGGTTAAGAGGTGGGGCTGGTACCAGGGAAACCCAGATTCAAGCTCCCCTGAGCCACAGAAACTCAATGGGGAACTTTGGGCCATTATTTGCTCTTTCTGCCCAGCCTACCTCACAGTGTTGTTTATGATTCATTTGATTTCCAGAGCTGTCCAACTGTCAAAGTGCCCGTGTTGTGGGAAAAAATAAGAGGGAGCACTGTGTACACCCACTTGAAGCTCCTGAACAAAAAACAAGATATTAACCTAATCAGGGGTGGGCTTCAAAAATTTTAGCAAGGGGTTCTCTGCCTGGTTGCTGAGTGGGCATGGCCTAGTCAGCCTCCTGCACCACGGCTGGGGGGGCATTTTTACCCTCCCCAAGCACTGGAGGCTTTCCATTTCCGGCCTTCCCTAACTTCCGGTAGGGAAGGCCTGTTTTTCGCCCTCCCCGAGCCTCCGCATGCGCCCTGCGCTTACCTGCATCCAAAATGAGCCGCATGGGGACTCCTGAGAGGGGTGGGTGGGGCCAGCCAGGAATGGGATTTGGGGATTCTCCGGACTGCAGAGAATCTTAGCTAGAGGTTCTCCCGAACCCCTGTGAACCCCCAGCAGCCCACCCCTGAACCTAATCAATAAACAAATAAACACATTTCAGAACCAGCAGAAGACAAATGCAGGTCTGTTTCACCATGCTCTGTGAGGGATTGTGGGGTGAAAATGAGGTGATGCAGAAATGCCTGTGAATATGTTAGGCTATGGTGTAAACCTAACAAGTTGTCCAGGCAATATATATGTTCTATAACTTTAAATGTATTCTGTAACTTTAAGATGTAATACTTAGTAATTGTACTGCTGAGTCATTGTAATGACTAATGACTGCTGACTGAATGCTGACTGCAATTATCATAATTGTACTGTTGAGTCATTGCACTGCTGACTTCACTTATCTTAAGTGGATAATTACTAGTGTAAACTGTATATAAGAAGGAAGCCGTGCTATAGTCATTGTTGGACCTGCTCTCATCATTGCTTGACTTGCTGCTTGACTGGAACTGTTGATTGGAATTGTTACTGTCGTGTGTGAAGACGTGGATGGATATGTTACCATCGTGATTTGTTACCAGCGTTGAACTGCTGTTTGTCTGGTAAGAAGATATCTGTAACTTCGGATTGATTTGAATGGCTAAAGACTTGGATTGACTAAAAGACTATGCAATTGTTTTTCACTACAAAGTAAAAGCTTTGTTAAACCAGTTTGTGTGTATTGTATTCATTGCTCTCAGTACCGTTTCTCTGTGCACTTACTCTGCTGGTTGGTAACACAACAATATCCTTAACAGAATATGAATCCCTTTATAATGTTGGCCTTTCAGAGCCTGTACAGTCTCCCCCTGAGCAGGAAGGGCCTCAATCGTAGCCATCAGAGTTTAAATGCCTAATCAGACCACCCGAGTGCTACCGAGGTTGAAATAGTGAATAGTGCTCCTTTTCCCCAAGGCCATAGCTATAATATCTAAAACCAATCAAAGGTGAGACAGAGAAAATCTTACAAGCCGCTTTCTCCACCCCTATAAGTAACATGTTTGATATCACAACACATAACTAACAATTTGCTGTCTTCTTCCCTATATCAATTCCCCTGTTCCTCTCAAAAGACAAAAGTATATTGTTTTAAAATGTATCGCATTCAACCCCTGTCCTGTAAATGCATGATTTACTGTCACATATATCAAGGAAGCAGAATTAATGTGCCATTGCAGCATGTATGAACCGGGCTGCATTTTGCGCTGGGCTCTCTTACTATTGCTATCCCTATTAGTAAAGGTACTCTGTATTTCTCTCCCTCCCTCTCTCTCTCTCTCTCTCTCTCTCTCTCTCTCTCTCTCTCTCTCTGTGTGTGTGTGTGTGTGTGTGTGTACTGGTAAATGCTCACAACCTGAAGCAGATGACAAGAATTGGAATCCTTGACTTGTGGGAAAAAAATCATTATCGATTTATTTAGAATATTTCTGTCCTGTTTTTCTACCAAAGAAAGACATCGGTGGTACCTAAATAGCATAGCTAAAAATAAGATCAACACAGAGAAAAGCCTACATTGATGAAAATAATCTAAAGCAGGGGTGTCAAACTCGATTTCATTGAGGGCCACATCAGGGTTGTGTTTGACCTCGGAGGTCCAGGGGCTGTGGCCAGGGTAGGCGTGGCCAGCTTGACATCACTTGTGTCGGGAGTGGGGGGGGGACCTGTGGTGGCCAAGTGCTAAGGCAGGACTTCCCTCAGACCCTCCCTCCCTCTCATTATAATCTCCTTGCTTGCTTGCTTGCTTGCCTTCTTTTTCCTTCCCTTTTCATTCTCCTTCCTTCTTCCTTCCCCTCTTCCTTATTTTTCCTTCCTTGCTCTCTTCCCATCTTTCCATCATCTTTCTTGTCCCTTCCTGGATGCTCAAATAGCCTCCCACCGATGAGTACGCTCCCACAGAGAGGGACTCCTCAGGGTGCCGTCAGCCAGGCAATGTCGGCTGGCGACCCCCAGGGGGAGAGCCTTCTCTGTGGCAGCTCCTGCCCTCTGGAACGATTTGCCCCTGGAGATACAAAGGATATCGGATCTCCGGGTCTTTCGCCGTGCCCTAAAAACTTTTCTTTTCCATCAAGCAGGGTTGGCGTGACCCCCCCCCCCCCCCCGTTTTTTTTTAGCCTTTTAAATTGTCAATGGGTTTTAGTTTGAATGTTTTAAATTTTGGGCCAAAGTCATATAATTCTTTTAAAAAATTTAAAATTTTGTATTAGTATGTGTTTTAGTTCTGGCTGTGCACCGCCCTGAGTCCACTAGGAGAAGGGCGGGATACAAATTGAATAAAATAAAAATAAAATAAATGCAAAAGAGGAAACATTTCTCCTTTTGTTTTGTTTTGCTTTTAGTTTGTTTTGCTAGCCCTCTGCCAGCAAAAATGAACCTCAGGAAGGCTGCTGGCAGAGGCACCGTGGGCCGGTCCTTTGCTATTTGCAGGGTGGCCCCGCGCCCGCGGGCCAGATCTAAGCACCCCGCGGGCCTTGAGCTTGATACCCCTGATCTAAAGGATCAGCTCAAATCAAATAGGAAAAAACCCAGATTTTCCCTTAATTTAATTTAATTTAATTTTCTTAATTTCCCCTTAATATCTGTGAAGTTCCCAGGGGTATGACTCCATCATGATTCAACGCTTACATCTATCCCACATCTTGTTTCTAGTTTTAGAACTAGAGTGCCTGGAGCAGGCACTGAATGATTTACATAGCTATGTCATTTCCCATTCCAGAAACCCACAAGGAGGCCAGAAGGTGGCAGGTTAAGGATTAGGGCACAGAAGGGAAAGCCATGGAGGAAGCTAAATGTTACAGATCTCCAGAGGCCAACCAAATGTGCTTTTCTCAAAATCTTTGCCTTTCTGCTTCCAGGCTTCCCTCTTCCTCTCTCAGGAGGAAGAGTTTTGCTATAGCTCCCTCCTTCCTCCCCATCAACCAAAATAAAAGGAAATCTAGCAATATCATCCTTTTTCCCAGAAGACTCATGCATTTCATTAGAGAATGCCACTGGTCCATGTTTTCCCTTTTAATCAGTTGGCTTGCACTGTCCTCAGCCTTGGTGCATATGAGGTAACTATCATAAGTTTCCCCTGAGCACGTGCAGAATACTTGTCCAGAATACTTGTCCCAAAGGTGCTTTTTCAAAAGGCAACTGGACTTTGTTTTTCCTGGAAGATGGTTCACTTCTCATCCAAGAAGCTTCTTCAACTCAGTTCTTCAGTCAGAACTGAAGAAGCTTCTTGGATGAAAAGCGAAACGTCTACAAGGAAAAAAAAAACAAAGTGCAGTTGCCTTTTGAAAAAGCACCTTTGGGACAACTATGATCTGGATGATTGAGAATCTCCATAGACGTGCAGAGTATTTCCTGCCTCATCAGCAGCAACATATAGTGAAGAATCAAATAAGGGAATGGACTATGCCTTCCTATCTGGTTTTAGTCTGGAATACAGACTATTTTGCCCTTTTCCCCTCAAGAGCTCTGCTAGATCAGGTCCCGGCTCCAGCCACTCTTAAGTCCTGTCAGTCTCCTGTTCCCACACATCAACCCCATTTCCAATGGGATATTGTTGTCCAGATACTTCAGATTTTTCTTTCTTTTTTCTCTCGTCAACTCATTTTGACCAGAATCAGGAAGTGGGAGCTCCAAATCTCACAAAGCATTTGGTTAATGCTTACCAAAGAAATACATAGATAGTCATATAAAAATGCATAGGAATGTCAGCCATAAATCCCAGGTACATACAGTATTATTAATATGTCCATTTCTGGAGAATGCTTAAAGAAACTGACTAAAAAAAAACCAAGTTTTTAGATGCACCTAACCTAAAATGAGGGTAGTAATTCTAAATTACATTGCTTGGAATTTCTGGAGATAATCTGCAAGCTCCTATTCTAAGAGATTTCTGATTAGGATTGTGTCCCTGCCATTTCCAGAGTCCTCCCTATCAAAGATTGCTCCAGCCTGCGTGCCTTGCTAGCAGATGACCTGCAGGGCTCATTGTGGGCACCCCTGCCCCCCCAATACACCCGCCATCCCCCCCCTTTGATGTCACCAAAACTTAACCTTCTGTTTGGCCCCATAACAAGGTCCTGGCCTTGGGTTGCCCGGCAGGATGCGAGAGCCGAGCTCGCCTGTTGATTCCTGGAGACTGGGAGAAGGTGGGGTATAAATAAGGCAGTTTATGGGGGCTGGAGGAGAAACGTGTGCCCCGAGGACAGAATCGCCGATGCTCCATTTCCCGTTCCCACCAGCCCCTCTCGCGTTTTATAGCTTAATTAAAATCTGCCCCATAAATCGTAGTATTCCCTCTTTTTTTCCCCTCCCCCCTCCCGCCCCCCACCCCTCCAAGCCCGGCAGGGTCCAAAGGCTCTTGGCTGTCTTTTAATGAAGAGCTTGATTCATTTGGGAGTAGACCTTTCGCAGAGATGAAGGAAGGAGGTGGCAGGGGTGGGGTGATTTCTCCTGGCTCCTTTGCGACGTCCCCTGCGGCTTTCCCCCCCCTCCTCCTCCTCCACTCCCCAAATCAGGCAGACTGATTCCCTCACTTGTTTTGACTCTCGTTCCCTTTAAGGATGCTTAAGGAGCCCCATATATTCAAAGTGTCTCTACAGCAGGAAAAAGCACCACCCCCCCCCCGTTCAGCAAAATTGTCATGACAACCCCACACCAGCCGGACACCCCCTCCCCAGCAAAGAGCCTTTGTATGCAAGGCTCCCAGGCTGGACGCCACAGGGAGGTAGCAGCAAGGAGGGTCGCTTGAGCCGGCAGCCCCGCGGGGCCTTTTGTCAACGTCCCTTAAAAAAGATGCTTGCTTGCCGGGGATGATGGGAGAGTGGCGGAAAGCCCAAGCTCCAAGCCAGCCGACCAACATGGAGAAAGGGCTAGGGGGGAAACAGCCCGGGGTCCAAAGGCAACAGCTGTTGACCGAAGAAAGAGGGAAAGGCTGCAGTCTGAATTCTAAGGCTGTTGAGAACATAAACGTGTATTTATGTAAATAAATGTATTTAAATAAAACACATGCATTTTGAATTACTTGAACTGAACAAAATTGTCTAATTGGTGAAAAGGTACATGTTCCGGAATACAGGATGGAATAAAAAAGGGAAATCGGACGGTTGTTGGGGCCCCATCAAGGAACGGCAGAAATCTGGAAGAATTGCAACAGCAAAGAAATAGGGGGAAAAAACTTTGTAGGCCTGGATTTTGCAGCCTTAGCAGTTTAGCAATTCTCTCTCTTTCTCTCCTCCCCCCCACCTCCCACCCCATCATCTTATTGGGGGTAAGCAGTGTTATACAAACTTCATGCAGAGAAGGAATAAGAAATAGCAAGCTAAAGAAAAGGGTAGGAAACAACTACATGATGTTTACGCTAACCCCATTCATTATACCCTTGCAAACCCTCATTTGTTTCCTCCCCCCCCCACTCCAAATACATGGATTGTTTAATAGCTTTTTGTTTTTTTAATCTAATTGTTTTTTTTTCTTTTTGAAGATTTTTTTCCAGTTGAAACCTTCATAGCCCTTCCTCTCCTCTCAACCAATTTACTGTAGTTGCCTTCTCAGATTCTTTTTCTAATCAAATCCTTATTCATTCTATCATTTGTTCAAGTCTCCTTAGTATTTTTTTTATACTAATATTTTTTTTACTTGTGGTCACCTACGTTTTTACTTAGTCTAACTTCATTCCGCTCCAATTGGTTCTTAATCCCATTGTTTCGTGTTTTAATATCAATTCCTTAAGTTTTTCATTCTGACTACATTCAGTTTAACGTTTACTTTATGAGTCTCTTGACATAGTGTACTACTCTCCGTTGCATGTAACAATGTGAGCAAAAATACAGTCTCAGATACAACTATTTTCACTTTTTTTCAACATTTATTGATAGCCACAGACTACATATTACTCACTACACATTCTGCCAGATTACACGTCTTAACATTTTTCACTCCATTTCCTCGTCTATATATAAATCTACCTACTTGACATTCATTCCATTTGCCCTATCAGGTACAATTAATCTGCTTTTATAGGTTAATTTTCAGACCTAGACTTTTCATTGCATTATACAAGCTGTTTAACATTTGCTGCAAATCATTTGGATTCTTAATCAGCAACAGAGCATAAGTTGTGTACAAAAATACATGTATTTTATCTACACTTAATCATCTATTCACTAGCTGTTTTATCTATTGCCATGCTTTCTGCTATCATACTTAGCTCTTAACATATTCACCAATCATCCTTCCACATTCATGCAGGGAGTTGTGTAACTCAAAATTATTCCCTATTTCTCAAAACCCACAAATGTTCTTTCTCATTGTACAAGTTCAAAAATTAAATGTCAGTTAAAAAAAAAATACAAAAATGTTATTTCCAGTTGGGCAATGTCTCTTCATTTTTAATTTTCACAATGGATTGTCAGTTCTCAACGTCAATTTACAGATCATCACACTAGCTGAAAGGCAGTGGAAAAATAATAAAATGCAAATTAAAAGGTAGTGGGAAGTGATAGAGGAATCATCCAAGAGAAGGAATGATAAATATGATAATTTTGATGTATGTGGGAAAGACTTTGGGAGATAGGCAAAATGATGCTGTCTTGGGAATGGTCACAAAAGGCGGAACACATAGCCCATAGCTGGATGGGACAAAAAGTTCAGAAGGGACCCTTCCAGGGGTGAAATCCAGCAGGTTCTGACAGGTTCTGGAGAAGCGGTAGCAGAAATTTTGAGCAGTTCAGAGAACCGGTAGCTGAAATTTTGAGTAGTTCAGAGAACTGGCAAATACTACCTCTGGCTGGCCCCAGAGCGGGGAGGGAATGGGGATTTTACAGTATCCTTCCCCTGCCACACCCACCAAGCCACACCACACCCACCAAGCCACGCCCACAGAAACAGTAGTAAAAAAAAATTGGATTTCACCACTGGACTCTTCCTAATTTCTCAGGCTGTAAAGGAGACAGTGGGAGAATTGTACTTTTGTACTTTTAGACTTGCAAGATTCTGTTACTATGGCTTTGCAGTAAGGTAGAATTAGTTTATCTAGTTGTGTTTGTCTTATTAAATCCACAACATTTATGAATCTGATCATGTTTCGTACCTGGTCCACCTGGTAAGGCTGACACTTCCCCATGTGTGAAAATATGGGCTAGAAAAGAAAGCACTTTTTATTTATTTTTTTGCTTGCTGTCTTGCTTGCTTTTAGAAAGGTGAAAGGGTGATCGTGCAGTTTTAGGACTTGTTTGTTTAAGTTAGATTTAAAAAGAAGAAAGACTTAGAAAATGGGTCCCTCAGTTCTGTACTTGAAAGTTAGTTTTTTAGCCAGTCAATGGAGTGCCAAAGTTCTTGTTTAAGACAATGTTAAAGTAGATCCTGAAAATGTTAATCTCTCCACTCTCTTTTTAGGGCATAGAAATAATTCAGTCCTCGCTATACCAGGAATTCTTTCGATTCGGGTGGTGGTGGGGGAAATTATGCATTATACCCAGTGATCAGATTCCCAGGATTTATTTTTTTACTTGATGCCTCTGGGGGAACTACGCTGTTTATGTGGCTGGGAAGTTTTCCTCTGCACCATTTTCACATCATAAAATCACTCTTCACTAAGGTAGATAGTAATACAGTACAGACAGCTCTATCATGCTTATATCCTCCCTGCCTCATGAACCAGAAAGCATTGAAGCAAGGATTATTTAGGTTGGGAAAGTTACAAGGGGGAGGATTATACCCAAGTTTATTTAATTATTTAGCACTCTGACCCATTTTCCATTCTCACAACCGCTGTGAGTGGTTGACAAAGTACCGTACAGCCAAGTCACCATGAATAGTTCTCAATAATAAAAATTGGCCTTGGTCTACTGTGTGACCCCGAAAATAAGACCCTGTCTTATATTTTTTGAACCCCGAAATAAGTGCTTGGCCTTATTTTTGAGGAGGTCTTATTATTTTGGGGGGCGTGGAACCAGGAGCAACCCACCACTGATATATAGATACATACATACACTCATGTCTCTTCTGCAAATTTTCTGAAGTTTGATATTTAATCAGTAATGGTAAAAAGAGCAGGCACCCTCCCCATCAGAAAAGTGACTTTGTTTCTTTTGCAGATAGTTTTAAACAAGTCTCCACTAATTGTTTGAACTGATTAATGATAGTGTAGGAAAATTATATTTCAGCCTCTATGGTTTTCCCTGTATCCATTGCCTCAGCTCTGTCACAATCCCATCCAAAATACATATCCAACCCTTGTGGTATTATTTTTTTCTGAACACAACATACATACGTATGTTGGCAGATGGTTTCTGTTGTAACCTTACCTTCTTACATGGGAATATACAGTATATGTGGCCCATTTGAGATGGGCCCATACACACAAACACACACGCACACATAAACACACACACAAACACACACAAAAATACTCTGTATATCTTCTGGAATAACAGGGAATATATGCATGGCTTTGGATACAAAAATGAAGCATCACAAGATGCGTAAATGCAATTGTTAATCTATTGCGATTATGGTAAAAATGGGGGGGGGAGTTGTGTCAAATACAGAATAAATCCAATGGATTGACTTAGCTTTCAAAAATGCAATCAACTTCACCTCTCCAAAGGGTGGAGAGATATGAAATACATTGGTTCTTTGTAAATGTTTTATCCAAGAATAAATTTGTCTTGTGTTTATTTTTAAAGAGCTTGCTTTAAAACTTTATATCCTCTGAGCTAGAAGCTAAACTTTCTAACGTTAACAGGCAGCTTACCATTGCTCCTCAAGGGGAGGTCATTCTGTTCTTTCACAGAGTACTTTCTTTCTGTTAATTATTATGGTTCACTTTTCCAGAGCTGAAACTGGAGTCAAACAGATTCCTTTGGCACTTAGCTGAAGGAACAGACAATTGATGTGTGACTGTACAGGTAGTCCTCGACTTATGACCACAATTACTGTTGTTAAGTGAGACATTTGTTAAGTGAGTTTTGCCCCTATTTTATGACTGTTCATGCCACTATTGTTTATAAGTTAGTAACTTGGTTACTAACCTGGTTATGCAGTTGAATAAGTTAGTAACTTGGTTGTTATGTGAATCTGGCTTCCCCATTGATTTTGCTTGTCCAAAGGTTGCAAAAGGTGATGACATGACCTTGGCACACAGCAGTGATCATAAATATGAGCCATTTGCCAAGCCTCTGAATTTTGATCACACGATCATGGGGGGGATGCTACAAAGCTTGTAACTGTGAAAAAAGATCCTAAGTCACTTTTTTCAGTGCCGTTGTAACTTTGAATGATTACTAAATGAACTGTTGTAAATTAAGGACTGCCTGTATTAACACCTGGATGCTCATGTACAAATATTCCCTTTGTGCCTTTTCTTTTAGAAGAAGAATCACCCATTCGGATCTTCCATAAGCAAAACATGTAGATTGTCCCTTTTTCTAAATTGGGGTAGCCAGCCGACCGCAACAGCCAGTCAGTTTGCCTACTGCAAGATTGTGAACATCATTGCCAGGCGGTTGAGTAGTGGATCATTAGTTTCCACAATATGGAGTACAAGCTCCGGGGCCTTGCCACCACATAAAAATGGTAGTAAAGGAACATCCCAGACTATATTGTAAAAATACGACATCACGTTCACTGGTTTCTCCCTCCTTCCTGAATCATTTTCCTGTGGCAGCGTTGTTGAAAACCCACTCTTCTTATCACAAAGCCAGGGAGCAAATAGTAATAGAGATACTGTAGGTCATTTTTTTTATAGCCCTCTGGTAATGACATCTGCATCCTCCGAGTATCCTGGGAAGTAAAAAGAAGGAAAGAAAGAACAACATATTTTCCTTTAGCTAGTCTGGAAATGGCACTCAAGCAATTAGGGTTGCTTTTCCTATCAGCTGCTATCTCATTAGAGATCCTACCCCTCCTTTAATGAGATAGCAAGACCGAAGCCAGACTTAAAGTTTGGCAGCTTTTTAAGGTTTAAATAAGAAGCATATTTTTCCAGTCTTCTGTTTTATTGTGCTTTATTTTTGGGGTGGGGGGGGAGGTTTATTTACAAATTACTGAACTGACAGGATGTGCTATGACGATACTGAAGCAGTAATTTAAAGCAGGGATCTCCAAAATTGGCAACTTTAAGAGTTGTGGACTTCAACTCCCAGAATTCCCCAGATAGCAGGGGAATTCTGGGAGTTGAAGTCTCCAAGTTTTAAAGTTGCCAAGTTTGGAGACCCCTGATTTAAAGGCAATCATATCTGGGGAACACCTAAACAGACCTTGTCCGGGATGATCTTTTCCCCAACCTTTCCATTCTGGTCTGCCTATTGCATCTATTGGTACACCTTATGGCCTCTGTAATCAAGTTCACCCACTATCTTATTGGTTGTCCTCTTCTCTTTTCTTCTACCTTTCTCCAGTATTATGGGCTTCTCAAGGCAGCTGGGTCTTCATATATAGGTAGTCCTCAACATACAACAGTTCATTTAGTGATGGTTTGAAGTTACAATGTCACTGAAAAAAGTTACTTATGACCATTTTTCACACTTATGATCATTGTAGCACCCCCATGGTCACGTGATCAAAATCCAGATGCTTGGCAACTGACTTGTTTATTTATGACGGTTGCAGTGTCCTGGGGTCACGTGATCTGCTTTTGCGACCTTCTGAAAAGCAAAGTCAATGGGGAAGCCAGATTCACTTAACAACCCTGTTCCTAATTTAACAAATGGAATGATTCACTCAACAACGGTGACAGGAAAAATCATAAAATGGGACAAAACTCACGTAACAAATTTCGGACTCAATTGTCATAACTCGAGGGCTACCTGTACTGTTTAAGATAATCATGTATGCCTTGATTCTAGTTAGATTCTAGATAGATTTGGTCTATAATCCTATTTTATTTATTTGTTTGTTTATTTATTTCTGTGGCAATCCATATTGTCAAGCGTCTTCTCGAACGCCAATGCTCAAAAGTATTCTAGATAGATTTTGTCTATAATCCTATCTGTCTGTCTGTCTGTCTGTCCAGTCCATCCATCCATCCATCCATCCATCCTTCATCCATCCATCCATCCATTCATCTATTTATCTATCTATCTATCATTTATTTGACGATATTGTCAAACATCTTCTTGAACAACATTGCTCAAAAGTATCCGTCCTCAGATTCTGTTTCTTCAAAATCCAAATTGCGCTTTGCATAGAGTGCTCAAGGAACAACACTGCCTTCATCTTTGTGAACTTGTAGGTATCGATAGGTCATGGCATTTCTACCTATTTAAGATTATTACATAATATTTAATAATAAATCAAAGTTTGATACTGCTTGAAATTATCCACTCTGAGCACCTGATGGTTTCAGCGACGTTCCTCCTTTTTAACGTAAGCTAAGTCTTTCGCCTTGTTTTCTGTTGAAAATCCTCAGGAAAGTGTTCATTTTGCATCAGTTTGCTGCCCCATTTCAGTGCTACAGTTTCACCTAAACCTGGAGGCTGCAAAAAACAAAAAAACAACAACAAACAAACAAAAAAAAAACCAGCAATGCAGCTGACATGTATTGCTTATAAGTTGCCCATCACTGTTCTAGAAGCTACAGCTTTTATTGTAAAGCTGTTTCTAAATAAGACTTTCATTGTGCAGCTGTACAATTTTATTCACAAAACTGGATAGAACACTAGAATTTGAAAAGGTCATAATTAAGGTGACCAGATTTTAACACTGGTAAAGAGGGACATTGTGGGCGTGGCTTATTTTGTGGGTGTGGCTAGCTGGTCATGTGACTGGGTGGGCGTGGCTAGCTTGTCATGTGACAGGGTGGCCATGGCTATGTGTATAGGGTAAGGTGAACAGATTTTAACATTGGTAAGAAAGACACCATTGTGGGCGTGGCTTATTGTGTGGGCGTGGCTTGGAGGCCATGTGACTGGGTGGGCGTGGCTAGCTGGTCATGTGACCGGGTGGCCATGGCTATGTGTATAGGGACTACTCAGAGGGCTGAAAAGTCATTTCTGACAGGTCCTCACACTTTTGACTGGTCCTCACACTTATGACCATCCTCACATTTATGCCCGTGCAGCATTCTTAACAACCATGTCACTCTTCACAACTGCTTCTCTTCACCATGGTGACAAGATAGGGCAAAAACGTAAAATGTGAGGACAGTCGTAAGTTTGAGGACTGGTCAAGAGTGCGAGGACCAGTCAAAAATAACTTTTTCAGCCCTCCGAGTAGTCCATATGCACAAAAGGACTAACCAGAGGGCTGAAAAAAGTCATTTCTGACAGGTCCTCGCACTTTTGACTGGTCCTCACACTTATGACCATCCTCACATTTATGCCCATGCAGCATTCTTAACAACCATGTCACTCATTTCACAACTGCTTCTCTTCACCATGATGACAAGATAGGGCAAAAATGTAAAATGTGAGGACAGTCGTAAGTTCGAGGACTGGTCAAAAGTGTGAGGACCAGTCAAAAATAACTTTTTCAGCCCTCTGAGTAGTCCATATGCATTAAAGGATACAGCAATAGAGAGGGATGAAGGAATGGAAATTAGAGTAGGAGTGAGGGTAAGAGAGGGAGGAAGAGAGGAGGAGAAGGAGAAAGGAAGAGGAAGTAGGGAGGAGAAAAAGAGGGTGGGGGGAAGAGAAAGTAAGAAGGAAAGAAAAGAGAAGTGGTAGGTTTGAGGAGAAAGATTGCTGTACAATAAAAAAGATGAAAGGGAAGAAAGCCAACCCCAAACAAATATAAATATATTAAAATAAAGAATGAATTGTTAAACTTTAAAGAATAAAAGAGAACAAATATGAATAAATAGCAATAATTAGAAACACACATACAAACATACAATGTATTTTCTTTGAACAGAATATTTGGCTGGTTCACAAATTTAAACAGTGTTTAGTCATTTCAATTAAATTTACAATTTCTATATTTCCTTTTTGCCATATTTATTCCTCATCTATTTTTTTAAAAAAACAATATTACCCATCATCCTCATCTCTAATCTTAATCAAATTCAATTTTTCCCTTCTATTCTATATTATACCCCTTCCCATTGTCATCTATTTTTATATCCATCCTCACATTGGTTAATTATGTAATTATGTAATACAGTTGTTTAATACAAATTCAACATTTTAATATAAATCAATTAGTTATATAACTATCTTTTTTGTATATTAATCAATATGAACATGAATATTCCAATTATTTCCATGCAATCCAATTTCTTACAAATCAATTAATTATATTTACCAATAATAATAAACCAAATAATTTCCCCCATATATTCCTCCAAACCACAACTTAACCATTTCTGCTTTCAACACAGTATATAATTAATAGTATCTCAATTATTACAATTCCCTAGTTAAAAAGAGCTTTTTTTTCTTTTGTGTTTTAAAATCTTGAACTCTCCTCTTTTGCCCTAAATAATTTCCCATTGTTTGCACCCACCTTTTTTGGTGAGGAAAAGGAAAATAAATCTGCTGCCTAATTTTCCAATGTTGCAAGCAAACAGCAAAGCCAACAGCCTGTTTTACTTTCAGTTTCGTTTTGAGCTTGGTTTGCACAAAGAGAAAAAAAAAACTGCTGAGCAATTTAGCAAGAGCAGAGCCCTGCGCAAATCAGCTGAGAGGGGGAAGCCGAGCTAATCAACGTAGGGCGGCCCTTTGAAGCCACGCGGCAAGAGTTTAAACAGGTTTTTTCCCTCTAGCCATCAGCTGGGACTCAGGAGGCAGCCGGGACTCAGGAGGCAGAATGAAAAATCGGGACTTTTTTAAAACGCCGCGGGACGCGGGACAAATTGCTCAAAAGCGGGACTGTCCCGCCAAAAGTGGGACGTCTGGTCACCTTAATCCATTTGGAATCCTTGCATTTCTTTTTTGTATCAGTGTAATCTGTAGCACTAAGAGTGTTCATCTATTAGGAAGCACCCTAAGATAAAATAAATTCACAAGAAGGAACTTTGAGATTTGATAGCATTGTCCCCTGGAAACAATCTAATTTTCAATTGTTGGAAGAAATGTCCATCTAGGTTCAGTTCCACGTGGGGAGAAAGACACTGGAAACATGGAGACTGCTGGGAAGGATGGTTTAATGGTGAAGCAGAACCACCAAACACGTGTGATTCTGGGTAGCTGACCACATGGAGTAGGGAGAGAGAGAGAGAGATTTATACCCTGTCTTGGGCCTTGCCCTAGAGCTTCCTGTTCCTGTGCAAGAAATGTATCCTATTGATTGTCAGACTCCCAGGGGGCTATGGTGAGGTCCAGCCAGTGGTGGGTTTCTACCGGTTTGGGCAAACCAGTAGTGATGGCAGTGGGAGACTCTGCCCACCTGCCCGGACGTCATCACGGACGCTCTGCACATGTGCAGAAAGTCCATGGGCGAGCGAAGTGAGCGCATATGCACGCACGGTCCCAGTTCCGAACCAGGAGCGAATGTAAGAGGAACCCACTACTGGGTCCAGCTAACCTTGTAGGCTGTCTGTGTCCTAAGGTTGGTTGAATCTTGCTGGGTGATGATGTAATGAAGAGGCTTGTGTTCTGAAAGGGTGTTGGGCAATTCCTATTATGGCTTAATGGCTTTGTCCTGGTTTGGATCTCGAGTGAGGGCTAATCCTATCATCCTGGAGCTGAAGGCCTTTTTTCTTGTAGATAAGATGGCCCAGTCTTTCTGGGGCTATTAACAAAGGTGGAGGCTGCTTTCCAAGAGCATGTTTCTCCTTTTCTCATCCAGGGAAATATAATATTTTGCCTTTTTAATATTTCCTAAAATATTCCATTCTTCTAGAGGGGGGGGGGTGCTAACTTTCTTCATTATTAATTTTGCACTGAAAAATCTCCATCTAGTTCATGTTTTCCCTCCAAAGTCTCAGATCTGCAATTGCACAACTGCCAATTAAAGAGATCAAACAAGTCAGAAAGTGGAAAAAAATAACAATAAAACCACACTTGCCACCCTCCAAATCTTTTAATGATCCCAAAAAAGGAAAGAAAATTATAATTTTGCAATAGGCGATATAGCTACCATATGAAAAATTTGTGGACTAATATTTTATAATCAGTTCTACTATAGGTTGAAGTTTTGTTTAGTTTTTTGTTCATATAGGAGGTAAGAGTTCAAAGTCTGAGTAGATAAGGGTTTTATGTGATGTTAGGAAAAGTATCGTCATTGCATCTGACATGTTCATAATCATCCATTAAAATGTTGAGGAATTATAATCTACAAAAGAAAGCAGTGTTCCTATACCTTTCACTACTGCAGACAAATAGTATTCTCAGCAGATAGGGCTTGTGATGCATTTCTACCAGCGGTGGGTTTCAGAAATTCTTACCACTGGTTCGCCGTGCACATGCGCCCAGACTTCCATGCATGCACTTTGCTCTTGCGCCTGCACCCAGCCTCAAAAACGTGGCTAAATAGAACATCTTTACGCAGGGGAGGGTGGGTGGGCGTGGGCCCACCAGCAGTCACTGCTACTGATTTGCCTGAACCGGCTGAATACCACTTTTGATTTCTACTATTGAAATTATCTTTTTACTCCAACTATTAAAGATGTGGGAACCCCTTCTTCTTCTGTATCTGACCATCCGAACCACCTACAATCTCGAGTTATCAGGAGTACTGCTTTTAAGCATTATGAAAATTCATCTAATTAATTGGGGTAGGCACAACAGAGATACCACAACAGAGATACCACAACTCATTATGAATGCCTGTCGCAGCCACTGACTGGGAGGAAGGAATCCCACATTAAACAAAGACAATTTATCTACTTTATTCCTAGGTGGACTGAACGCAAATCAGCAGAATTTTCATGGGCTGAAGGTATGGCTATATGCATACACACAGAGAGACGCATAGCTTGGCTTGGGAGACTGGCTGCTGGGACTTATTGTAGCTTGTCTTTGGCCTCCTTTGAAAGCAGATGATCTTCTCCCAATATTTCTGCCCCCTCCATCAAGGCAAAGCAGAGGACACTTTACAAAAGGCAGTGGAGAAGGGGTTGGGGAGCTTCCAACTCATTTAACCGAAAGCTCCAGCAAGCTGCTTCTCCAGCCAGGGCCATGAACCCTCCACCACTGTCCTTCATTCCTCCCATAAATCCATCCAATTTATGGGCTCCTGTCTGGCCAGACTGCTGGGGACTGGAGTTCACACTCCCCTGGGAAGTGACTGGGCAGCATGTGGAAGTGGGGGAGGGATAGCTGTTCAAGGTTGGGGGTGAAGGAGGGGTTAGAAGCTGAACT
The DNA here is from genome assembly GCA_022577455.1 of Arizona elegans. NCBI lineage: Eukaryota > Metazoa > Chordata > Lepidosauria > Squamata > Colubridae > Arizona > Arizona elegans. Next base: position 21,309,302 of record JAKOOJ010000003.1, read on the forward strand.
GGTCAGAGCAGTGCTGTAGTTGGGGGAAGGTGAAACATTTGGCTCAACACAAAATATAGGTATTAAGAAAGTTAGATTTCAATTTCATCTCTCTGTTTGGTGCCAACGCTCCCCCGCCTGATATTTGTATATCATTTTGTCAAGGAATGATTAGAGAGATGGAGAAATAGTATGTGCACCTGGAATCCTCATTCTCCCATTCTTCCTTACATGAGAATGCTACAGAAAGCAGAATGTAGATCTTTGAAACCAACTTAATTCACAATATCTTGTTATAAGCTTGTAAATTAAGTGGGGCTTTTATTTTCAAATGGTGAAAGTATTTAATCAGACCCAGAGAAATCTCAGGGACCCTTAGGAAAGAAAATAAAACAGTAAAAAAGACAATTAACAGGATCTTGGAGATCTTCTTCTTCTACTTTTACTTGAGCCCCACTGCTCAAGCAAGAAACCCGATACCATTTCAGAGAAGTGGTTGTCCAACCACTTCTTTAAAATCTCCAATGATGCTTCTGAAGGCAAGCTGTTCCATTGGTTGATTGTTCTCACTGTCTGGAAATTTCTCCTTATATCTAGGATGGTCCTCTCTTCTCCCACTTTCTTGAGGATAAATCATATTTACTTTGTAGGCAAAGGTAAATACTTCTGCAGAAGGAGCTGGGCTTAACAACATGGAGAAGTCCAGCCAGCTTTCTTGGAAAAAGAAGCAAAAGTAGTTTTTTTACTCTCTTCTTTGGGTATATTTTTCTGACTTCCTAGTCTAGCCTACAACTCTGGATTTCATGATGTTTGCTTTGTGAATACTAACCACATATAACCAGGATTACCATGGGTATTTCAGGGGAAGGGAAAGGTGGTGGGGGGTGGGGGGAGGGAATGATGACATGGATGAGATGACATCATCAGACCAATATCACAATTATATAACCCAACATCTGCACTTGTAGCCCAACATCTACACGATGACATTGTCAGTCTGATGATACCATGGTAGCATTTTTGCAATTTGTTATGAATGGTATTAGAAATTAACTTTTTGGACCTCAGCCAAAACTGCTAGGTTCTCCTTGGGCGTGGGACCAGCAGTCAGGAATGGATTAACTCTGTCTGATATCCGAGGATTGAGTCTGCAAACTGTTAAACTCCTCCTCTTCCTCTTGCTTCCCAGCTTTCAGACTCAGTCTGACCTGGACAGACATATTTTGCTGAGCTGCCCATTCCTGATACTGGAATCTCAGATCTGCTCCCTATTTCAGGTTGAGCTATACCAGCGTGAAAGGTGTTTGTCCCTGACTCTGCTGAAGGCCATTTGTAGGCACAACACTGCTGAGGATCCCAGCTCCCTGGGAATTCAGCCTCAGCTTGCCAGCATGAAGGGCTAACACCCAATCCTACTGAAGACGACTTCAACAGTATTTGCAGGTGCCTCCCGGCTCGGCTGGTGGCAGGTCCTGCCTCCCAGCGTGAATGGCGCCTCAGCTGGAGCCCGCTGAAGGCCGTTTTTATGGCAGATCTGTCAGCCGACAGATCACCAGAGCGGGATTCCTGGGCTTTGCCCATATGCCTGGCTGGCTTGATTGGGGGTTCGGAGGCTTCCAACCCTCCCCCCCCCTCTCCAAGGATCAGATCAGAGAACTATACTGGCATCACAGTTTGGGGCCGCACAGCGGAGGCCGCTTGGGAGTTCTCGGGGGAGATTGCAGCAGCGGAGCTCGGTAAGGTCCATCTGTTTTCTCACCAGGCTGGTTGGGATCAGCACAGGAGCCAGGCTGCTTTGCAGCATTGGGCACTTTATTTCTTTCTGGCTGCAGGGGGCTTGATTTCAGGGCCTGTATTCCCTTGAGTCAGTAAGCCGCCCGCCATTTTGGCCCTGCCTCGTGCTCCCTTAGAGGCCTACTCGAGCCTCAGTAGTTTCAAGATGGCTGCCTCTTCATCATCCCGGCCTTCCAAACGAGCCTTCCAGGCCTGGAGACAGCTGGGCCTTCCCAACCAGGGCCATCTAAGAGGGGCATGGCTTCTCATCCTGCAGCCTCCAAAACAACTAAGAAGGCCTCAATAGCTTCGGAGAAGGAGGCTAGTAAGAGGCATAGGGCCATTGAAAGGGCTATTGAGAAGGCCATAAAGAAAGCCTCTAGGAGGGAAAAGACCCCCCCTGAGAGGGAAACACGACTAGCCTCTCTACCCCTGCAACAGATCAACCATCATTTGTGGGGTTGTTCAAGCCTCAACTTTTTTGTACCCTCCTTCATAAGGCTAAGCCCACCACTAGGCTGGGCATTCCACAGCCCACTCCTGAACCTGTGGGGGAGGTGGTTGATCCCTCAGTGCCCTTGTTCGAAGAACCTACCTTTGAAGCCAAGGAGGTCCTGGCCCCTAGGTTTGTTCGGGGATGTGGTACAAAGACAGTGGTTGGCTCCTGTCTCTGGCCCCAACCCTAATAGCTTGGACAGGCTTCTTTATAACATGGCATCAGACCTGTCTACTATCCTGCAGGTCCCAACAGTGGACCTCCCAGTAATCATGCTGTCTACCCCCTCTGTCTGGACAGGGCCCCCAGAGGAGAGCCTCCGTCCAGAGGAGAAATGCTTTGAACATTCTCTGAATAAGGCCCACCAAGTGGCTGCTTGGGCCGTCAAGGCGTCCTCGGCCGTGTCCTTCTTCAATAGGGCGTCTCTTCTTTGGCTATGCCAACTGCTTACCTATTTTTGACACTAGGTCACAACAAGACATAAACAAGATTGTGGCCGCCCTAGAATACTGTGCAGACGCCACCTTAAATGCCTCCAGATTCGCTGCAAAGTCTATTGGCTCCACTATTGCGTCCCACTGCCTTCTCTGGCTCTGCCAGTGGCAGGCGGACGCCAAGAATAAATGGAGGCTGGCGTCCTCCCCGTATACAGGTGACAAACTCTTTGGGACCCCCCGTGGAGCCCCTCCTGGTCGAAACCAAGGATAAACGCAGGGTTCTCCCAAGTATGTCTCACAGAGCAGCCCCTCCCCGGCTGCTCCCTTTAGTCCCTTTCGGGGTTTGGAGGCCAGCTATTCCGGGTTGAGGGCACAAAGATATTTTCCTTCCCAGCAGGGCAGGTCTCAGGACAAACTGGGTGGTCCCATTCAGAGAGGCCCACACAAGTGTCCCTTTCGGGGAGGTAGGGGCTGCCCTTTCCACCGTTCCTGCTGACTGCACGTCCGCTCCTCCCATTGGGGGCCGCCTGGCTCTCTTTGCCAGCCAATGGGAGGCGACCACAACAGATGCTTGGGTCAGGGAGACGGTTCGGTTGGGCCTCTCCCTGGAATTCCTCTCCACCACCCCCAACTTGATTCCTCCGATGCCCCCTTTTGCAGCATCAGACAAAATGCCTCCTTGTGGAATCGGCCATCAAACACCTTCGCGACATTCAGGTTCCACAGGAGCAGCACAGACACGGTTTTTACTCTCGTCTGTTTGTGATCCAAAAATCCTCGGGGGGATGGAGAGCAATTCTCGAACTCAAGTCTCTGAACCACCAAATTGTTTATTGGCGGTTCAAAATGCAGTCTCTCCAGACCATCTTGGAGAGCGTCAGGGAGTGTGACTTGTCATTATCAGTACTGTGCTCTGCCTTTCGGTCTCTCCTCAGCTCCCCGAGTGTTCACCAAATTGATGGCAGCGCTAGCGGGCCACGTTCAAACATTGCTGATAAGGATTCAGTTCTACTTAGATGATCGCCTTATCCAGTCCAGTTCAGAGGAGCTAGCACTACAAGACCTGACTACCACTCTTCGGGTCTTGCGAGACCACGGTTTTCCATCAACACAGCCAAGAGCCAGTTTGTTCCGACCACCCGCTTACAGCACCTAGGAGCAGTCATCAATATGGTCAAGAGCAAGGTCTATCCCAGGAATGCCTGTCCAGCCTGCGGTCTCTGGTCAGGATAGTCACATCGGGGAGGGCGGTCTCCCTGCTGTTACTTTCTCAACTCCTCAGAAAGATGGTGTCGTGCATCAGCATTGTGCCGTGGGCACAGCTCCACTGCAGGGCCCTGCAGTGATACCTTCTCCTGTATCAACGGACTCACCAGAGTACCTCAGCACGAAAATTTCTTGTTCCACCCATTTCTTGTCCCCAGCGGTCACAAAACGACGGGAATTCAGGGAACTTCACTGCCTGGTCCTGACCATTGACACCAGTCTTTACAGTTAGGGAGCTCACCTGGCATCGGACATGGCCCAGGGACAGTGGACTCAGGCCGACCTGGATCACAACATAAATTGGTTGGAGCTTCAGGCCATCCATCTAGCCCTCCATGTATTCCAGGACAAAGTGCAGGATCAACACATTCTGATTCGGATGGAAAACGTGGCTGGAAAGGCCCACATAAGCTGTCTCGGGGGGACCCACTCACCGCACCTCATGCAGGAGTCTGACAGCTTGGGCCTCTGGGCAGAGACACATTTGAGGTCCATCTGGGCCTCGCACATTTCAGGGGTGGCAAATGTGCAGGTGGACTTGCTCAGCAGAGCTCCAGTGGATCACAGGGAGTGGTGCCTGCACCTGGTCATCGTCTGGGAGATAACTACACGCTTCGGTGACCCGGCTGTCGACCTTTTTGCCACCCATACCAACAGCCAGATGACGAGATTCTTCGCAAGGTTCCCAGTACCAGAGGCAGAAGGCGTGGACACCCTGTGCTGCCCATGGCCCCCAGACCTGCTCTACGCCTTCCCTCCTCTTCCATTGATTTCCAAGGTCATCAGGAAGATGTTGGAGGAGAGGGCGGAGCTCATCTTGATAGCCCCGCATTGGCCTCGTTGGCCCTGGTTCAGTGGCCCTGTCAGTGGCCCCACCTTAGAGGCTCCCCCCAGACAGGGTTTCCCTCAGCCAGGGGTCATTAGTCCACCCGGATGCTCACTGGCTCCAACTGACCACCTGGCGCTTGAGCGGCACCTGCTTAGGGAGAGTGACCTCTCCCCAAGGGTCATCGACACTATATAGGCATTGCACCACTCCTCCACCAACCGTATCTATAATTCCACTTGGGCTACCTTCACTGGTTGTTGTGACAAGAAGGACCTGGTCCCCACAGAGGCTTCCACGGTGCACGTCCTGGAGTTTCTGCAGGACAGTTTCAAGGCTGGATTGTCGCCTAACACACTTCGGAGACAGGTAGCAGTCCTTTTCTCTATCCTATCATGTGGTGCCACGGTGTCCCTTTCCAACTCCCTCTGATTCAGCAATTCCTTAGAGAGGCGATGAACCTGTGCCCTCCTACACTTCATCATTACCCGACTTGGGACCTTACTAGAGTTCTCACCGCCCTCACATGGGATCCATTCGAACCTCTATGGGAGGTCAGTCTTCGCTTCCTGTCTTACAAGGTGGCCTTCCTGCTGGCCATTACATCAGCCCGCTGAATTTCTGAGCTGGCTGTCCTTTCCACCAGGAGTGACCTATGTATTTTCCATTCAGATAGGGTCATCCTCAGATTAGACCCTACCTTCACACCCAAGATTAACACACCGTTCCATAGGGCCCAGGAATTGGTGTTACCTAATTTCTGCCCTAATCCTTCTCACCGATTGGAACAGTTGTGGCACACTTTAGATGTTTGGAGGGCTCTCCTTATCTACCTTAAGAAGACCTCTTCCCTTCGGCAGTCGGAGAGTCTCTTCATATCCTTCCAACTGATTACCCTCGGCCACAAGGTAACTTCTGCCACGATAGGGCCCTGGCTTTGGGCAACTATTGCCAAGGCCTATGAGTCTCAGGCCTTGCCCGCCCCTCAATGGCTTACGGCCCATTCAACAAGAACCGCTGCTACTTTGGCTGAGTGGGCTACTCAGGCTTCCTTAGAGGAGATCTGCAGGGCCACCACCTGGTCGTCCCCGCCCCCATTTATTCGCCATTATAAATTGGACATCTATGCCTCGGCAGAGGCAGCTTTTGGCCGCAGGATCCTACAACGGGTTCATACAGGCTTGGGGTCTCCAGACCGATCAGCTCCTCCCATTAGTACTGCGGCTTTGGCATGTCACATTCCTGACTGCTGGCCCCACACTCAAGGAGAAAGGGCATTGCCTTACCTGAACGTCCATTCTGTTGGGTGTGGGGACAGCAGTCAGCCCCACCCTGGTTTCTCCCGATCCTTGCCCTGGGGTGGGCACTAATCTTGTCATTTCAGCTCAGCATGTCAGTCTGCCACATCTCCCACATCAGAAAGCTGGGAAGCAAGAGGAAGAGGAGGAGCTTAACAGCTTTCAGACTCAGTCCTTGGATCTCAGACAGAGTTAACCCATTCCTGACTGCTCTCCTCACACCCAACAGAACGGGTGTTCAGGTAAGGCAACACCCTTTCTACCTATCTATCTGAACAATCAAGAATAAGATGAGCACTAGAGAAAAGAATCTGAGTAGGACAGCAGAGGGACTTCTGTTGATTAGTCGGGTACATCTCTAAATAGACAATATGCCCACAGAGGAGAATATTTGTAGCTCAAGGTTGAAATGAGGGCTCCTTGATGTTCTCTGAGCTTTGTAATTTTCTTGAAGATGTTTCATTACCCAAACTAGGTAACAACATCAGTGCTACTGGTAGTAGGGAGTGGCTTGCCCTGTAAGTGTTGGTGGGAGTGATATTGGTGATTCTTTCGTTGGACTGTTTACTGTTAGCTTATTTGGCAGTTTCTTGATTGGGGTATTGTTTACTTCTTGATTATTGCTTTGATGTTAATGTTGGTGTATATAAAATATAAAATGAGAGCAAATCCCACTCCCTATTAGCATGGATACTGTTACCTAGTTTGGATAATGAAACATCTGCAAGAAAACAACCAAGCTCAGAGAGCATCATGAGCCCCTCGGTGGTGCAGTGGTTAGAATGCAGTACTGCAGGCTACTTCTGCTGACTGTTGGCTGCCTACAATTTGGCAGTTCAAATCCCACCAGGCTCAAGGTTGACTCAGCCTTACCTCCTTCCGAGGTGGGTAAAATGAGGACCCAGGTTGTTGGGGGCAATAGGCTGACTCTGTAAACCGCATAGAGAGGACTGTAAAGCACCGTGAAACAGTATGTAAGTCTAAGTGCTATTGTTATTATAATGCTCATTATCATGGCCAAGTTGATTGGAATTACTTCCAATGGATGGAGTGTAGAAACTTCTATAGAGGCACCTGCTTTTGTCTCCTTTGATGGGAGGGGGGAGGGGATAATGAACAGTTTAAAGAGGTACACAGTATAATATATATGAAAGGTAGAACACCTCTTGCATTTGATCCCACTTCATAGCAATGAATTAGATGCCCATATCCGCCATATAGCCAAGTTTGACCATCCATTCAGTGTGGGTTGATCAGCTTCTCAAGTTTCTAATAATTTCCCCATTCCCACCACAAGGAAATCCAGCAACTATTAGAGGAAATACTGATACTATGGTAAAATAATAGCAGCTTTTCAATGGGGAAAAAAAAATAGGGCTGAGCAAAACAGCCCATAAAGAAACAAATGGTTAACAATGATTTATTCCCATGCTTCAAAAATCCTTCTCTGGCTGATTACAGAATTTGAAAAGTACAGTTGGGATAAGGAACATATCCAGACTTCACTACAACAGAAAACATAACTCAAAAATAAAACTATAAATCACAGAAATCATGACCAGGGTCACAGACTATCTTTAATCATATTTTAGCTTGCTTGGCATGGGCTTTGTGTGCTACAGTATGTGCTAAACCACTGTGACTTGTAAACCTGGGTTTACAGTTAGTCTGATAAGCCAAACTATGACTCATTTTATTGCTAACAACAACTTCATTAGTCTTTCACAGTTACAGTAGTCTTTTGCAGAATTATCCAGGAAAACACACACACACACAAAGTCTGATGCTTTTAAGAGCACCTTTGATATGTGGGCATTAATATCTGAAGGTTTTCCTAGGGTTGTAATAAATGGTATCCCTTGCTAATTGGTGCAAATCAAATGGCCATTAAAATGCATAGCTGAAGAATGGCTTCAGCTGTTTAGCCATCTTATTTGCCCTGATCCCTGCAAAACGTGAAAAATAATTGGCTGGTTAAAAGGTGTTAGCGATTCTTTTTAATGTATGGTTATTTGGAGGGCTAACATTTCAGTTATATCAGTCAATTAATCATAGAAATCTTGGGTTCATTAATTGATGGGCCTACTGCAGATCATGAGGGCAGATTTATACAATCTGTGGGTGTTAAATAATCTTAATATCCCGACATTGCAAAAAGTAGGGGTGTAGCTAAGATTGAGGGTCTCTTATATTTTCTGCCAAATAGGAGGCACAGAGTAACAACTGGGGAGGCCTGATTTTAACTGGGAAAATTTCTGGGTTGTGGGAGAGGGGAGAATAGTCCTAGGATCATGCACACTTTGGAAAGGACTTGGAAGAACTACCATACTTTGGACCTCATACATGAACATAGCCCAGCTATACTACTTGTTAAAAGTAATCCAATTCTTTTCAGGCAACCATGATGCTTTAAAGCGCCCATTGCAGAGGTGGGTTTCAGCAGGTTCTGATCAGTTCTGGAGAACCAGTAGCGGAAATTTTGAGTAGTTCGGAGAACCGATACTAAAAATTCTGACTGGCCCCACCCCCATCTATTCTCTACCTCCCGAGTCCCAGCTGATTGGGAGGAAATGGGGATTTTGCAGTAACCTTCCCCTGGAGTGGGGAGGGAATGGAGATTTTACAGTATCCTTCCCCTGCCACACCCAACAAGCCACGCCCAACAAGCCATGCCCACAGAACTGGTAGTAAAAAATTTTGAAACCCACCACTGGCCCATTACTTAAAATTATGTGAGGGTCCTTAAATGTAAGAGTTTAAATGCAAGTTTTAAATGCTTCGTAATAATATTTGTGATTCCCCTGCCTTCCGCATCCCTTGCTGTTGTAGCACTGATTCTTGAACCAATTCTGAATCTCAACAGAAGATCCCTTTTGAGGAAAGAAATGTGCCACAGATCCTTCCCATGCAGCTGGGGAATAAGTTAAAACCCACATTTTGAAAGGCCAAGAGATCACATCTCCGTTTCTTTGTACCTACTACTTCTCTCCAACAAAAATGTAACAAGATCTTGTAGCTATGTTGATGTAAGATACTTTTCTAATGGAAACAAGGAGGAAAAACAAGCCCAGTTTGGGGATTTTAATTTCAGGGATGTTGTTGGTGATGATGATCTGGATTTAATTCGGCGTCATTCGACCAGACAGTTAGTGATTCAGCTATATTATAAAGCACTTCAAGAGTGTGCAGCACAATTTTGGGAAGGGTAACTTTCATTAGTTAACCACAGATGATATATGGCATATTTTCTCTGGTTTCTGCTTATTTACTCAGAAATGGAAGGGGGAGGGGGAATCTAGCTGCTTTCCAATTCTTTGTTTGTAATGGTAAACCAGAGGGCATGATGGAAAGATGCTGGAAAGCTGACAGCCCAGGTTTGGGACCCGAGTGCTGTGAGATGGGGTGAGCTCCCGTTAACTTGCCTCAGCTCTTGCCAATTTAGCAATTCAAAAGCATGCAAAAGCATGCAAGCGTGTCCCATGTGCCTTGGGGTATAATCATGCTGGCCACATGGCCATGGATATGTCTTGGATAATGTTGGCTCTCTCGGCTAAGAAATGGAGATGAGCACCTAGAGTTTTCATTTTGTATGAGAACAGCAACTAAAATGAGTCTTAGGCAGTGGTGGGATTCAGCTGGTTCGCACCTATTCGGGAGACTTGTTAACTTTCTAAGCACTTCGGAGAACCGGTTGTTGGAAGAAATCTCATTTTGTTTTTTTCCACTTTACAGGGCTAATCCTGTAAGGAAGGCAGGAAGGAAACATTCTGCTGTTATTTCTAGCCTAATCTTTATTGTCCTGCTTACAGAAACTGCCTCTCCAGTTAACCCTTATTACATTGTAACAGCTAAGGTGAAGCGCCCTATGACGTGAGTGACATTGAGTTGGCCATGCCCACCCAGTCACATGACCACCGAGCCACGCCTACCCAGCTGGTCGTTAGGGCAGAGAACTGGTTGTTAAATTATTTGAATCCCGCCACTGGTCTTAGGGCTTTTCTACTGAAACCTTACATTATTGGACTCCTTTATTGAAAACCAGCTGGAAATGAATCTGTCTTTCTGGATTTCATCTCCTTTTCTGCTTTAGGCATAGTGATGACCTGGGGTTCCATCTGGACTCTACATGGTTGGTAATTCCCTTTGATTTTTACCTTAATTCAGAAAGAATACAGGTAGTCCTGGATTTACAACATTTCATTTACTGACCTTTCAAAGTTACAACGGCACTGAAAAAAGTGACTTCGGACCATTTTTCACAGTTAAAACCTTTGCAGCATCCCCATGGTCCTGTGATCAAAATTCAGACACTTGGCAACTGGTTCATATTTATGATGTCCCCCAGGGTCATGTAATCCCCTTTTGCAGACTTCTGACAAGCAAAGTCAATGGGGAAGCCAAGATTCGCTTAACAACCAGGTTACTAATGTAACAACTACAGTGATTTACTTAACAACTGTGACAAGAAACATCATAAAATTGGGCAAAATTCACTTAATAAATGTCTCACTTAACAGAAATTTTGGGCTCAATTGTGATCATAAGTCAATGAATATCTGTATTAAAGAATATACCATCCTGCACCATTTTTCCTGTTCCTTTGGGCTACAAAGGGAAAGTTGTAAAACTGTTGTCAATTTATCCTGGTTTTTAAAAAGCGAAGAAAGAAAAACAAAAAATAGATCTGTCTTTTCACTATTTACTCATAATATCCATGGACTCATAAAAAAGAGTGTTTCATTTTTTCACCAGTGAACTTGTTTAAAAAAATAGAGTTTACAAAAGGCAGTTGGCGAGGACTATGCATGTCCTTCACCAATTTTATGTCTTGTCTTAAACCAGCTATTCCAAAAGCTGGTTTTAATTATAACAAATGACCTTAGGGCTTCATTTTAAGCGTATCTGCATGGAAGTGGCAGAACAGATTTGTAATAAATAGAAACAATTCATGTATTCCAGTAAGTCAGATGTTAACCATGCTTTCTTTAATCAAACACAAGTAGCCAAATTCACACCATCATGATGGCTTATTTATATATAGTGTGAATACAAATACTAGATGGAAAAACACTATAAAGGACTCTCCATGCACAGCACAAATAGCATCTGTACTGCCCAGTGCCCTAGGGAAGGAAAGTGTGTCAGTTGCTACAAAAAATAATATTTTTTTAGAAAGAGAAGAACCGTGTTCCTTTGAAATAGGATAGACACAAGACTTTTTTTAAAAAAAAAGGCAGTGCATCACCATAAGATGACATGGCTTTGCAGGGAATTTTCATCTACTAATAAGTGTGTTTTTGATGCAGACTCAATGATTATTGCTATGATTTAAATAAATATACAATAGATTTCATTACAGTCGGGAAGAGTGTAGCCACCTGACCTCTTGAGTCTTCTCGGTTTGCCATCCAGGGGCTAATTCTGAATGGATCTCCCTTTCTCTGTTTTTTTTTTTTCTGGTTCCTGATTTTAATCCTGACTTGCGCTGGACAGGCCTTGAAACAGAGGGCTGACCTCTGTAAAGTAGTCCACATCCTATCCTCACAGGAAATATAAGGAACATCAAGAATGCAATTGTTTGAAACAAACAGCACATCATTGTATTAATCGGCTGATTCCTCAAGATAAATGATTGTGTGGATAATGCCAAAAGAAAAAGCTAGTGTGGGAGAATCTCCTGTGACCTCAAAACTGAACCTAAGCTTAAAAAAAAAAAAAAAAAACGCTGAAGGAGAAAACCATTGTGTATTTTTCTTGCTCTAAACTACATTGGCTGAAACAGAGAAAGTTGCAGAGGGACAGGATCCTGCCTTCCCAGTATCTTAATACATAATAAATTTGTGAGGAAAGGAGTATATAACAATAACAATAAGTGGACAGATTCAAGCTACATTCAAAAACCCAAGGTTTTAAGAGCAATAGTTGGAACCTTACTACAGTTACTTTGAGAAAGACCAGGTTCTTGACTTAGAGTTGCCAGGTGTCCACTATTTGAGCGGACAGTCCACTTTTTTCACATTATGTTCACTATTTTTTTTCACAAAATAGTGGACATTTTTTTTTATTCAAAAGCTTTATGATGAAATGGTACGTAAGTTTTGTGAGTCAGAATTCCATGAAGTTTTGCGCCATGTTCCAACATGTTGGTTAAGTTTGTTTAAAGCGGTCAGACTTCTTTTAAACTGGATACCTCTAAAATCGTATTTTATTTCTCTTGGATCTGATGAGTGCCATAAGGTTATCTGGAACCTTATTTCGGATCAGGAAAATGAACTCGCAAAGGACGATGAACCAACAATTTCAGAATTGTATTTATATTTCACGTACTTCTTCATGTCAATAATGCAAGACACCCTACTGAAGCTGGAAAGCAAGAAAATTCTTGCATGTGATCTTCACATTATCATGTGTAAGCTGCGTGATTCTTTGCAAAAAAAATATGATGAGCAGTTTTTTGGAATGAAAGTTTTATTTGCCTTACGTAAAAAACATTTGCCTGAGAATGCTGTGCAAAAATTCAAGAAAGAAGCCATCAACGTGTATCAAAGAGCCATTGAGTACCTAGAAAAGTGGTATAATTTCACTGATTCAGTATATGAGACGCTAAATTGTTTCAATCTAATTGATTGCAATAATCCTCCAACTTTAGAAGAAATGACGAACATCTGGTTATTAGCACCATGGCGAGAAGAACTACCACCCAACACTCTCTTCAATGAAATTTCTGCCTTAGAAGAAGTTTATGTTCATCTGCAGGGTGATTCATCCCTTGATAAGTGGACGTACTTTTTCAAGAAAGAGCCAGCTCTGAGTTTACTGAAACTGTTCCAGTATTGTGCATCAATTCCGGTATCAAATGCAAACATTGAACGAATTTTCAGTGTCATGGGAAATTTGTGGACTGATAAACGTAACCGACTGTTTGTACCATCAGTTAGAAGTGAACTTTGTATATTTTTTAATATTTCTCAACGTTGTATTGAAATTAAAGAATTATTCCTTAAACACAAAGAATTGATCAAAGCTGCGCAGTCAAATAAAAAAATACACATGACAGCAAAGTAAAATGTAATTTAATATTTTACATATTATTATATTTGATGTTTTGAATTTTAAGTAAAATGTTTGTAAGAAAATATATAATTTAATTGTAATTTTTTTTTTACTACTTAAACACACACACCCCTGCTTGTCCGCTATTTTTTGGAAGCAGACCTGGCAACCCTAGTTCTTGTGGTGCTTTGTAGTGCCCACTTAGAGGCCAGTGGGTTATTATAAAAACTTAAAAGCATTCATATTGGTGTTTGAGACTGCTGGTTTGGTTCGTTTGTTTTTCCTCTCCTCCTCATTCCTTTCCACAGTTCTGTGAGTTGAGCAGGGTGTCTTTTGATTTGCCTCAGTACTGGGACCTTCTTAATATTTGTTTTGGTTGTTATTCAGTCTGTAAATTGATATGGAAGATTTTCTGGCTGAGGAATGAGGTATTCATGTTCCAGATACACACATACATGTATACACCTGGGAACTAAAGTAATTAAATATTGCCTTTTTGTGTTTCTCCCTCCTTCTTTGAATGTACCGAGTTTCTGTCATGTTGATTTATTACCCCATAAATTTTAATATGTTTATTTTTGTTTTATTTTTATTTTTTTAAAGATAGCCCATCCCTTTCTAATTTTTGTTTGTGTGTGAATAAGGTCATGAGTACATGTGCCTGTGAATGCAATCTTTAGTAAGGCTTGTTTTTGGCAAAACTAGCTAATCAAACAAACACTGTAAACATATTTACATATGGTCTTAACCTCAGTAAAAGTGCTTTTTTACGAACTCTGAAGTAGCAGGAAAACCTTCTTTAATGTGCAAATTAACTTCCATTTTAAACTATGACTCCCTCCAACTAGAATAGTCGCCATCTTAAATATGAATTGTGTCCTAAATTATAGAAGACAGCCCTCTGTGTGAACCTTTGGACCATCCAACTTTGATTTAAACATAAAGAGCCCTAAGAAAGAAGAACAAAGTGGGCTTTTGAAGACGCCTCAAATGGGGCAGACATGCAGGTCACTCGGTCATAACCTTCTCCATAATGAAGAACAGTATTGTATGTTGGGCTGAAACTGCACTAATAATTTCTTGATTTACAGCCATTTCTGTAAAACAGCATATGTGGATTTTATGCAGACCTGCAATTTGTGAGATGATGGATTAAGCAACTATCTAAACTTAATCAGAGACTCAGAAGAGGGCACAGTAAAGCCTTTATTGATTTGTCTGTATAGAAATAGAATAAATAAAAAGAAATCAAAGTCACTCCTGGGCTGAAGGCGTTACCTGATTTGTACATTGTAGGTAGAGGAGAAAGACAGATACTGAAGCTGAAGCTCAAATTCTTTGGCCACCTAATGAGAAAAGAGGATTCATTGGAAAAGACCCTGATGTTGGGAAGATTGGAGGCAGAAGGAGAAAGGGACGGCAGAGGAAGAGATGATTAGATAGTGTCATTAACGCAACATATATGAATTTGGCAAACTCTGGGAACCAGTGGAGAACAGGGGGGCCTGGCATGCTGTGGTCCCTGGGGTTCAGAGGTGGGTTTCAGCAGGTTCTGACCAGTTCTGGAGAATCGGTAGCGGAAAGTTTGAGTACTTCAGAGAACCGGTAGTAAAAATTCTGACTGGCCCTGGCCCCATCTATTCTCTGCCTCCCGTCCCAGCTGATCGAGAGGAAATGGAGGTTTTGCAGTAACCTTCCCCTGGATTGGGGAGGGAATGGAGATTTTACAGAATCCTTCCCCTGCCATGCCCACCAAGCCATGCCCACCAAGCCATGCGATGCCATGCCCACCAAGCCACGCCCACAGAACTGGTAGTAAAAAAATTTGAAATCCACCACTACTGGGGTTGCAAAGAATTGGACATGACTTAGCGACTGAACAACAAAAAGGCAGAAGAAACTTCCCTGTTATTCATAGTAGGGCGAATGGGACATGGGATAGCAAGAAAAGTTTAATTTGCTAAACTTCTCTGTCAAGCTGCTGTTCAAAGCACAGACTTAAGACTGTTTTAAAAAGCAGCAGCCATGGGGCAATGTTCAAGGCCTACAGGCTTCAGGGAGTCCTGGGAAGTTGATCTTAGGTACTGATTTGTTTTTTTAAATATGTGATTTAAGGGCATGGTGTGAAGCAAAGCACCAGCCATGGAGAACTGCTGATTCAAGTGTACTGTTATTTTTGCAACATGCCTGCCATTCTGGGAGAAATGAGAAAGAAAGACCAACCAGTGAAAAACAAAGCAGAGACACCAAGTTGATGTGAGAAAATGATGGATAGACCAGCTGTCTTAGGGCCAAAGTGAATGAGAGCAAAGACATCAGTCATCCAAGCTAATTATCACATAAAATCCACCCAGAGTCACTGCAACAGTAAGATGGGCAACATATAAATTAAATTAAATAAATAAATAAAATATAAAGAGTGGAATTACTGTGAAAGTTCTCTTGCAGGGCTCTGTTCAGAAAGTTTATTCTCATGTCCTCTTAATTGATACAAACATGCACCCTTAAATCTTTTTTATAAAGACTTAAATCCATTACACTTAGGGAGATTTTGGGATTTTTTAAAAAAATCAAATTAAATTTGCTATTATTTTAGCCAGTATTGGAGGAAAGTGTCAGTGTGGTACTCACAGGCAAAGGGACAGATCTCGAACCGTAGCACAAACATAACCTAGTAAATGCTTTTTCTTAATCATAATATTCTCTTTCCCTCATTTCCAGCCCACCTCAGCAGAGGCAGCTTCATGCCATTTTTTATCTGTTCCAATTTTGCAATAGTGCTATTCCTCTTCCCTTGCCATGGACACGGTTCAGAACATGTCCCTGGCAATTGGTTGAAGACAACATCAGGAGTGGGATTTGAATGGCTCTACCCGAGGGCCTGGGAAGATTAACTCTATGAGTTTTTAGTATGCTATGCATAGTGCTGATTGTCTGGTGCTGGTAACACAAAACCTTTTGTCTGTCAGTTCAAGAAGACAACTAAATCTTTAAAATCCCAACCAATATATTTTCAAAGATATTCTCAAAGTCTGCATTCCTATCTACTCTGGCAACTTCCTGGAAGAACCTCACCCAACATCCACCTATCTTCTCATGTGATTTATGCCCTCAATTGTCATAATTCCCCCAATGACCTCTACGAAGAATAACTAGCCTAATATGAAGAATCCTAAATGGACTATTTCCAGCAAAATAATTACAAAGACTGACATATAATTGCTGAATGGCTTCCCTGCCAGTCACTGCATGCAAAAGCTGGGTCTAGGCCCAAGTATAGGGCAGTGATTCCTGATCTGGTGGGGAGGTTACTTCTGGAAAAGCGGGTGATTGGGTGATTTACAAACAGGCTGGCAAGGCTGTTATCATGACGGATTCAGCATGTCGTTGCCCTCTGGGCTGTGCTCAGCGCCAGCCACTTAGTGAACCACTTCCATTAACATCCATCTCCATCAGAGCAACTCTTTAATCTTCTGACATCAGCACCTCCTTTCCAAAGGTTGCTTTTAAAGAGACAGGGCTCCAGAGCAAGCCTCAATGATTGCGCTGAAGTGTATTCTCCTGCCCTTTCCGAGAGCCCTATTTTTTTAAAACCCTGGAGAGGCTACCCAGTAGAAAACTCACCCAGTTTAGAGAGAATTTTCATTGTTGCAAGAAAGGATGCATTGCTATTTAGCAATATGGGGAAAGGACTAGAGCTATGCAGCATCTTCCCTTTAATGCCAAAAAAAGGTGTTTTGTAGTGCCCAGTAATATGTTTGCAGGGCCTGTCTGCAACTCTTTAAAGCAGCTGTATCTTTCTCCATGATTTCTGTGGTTGCCTTTCACACCTTTTTAGAATTGTATCCAAACAATTGCATAGGCTAAGGCCAACAGTTGTGTAAGTTTGTAATAGTGGCAAATATCTGTAGCTAGGGTGTAGGATGAGGGTGAAGGCTAGTCCTCCGAGCTGGTGGGTTGGTTTCCAAACATTTCATTACTGGGCTAGGTAACATCTTCAGTAGAGTTTAAGGGATGCCAGTGTCAGTGTTTTTCTGTTTATAAGGGCTTCAGGTGTGGGTGTGTCAAGTGAGGGTCTTCTGATGGGTCAGGTGTGAGTCATCAGTGTGACAGGTCTTGTGATAGGGAGGTTACATCAGGTCAGAGTCTTGGGAGGTGAACTGCTGGTGTGGGGAAGTTGCATGGGTTGGTTGAGAGTCAGAGCTGTCTCTGGTTGGTTGTGCAATTGATTTGGGTTCTGAGGGGTTCGTAGGCTGGTTGCAGGTCAATGTATCTGTTGATGGAATTGCTTGTGGAGTGCCAGGAGGAACGCACGAGCGTGGCGGGTGTTAGCGTGGCCAATGATTTTTGTGTTGCTCCAATCAAACTGGTGCTGTTTGATTGGAGTGTCAATGTGATTAGAGATTAAGGATTTGGGATATCATAGATCCTGGTTTTTATCTGACATGATGTTTGTCCCACGTAGAACTGGTTGCAATGCTTACCGTTGATTTGGTAGGTTATATTGTTTCTTTCATCCATTTCAGATGTGTAAGTCTCCTACCTTGTGATAGGGGAAGAAAGAATGTGTTACTTCATCCAAGGGATATTTCTTGGATGAGGCTAGATGCTTCATTCTACAGAGAATGTGAACTCAATCCAATTTAAAATGCAATAAAGGCTTTATTCCCCATTTATTACAGCAGGAGGCATGTACATACCTTATTGACACTTTGGTTCTTTGCTTTTGGAATTACTGGCATAATTTACAGAACTATTTAAACACGCCTTGCCTGAGCAAGGAACCACAAGCAAAGATTCCCCTGAAGAAGAATCAATCCCATTGCATTTCTTGGTGTCTCAACAAAACCTCCGTGTTTTGCTTTATTTTTATTTAGTAGATGGTAAAATCTAAGCAAGTATTACTCAAAAATTCAAATACATATTCCCTTGATTTAAGTACACTATTTAGTTGATAGATTCCATCCTGTTCCCTCTCTCTTCTGCAGCCACTGAATTTTGAAGTAATACAACGACAAAACTGTCAATATCTGTGTCATATACCTATGTGAAACATTGGTTTAGAATCTATAGCAGTCATCTCCAAACTGGTACCCCAGAATTATGCTTAATTTCCAAAATCTCCAGCTCTGCTGTCTATATTGGGCCCTAATCCTCAACTCAGTCTTGCCCTATTTCCTTCACTCATTTGCAGCAGGCTTAATCCTTGGACGTTGATATGAAAATGCATTTGTTTATTGCTAAGATATCACAGAATATTTTTTGAGCCTGGAATTAAGATCCAGTCATATCCAGAGGCCACAAGTTTGAAAAAAAGCCTGGTTTATGCAACATGCAGGATACTATTATTATCTATTATTGTTTATGAAAGTCAATTTGATGCAGCGGTAAAAGGCACCAGGCTAGAAAGGGACAGACCTTGTGTTCTAGTCCCACCTTGGACACAAAGCCAGCAGATAGCTTAGGGCCAGTCATTCTCTCAGCCCTAAGGAGGAGGCAAGGGCAGACACTTCTGAAAAGCTTGCCAAGTTGCAAAAGCATCCCAGGATCATCAGGTTTTATGTTGTCTCCTTTACCTCTTCAGTGGCTACTAATAACAGAAACAATGGTTGGCTAATAGATAATCTGATACCATTAACTTGTGTTTCAAGGATAAAAGAAATGTCGTCCTCTCCTTGCAACATGCATCCCAACTAGAATCCGACTGGATCAGACTGTCAGATAAATAAATGAACATTGTCAAATAAACCTACTTTCACTGCATTCATAATGTCAAGAATTGCATTGTGTTGTGATTGTGTTGGAATCTTAGTGTTGTTTGGAATGTGCTATATCACTCCAGGTGAGCTAGAGAGCCACGTACATTCATTTTTGAGGTTCCAAAGAGAGGAACAGCGTATGCTTTCTATGTCACTAGGAGTTAGATACTTTAAACATTGTTTGAGATGTGCAGTGGATAGCGATGAACTTGGCTTCCAATCAACCATGAAGCTCATGGTTGGGTTAGAAACCAATTCTCAGCCTAAAATAAAAACGCATAAACTGCCAAGTGCAGGGCCTTCAGCTGTTCACCAGCTGAATCTGATAAAAATATAATAATCTCAGCCAAGTAATGTGGTGACATGTATGTTTCAACAAACTGCACTTTTAGAAGTGCAACTTTGAAAGTATGTTGTGTCTCATAATGGGACCGGATGAGCGAAGAAGCAGTTTGTTCTGCAAAGATCCATTTTCTAAAGGAACTATCACAAGCCTGTGAAGTTCCTAACACTTGAAGCCCAACTTGCTTCAAGTGCTAATATTTCTTAAAAAGTAGAATCAGGGTGCAGTTGTTTAAAGACAGCAGGAGTGGTATGGCTGCCTTTTCTTTCTGTAATTAAACATAGACATTCTTGTGATCTAAGACTAGGCAGCCTTTCAAATGTCCTACATGTTGACCAAAAGCCAGCTGTGGGGAGTACTTACTCGACATTTTATTGGACCACATATTATTGTGGTCATACTTACCTCCAGTCTCTGCAGTAATTCTAAAATTGTTTTTCAAACTGCCAATGATGATTGCAACAAAAAAAAATATTATGTGCATGTGTGTGTATATGTAGCTCTCTAGCATGTGTGCATGCATTCGTGTATATGTATGTGTATAGGCTTGGGAGATTCAGGTAGTTCTCGACTTACGACCACAATTCAGCCCAACATTTCTGTTACTAAATAAGAATATGTTAAGTGAATTTTGTCCCATTTTATGGCCTTTCTTGCCACAGTTGTCAAGTGAATCACTGTAGTTGTTAAGTTAGTAACACAGTTGTTAAGTAAATCTGGCTTCCCCATTGACTTTGCTTGTCAGAAGGTCGCAAAAGGTGATCTCATGATCCTGGGACAGAGCAAAGGTCATAAATATGAATCAATTACTGCAAGTTCAAATCTCACCAGGCTCAAGGTTGATTCAGCCTTCCATCCTTTCAAAGGTAGGTAAATTGAGGACCCAGATTGTGGGGGCAATAAGCTGACTTTGTATAAATATACGAAAGTATGAAGGCTATTGCTTAACGCACTGTAAGCTGCCCTGAGTCTCCGGAGAAGGGCGGCATATAAATTAAAGCAAAAAAAAAAAAATCTGAATTTTGATCAGGTGACCATGGGGATGCTGCAATGGTCTTAAGTGCGAAAAACGGTCATAAGTCACTTTTTTCAGTGCTGTTGTAACTTTGAATGGTCACTAAATGAACTGTTGTAAGTCGAGGACTATGTTTACATGGTTATACTGGGAAGATAAGAGCTAGGATGAGCCAGAATTCAGGTCTCACAGTGCTAGGTGGTTTTGCCTGAGTCTATAGAAACGTTGCGAGGATACTGAGACTTTGGGTGTTTCAATTGGCCTCTTCCTGCCAGTTGCTTCTGATTTGCTCTGTTAGAATGGAATGGAATGGAATGGAATGGAATGGAATGGAATGGAATGGAATGGAATAGAATAGAATAGAATAGAATAGAATAGAATAGAATAGAATAGAATAGAATAGAATAGAATAGAATAGAATAGAATAGAATTCTTTATTGGCCAAGTGTGATTGGACACACAAGGAATTTGTCTTTGGTGCATATGCTCTCAGTGTACATAAAAAGACAAGATACATTCATTAAGAATCATAAGGTACAACGCTTAATGATAGTCATAGGGTACAAATAAGCAATCAAATCATATTAGGAAACAGTCAATATAAATCTTAAGCAACAAGGTTACAGTCATACAGTCATAAGTGGGAGGAGATGGGTAATAGGAATGATGAGAAGATTAATATAATGCAGACTTAGTAACTAGTTTGACAGTGTTGAGGGAATTATTTGTTTAGCAGAGTGATGGCGTTCGGGAAAAAACTGTTCTTGTGTTGTGATGGGAAGAGAAAGTGAAGATGCCACCTTGGGCAGTCTGCCTCAGTGCTCAGTCATCCTCCTCATTAGAAACATGAGTTCCTCCAACTTTAACACGAGGCTCTGTGTGATATAGTGCTACATTTTTGCCCTCTTCTAAAAGGCATCCAGCATCCACCACACACTCCTCATAAAGGTAAATTACACGTAGCAATCATGTCACTTCTTTGACAAGCTGAAAGGACTGTGATCCTGTGATCCCATTACAGCTTGGCTTTTTCCAAGCCCTCAAATCATTCTTCAACCATTCCTTCTGCAGTTCAGATTTTTTTTTCCAACATCTGTTTCAAAGAAAATACGGGTGCCAAAGTTTGACACAGCAGCCAACAATGTCTCACTGATGCTATTACCGGCATATCTTTGTGTGCTTTCTTACCCTCCTTCCAATAAATCTATCCAAGATTTACATATTTACCCCTCCCTCCCCAAGTTCGGGAGTGGGGGGGGGGGAAATCTCACAGATGGAGATTTACAAACTCAAAACATTCATCCTGTCATTCACGGATCACTTCTTTCTTCTAAGCCAGGCTAGGTGCATTTTTGATGGAGAAAGAAAAATTTACAATATTGTTCTAAATACTGCGGTCTATAGATGCTTAATAAAAAAGAAAATATATTGCTCCACTCCAATGTACAGACAGGGGATTGTGGTAACCAAGAAAGGGGAGGGAAAAAAGGAAATGGTTAGGACTGTTTCCCTTTAGAAGAGCAGAGGCAGAAAAGTGAAGAAGATAAAGCTTTCTTGGCATGAGGACAAAGTGAGGGTGGGAAGAAAGTTCAGCTGTTCAGAGTCTGTTTGCTGTAAAAGGCATTTCAGTTGAGCCAATAGAAATATTGACCATCCTAGCTGGTCAGAAGCAGCCTGTAAAGATAGCTCTGGGCCTTTTTCCTGCTCTTTGGAAAATAATAAGTATGCCAACTTTTCAGACAATTGCTACAAGAGAGCCAGTTTGGTCTAGTGGTTAAGACACCAAACTAGAAACTAGGAAACGGTG
The DNA here is from genome assembly GCA_022577455.1 of Arizona elegans. Lineage (NCBI taxonomy): Eukaryota > Metazoa > Chordata > Lepidosauria > Squamata > Colubridae > Arizona > Arizona elegans. The sequence goes on from JAKOOJ010000003.1 coordinate 21,331,354, forward strand.
AGTTCTAGTCTTGTCTTACGGATGAAAGCTGCCTGGGTGCCTTTGGGCCAATCACTCTCTCTCAGCCCAAACTACCTCACAGGGTTGTTGTGGTGAGGAAAAAAGGAAAGAGGAAGGAATATTAGGTGTGTTGGCTGTTTTGTGTTATTTAACAAAATAATAACAAAGATATAAATATGGGATATAAATAAATAAAAATAATAATGGCAAATGACGCACAAGCATTAATCTATCAAAAGATTTACTTTCAAATGATGGAAAACTGCTACACTGTCCCTCACAGCCACCCCTAGATGACTTCTATGCAGAGAAGACACCCTTCCCATTTTTCTCTGTTAGTGGCAACAATGAAGATAAGGGTTCTTTCATTGGAGACATGAAAATTTCCCCAAACATAGTCTTATTAGGGAAAGGAAAAAGGGAATAGAACTAAACAAGCTTCAGACATGTGGTCACGGAGGATCCAGGGGCAGGATGATTTATCCTTACTGTGGGGATCACTCACCTGGATTTTATGAATTTCTATAGAGCTCCTTCAGAGGTTTTGTGGCGCAAGAAATGCATGGCTCCTTAAGGAGTATGGATATATAGATACATATATTTTGACAATTACAAAATGAGACAACCACAGATAAAGACAGGATTATAATTAGCTCCAAATATGGGGTGGAGGTGGGGCCAAAGAAGTAGAGGGCTTGGGCATTTTCTTTTAGCTAGAAAAAAATTAGGAAGAGAAGTCATGTGGGGGTTTTCCCCCTTCAAACCAATCCTAGCTACTAGCCAGATAAGACAAATGAACATTTTCAAGTTGGAATAGTTAGAAACTGCAGCTTAAGTTGTTTGTACAGGTAAGTCCTTGGCCATAACTGAGCCCAACATTTCTATTGCTAAGCAAAATAGTTGAGTTTCCCCCCTTTTTACAACCTTTCCTGCCACGATTCATTAAGTTAGTAACAGAGTTGTTAAGTGAATCTGGCTTCCCCATTGACATCACTGATCAGAAGGTTTCAAAAGGTGATTCCCATGACCCCAGGGCATTGCAAACATCATAAATACATGACAGTTGCCAAGCATTTTAATTTTGATCACATGATCATGGGGAGGCTTCAACAGTTGTATGTGTGAGAAAAAAAAGTCATAAGTCATTTTTTTAAGTACTGTTGAAACTTTGGTCACTAAATGAATGGTTATATAAATCAAGGACTACCTGTATCTTATATTGTTCCAGATTGTTTTTAAAACGAACTTTACAAATTCTGGTCTGGTTTGCAAGGGATTGGCAATAGGGCGAGACTGGTGCTCAGTCTAAATTAAGGCTACCCCACAACAGAATAAAAATTAAGCCTCACTGGCTGCTGGTTTTTGTGTGAGCCAATCTACCAGTATCTCCTTTTTCCTTGCAGGGATTGTTCCCTCCTCACTAGATGAAAGGCTTCATCTTTCCTTTGTTTTTCCAGATGTTTGCATGCAGATTACCAGATGTTTGCATAACCCTCTTTCCACATTGTCTCAACTGACATTAAGGCAGATTCTCCCACAGCACCCCAGGCCTTTATGGCACCGTCTTTGCTCTTGTCCTGCTGTAATCAAAACAGTAAAGAGCAATTGTTCTTTCATTCTTGCTTCTCAGATGGGTCGTGGAAAGAGGAGGAATGGATAGCACAGCTTTGTAGAAACAAAGAAGCAATGTTCCTGTGTGGCAAAATAAAGTTATTTTAAAAAAATAAAAATAAGGGGAGCTTTGTATTTCTGTCAGGAGGGGTTAAGAAAGCAAAGGGAGCTTGCTTCACCGAGCTTGGGCAGAAACTGAAAAATATCCATAGGGAAAAGTTAGGGGTGAATGGAGTGCCAGATTCTGGGACAGTTTCTTGATTTAACCACCATTGTGGGATGAACTGCAAAACTATTTTTAAAAATGGTAGCAGCCCATCAGTGGAGAAAATAGCTACTGGTTGATTGGTCCACACAGGAGCTAATCAGCAGTCAGCCAGTCAGCACTGAAGGAGAAAGGGTGGGGCAGATACTGCAGCCAATCAGAGCTGCATCTGCTGCTAGAATGGAAGGATATACTGGAGATTATTCATTGTGAAGGGTTTAAGGCAGCTGAGATGGAGAAACCTGGAGAATATGGACATTGGGAGCATCGTCACCCATTTCTGGGCTGAGGAAGCAATGGGTGTCCCATATTGGCAATGGGCCAAGCAAACGTGTGGATCAAATGTGTAGATAGGCTGTTGGATGGAACATGAAAACTGTATAGAGCATATTATGGGTATATGCTGTTTCATCTCTGTGCCACCACACAGTATAAGCTAACCTACAGATTTGTTTGCAAAGCATTTATTGGTGACCCCATTAATTAATAAATAATGGCAAAAAAACAAACAAACATAGCACTTTTCCAAATGATTCATGCAAGGAAGTAAAATTTCATGCATGCAAATTATTTTCTTAAAAGACCACTTGAAATAGGTGCCTATTAGGGAACTAATAAATAAATGAACATCTTAATTCTTTCCTATATTTATGTTTGACAAGACTGCCTCCCTCGTACTCTTTCAGTATAAATGCGACCCCCATATCCCCTCCTTTCAAATGTACCTAAGACAATATCCTTCAATACTACAAAAATCCAAGAAAAATATCCTAGCACTTTTTTTCACAATTATTTAAAAGAGAAATTATGGCACAGGCTTGCTGAACACTAAAAGCAGCATGCAGCCGAAATAAACGCTGTAACAAAGGAAACTAAGGGTATGTTCTGAATAATTATATCTTTCTTGGTAATTGGTATCCTATATTAATTACACATTAATTCACTGTGTATTCCAGATGACACATTAATTCACAGTGTATTCCAGATGACATCATTGTCATATAGTTTCATTATTCTGCAAACATTCCATGCTTTTTTTAAGAATAGATATATGGTATAAGTGTTTTATATACTGCAGTTGCACTACTAACCTGCCAAGTATAACTAGTCAAACTATAACTGAAGTTTTTCTAGATGCTATTATATCTTTAATTAAAAGCTTCCTACTTGTGAAACCACAGTGGCTTTTGTTGGACTATTGTAATGCTCTTTACATGGGGCTCCCCTTGAAGAGCACTCGGAGGCTCCAACTGGTCCAGAATGCGGCCGCGCGGGTGGTTATGGGCGCAACTCGTTGTGCCCATGTGACACCCCTCCTGCGCGAGCTGCACTGGCTCCCAGTGGTCTTCCGGGTGCGATTCAAGGTGTTGGTTACCACCTTTAAAGCGCTCATGGCATAGGACCCAGGTACCTCTGAGACCGTCTTCTGCCACCAATAGCCTCCCACCGACCAGTTTGCTCCCACAGAGAGGGTCTCCTCTGGGTGCCATTGGCCAAGATATGTCGGCTGGCGACACCCAGGGGGAGGGCCTTCTCTGTGGGAGCCCCAGCCCTGTGGAACGAACTGCCCCCGGAAATACGTAAGATTTCCGACCTCCGGGTGTTTCGCTGCACACTGAAGACTCTGTTGTTCTGCCAGGCCGGACTATCAACATAATAGTTTTAAATTGGGGTATTTAAATTTTTTGGGGTTTTAAATCTGAGCCAAATTTATTTAATAATTTTAAATTTTAATTGTTGTTTTGTCTGTGTTTTTAAATAGGCTGTACACTGCCCTGAGTCCTTCGGGAGAAGGGCGGTATAGAAATAAAATTATTATTATTATTATTATTATTATTATTATTATTATTGTTGTTGTTGTTGTTGTTGTTGTTGTTGTTGTTCAGGGCAGCTGGATGACTAGAAATGAATTATTTCCTAACTGCTGCTGAGTTTCTCATTTCTATTAGAGTAAACACTTCATCTGTGATTTTATTCATAATGTCATGATTTTGCTGTAAAAAATTGCAATGCAATTGTTCTATTATAAAGGAAGGAAGGAAGGAGGGAAAGAAAGAAAAAAGGAAGGAAGGAAGGAAGGAAGGAGGGAAAGAAAGAAAGAAAGAAGGAAGGAAGGAAGGAAGGAAGAAAGACCCTCTCCACAATTATTAATTATGTTTTGTTGACACTTCTAAAGTAGAAGCTGACTTACAAAGAGACAGAAAAACAGGCTAAGTATGAGCCGCAGCTAAGAAAACTGCTGTAAATACTTCACTTCATCTGTCCTTATTGCTGATTTCACAGATGCTGTTTCCTGTCTCATGGTAAATCAACAGCTAAATTGTTGCAGTTCAGAGAAATATGATGAGGTCGCAAGTCTTTAAAGATGGGAGGTAAAGTAGAGTAACAGAGGAGATGAAATGAAGAGAAGACAGGAAAAACAAAAGAAAAGATAAATAATGGATAGAATGGGAGGGTACTGGATTTTTGTATCTTTCAAAACATTTTTAGAAAGAGAGGTAAAAAATGTGATGGTTTGATGCTTTCAAAAGAAAAAAGAGAGCTCTGGCCTACTCACTGCCAAAATAAGCTCCTGAAGGTGTGTCTCTGAGGAAATGTAGTTCCTTCTAGGAAAAGAAAATATTGTTTCCAGTTTTGAGCTGTACAGCGGCATACTCATTCTTTAGGTCCAACATTTGCATCCTGATACTTGAAATTACCTTGCCTGGACAGTCATGAACCTGGTCCAGTTAGACTCACCTTGCTCAACCTGAGAGTCAAATTTCTTTGGTGATGTTCTCTGAAGCACCTAACCTCCTCTTATTATACAGTATGTCTTCCCCATATTCTACTCCACTGTCATAAATTCAGCTGAAGTTGCTCAAGATACAATCTTCAGCTAAACGTCATCCTTCTAGACATAGGAAGGGAGCTGCTATGGGAGGGGAGGGGAGCTCAGATCTATGGTAGACATTCCCCCCCCCATTCCCATTTTTATAGTCCAGAGAGCTTCTCTGACCAAACCTGGTAAAAAAAAAAAACCCATCTGATTTGCAGTTTCATGATTTTTATTGCCACGTAAGTGTGTAAAGCCCTCATTTTGCTTCTTAAAGCCACTCCCTTGACTCAAATAAGACTGACAATTCCAGCTCCGCCCACAACTGTGATCTAATTTGTGCTTTATTAAATTTATATCCCACCATTTGCATCTAGAAGCTGAGCATTCCTTCCTCTCATTTAGGGAATAACACTCTTGGGACGTACCTTGAGCCAACAGAGAATGACTGGCTCAAAATCACCAAGGGAGTTTTTGTGGCTAGCAGGGACTTGAACCCAGGCCTAGTCCAACGCCTCCACCACTACACCACACATGCTCCTGATGTAATGGACTCAGCTTTGTCTCTGTTGCTTTTGTCAAACTAGGGGAAGAGTGTAATTAAAAATGGGGGATACAATGCATAATGCCCCCCCCCCAAAAAAACCCCAAAGCTCCTTCTCACCTCGTCTGATTTTTATTATTTATTCTTATTTATTTAGTAATTCAATTTGTATGCCGTCCCTCTCCGAAGACTCAGGGCGGCTCACAATGCATTTAAAATCAGTATAAAAAACATTTAAGAACTAAAAACGTTAAAAACATTAAAACTCATTCACACCATTCATGGCCGGATCTCGCCAGATCGCAAGAGCGAGATCAACGGCCCCAGGCCTGCTGGAAAAGCCAGGTCTTCACCGCTTTTCGGAAGGCCAATAGGGTGGGGATGGTCTGGACCTCAGGAGGTAACTGGTTCCAGAGAGCTGGGGCAGCCACAGAGAAGGCCCTCCCCTGCAGGCCCACCAGCCGGCATTGTTTAGCTGACGGGACCCAGAGGAGACCAACTCTGTGGGATCTTACTGGTCTTCTATTCTTTCTATTCTATTCCTTTCTTTCTTCACAGATGAATTCCATGGCTGGACAGAGGTAGGGAAAGCAAAGTGGCATGTAGGCTTTGATCTCCGAATTAATTTTATATATAAAGATTTTTTTTCCCCTATCCCCTGTCCCCCGCCTCCCCCGGACATCCAATGTGCTGCTGATTTATGGGCACATGGAGGAAAATCAATACTCTATCAAAGAAATTCTGCTTTTACACTGGACCTTTCTGGTTGCAGCTGCTATCCATCTGAGCCTCTAAACACTAACTAAATCTAGTAGCCATTGCTCACCAACCCTTCTGGGGGTCAGTTTGCTCTAGCACAATTGTTTGGGCTCTCGAGAAAGCTGGGGTTTTTTTCTTTATTATTTTTATTGTATTGTATTGTCCTTTACTGTATTTATTTATTTTACTTTGGTGTGGCTTTTGTGTTTTGGGGAATGGATTATTTATGTATGACCATTACCATATTATTTATGTATGATTATTATTGCTGTTGTGCTGTTTTGGCAGTCACTGCATCGGCACTAACTCCATTCTGCATCTAAACTAGGAATCTGTTTGTTTTATTTGTGATTTCAGATCAATTTTGCTCCTGATGATTGCCTGGATTGTCCCTGCAGTTTTCTGGGCAAGATTTTTAGAAATGTCCCAAAGGTGCTTTTTTCAAGAGGCAACTGGACTTTCTGGTTTTTCTTTGAAGTCGTTTCGCTTCTCATCCAAGAAGCTTCTTCAGCTCTGATTGGATGGTAGGGTCATCCATCCAGCTTCTTGGATGAGAACATCTTCAAAGAAAAACCAGAAAGTCCAATTGCCTCTTGAAAAAAGCACCTTTGGGACAATTATGACCTGGATGACTGAGAATATCCATAGATATTTTCAGAAATGGTTTGCCCTTGCCTGCTTCCCAGGGCTGAGAGAAAGTGACTGGCCCAAGGCCACCCAGCTGATTTTGTGCCTATGGTGGGACCAAACTCAGTCTCCCAGTTTCAAGGCTACTGCCTTTAACCACTGCACCAAACTGGTTCTGAAACCAGGATTAATAGCACCATACTAACAAGTGACCAAAATGTTCAAAGTAAAGACTTCCTTGGGCATTATATTGTATCTTCATTCTTATTTAGAAAGATGATCAAGACTTAATCCCTTTAAGTTTTTTCTTTCTTTCTGATAATAATTGAAACCAGTCCATATGAATGAATGTTTGGCTTTATATATTCTTTATACAATTCCTTTGAATTGTATTTTTTAAAGTGTGTTTAAAAAAAGAAATGCTTATTTTTGTACATCACCCTTTTCAGGTAGAAAGATGGGACACAAATCCCTATAATAAATCAATCTCCAGGCCTTTCACGATTCTCATCAAATCAAGACTTAAGAGGCTTAATTAAAAAGCCACATGAAAAGCAAAGCAGCTCAGGCTGTATGTGAAGTGCATGAAAATGATTCGGGTAGCATTTTTAAAGTTCATTTTTGAATATTTATTTATTTATTTAGAAAATTTGTATAGCTGTGCATCTCACAAAAAGGATAACATGTTGGTCAGCAAGAAACAACCTCCCTGGTGGCTTTGCTTGAACAGTTGGCCCTGCCCTCATCACTAACCAAAAACTTAAGACTGCACCATGGGAGAAAATCCCCTAACTCATAATGCTTGTGCGTAGCAATAGCAATAGCACTTAGACTTATATACCGCTTCATAATGCTTTTACAACCCTCTCTAAGCGGTTTACAGAGTCAGTATGTTGCCCCCAACAGTCTGGGTCCTCATTTTACCGATCTCAGAAGAATGGAAGGCTAAGTCAATCTTGAGTGGTTGAGATTTGAACTGCCGAACTGCAGCTAGCAGTCAGCTGAAGTAGCCTGCAGTGCTGCACTTTAACCACTGCGCCACCTTGGCTCTATACCTACATCAGTGTACCTACATCAGTGGGTACAAATGTTGTTCTGTTCCATTTTTTTGTGTACTCCAGTGAAAATATAATTTCCAAGAAAGCACAGAGTGTATTGTTCCATTAATATATGCAGAAGTAAAATGTTTTCTTATTCAATAACAGATTTATTTGGTACAATTCAAGGCATATTACATAAGGCGCCCATCTCGTGAAGAGGATCGGACTGAGAGAAACCAGACAGCCCAAAGTCACCCAGCTGGCTTTTGTCCTTACGGAAGAACTAAAACTCCCAGTCTCCCATTTTCTATTACAGCACCCTAACCATTACAATACACCAAAGTGGTTTCTTTGTTTTGCACTGTTGTCTCTATTAAAATAGCTTTTCTGGCGAGCATAAATATATCATTTCATGGGACGGAGTAGGCAGACCACTGTAATCTGCTAGTTAGGAAAAGAAGAAAGATTTATGGTCATCGCATTCTATTACAACTTGCAAAAATGAAAGGAACCCATGCTTATCCTCTAATGAAAAGCCTCTTCTTTGGAAATGGGCATTTTATTGAGCATGCATTTATGCTTTCCCACTGTGATTTCTTCTTTTTAAAATGGTTTTAAATGTGTACATCACTCTAGAGAGGTTTTGGTCATGGGTAGCCAATGACTATCTTAGCCAAACAAACGGACAGAATTACAGATAATGGAAGATGGGTGAATTATTAAAAAGCAAAGGCAGAGAGGCATTAGTGTTTAAGAAATAATGTAAAATTTACATTGAGTGATATCTTTACTGGGAATAATTGATTTAAAGCATTATAAAATCAGCAGGGCACACTGCGATTTCCAGAAATGTTCAGCAGCTTGAAAGTTAAAAAGGAAAAAGAGTTACTTTGAAGTAAGATGGGCGGCCCATAAATTTTATAAATAAATAAGTAAAAGGACTGGGAAAGGGAACCTGGTCTGTTGTTTAAGTCATGAAGCCTACATGGAACAGCAGTATCCTCCAAGTGGTAGTAATTTTCTCATATAAAACTTTTTCAAGCAATGTCACTAGGTGGACCAGATCTGATGGAATGTGCAACTGGAAAATCAATAGATAGAAGTTTTGGCAACACACAGCTTTCCCAGACTGTACAATCCCGAGCTGGATGGAGGCAGGATGAAACAGTTCAGGATACCTACACCCTAGAATCCCTCAAGATACATCTAGTAGGTTAGAAGCTTATAGCTTTAGTTTCTGTCCACTAGGTGTAAGCAAATAAAGGATTGACTTGATTGGAGCTTGCTATGTCATGTTTGAGCTAGGGCCTGACACTAGACCAGGAATCAACTTAGCAGAAGAAAGCTAAAACTTCTTTAATTGAGTCTGGCTGTAATACCAGAATTTTGCAAGTATGTTTGCCTTTGGTACCTCCTCCTGCTTCTTATACTCCAGTGAATTAGGGGGCATCTACCTGAGCACCTTCTGAATGATATCTTGTGGTTTTGGAGTTAAAAAAAACCAATTTCAATGTATTTTGCTTAGGTAGCAGTTCTTGTGTATTTCCATCAATGTTGGCTTCCTTATTCTCTACACCCAAAGGCAAGCAACTTCAATTTTGAAATTCAAAATTCTTCCCTACCGGTTCTGTAGGCATGGCTTGGTGGGTGTGGCAGGTGAAGGATACTGCAAAAACTCCTTTCCCACTCCACTCTGGGGCCAGCCAGAGGTGGTATTTGCCAGTTCTCCGAACTACTCAAAATTTCCGCTACCGGTTCTCCAGAACCTGTCAGAACCTGCGGAATTTCACCCCTGCTTCAGATATTTCTGAAGATCTCACAATATGGACTATTGGGAAAACTGGCTTGCCAGACTCTTGGTGGGAGGAAACCATCTCCCCAGTGCGGAAATTCTTGCTTTACTTCAATTTCCAAACCTGGAATTCAGTGGTGGGATTCAAAAATTTTTACTACCAGTTCTGTGGGTGTGGCTTGGTGGGTGTGGCATGGTTTGGTGGGCATGGCAGGGGAAGGATTCTATAAAATCTCCATTCCCTCCCCCCTCCAGGGGAAGGATACTGTAAAATCTTCATTCCCTCCCCACTCCAGGGGAAGGATACTGTAAAATCTCTATTCCCTCCCCACTTCAGGGGAAGGTTACTGCAAAATCCCCATTTCCTCCTGATCAGCTGGGACTCAGGAAGCAGAGAATAGATGAGGGCGGAGCCAATCAGAGGTGGTATTTACCGGTTCTCCAAACTACTCAAAATTTCCGCTACTGTTTCTCCAGAACTGGTCAGAACCTGCTGAATACCACCTCTGCTGGAGTTCCAGTCTTGCAAGGGGAAATGTCACTTGATCCTTTTTCAACTTCATGAGCTGTGTTGGCTTGGCACAGTGGTTAGAATGCAGTACTGCAGACTAAAACTGCTGACTGCTGATTGCCAGCAGTTTGGCAGTTCAATTCTGACCGGCTGAAAGTTGACTCAGCTTTCCATCTTTCCAAGGTGGGTAAAATGAGGACCCAGATTGTTGGGGGCAATATGCGGACTCTGTAAACTGCTTAGAGAGGACTGTAAAGCACTGTGAAGCGGTATATAAGTCTAAGTGCTAATGCTAAGTGCTATTCTCATAATAGGAATCACTTTGGGTTTATTTAATTTTTCCATATGAACTTTAAAAAGAATACTGGTGGCTCTTTTCTATGGAATGAGAAGTTTTTCTTTAAAACAGGACTTGGTGCCAATCAGAGTACTGCAGTGAGTTCTGCCAGTGGGAAAATAATTATATGTACTTCCCAAGCAAAACCATATGTTAGCTAAATTTACTGGATTAAAATTGCTTCTGTAGGCACTATCTACAGCTCCATGTAGTGAATCAGCTCTGGGTCTTTTTTAATATCATAAACTGATTATTCACTGTTGTAAAATGGGTGGCCATATAAAACAGATAAACTAGGATATTATTTTTTTTAAAAAAAATGCACAGGTTTGTGCTTAATCAGACACTCTATTGATAGCAATTTGGTCAAATTTTTGAAATCAAAACGATACCAGGAATAAAATATGTTGTAGTCTTCAGTGTCTCAGTCTTGTTCTTTTCCCCAAAGCTACTGGTTCTTAGCTCTTGGGGTGTCTTCTTCAGCAACAAAGCACCAGTTCTTCTTTGAGAAGACCCCGTGATAGCCAACATTTCAGTAGAACCGAAATTATTCCTGCCTGAAAACATTCAAAGGCACCAAGTAGAAGTCAATATGAACAAGACAGATCTAACACTGATTTTTGAAAAGCCTATCACCCCCCCCCCCCCCAATTGCTGTCCACCAGCCTCTTCCATTCCTTCTATAATTTTTTCTGGAATTCCGCATTTCAGATTTGGACAGCATAGGATGTGAAATACGAACATTGGCTTTGGTTGCACCTTCTGTTCTTTCTCTGGAATCTGGGTTTTGCAAGTGGATAATCAAATGAAGTAGAACACTTACTAGCTACGCTCCACTTTCACTTTTGGCACCAAAAACTAGGTATTGAATGGCTGGGATGGAAACTTCTCCTGGAAAAATATTTAAGACCACAAATACTTTGTTTTGATTCTGTTCTGTGCCTTGCAAGTTTCCATACTTGCAATTACTTTGATGTGATTTCCCCTTTCTCTGGCTACTTTGTTCCTTTCTAGACGGGCCCACACAAATTCCAACCAAAATCCCTCATTGAAGAAGCAATGCGATCCAGCCTTGGAGTTCCCAATGCAGTGAACCAGAGACACCATAACAACAGCAACAACATGGCAATGGGTCCTTTTTAACTTCAAGAACGCCTCCGTGGCTCAAAGAGGCTCCATCAAACCTTTTAGAAAATACAAATTATGGAAGGCTTTGTATGGAAGTAAGTCCATTTACTCAAGGAAAAGAATAAAAAGGCACGCAGGGTCCTAGGAGTGTCATACAAAAGGGAGGAAAAACAATTAGCATTATGAACATTCCTTCCCCTAGCAACCATCTACAGCTTTGCAACCATCTACAACTGCAACCTGCAAAGGGGCTGGACAGCCCACAGTCTAACCATGTTTGATTCTGTTCTGAGAGTTTGGAGAGCCATTTAAGCAGCATCCATATAAAGCGTTTCACAGAAAGTGGCATAAAAATCACTGGAAAATAAATTATTCGGCAGGGTTCATAACGAAGGAAAGAAATCAGAGCAGGCTGCTTCAGATCAGCTGTGATATAAATTTAGAGTTTAATTGCAGACAGTTTAAATGGGACAATTAATAAGAGCTCCCGCTTTATAACACTTTACTGGGATGATGGGAAATATATTTCAACGTATCTGGAAGTGCCTGGATGAGGACAAAAAAAATATACCAGATATTATTTCCTCTGAGTGTAATCAACAGCTGTCTCTCATTTGGGAACTTATATGGCAATTTAAATACGGTAGCTCCCCCTCAAAAAAAAAAACCCCAGATTTAAATATGTCACTATTTCATCAGTAGCAAATAAATACAAAGCACTTTTTTAAAAAAACCTTTAAGTTAATTGTTTTCATTCCAATGTAGTATAAAATGGAGTGCTGGCCTTGTTTTCTGAATAGAGGGGCACATGGGGACCTCCTATTGCCCCCAAATCCTGGACACTTTTGTCAAATGGCTGTGGGCAAAGTCTTCACAAAATCCACACTTAACAAAATCTGGGGAGGTTGCTTCCTTGTTTTCCAAGATGCTCTCTAGCACAACCATTTTTATTTGCCTCTTTTTTTTCTCCTGGCACACTTTCAGAAGAAGCAGGAGCCTACACCAATTCCTTTTTACTTTCTAAGAACATCTATGGATTCTGCAGCTCCCAGAGGTGTCTGCTGCAAAGAATTAAAACGAAAAGAAGATTATGCTAGAGCATAGTACTTTACAGATTAGCCCTAGATTTAGGACCACAACTGCGACCAGAATTTCTGTTGCTAAGCCAGGTGTTCATTAAGTGAGCCACGCCTGATTTTGCAACCTTTTTAGCCATGGTTGCTAAACAAATCACTGCAGTTCTTAAATGAATCACATGGCCATTAAGCAAATCACTGGAAGTTTTCAAGAAGAGACTGGACTGCCGTTTGTCAGAAATGGTGTAGGGTCTCCTGCTTGGGCAGGGGTTGGACTAGATGAACTCCAAGGTCCCTTCCAACTCTGTTCATCTATTAAATCCGGCTTCCCCCCATTGACTTTGCTTGTCAGAAGCAGGCTGGGAAGGTCACAAATGGCAATCACATAACCATGGGACACTGCAACTGTCCTAAACACATGCTGGTTGCCAAATGCTTAAATTTTGATCAGGTGACTGCACGTGGGGATCAGGGGTGAAATTCAGCAGGTTCTGACAGGTTCTGGAGAACCAGTAGTGGAAATTTTGAGTAGTTCAGAGAATTGGCAAATACCACCTCTGGCTGACCCCAGAGTGTGGTGGGAATGGAGATTTTGCAGTATCCTTCCCCTGACATGCCCACCGCACCACGCCATACCATGCTCACCAAGCCCACCCACAGTAGTAAAAAATTTTGAATTCCACCACTGCTGGGGATGCAGTGACAGTGGTAAATGCGAGGGCCAGTCATGAGTCACTTTCTTCAGTGCCATTGAAACTTTGGATGGTCATTAACGAATGGTTTTAAGTTGAGGACCCACCGGTACAACTTGCAGCTCTCAGTTGTTTAAAGTAAATAATCTAAAAGACAATGGCAGAGGTTTCAAGGAATCTGGCAAGCTTCAAGGCTGCAGGTTACCCATCTCTGGATTAAATCCTGGAGACTGGATTATGAGTTTACGGTTGCAGAACAGAAAACAAGGTTTTCCAGATGCATTGCCAACATGCATAAGGGTCAGTTGATGTTTGTTGGAAAATAGGTATGGTACGATGCAGAGATAGAGAACAGGGTTTCAAGCTTTTTCTGGCTATGGAACTTGCCTCTTTAAAAAAAAACCTGTGGAACCCTTGATCAAGAGGCAAAGATCTAATGATAGAAAATAAACCATGTTAGAGTCAGCCTTTTTTTTTGTTTGTTTGTTTGTTTTGCCTTTGTCCTGCCATGGAATCCCACACCCACAGTATTATTACTATTATTATTATTATTATTATTATTATTATTATTATTATTATTGAGATTTATATGCCACCCTATCTCCAGCCGGACTCAGGGCGGCTCACAACAGTAAAAAACATCTAATGAAAAAGTTAAAAAGAAATTAAATCCAAATCTCATAATTTAACAGTTAAAAATGCAATTAAGACTAACAAATTAAAAATTAAAACCCCATCAGTCCAGGCCAGCCAAACGAAACAGCCACGTTTTCAGGTCGCGATGGAAAGAGCGGAAGTCGGGGGCCACCCGGAGCTCCAGGGGCAGTTGATTCCAAAGGGTAGTTGCACCCATAGAGAAAGCTCTCCCCCTGGGGGTCGCCAGCCGACACTGTCTGGCCAACGGCACCCTGAGGAGGCCCTCTCTGTGGGAACGCACCGGGCGATGGGCAGCTGTTGTTGGCTGAAGATGGCCCCCCAAATATCCCAAATATCAGTTTGCAAAAAAAAAACAAAAACAAAAAAAACCCCTACAGTAACAAATTAATAGACTGCAAAATTTATACAGAACACCTCTTTGGAAGCCAAAAGCTACAGAAGACAAGAAAAAGTTCAGGCAACACTGAACCAAGATGGTCCCCCCCAAAGATTCAGCTAGGAAACCAACTGTAGGAGATGACCAGGCTGGAGTCCGAGGGTTGGATCAAACCAGTGGTGGGATTCAGCCAGGGGTGGCTTCTAAATTTTTTTACTACCGGTTCTGTGGGCGTGGCTTATTTTGTGGGTGTGGCTTGAAGGTCATGTGACTAGGTGGGCGTGGCTAGCTGGTCAGAGTCGTTTCTGGAAGGTCCTCGCACTTACGACCCGACTCATTTGTTTGTTTTTAACACTGATCAGCTGTAGGACGGCCCTTTGAAGCCCTGCGGCAAGAGTTTAAACAGTTTTTTTCCCTCTAGTCTTCAGCTGGGACTCAGGAGGCAGCAATAGATTGGGGGTGGGACCAAATAAAAGGTAAGAATAACGTGGGGGGGGGTGGAAGGGTGGGAAGGTGGGGGGGGAGAACCGGTTCGGTGACGTCATGTCGTCACCGCTACCGGCTCGGCCGAACCAGACCAAACCGGGAGGAACCCACCACTGGATTCAGCCAGTTCGCACCACTTCGGGAGAACCGGTTGTTAACTTTCTGAGCAGTTTGGCAAACTGGTTGTTGGAAGAAATCATTAGGGAAGTGAACCGGTTGTTAAATTACTTGAATCCCACCACTGGGTCAAACACATCATCAGTTGGAATCTCTATGCCCCTGTAAGAGACCTAAATCCAGCTCCCCTTGAAATGCGTTGACTTTCTATCTGGTGCAATTTGCCTTGATCAATTTGCCTATGATCCGTCCAGACCTCAAATAGGTGCTTGATCCCCTCTAGGAAATGCCGCCATGTTATCAGAGGCCACCTGACAGCAAAGGCCTCCTTCTCCCAAATCACCCATGCACGCTTGGTCTCTGGCAGTACTTCAGTTTTGTGTGTATGGGGAACATGAAATAAACATGCAGAACTTTTGGACTATATCCTGATTCCTGACTTCTTGTACCTGATCCCTACTAGCGTTCAGACAAAAGAACAGAGGAAGTCCAGAAAATGTTTTCCTATCACTTAAATTAGCAAACATGTTCTAATCCCACAACTCTGAAATTGAGGCTTCTAGGGCAGAATTCCTATTCTACCTGTTTAGGATTAGACTCCGTTTAGAGCATCATTATATTTCTCCAACATGACAAGTCTGTTGCCTGTAGAATTCACATAAAGCAACTCACAAAGAGAACAACCCCCTCGTTATTTGCCCCTTTGTATCTGGAATAGGAGAGCTTACTGCTCCTAATCATGGAGGTTCTATTTGTCCCTCCAGACATTCAGCCTGTCATAGTAATTAGTCACTGGATGAAAGTAGCATTGTTTATGATAAATAAGCGCTTGGCCTTATTTTCAGGGAGGTCTTATTTTGGGGCGCGTGGAGCAAGATGGGGCTCTTCTTGCCAGCTCTGCGTTTAAATATTTTTGGGGAAGGCTTATTTTCAGGGGGGGGAGGCTTATCTTAGCACATGCGCTCAAAAGCCCAATCGGGCTTATTATCAGGGGATATCTTATTTTCAGGGAAACAGGGTATATATATAAAACTTTTTAGGTGCAAGGGAAATGGCACAGGCAGAGCATCAGAAATGGAGGTCTTGAGGTCCAAATGCCTGTGCACACATAGACTCACACACACACACACACACCAACCATCTCACACATTTGCACTCATTCTCACGCACATTATTTTGCAGTCTCCCAGCCTCTCTTCCTGCAATCTAATCCAAGCAGCCCATAAATTAAAAAGGCACAAAGGCACATTCCTGGCCTCCTCGCTGCCCCCTCCCCATTCCCCCTGGCTCCGCAGAGTCGCCTGCGCCAATGTTGCAAAGGAGAAGGGATGTTTTTTCTCCCCAGCGCTGGCATTCTGAGAGAGTCCCCCATAAATCTCCTCCGCTTTGCCGTTTTCCCCTCCTCCATTTCCCCCACCCCCCACCTTCCTCCAAGTTCTTTCCATTCAGTCTAACCTGGCAATTTCATCTTCATGAACAGCATCAAAAGGAGGGAAGGGGAAAGGAAGAGAGGGGGAGGGGGGAAGCCCAGGAGACAAGAAAAAAGAAAAATCTGGAGGAGATGGAGCTGAGTTGGCTTTTTCTTCCCTCGGCACCCATCTCTGACTCTCTCTGGAGTCGCTTTCAGAATAATAATAGAGAGAGTCTGGATCAAGAGGCTTTCAAGGCAAGCTGGGCTCAAGGACATCCTGACAGGAGCTGACTCTGAGCTCAACCTCACTTTTGATCTTCCTCTGCAGCAGAACTTCCCGTTTCCTGTCCACAGCACAGTTGTGAGTGGATGAGGCTTTCCAGTCCAGCTTTTGGGCTTCAAAATAAAAGTAGTAAGGCCCAAAGTAATGATAGAAATTGCTTTTTATTAGGGACTGAATGATTAAAGAAGTTGCAGCAATCCACAGCTAAGAAAAGCAAAAAAGGTTTTCTTATCAGTCATGTCCAACTCTAGGGCATCTCCACTTCTTGGCCGAGGGAGCCAGCGTTGTCCAAAGACAATTTCCGCGCTCATGTGGCCGGCATGGCTATACAGGTAGTCCTCGACTTACAACCACAATTGAGCATAACATTTTCTATTGTTAAGTGACACATTCATTAAGTGAGTTTTGCCCCATTTTACGAGCTTTCTTGCCGCAGTTGTTAAAGTGAATCATTGCAGCTATTTAATAACATGTTGTTAAACGAATCAGACTTCCCCATTGATTTTGCTTGTCAAAAAGTTCTAAAAGGTGATCACATAACCTTGGGACATAGCAGCAGTCGTTAAGTATGAACCAATTGCCAAGCATCTGAATTTTGATCGCATGACCATGGGGATGCTACAAAGATTGTAAGTGTGAAAAATGGTCCTAAGTCACTTTTTTCAGCGCTGTGGTAACTTTGAACAATCACTAAATGAACTGTTTTAAGTCAAGGACTATCTGTACACCAAAGGCACATGGAAAACTGTTACCTTCCCACCAAAGTGGTACCTATTTATCTACTCGCATGTGCATGCTTTCAAACGGCTAGGTGGGCAGGAAAGAAAAGGCTTAGAAAAGAACCTTGCACCGAATCTTTACATGAGTTATACTTAGAGAAGGCAATCTTTTTTGCTCTCAGAAGCAGACTCTGGGGCTCTTCCAGATGGCAAGTGAAAGTGCTGTTCCCCTCCCACCTTTCAGAAAAACATGCAGAGATAAACTGCACTGCCCCCATTGCTGATCCTTGTTTTATCACAGCAAGGGCCTCAGCTAATGGGGCTCTCCTTACATATACTATGAATTAACTTGAGGACAAGGATTGGTGGTACCCCTGACATCATTTTCCCTCCCAGTATCACTGGCCAAGGGCGGGGTATGGGCCAATTACCATCAATTCCTTTCCTTAATATAGTTGGGAGAATATGGGCAGATGCTCAGAGCAATGGGTTTTGCCACTTGTCAAGTCGCCTGATGAACAGGCAGCAGGTGCTAAAGGAACATAAGGTGAAGGGGGTTAAGCATGACATAGTCCAAATGGCAAGTAAAACAGGTGAGTGTGGTGTGGTGAATTGAGAGGAATGATCAATAATGTGTGAATTGGTCTTCAACTAATACTGCAAGAGAACGGTAGGCTCATAGAGAGTAGATGGCAGATTGGCCACAATTATGATTGGCCTACATGCAATGACATTTTATAGTATGAGGATGCATAGTGCCCCTCAAACAAAATGGCAATCTCAGTGAGTATAGTCCTGCTAGCTACAGCTACATAATATGTGTGGTCCAGAGAAGCAGTGGCTGCATTTGTGTCATTGGAAATAATAAAAGTAGCAGTTGGCAGAAATAGTGGGAAACCTGCAACCATACAAAGGTGACAGAAGGAAAACACATCTGTCTGCTAGAATCTAGTTGCTTTTCCTAGTATAGATCCACGTTGTATGCAGCACAGATGTAGTATTAATTCCAAATATCTCTAAACCCCATGTTTATAAGGAGGCTCTATATGTCAGCCCTCCCAGATAGACCAGAGGAAACGAAAAAGACACAAGCTAATACTGCTTCTATTATAAGGTTACAGTAATCAAATCTTGCAAGACTAAATGTGTTTATCCACTCTCTTCCTTTATCTTTGTGAGAACTAGGAAGAGTCACACCTGAGACACTTTCTCAAACTACATTTCTGACCTAGACTCAAGTATCTTTTATCTGACTGTTGCCTTGGTTGCTGTTCTTCCTCCTGTTCCTCAAGGTTATTTCCTCAGCCTATTACATCATAAGACAAGTGCTACAGAAAGTGCTGGGAAAAAAGACATTATGTGACCAGACACCATAAGTCTGGTCTCTTCTGTAGCCCAAGCAAACACAGAGGACAGTTCTCAGAGAATGATGTGCTCGCACCAACCCGAGATGTACAAAGAAGTTGTCCAGATGCCAACTTCTGGCCTTATCAGCAACCATATAGTCAGTGAAGCATGCCACAAAAATTATCCTGTGGGAAAAAAGAGAGAATGCCACTTTAAACACCTCTGCAGCAGATGGGGGAGTAAGATAAATGCAACATCATGAGGATATGGCAGGAAGAAGAAACTATAGGGCCATGTTCATGCTGTGATTAGTGAGGTATGAGGAAGAGCCCCTTGCTTGTAAGTAACATATTGCATCTGCCCTCCAAAACTGACTGGGATAAGGGTGCTTTTATTTCAATCTCCTTAAATATCATGTTTTCTAGTTAATAAACTTGACAATGACTGTATAATATTTTTAAAGCTTTACATATCATTTCAAAAGGCCACTGATTTTCATGGCACTAGAGGAAGGGATGAGGGGCAGCCATTGGGAAGAGTCTTCAGGTTGCATATTGCACACACACAAACACACACACACGCATCCCTATCAATATAGATAGTGTCAGGGAAAGACACCCTACTCCCACCCCAGTTTCAGACAGAGGTCTTTTAAACCTACTGGACAGCGGATTAAGTAGATGTACCAATCTAATACTGAATATCCTGTAGTTCAGTGGGAGCAACCATTGCCACAGATATATTGTGATGGCCACTGATCACCACAGTCCTTAGCATATCTGACTCTGGCAGTGGTTTACCACTATTGGTGGTTCATTCGTTCAATATTAAGACGACAGAATATCCTCACATTTTGTAATCAGATTGTAAGGAGAAATTCAATGAGGTTACTTTCAATATTCATTAGTATTTACTTGCTGTCCTGGAGATTTACCCAATCTCCCAGAGAAGGGATTACTAATTTTTAAACTGCAATTTTTAATAAACAATGGGAAACAATGAAGCCAAAATCAACATGCATAGAACATTACCAAATCAAGTGGAATGAGTAACATAATTCTAGAATCCTGAGAAATGCTTTTAATAAAGCAGAAGATTCCAGGATAACAAGGATTATTGGGACAATCATATAAAAGCCTTTTGATCTCTCTCATAGGATAAAGTTGACATATTGCCTGAATCCAGGGGTGAAATCCAGCAGGTTCTGACAGGTTCTGGAGAACCAGTAGTGGAAAGTTTGAGTAGTTCGGAGAACCGGCAAATACCACCTCTGGCTGGCCCCAGAGTGGGGTGGGAATGGAGATTTTGCAATATCCTTCCCCTACCATGCCCACCAAGCCACACCACGTCCACCAAGCCACACCCACAGAACCGGCAATAAAAAAAATTGGATTTCACCACTGCCTGAATCCATGGCAGGTGGGCATTAATTGGGATTATGTGAGTTCACCAGATGCAATATCAGATATGGACAAAGGAGATTCACAGACCATTGTATTTGAAACTGAACAATTACATATTTAACTAAGAGCAGCATTTCCAATCTGTTCTCCAATTTTTTGGATTTCAGCTCCCATAACCTCCCAACCAGCATTCAGATCACAGTAAAAAATGTTTAACTGATCATTCAAACCAACCAGGATGTGATACAAACAACTTAGAATGGGCCATGCACTCATGAGCAATTACCTCAAGATAGTACAAATTGTATATCATGCTATACATATACATGAGAACAACAAACTGCTGACATAGCACACGTGTAAAAATACCTCGGTGCATATATTTCAAGCAAGAATTAGACAACCTGGAATGTATATCGTCTGACCCAAAAAGCACAATGAGCTATATGTTATTGAGCTATGAGCTATTTCAGCCTCCCTCTTAAGAGGTATCCTCCCAACATGTTCAAACTACAAGCTCTGAAATTAGACATTCTGGGAATTGTAATCCCAACATATCTGTCAACTGCCAAGGTGGGTAAGGCTGATCTGTCTTGTGAAGCCAAAGTAAAACTGGGATTCCAACTTTTTTGCTGTCACCCTCCTCTGTACAAAAAATATTTGGTATAGAGAGCCTTGGTCCAGCCTTAAGTGAGAAAGTGATTTATGGTTGCGAATAGATTGCATAGCATTCCTTCAATGGAGAGTTAGAAACTAATAAAATAAATGGCTTGGGATAGGGCCAGCCAAAGAGAGCCTTACATAAAGATTAAGTGAATTCAGAGACATTCTTCCTCTCCTAACTTTCTTTTAACTTTCAAATGTGCATCCTCTTCTTTCCACACATTTTCTCATGATGGATGTGCTTAGTTTTGGAATTGCGGATATAAACTATTGAACTTAACATATTCATATTGATATTGTTACAAAAATTGTATACTACAGAATTAAAATTTAGACCAGGACATCTAATGTGGCACTCTCAATATGAAATGGCCCAAGGAGGAACAGAACAGTTAGGCAAAATAGTAATCCACATATTTCAATTGAGAGATTAAACCTCCCATTTAATATCTCTGTTTATCTAAAACAATAAGCCCTATTTCGTTTAATTAAGGAAGATGTAATTCCGAGAAGCACTGGTTAGGACTGTATTGTCAGGCTGCATTTTTCAATGTACTTACTTCAGAGGCATTCCCATGGTACATGTAGAATTTACTTTTGAAACTATAGAGTGCTAGGATTTGTCCTTTTTCTACGTCTTTCCTTTTTCTGAAGCATTCAAGTTTCCCTGAGGCTTAGCAGTAAATGGGATTTCAGATCATCTGTCAGTCAAAAGGCAGCTTTCTCGCTTCTGAACGCCTTTTGATTTCTTTCCACGTACTTACAATACATTATACTGATGATCCATGACATTTCGCGCCTGAGGCAGAAAGTCTAAATGAGGCTACTGATGGTGATAAAAATAGAATAACAAATTAATTGACCATTTGCTGCTCTTTAATAGTCACCCAAATTGAATTTCCCACATGTCTCACTCTGCCAAGGAGAAGGATCTACATCCCCAATATGCATTATAAAGATCCCGGGTTTTAGAATTCAGCTATTACTATATAAGGACACCTCATTTCCAGTTATAATGATCCTTGCTAGGAGCAGTGCACTGAGCTAAACAGATAAGATGAAGGATACAGTATTTTATTGCAGAAAACCCCGAGTACTGTATTAGCTGCAATACATTTGTACGAACAAGGATTAAGACCGTTGCCCCAATGGTCCTATTAAACAGATACAGTTGATCAAGCGTTTCTTTTATTTTTTTTAACAAATAAATTATACTCCATCAATTAAACACATATCCAGTGGATGGTTTTTGGTTTTTGGTTTGTTTGTTTTTTGTTGTGCTATCTTTAGCAGGCACTCACCCAAAAAGAGCATTCTTTTCAGAGGATATATGAACATAGGAAAAGCTCTGTTAAACTAACAGGATTCTGTTCTCACAACACGTGTCTTGAGAAGCCCAGAAGCAGGATGTATACGAGCTGTCATCTCCCTATGGTCAGGTTCCCCAGCAACTGAAGCTAAAGTACAGATATAGGTAGCCAAATCCAAGTTGGCAGCCATGGGTCCATCCCATGACAGCAAATTGCATCATTTCATTTCATGCTGTACAGAGAACTTCCACCTGCCTATTTGGAATCGCCCCTCAATTCAAAATAATTAGATGACTCTAGGCTATATAACATAATAAGAGGAGAAGGAAACCATTGTCCTATCTGCTTTCCCTACATTATGCACAGTTTTTATTTGTTTATTCAATTTCTACAGCTGCCCATCTGAAACAAGTGACTCTGGGTAGTGAATAATTATAAAATCCATTAAAACCAATTAAAAACAAGAAAACAAGAGAGGGAGGGACGGAGAGAGGAAGGAAGGAAGGAAGGAAGGATCTGTAGATGCCAAGAAAAATTATAATCCACAGATGTTAAAAATCTATGCTTCCTACACCGTTTCCTTCTCTCCTTTCCCTTACTTATTTTTTTTCTAAGCTGAAATGCCCCAAACTCTACAGTATAATCCTTCCCTGTAGAGGACTTGCTCCAGTCCCTTGGTCATTTCATCTCAATTAAAATAATACAGCAACAGACCCTTTTTACTCAATCAATAGGTTGCTAATTGGTTCGTTTAACTATTAGATTCCAGCTAGTGAATTTCTCCAGCCTGAATAACATCCTTTTCAAAAACCTCTAAGTGATTTTGCTGCATTCAGATGTACCATTCACATATTTCTGCTTTTCGGCCAGAGAGCACCAAGGACCCCTCACATTCCATGGTTTAGTGCCCTATTTTTCGAATTGGGCTGGAGGTTTTCAATGTCCTTCTGGACCACCCAGGAGTGAACAATAATCCATTCTGAGTTTCTGTTTCTGTTTCATTTCTTTCAGCCCCAAAGGAGTGAGGCTCATTCAAGGCAGAGCCTGGGTTTGCATTCTAATGTGGATTTTGCAAGGCAGCTGTGTTCACCTTCATATCTGAAAACAGAAATCTGGCATCCTTCATTCCTGACTCTAGCCGGCCCAAGGTTAAAAATAACAACACAAAGCTAGAAGCCTTCAAGTGCAATTCTCCAGGCCAAAGCAAGACCATTCATACATCCCCCTTCTACCCTCTCCACAATCAACCCTGCATACATAATGCAACTCCCCAGCGGACTGCATATCAAAGCAGGCAGGAAGTTGTTAGTAATATACTCAAAGCTGCCTAGAGAGCTCATTGCTCTCAAGGTAGCCTGGGAAGAAAAGCAATCTCAAGCTATTTGGCTTCCCACCCCCCTTTCATTTTATAGGAAGAGGCAAAATTTTGTTTTCGCTGTGAAAACATTCCCATTTTCATCCTTTTATTTCCCAACTGAATAGAAAGAAATTGAAATGAGAGTGGGAGGGGCAGGGGACGACCACGATATCAGCTCTTTTTATTTTGTCACAAGATATTCGAAAGGAGAAAAAATGTCCTTTCTAAGAGTGAATGTTCTGAATGAAAGCTTTCCCTGTTCCTTACGAGGAAATGGATACTGTGGATTCATTCATTGGCATGGAGCAAAAGTCTGCAAGCAAGGAAACGGTGAATGAACACCTAGTTCCAAGGCATTCTAGAATTCTGGCACATCAAGTAGCACCAATAGAAGAGAATGTTTATAGCTGAGGATTGAACTGCGGGGTCCTTGGTGCTCTCTGAGCTTGGTAGTTTTCTTGCAGGTATTTCATTACCAACCTAGGTTACATCATCAATACTGATAGGGAGTGGGGTTTGCTCTCATTGAAACATCTGCAAGAAAATCACCAAGCTCAGAGAGCACCAAGGGTGCCTCACATTAAGTAGCCCATAATTCTATCCTAGACTGATCCTAACCTAGAATTAGGATGGGCAACCTGCAATCCTTCATTTGCATGCATCCTATAGCCTTGTTTCAAAGACGTTCACCCCCAAAAGACAAACACCTCCGTGCTAATGCCAAGGAAACTACACAATCATTCCTTATATAGTCATCAAATTTATCTTGACCAACAAGGGATAACTTAAATTTTTCGTAGGAGTTTTTTTTTTTTGGCTGGTCATTGCAACTGTTGTGTGGAGGAAAGATGAGAAGAATAAGAATAAGCTTCCACACATAGTTTTAGTGTGGTTTGTCCACCCGCAATATTTCCTTTAGCCCCAGCAACTCCATCGTCTCCATCAAAAAATTGATTGAATGCAGAGCTCTCCAGATAAACATTTTTCCCAGGTTTAAAAGTGGAGAAAGGAAATATGACTACACTCGTGCCCTGCTTTGGGCTTCCCATAGGAAACGTTTGGTGATTTGGATTAATATAGTGGGATCTAAAATGTTTCTTTGCTCATTCTTGGGAGCAGAAATTGCATTTTCCCTCCAAATGTACAAATTCGGAAGTAGCG
This sequence comes from Arizona elegans, assembly GCA_022577455.1. Taxonomy (NCBI): domain Eukaryota; kingdom Metazoa; phylum Chordata; class Lepidosauria; order Squamata; family Colubridae; genus Arizona; species Arizona elegans. The sequence goes on from JAKOOJ010000003.1 coordinate 21,355,841, forward strand.
GTAAAACTCTGCAGTCAGATATATAACTTTGCATCAGTCTTCAGTGTGAAGCAAAATGTACTACCGTAATATAGTCACTTCTTTGATCCTCTGTCTATGGTTTCAGTGTCCCAAGGGAAAGGACACCTACTGTAATGGTACCAGTATGTGGGAATGACCTTGGTAGACAAGAGGAAGAACCACAGACTGGATAAAAGGCATGTAAGAGGCATTTTAGCTTAAAGAATTAGAGAAGACATAGGAAATATTTCAGATTTCTATCTAGTTTTCTACAGCATAAAAGAAAAGGAGGGGAGAACGTGTTCCACAATCACATGACCACAATTTGCATTGCTTTTTGCCATTTTCTGATATTCTGGCAAAAAAAAAAAAAAGCCTGTTCAGAAGAACGGATTCACATACCAACCACATGATTCATTGAATGATTGTGATTATTCACTTTACAATGATACAGAGTGGTAAGAACAGCCGAGAGAAGATTATAGGAAGCTCACTTCTTGTTATTCAGGATACTGCTTATAAGCGCTATGTGCTTAGAGCTCAAAGCATTGTTAGAGATCCCACACACCCACTATATGGTCTGTTTCTGTTGCTCCCCTCTGGGAGGAGGTTTCAAAGTATTTCTAGCAGGACCTCCAGATTCTGTTAACAGCTTTGTTCCCTATGCCATCCGTCTGGTAAACTCGCAAGATTCGTTTTCTTTGCCATGTACATGTATACATCTGAACTAGACTGTGTTGTTTCTCTGTATCATATAATATATGTGGGTATATGCATAATTTTGTATGTATTTATTTATTTTGTCATGTTTATGTAGTATATATTAGAAGTGGAGACCCTTGGAGAGCCGTATGCAACGAAATTTCATTTTAATGTATGCCAATTAGCGTACATTCAAAGTGATAATAAAGTTATTCTAAATTCTAACCATCATAAAAATGATAAAAAAATCGAGACTGGTCACATGATGCCTCGAAATTCCGGTCCCAGCTGTGGTCATAAGTCAAGAACTACCTGTAAATTTGAGTGTGGCAGAGAAATACTTCAGAGCATAAGAGTTAGGGGAGGGGGAGAACTCTGTAGTGCCCCTTTCTCACAATGCCCTAAGCATTTAATCCAAGATGCTTTTCAGCACACAAAGAGATGGTTTATTGTGGTGAAGTGTATTGTAGGCAAGTATCAAAGAAATTGTTAGTGACACTGCTGGGCAGAGAAACCCCTGGATCTCTTTACCTTCCCCACCATTCCTGGCTACTTCATTCCTCTCTACTGAGTGTCACTTCCCACATTTCTCCCTACCCATCCCAGCACTCTCCTCCCACCCCCCCATCTCATTCTCTTTCTACTTTTCTTTTTCAGCCTCCCTTATTCTCTTTCCCAAATTTCTCTATTTTCTTTTTCTTTTGTGCCTCCGCTTTCCCCAAGATGTTGTGAATAAAAACATTTGTGAAGTTTTTTTCTCAGAATTTGGGGGGGGGGGAACCCCATTAAAATCCAGACAAGAATACTGCCTTACTAGGAAACCAGATTTATATGGATCTGCATATCCCTACTTTCTTGGTCAAAGAAATGTTTCATTTGTTCAATGATCATCTCCGCTTGGACTGTGGAAATGCTAAAAAAAAAAATCAATGAATGGAGGCAGTAGTGCAACAAGTGTTCAAACCAGTGTTTTCCAAAATGGCAACTTTAAAATATGTGGACTTCAGATCCCAGAATTCTTTGTGCTGACTGGAGATTTCTGGGAGTTGAAGTCTACACATTTTATAGTTGCCGCAGTTGAAAACGACTGGATTAACAATTCAGATAACAGTACCATATTCCAGAGCAATCTCTTTGCTGTCTTCCCCTCACTTTTTTCTTCAGAATAACCTTGATTTTTCTATCTTTCTAGAAAGCTTGTTGGAGAGTCCTTTTTCTATTTACTAGCCAAATTCCTTCAGGAATAATGTGGAGGGAGGTGGGGGACACCACAAATTAGCCATAGCTCTTTCTCTCCCCCCCCCACATCTCTCTTCTTCCATGTTAAGCAGCCAGCCAGAATACAGAGAGATGGTGTCTCCATTTTGCAGAGGATTTTTGAAGTCCACCTTCTGGTGGTACTTATAATTATTTAATCTTGCTTTGTGATCATGACAAAACAGAGAGAGCCCCATCCACAGAAGAGCAGGAACATCCAGTTCCATCCCATTTCTGCCCACCAGCCCACTGGGAAGACATTTTTCATCCACCTTTTTCTGCTAGGGACCAAAGCAGTGGTTTCTCATTTATGTGGTTCTGTCTGCTTCACCTGCTGTACTCATTTCATTTTACACCAATACCTCCTCTCCAATCCATTACTATGTACCGTTAGCAGGAATTCCCCCTTCCCTTTGATAATTGGCCATTGCTCTCTATAGCTATATTTTTAGAATTTCAGCAAGTGAAAAGGTGGGTCTTTTTAATAAGTTCATTGATGGGACAGTGAAATGGTTGGCCTGTCTTCCCCCCCCACCTTTCCAAGTTCCTTCTCTATTGATGAAAAAGTAGAAAGTCAGACCTTTTTTAAGCCAAATGAAATTGATAAAGAGTTCTGCCACTTTTCTAGCCCAAGTGACTGGAAAAAATAATAAGGGGGCTTTTTCTTTTCTTTCTTTTCTTTTTTTCTTTTTCCTTGCTTGCCTGTTTGCAGATTTTCAGAAGGAAAAAGGAAACAGCAGAATCTGCCAATCGAGGGATTTCTTAATCCAGCTCTATTTCCAGCCAGTTTATGTATTGGGGAAGCTTAAATCTGCAGAGAGCGGGGAAAAAAGCCCCTAGAATCTCTGTCTAGAAGATTGTAATTTAAACTGGAAGATTTTTTTGCACTTTCTGGGAAGTCCAGGTGAGACTTCAGCATAATGGTGTAATATTTTCTGTACATATATAATTAAAAACAAGTTTCATGAGCTTCTTCCTAGGCAATTGGGCATTCATACAAACCACAGATTGCCATTTAAGAAAAATACAAGTTTACCATCATTTTACTTATAAAAAGTAACTCCCAGTGGCCCAGTTTCCCTACTTCTCCCATAAAGCTGTGAAGACTTAACCGTTCTTTTCTCACATACTTCTGGGAAAACATGCAACTGTCTGAACATTTGCAGTATTTCCAGTTTACCCCTTAAGCACAGAACACATGTGCAGTTTGGTGCCATAATCAAAGATAACTTTTACATACATATTGCTCACCAATTCTCAAATTAGTTCATTAATTTGTGGAAGAAAAATAGTGCTTCCGTTTAATAAAAAAAACTCAAGAGTTTAAAAATTGCCTATCATACTCAGCTGACATTTTGGGAGAAGTTTTACAATTTGATAAGCATGAATTCAGTCTCAATTCAGTTAACTGTAACTTTTTTTTCAGGGCGAGTACATCCCGTTATAGCGAGTGCCTTGTGCAGTCTGCCTTGTAATTTGCAGGCCAATCTTTCAAACTTTCCCGTGTGTTCAACCACATCGGTTGAATTGATTGATTGAAAGGAAGGCTATGTTAAAGGCGAATCTTTATGCCACTATAAATCGGATTATCAAATCCACATCTGGTAATAGCAACAACCTCGCTGGGTTTTGCAGGGAAAAAAAGGAAACGTTCTTCTAGCCGCCAAGAGACCTCTGTGCAAAAGTAGGTTTGTGTCTGTGCGCACGTATCGATAGTGAAATGAAGCAGCGTCAATATGTGGGGTTTTGAAGTCCCAGCCCGAACCGAATCCGGTTCACTTTTCCTAAATCTGGAGTACAGAAACTGAAGGACGACAGAGCAGCCCACACCAAGCAGGAACGTATCCCGGAGCCTCAGCCCTCAGGGAGACATTCCACACTGCAGCTGCAGCCCCAACACCACCCTCAACAAGCCCCGGGGTCGTAAATTATTTCCCCCTCCTTTCCGCAAAACGTCCAGACCGGCCAATCGCGCAGCGCCCATCAATAACTCTGTCAAAATCCAGCCAATCAGGGGCTCCCCTAAATCAAAGCTGTCAACCCAATCAGCCAATCGGCAAGGGCGAGCCGTAAATCTGCTAAAAAGAAGGGAAAAGGAGGGGTGCGAAGAATCGATACGTGCAGAGGCCTCGGGGGAAGGGCCGGGAGGGGGGCGGGAAAGATCGCGCACGCCAGCAAGCGAGGCAGAAAGCGTTCGAAGGGAAAATAAGGGAAAACGGGTGCCAGGCACCGACACAGACGCATCTATTGGGTTACACGGTCTGGGCTGCAAGTACCCTACTGTACTAACTAATGGCCGTCCGGATTTTTTATTTCTGTCGTGGCTTTTAGTCCAGAACCTAGGAGTCCTCTACTAAATCTTAATTTTGAGTTGTTTCATTCCTGTTTAAGGAAAATTTAAGGGCACGCTCCCTCCAGCTTCATCTTTCTTTCTTTCTTTCTTTATTGATTTCTTGATGGTGGGTAGGTGTGGCATCATTATGAAAGAGATTTCCCGTGGCTTTCTTTGGGAAGCTTAGTTTACAGCCCTAAGGATTTCCTCGTGGTCTCCCACCCAAATAATAATGGAGTCTGGTGCTCCTTAACCTTTTAAGATCTGCTGAGCTACCTTCTGTCCCACAGCTGGGTGTGATAGGTTTATAAATCTAGCCATTTATCTTTCACAGCCCAGCAACAAACATTTCCCGTGTGTGGCCTTCCTTTCCTAGCAAATCCAGCCATATACCAGTATAAAACAAAGTCTAAACTTTCCTTTAAATTTAAATTCTCCTCTCCCACTTTCCATTGTTTCATGTTCATACACTGTTTATAACCCTCTGCACTGAGGATGGAGGAGATCATGATTTTCCAATAATGGCTCCCCCCACTCCCCCCAAAAAAACCTGTTGGTGGTGTTTGGCATATCAGTGACATTTATATCTTTATTAATGTATTTGATGGAACAGACAAGGCTTCAAACAAGAAGTGCACAAAAAAACATGCAGAACTTGGAGCAACTTGTCACCTTTAAATTTGCAGTGTGTGTCATTTTTGCTTGCTATTTTTAATTTTCAAAATGTTTCATAATAACCTTTTAACCTAGCGATTCTGTATCTTGTAACTATAATTATCAGGCATTAAAAATATTAGATAAGCAACTACTCTCAATTTAAATAAAAACATCTTTAGAATTGGTGTAATTCAATAATATTCCTACGACAATACTTATTAACATCTCTCTCCTTTAAATAATTTCCCCCAACTCAATGCTTCTTTTCTAATATATGTCAAGATACATTTGCTTGGACATTTGTCCCTGGGATAAATTACAACATGGAGAGATTGCCCCTAAGCACATGCAAACTGTTTTCCCCTAAACCTCTGAAAAATTAGTTTCTACATAATTGAGATTAATTACTACAGATTAGTAAATGTAGATCTACTTCAAACTTTGCAACTACTAAATTCAGTGAGATGTACAGAGAGCTAAGTAACTACAGGATTATAACTGAACGAGCATGTTTGTTGATCGCCAAATGTTTCTCAAACACTGATCAACACTAATATAGGTGGCTTCTCATATTTGTAATCCACGATGATATGGTTTATTTGTTGCTGGTTGAGCATGGTATGTACAAAAGTAGGTTGTCAACATTCCTCCAAAATAGTTACCATGGCAGATATGACAAATTAAAAAATGCCCACATTCTTATCTATGCCATATTTGGGTTGGACAACTACGACAGCTGACATGTCCAACATGTAATATGGCCCCAAAAGATAATAAATATATTTTTAAAAGTTTGTTATCTATATACATTAACCATATTATATATTTTATATGTGGGCTAAGATAAATCCTCTTTACTCAATGTGGCCCAGGTAAGCCAAAAGGCTGGACATACTTATATTAGTGTATGGCAAAGAAACTTTAAGACAACTTAGTATTTGTCCAACTTTTATTTTATTTTATTTATTTATTTATTTATATTTAAATTTATATACCGCCCTTCTCCCGAAGGACTCGGGGCAGTGATTTATTAGAATTGTGCAAAGCATCGAATTCATACTTCATCTAGAAACAATACAAAGTGATTTAGTCCAGAATTCATCCAGACAGAATAAGAGTCCCATCAACCTCCAAGCCTGGTCTTTCAAAAACTGACCAGAGGATCACCAGTAGGCTATAGCTTTAATTTTTTTTACAATTTCCATAGGTTTATTGGCTTTGTTTAAATTTGCTGTGAAATAAGGAAGAGCTAGCCTATTACAAATTCAAGGGATTCTCAGATCAATAATTTTAAGTGCAACTGAAAATCTGTACTTCCTTGTAGCTTTGATATTTAGGAATGAATCCAGATTAACAGCTACAAGCAGAAAACTCAGCCTGAGAAATGCCCAACTCAATTCACTGCTCTCCCAACCCTAACCCCAACACCAGATGGCTTACAAAAATCTAAAATAGCGACATATTTTTAAAATGGCAACAAAAGTACTATAATTAATTAAAAACAAGAAACTAAAAGACAGCAGCAAAAACTGTGGAAGTTCTGCCTGCGCGCTCTAAATCCCCAAAAGACAGAAATGCAGAACACACTTTCCCGATTTGAATGTACTCTTTGGAGCAGATGTTTCCAAAGGGAAGCTGGACACACTGTTTTGGAGAACATCTGTACTTCTATCAGAAATCAGGGGAGCGATAAGATTCTCCTCAACATGCGAGCAAATGCTATTCATCTGATTTTCATTCTTCTTTCATTAAGGCCACCACACAGGTCCTGATCAGTTCCAGGTTTGGTTTGGCTGCAGTGAAATAGCTAACATCAAACTTAAGAGGTTACAGATTGTCAAGTGCCCCATCCATTGTATAGGTTGCGTGTGTGTGCCTTTGAATCGGTCTTGACTGACTTGATAAATGGGAAAGTGGTCAGATGCAAAAAAATAAATAAATAAAAATACTGGGGGAACAGCTAGAGAGAATTGCAGTGCTAACCTTCTGACTTCATCTCTTCTATATGAGTATCAAAAGTAAGAGCAAAATGGGTTCCTCTGACTGTAGGAGACCTGGGAGTATATCAAGAATAAAACTCCCCCTCCACTTTCATCTCCCCACACAATTGGAGTATCTCCTCTTGGACATATTAAATAGCAATGTTAATTTGTTGCAGGAATAAAAAAAAAAGCCGTGAAACCTTTGGGGTAGGTAGGAGGAAGCAAATTTTATCTCTTGCCCTGCTGTTTCTTTGGCTTGCAACTTCTGCAACTCAGTTTCTGTAGAATAGAAATAGGAGTGGAGTGGAGTGGAGTGGAGTGGAGTGGAGTGGAGTGGAGTGGAATGGAATGGAATAGAATAGAATAGAATAGAATAGAATAGAATAGAATAGAATAGAATAGAATAGAATAGAATAGAATAGAATAGAATAGAATAGAATAGAATTTTTTATTGGCCAAGTGTGATTGGATACACAAGGAATTTGTCTTGGTGCATATGCTCTCAGTGCACATAAAAGAAAAGATGCATTCGTCAAGAATCATAAGGTACAACACTTAGTGATAGTCATAGGGTACAAATAAGCAATCGGGAAACAAAAGTTTCTGTGCTATAGGTTGTTCTCGACTTACGACCACAATTGAGCCCAAAATTTCTATTGCTAAGTGAGACATCTGTTCAGAGAATTTTGCTCCATTTTACGACCTTTCCTGCCACAGGTGTTAAGTGAATCGCTGCAGTTGTTAAGTTAGTAACAAGGTGGCTAAGTGAATTTGGCTTCCCTGTTGACTTTGCCCCTCAGAAGGTCACAAAAGGGGATCACATGACCCTGAGACACTGCAACCATCATAAATAGGAGTCAGTTGCCAAGCGTCTGGATTTTGATCACATGACCATGGGGATGCGGCAATTGTCGTAAAATGTAAAAATTGGTCATAACTCACTTTTTTTCTGTGATGTTAAAACTTTGAACAGTCACTAAGTGAACTGTTGTAAGCCGAGAACTACCTCTACTTATAAGTGGATTTACTCCGATCAAGGACTAGCATGAGAGGGATGTCTGTCTCAGTGGTGGGTTGCCCCTGGTTTGGATCGGTTCGCAAGGGTGTTGTTGTTGTTATTAACCCAGAGCAGTTTTTTTCAAGCAGTGCTAAAACCTGTGTATAGAAGGGGAGGAACATGCTTGCCATTAGGAGGCCATTTCTCTTTCCAAATGTTTTCTATTCTCTGTATTGCTATGGCCTCATAAAATGTAATATTCTGGTCCCTCTTGGTTTAAGCATGCTGGAGGGTTTCATCCATCCATCTTTTTCAGTTTGATTTCCCCATCAAAATGGGGGTAAATTAACTTACAGAGAAATTATGTAATTCTGTTATTTAACCACCAGCCTTAGGACATGATAGCCAATCCTGGAATTTTAAAGCCAACTTGGCATATTGTATGGAAAATTGTTTTGTAGAATCTACAGAAAGCATCCAAATTCTTCTCCAAGCTGGATCATTATTTACTAGTACTTATCCACCGAACTGTTCCAGGAGGAAGAGAATGCCGAGCGAGTGCTATTTGAGTTTTCTCAATTCTGTAGGCACTCCCTCCGCCACTTGGCATTTGTCCCATTCCCAGATTAGCTCCATGCCTACATGATCCCAAGCACTGACTCTCTTGGGCAGCTGTGATTTATTTCTGTGAATGTTCTATAGTATGCAGCCGCACATTTAAGGACAGCAGTGTCTTCAGGGTGTGGTCTGAAAATCAACCCTGAATTTCCTGGTTCCCAGAAAAGTTGCTTTATTTCAATGTGGATGTCCTTACATCAAGTCTCTTTCTGCTGAGTACTACTAATTCATCTGTGCATCACTGAAGTTGGTGCATTCGAACATTACAGGTAGTCCTTGACTTACGACCATTCATTTAGTGTAAGCACAGAAAATGATTTATGACCATTTTTCACACGACCATTGCAGCATCCCCATGGTCATGTGATCAAAATTTGGTTGCTTGGCAATTGCTTAATATTTATGATGGTTGCAGTATCCTGGGGTCATGTGTTCATCTTTTGCAACCTTCTGACAAGCAAATCAATCAATCAATCAATCAATTAGAAAAGAGCTGGAAGGGGTCTTCAAATCCAACCCCCTGCTTAAGCAGGAGAACCTATACAATTTCAGACAAATGGCTATGCAGTCTCTTCTTGAAAGCCTCCAGTGATGAAGCACTCACAACTTCTGGTGGCAAGCTGTTCCACTGTTTAATTGTCCTCATTGTTAGGAAGTTAGGAAGTCAGATTCACTTAACAACCATGTTACTAATTTAATTGCAGTGGTTCACTTAACAAATGTGGCAAGAAAGATCATAAAATGGGGCAAAACCAATAACTATCTCGCTTAGCAACAGAAATTTTGGGCTCAATTGTGGTGGTAAATCGAGGATTATCTGTAGCAGGGGTGAAATCTACTTACCTTCCCTGCCGGTTCGGAAGTGCATGCTCCGCATGCGTCATGTGCGATTTTGGACCCTCTGCATATGCGTAAAGCCTTCTGCACATGTGCAGAGGGTCAAAAACAGGTTACTTCCTGGTTAAAACCAGGAAGTAATGATGTCCGGGTGGGTGGGCGGAGCTTCACACTGCTGCCGCTACCAGTTCACCAAACCACGCGCTGCCACCGCTACCAGTTCGCCTGAACTGGTGCGAACCGGTACATTTCACCCCTGATCTGTAGTGACGTTGAAACCAGAGGTACTGGTAGCTATGTTTGAGTTTTATAGTAACCAATATTAAGAGTTCTGTGGCATTTTAAAGCCAACGTTGCTTACTCCCAGTCTACTTCTTCCAATGCATGGAATCTGATGGAGCAGAAAATTACCTGTGAAGCTTAGGATGCCAAACAAATGTATTTGTCTTTCAGATGTCATGGGGTGCTTTGCTGCATTTCATGACAGAGAAGACTCGCAAGGGAAGATCTATAATTCAGTGGTATCAGCTTGCTTGCAGAAAGCCCCAGATTCTCTCCTGAGAACTTACAGACAGGATTAGTAAAATGATCCTGCTTGAAATCCTAGGAGCTGTAAGCAGACACCGTTAACCTGAGATAGAAGCCCACAAAGCATCTCTGACAAAATACCAGCATCAACTAGATTCAGAAACAATTGGAGCATAAGCCAATCTTTGGTGAAACATAGGTTTCTAATTCTGCTGTAAGCTTCGTGAAATCAGGCATATTATTGTTCCGATTCAACGTAAGGCAGCTTTCTATCTTCCTTACTTGCAGTTACCTCTAAGGCAAGGGTATCAAACTCGATTTCATTGAGGGCCGCATCAGAGTTGTGTTTGACCTTGGAAGGAGCCAGGGGAGGGGGCATGGCCAATGCGATGTCATTCGTGTCAGAGACGCCTGTGGTGGCCCGATGCTCTGCCAGTGAAAACAGGCTCCCAAGCTCCGTTTCCAGCTGCAACGGCCTCCTGCAATCCTCTGCCAGCGAAAATGGAGCTCGGGAGGGCCACACGTGGCCCTAGCAAACTCCATTTTCGCTGACAGAGGCACTGCGGGCCAGTCCTTTGCTGTTTCCAGGGCGGCCCCGTGAGCCAGATCTAAGCACCCCAGCGGCTGGATGTAAGCACCCTGCCTGTGGGCCTTGAGTTTGACACCCCTGCTCTAAGGCTACTGTCACATCTCTGATGAATTACTGCTCTGTCAGAAGTTAAGCTCTGATCAGTGAATCCATTCTTGTCCATTCTAAAACCAAGATGAGCAATCTGCAGCCCTTTGGATGTGGCTGCATTAGTTCCCCTTATTAGCTAGAATGGATAGGATGCCCGTAACACAACATATCTTAAGGTGGATCCCTTCAAAATGTTGGTGTATATCTCCTATCATTAACTGTTCTGACCTGAGTTAATGATTTTTTTTCCCCAGTTGCACCTGAATACTGGAGACAAGGGTGGGCAAACTTTGGTGACCCAAGGATGCGTTTGGAGGAATGCTGGACAAGCAGGCAGGAAAATGACCAATAACATATACGCCAGTGCAGTGTTTCTATGCTTTGGCAGCTATCAGATATGTGGACTTCAACTCCCAGAATTCCCCTGCCAGCCATCTAAAAATTGCCAAGGTTGAGAAACACTGCATTAGTCCAGACTGGGGCTGAGGCAGACTATTGCATGTTTACACTCAGGAGAAGAGAAGTTATTTTTTAAATGTTATTAAACCAGAAGGGAAAAAAGCTCTGCAGCTTTTTAATGATCCTTTTCCACTGAAAATAGAAACAAGACTTCACTTCCCAGTAATTTGCAGGCCAAACTTAGCAAGCTGTCTGGAGGCCACCACACACACAAAAAGGATGAAGATGACATTTTGTGCCCGCAAACTTGCTCCTTCTGAGGTGCCTTTTCCCTTATCTCCACCAATTCTGTTGCTGTATTTTTAAAAATAAAGAAGAAGGAAGAAGGGCATCAGCAATGATTATAACAGCAGTAGCAGCTGGAAGTCATCATGAAAAGCCACGGTGGCGCAGTGGTTAGAGTGCAGTACTGCAGGCTACTTCTGCTGACTGCCAGCTACCTGCAATTTGGCAGCTTGAATCTCACCAGGCTCAAGGTTGATTCAGCCTTCCATCCTTCCGAGGTGGGTAAAACGAGGACCCAGATTGTTGGGGGCAAGAGGCTGACTCTGTAAATCGCTTAGAGAGGGCTGTAGAGCACTGTAAAGTGGTATATATTATTGCTAAAAGTGAGAGGATATACAGGTAGTCCTTGACTTACAACAGTGCATTTAGTGACTGTTCAAAGTTACAACAGCACTGAAAAGAGGGAACATTTTTCACACTTACGACTATTGCAGCATCCCCATGGTCACATGATCAAAATTCAGACATCTGTTAGCTGACTCATGTTTATGACGGTTGCAGTATCTCAGGTCACGTGATCCGCTTTTGTGACCTTCTGACAAGCCAACTCAATGGGGAAGCCAGATTCACTTAACCAACCGGGTTACTAGCTTAAAAAAATGCAATGATTCACTTAACAATGGTGGCAAGAAAAATCATAAAATGGGGCAAAACTCACTTAACAAATGTTTCACTTAGCAACATAAATTTTGGGCTCAATTGTGGTCGCAACTCAAGGACTACCTATATAGTGAGCAAGATTCAAACCAAGCTTTCTTTTTTTTTTTGCCTTTGGAAAACTTGCTCAGTGGTAGGTGGACAACCAGCAAGGAAGCTTTATGGGTAGTCCTCAATTTACGACAACTGGAACAAGAATTTCCATTGCTAAGCAAGGTGGTGGTTAAGTGAGTTGTGCCCCACTTTACCGCTTACCATCCCAATGATGCCCTTGACGTGATGCCCCGGTGCCTGGAGGCCGTGCGGATCTGGATGGGGAGAAACAAGCTCAGACTCAACCCTTCCAAGACCAAGTGGCTGTGGCTCCCGGCATCCCGGTATAGTCAGCTGGTTCCATCGCTGACTATTGGGGGCAAGATCTTGGCCCCCTCAGAGAGGGCTCACAACTTGGGTGTTCTCCTGGATGCACGGCTGTCTTTGGAAGATCATATGACGGCTGTGGCCAGGGGAGCTTTTTATCAGGTTTGCCTGATACGCCAGTTGTGTCCCTTTCTGGACCGGGATGCCCTGCGCACGGTCACTCATGCCCTCGTCACGTCACGTCTGGACTACTGTAACGCTCTCTACATGGGGCTCCCCTTGAAGAGCACTCGGAGGCTCCAACTGGTCCAGAATGCGGCCGCGTGGGTGATTATGGGGGCGACATGGCGCACCCATGTAACACCTCTCCTGCGCGAGCTGCACTGGCTCCCGGTGGCCTTCCCAGTGCGATTCAAGGTGTTGGTTACCACCTTTAAAGCGCTCCATGGCTTAGGACCGGGGTATATACGAGATCGCCTTCTGCCGCTGATAGCCTCCCACCGGCCAATACGCTCCCACAGAGAGGGGCTCCTCAGGGTGCCGTCAGCCAAACAATGTTAACTGGCGACACACAGGGGGAGAGCCTTCTCTGTGGGGGCACCAGCCCTCTGGAATGAGCTGCCCCTAGAGGTTTGTATGATCCCCGACCTACATACCTTTCGCCGCGCCCTGAAGATTCTTTTATTCCAACAAGGCGGGCTGGCCTAATAGGAATTTTAAATTGTTAAGTTTTTAATTTCGTGGGCCAAATTTTATATATTTGTTTTTAAATTGTTCTTAAATTTTGTGGTTTATATGTGTTTTAATATGGCTGTACACCGCCCTGAGTCCTTAGGGAGAAGGATGGTATAGAAGTTCAATAAAATCTAAATCTTATGTTAAGTGAACCATTGCAATTATTAAGTGAATCACATGGTTGTTAAGCAAATCCAATTTCCCCCATTGATTTTGCTTGTTGGATGCTGGCTGGGAAAGTTGCAAAAAGTGATTGTGTGATGCCGCAATTGTCATAAATATATGTCGGTTGTCAAGCACCTGAATTTTCATTATGTGACTATGGGAATGCTGCGACGGTCATAAGTCCGAGAACTGGTCAAAAGTTACTTTTTTTCATGCTGTTGTAACTTTGAACGGTTGCTCAATGAATGGTTGTAAGTCAGTGATGAGTTTCAAAATTTTTTACTACCGATTCTGTGGGTGTGGCTTGGTAGGCTTGGCATGGCTTGGTGGGTGTGGCAGGGGAAGGATACTGTAAAATTTCCATTCCCACCCCAATCCAGGGGAAGGTTACTGCAAAATCCCCATTTCCTCCTGATCAGCTGGGACTCACGAAACACAGAATAGTTGGGGGCGGGGCCAGTCAGAGGTGGTATTTACCGGTTCTCCAAACTACTCAAAATTTCCGCTACCGGTTCTCCAGAACTGGTCAGAACCTGCTGAAACCCACCTCTGTTGTAAGTCAAGGACAACATTTGTTCATCTCAGTTTAGGGGTCCCAAAGTTGCTTTTTTCCGGAGGCAACTGGACTTTGTTGTTTTGTTTTGTTTTTGTTTGAAGACGTTTCGCTTCTCATCCAAGAAGCTTCTTCAGCTCTGACTGGATGGTGGGGAATGGAAGGATTTATATTCCTTGCAGACAGCTGGTCACTTGCATTCTTTTTAGAGAATCATTGAGGCCACTTGGAGGTTTCTCTGTGTCCTTGGGGTCACCTGAATAGTGCAAATGGATGTACAGCCTTCTTGGCTGCAGGATGTTTGCTGCCCTGTGTCCCTTCACCGTTGAAGACAGTGGGGATGAGTCAGAGCTGAAGAAGCTTCTTGGATGAGAAGCTAAAAATTTCCAAAGGAAAAAACAAGAAAGTCTGGTTGCCTCCTGAAAAAAAAGCACTTTTGGGATAACCATGACCCGGATGACTGAGCATCTCCATAGACTCTCAGGTTGGTGGAGAAAACATACTGGTGAACTTTCTGTCAAAACTGGAGTAGCTGCCATCCTGCAGTCAGGAAGTGGTAGAACTAGGAGAGATTGGTGGGTTGCCAGGTGATTTGCTAGCCTTCAGTGGTGGGTGGTGGTTTTTTTGCTCAGTCAGATTCCTTTTTACACGTTCTCCTTTGTGATTTGTACTGCAGAGATTTTTTATGATAGTTTTATTGCACTCTTTTAATTTGTAAAACTGCCCTAAGTGGGCTTCTAAAAGGACAGCATAAAATCTCCAATAAATAATAAATCCATCAAAGCAAACTGAAATGGCATTTATTCTCTGCAAGATCTCCCAGCCACTCTTTTCCCATTACAATATAAGGCGCTGTCCCAGTTCATCTAAAGATACAGGGCAGAGAGATTTTCCTACTGAGCACTGGCTCACCCTCCCGCTCCTTATTATATTTAAATTTATTAATTTTTTTTTCTTCTCCAAAGCAGGAGCAGAACGGGCCATTTTTCAGCTTGTCAGCTTCATAGGCGGGAATTAACTAGACAAGTTTTTAACAGCAAGGAGATAAACTTTATCATTGGCCTGATCTGCAGCAATTAGCCAATGCAAATGCGTTTCTGCAACAACCATGTGGAAAAACTGACAACTGTAGAAAGGAATAGAATGCAGAGTAGTGGTGAAATCCAAATTTTTTTTACCACCGGTTCTGTGGGCGAGGCTTGGTGGGTGTGGTGTGGCTTGGTGGGTGTGGTTTGGTGGACGTGGCAGGGGAAGGGTACTGCAAAATGTCCATTCCCACCCCACTCCTGGTGGAAGGATATTGCAAAATCTCCATGCCCGCCCCACCCCTGGGGGAAGGATATTGCAAAATCTCCATTCCCACCCCACTCCCGGGGGAAGGATATTGCAAAATCCCTATTCCCACCCCATTCCGGGGCCAGCCAGAGGCAGTATTTGCTGGTTCTCCGAACTGCTCAAAATTTCCGCTACCAGTTCTCCAGAACCTGCTGGATTTCACCCCTGATGCAGAGCTTTGGAATGCTAATGGTTCAGCCCATGATTAGAAACAGTTATTGCACAATGTTTTTTTCTTTTAGCATCAGATTTTCCCAGCTTGGACCCCTTTTAGGTGTAACCCCTAAAATTTCCAAAGATACTAAGTTGGACAAAACTCCTCTAGCTAAGCACCATGAATCGGGAAAGGGGACTCAGCTTCCAGCTTCCTTCCTGTCCCCTGCCATAAATAATTAATAAATAAACCATTGAATGGGCTTGAACCAGGCCTGATATTGGTGTCTGTTTTTGGTCTATCTGTGGTGCAAAATGGCAGGGTGCTATCTTTGAGCCTTCATTAAATGTCCCACAATGTCCCAGAGCAGTGGTGAATTCAAATTTTTTTACTACCGGTTCTGTGGGTGTGGCTTGATCAGCGTGGCTTGGTGGGCGTGGCAGGAGAAGGATACTGCAAAATCTCCATTCCTACCCCACTCCAGGGGAAGGTTACTGCAAAATCCCCATTCCTGGGGGAAGGATATTGCAGAATCTCCATTCCCACCCCACTCTGGGGCCAACCAGAGGTGGTATTTGCTGGTTCTCCGAACTACTCAAAATTTCTGCTACCAGTTCTCCAGAACCTGTCAGAACCTGCTGAATTTCACCCCTGCCCCAGAGTACTTGGACATTCAAAGTGCATTGTGGGAAATTAAAGATAACTGAATGGTCCGTAATCATACATTTTTTGGACCAGTCCATAAATATATTCAACAACCCGTCCCAAACTATACTGGAGCAATCCCCTCACATGAGCCACCTGAGTTGAAAAAGCAGCTCTGAGTGTTTGAGGATGTCATGAGTGGTATAATAAGAAAAAGGACTAACCTGGAGGGATAGGAGGAAGAACCACAAACAAGACAATGGACCAGTGGTGAAATCCAATTTTTTTTACTACCGGTTCTGTGGGCATGGCTTGGTGGGCGTGGCTTGGTGGGCGTGGCAGGGAAAGATACTGCAAAGTCTTCATTCCCACCCCACTCTGGGGCCAGCCAGAGGTGATATTTGTCAGTTCTCTGAACTACTCAAAATTTCCGCTACCGGTTCTCCGAACTGCTCAAAACTTCCGCTACCGGTTCTCCAGAACCTGTCAGAACCTGCTGGATTTCACCCCTGCCTCAAACTGCAATCCTTAAACTCCCTCCCAGCAACTCCTCACAATGATTGGATTCTTTTGTAACTCATCACAAAAATAAGCATCACCAAGTGAGGCTGAGGAGAAGGCATTGGAGGAGAATTGCTGGGTTTTGTGCTCCCCTGGAGGTCAGCTGCAAACGCACCTGCTGCCTCATGAGGGAGGAACACACAACATTGTCAGGATGTTGTGATGACGCTTGTCAAAGTGCAGGGCAAACATGTTCCTGGGACTTTGGGTGTGTGTGAAAACAGCGGTTAGTGGATTAGCGATCTCAGAATGACCCCTGTTTATCCAGCAGCACGCTGCCCCCTGCTGTTTGATGTTTGAAAATGCAAAGGGATTCTCCTAGGGGAGAATGGCTACATCATCATTATCATCTTCAACATCATCATGGTTGGTCCCCAATGTCAGCCAGATGTTTAGACTGGATTTGGCATTTATGTCCACTCATCGAGTCCTTCCCAAGGACCCGGGATAGGCAGATATCAGGAGTGAAATCCAGCAGGTTCTAGCAGGTTCTGGAGAACTGGTAGCGGAAATTTTGAGCAGTTCGGAGAACCGGCAAATACCACCTTTGGCTGGCCCCAGAGTGGGGTGGGAATGGAGATTTTGCAATATCCTTTCCCCAGGAGTGGGGTGGGAATGGGGATTTTGCGGTATCCTTTCCCTGCCATGCCCACCCACAGAACACCCACAGAACCGGTAGTTTAAAAAACTTGGATTTCACCACTGGCAGATACTGATGTTTGATGGTGACAAAGGTATTGTTGTAGGATGTAAGTGCTTCCCAAGTAAAGCTGCCTTTTGCAATTGACTGATGGTGATGCTGTCAATGACCAATGGTATTCAAGTGGAGCTCCAGATGTTTCGGGATTTCACAAAGGTGCTCATTATTGTTACTACTATGTTTTCTTTTGCCACAATTGTTTATCCCATTCCCACTCTGTTTATATATAAATCAAGGTAACAGACCTACTTAATACTCCTGCCTCTTATTTCCCAACAACAACCTTGTAAGATGAGTTGGCTGAGAGAGGGCGATGGGCCCAAAGTCACTCAGGTGACTTTCATGGCTAAAGCAGGACTAGAACTCACCATCTCTTGGTTTCTCAGCCAGCACCTGAACTACTAACCCAATTAGCTCTATTCATTCCTGCACACTGGCCAACAAGAATTAAATATTTTCTCCCAGGGCCACAATATTGTCTCCATCCCCATGTGCACAAGAATAATCTAAATGCTTGATTGGTCAATATTGGAAAAGGGATGACATGCCTACAATTCAAGAATGGACTTTGAAGATGGCCAGTTTTGCAGAGATGGCGAAGATATCAGCATACTTAAAAGACCGGACTCAAGAGACTTATGCGTGGGAGTGGAAGAAATGGATAAATTATGTGCAGAATAAATATCAAACTAGGAAGTATCAGATAGCTTTTAGCTAAATGTTGTGTAGAAATGTACAGTTTATAGGGGGCAAAATAGCTTATTGTTATGTAGAATTGTATACTACACAGGGGGGAGAATGGAGGGCTGGTAAAGTGTGATATAATGTGGATGGATTTCACCTTGGGGAAGTCATGGGGAGTGTGGAGGGTTGGGGGGGGTAAGGGAGGGATGGGGGGAAAGGGGGGGGGGGAAATTGATGTTTGTAAAACTTTTTCAATAAAAAAAAAAGAATAATCTAAATGCAGAACCAGAGCATGGAAAACAAAAGCAGATGTTAGAAAAAAGGAGCATACTGGAGCCCTGGCGGTACAGTGGTTAAAGTACAGTATTGCAGGCTAACTCTGCCCACAGCCTGGAGTTCGATCCTGACGGGGCTCAAGGTTGACTCAGCCTTCCATACTTCTGAGGTCAGATTGTTGGGGGTGAATATGCACTTAATGCATCTACATTGTAAATCATTCAGAGAGTGCTGCAAAGCACAATGGGACAGTATATAAGTCTAAATGCTATTGCTTTCCTATAGCATATTCATTAAATGAATGGAACTTTGAATTTAGAGTTTAGAATACTTATAATTTTCATCATAAATTATTATGTTTATATTTTATTTTACATTGTGCAGTTTATTTATATTCATAATTATTCATAATAATCATTTACTATATAATCTTTTAATATAGAAAGAGGGAGGGCTTTATTTTAGCTTCCTGTACAGATTATAGCTTGGCTGGCTGGCTGAAGTCACGTAGAGCTATTTAGTCACTGGCCCATAAAAAAAAGAATTTTGCTACCACAAAGACCAAATCGGCAGGTGATAAATCATGATGACCTGGTTAGTTCCTTGGGTGATTTCCAGGACCCTGGCAAGAGTTCTGAGTTCCAATAGTTTAGCAATCACAATAACAGAAGATCTTTTCTCCTCCAGAAATTGGCTGAAGTGATGAAGAAAGCTTGGAGGAAAACAGGAGGAGGTTTGTGGGCAAAAGGACCTGCGTCCAACTTCAGATCTGATACGCAGAGTCATTTCTGCATTCAGCCTGTGCTCCGGAAATGCTAGTCCCATAGTTTTGCATTGCCTGAGGAAGCCTCTGTTTTGTATCAGGCTCTAGGGAAAAAAAAAGTCGTTTTCATAGACTTAACGCTAGTCTGATTCATTATTAAGATAGCTTCTCTCATTCAGTGGGAATTAGCAAGAAAAGGTACAGAGTTTTCCATTCCTGACACGTGATTTATTTGTTTTGTGTTTCCAAGATGTCATCTCAAGGAGGCCCTGAAAGATATTTTGCAGGACTTAAATTCTTCTCTTGTTTTTAATCATACCCTTCCTTCAAAGAATTTGGTACACATTGTTTTTCCACACTTTCCCATTTTGTCCCCCAAACAAATGCACGAGTCAGGCGGAGCTCACTAACTGCATCTGCTGTGTTGTAAATAAACAGCTCCATGGATTTAAACAGGGTGGGCAAACCACAGCTCATAAACAAGAGGTTTTTCCCATCAACTGCATCACTGGTGGGTTGCTACCGATTCGCCCCGGATTGGGCGAACCGGTAGCAGCAGCGGCAGGAGGCTCCGCCCAGACATGCGCAGAAGCGTAGTGCATGTATGCAAGCGCACCGCACGGTACCCACAAGTGAACCGGTAGCGACGGAGTTTGAAACCCACTACTGAACTGCATGCATTTCTGAAGCAGCTATTGAAATTTTTTATTATTACTATGCATTGATATTTTTATACTGAAATAAACTGACTTTACAAAATGCTTATGCCTCTTTTTATTGCTAACATATAAGGCAGCATCTGAAGCAGGGCTCAGGATTTTATTTACTGCAGTTATTTGCAATTCCAACCAATGACAAACCTTGACCAGGCATGAAGGAAGAGCGAAGAAAATGGACAAGTAAAGAAATATTCAATCACAGATTTTTGTACCAGTGAACCCACCCTCTGCTGGTAGAAAGTGGTACTACAGGTACTAACCAAACCAATGACAAACGCATGGGTTTTATTATGGAAGATAGATCTATCACCAGCCATTAGCTAGGACAGTTTTATTTATTTATTAGATTTATATCCCACCTTTAATTCAGGAGCTCATTAAGCCTTCCTCCACACATCTGGAAGGCATTGGGTTGAAGAAGGCTGTTTTAATTAGGTATTCCCATGTCTCACACTTATTTTTTTTTTTAATCCAGCTAGGAGTTAAATAAAATAAAATAAATAAAAAGCCAGGGCTCATTATTGCACCTCTGTAACCAAGGCACAATTAACCATTTTAACACTGGCACCTCTTATGCAGGATCTTCATATACATTATAAGTTTAGCACTTTCTCCTGTTCTTTAAACATGCATTAAATGTTCTTTTGAAAGAACAAACAATGTTCTTTCAAACGCACTATTTTGCACACACTCACTAGTTACTGATTATTTTACCTACTCCATGGCAGTGGTGGGTTGCCCCCAGTTCGGACCGGTTCTATAGAACTGGTTGTAAAACCGGCAGGAGGCTCCGCCCACCGACCCCAACGTCATCAGGAAGCTTCTGCGCACGCCCGTGGCCCCGTTGCGAACCAGTAGTAAAGGTAAGTAGAATCCACCCTTGCTCCATGAGCTACCTCTGGGTGCTGCTTCTACAGCCACTTGGAATCAAGGTCACCTTCCTTTCTAGTGCTAGTCAAGGAGCTGCTTGCTCACAAAACCTTTTTACTCCTATTTCCTCCTGTGCCATTTTTCTGTGCCTGTTAATCTATCTGATAGAGTACAGAAAGGGTGCAGGGTAAACCAGGATCCAGGATGCTTCTCACAAGTGCTCTGCACCAGTGGTGGGTTTCAAATTTTCTTACTACCGGATCTGTGGGTGTGGCTTAGTGGGCGTGGCAGGGGAAGGATACTGTAAAATCTCCATTCCCACCCCATTCCAGGGGAAGGATACTGCAAAATCCCCATTTCCTCCCGATCAGCTGGGATTCGGGAGGTAGAGAATAGATGGGGGCGGGGCCATTCAGAGGTGGTATTTACCAGTTCTCCAAACTACTCAAAATTTCCGCTACCGATTCTCCAGAACTGGTCAGAACCTGCTGAATACCATCTCTGGTCTGCATTGAAGTCAAGCACATTTCCCAAAATGGACAGGAACACTTGAAACTTTATTAGGGGAGAAAGAAGATTTTAGACCAGAGTCTAACCTTTTTTCAGAAGAACACTAAACCCACATGCAGTAATAATCCAGAAGACACCTTGCTGATGCAAAAGGCTTCTGGGCCTGAAATCTGTCACTCAGACAACTTGAAAAGGGCTATTTTCTCCTTCCTACACACTTGCCACTTCTGTCACTTCCTTTTCCTGTTGAGAAGTGAGGGGGAGGGGTTTTGATGTTAGAGGAAACCATTAATAACTTTCCTTAAAATTTTATAATAAAAGTAAGAACTACTATGTTTCATTCCCAAGGCAGAACATGGCTTAGCAGTTGAAGTAGTCCAATGTATTACTTATAATTTTTCTCCCAACTGAAGAATTGGAGGCCACTACTTAACACAATCATCTCACTGTACCCCCAAAATCATTCACATCCTTCCCTTAAACCAGAGGTGGGTTTCAGCAACTTCTGACCAGTTCTGGAGAACCAGTAGCAGAAATTTTGAGTAGTTTGGAGAACTGGAAAATACCACCTCTGACTGGCCCCATCTATTCTCTGCCTCCAAATCCCAGCTGATCGGGAGGAAATGGGGATTTTACAGTATCCTTCCCCTGGAGTGGGGTGGGAATGGAGATTTTACAGTATCCTTCCCCTGCCATGCCCACCAAGTCACACCCACAGAACCGGTATAAAAAAAATTTGAAACCCACAATTGCCTTAAACCTCTGTATTATCTTTCTGTTCCTAAATCTTGGATAAGTTCATTGTCCCTATCCTCAAAATGCTCCTATCACTTGAGTACCAATCATAGAGTATTGCAACAAGAAAGAAAAACCTTTTTTTAAAATTCAAATACGGGATCCTTCAGAGGCAAGCCTATGAAAAGATCTGCATGGAAATGATCTAACAACTCAGGTAAATTTGTTAGGCTTTTTGTATGAATAATATCCTGTAAGTAACATGTATGCCTTTGAATCCTACTAAGGTACTATAGATAGTCCTTGAGTTACAATAATGGAGCTACTGTCATTAAGTGAACACAGTACTTGTAAAAGTGAATTCTGAGGTTGTTAAATGAACCCACTGTTCACCCTGGTGTGGTTTTGTGATAAACTGGAAGGAAAACACAGTCATGTGACAGTGGGATGCTGCAAACAGCCATAAACGTGATGCCCAAAGTGCTGTCATGTGACCATGTGGGGGTGGGGGGTTAACCATCCGAACTTTGGGTCCAAGTCATAAGTCCCCTTTTTCAGGTCAGAAGGATCACTAAGAGACCAGTCGTGAGTCAAGGACTACCTGTAACTCACTGGCATGGTCAAGGACATCCTGAAATGCTCATTCATTTTATGGAATATCAGCATGCTATGATAGGCTCACCATGGCCACCATTTTATAAGAGTAAGTTTCCCATGGCAGCATGTTAAGAGGATGCTCATGAAATGCTCTCAAAATTACCCCTGACCCCAAAAGGTTCTCTCTGCCCCTACCATAAGGAGCCTGTAAACACATTGGGTTGAAATCAGAGGTGGTATTCAGCAGGTTCTGACCAATTCTGGAGAACCGGTAGCGGAAATTTTGAGTAGTTTGGAGAACCGGTAAATACCAGCTTTGACTGGCCCCGCCCCCATCTATTCTCTGCCTCCTGAGTCCCAGCTGATCGGGAGGGAATGGGGATTTTGCAGTAAGCTTCCCCTGGAGTGAGAAGGAAATGGAGATTTTACAGTATCCTTCTCCTGCCACACCCACCAAGCCACGCCCACAGAACCGGTAGTAAAAAAATTTGAATCCTACCATTGGGTTGAAATATCTATTCTTGGGCTGAAATCAATTCCTTCACTGTGTAGATCTTTGGCCTCCAAATGTATCACTTTGTGTACATATGCAACTGGCTCATCTAATCAGTTTGGAAAATTATCCTAGCCATGGCCTAGCCTGATGTTGGGCTAGATGTCAGATTATAAACTTCTCAGGGCAAAGATCTGTTTTCTTGATCTGTATAAAGCTACACATATAAAGATGATACAGAGTTGATACTATTGGTGAGTAAGACACTCCAAACTAAAAAAAGGCCAACCAATTCCTTGAAAACATGTAGCCTTTCCATCAACTTTGAATCATGTTGGCAACACAGCACATCAGGCCTGATGGGTGGTCTGAGCAATGGTGGACAAGCAGCTAAGTACTGCTAAGTGTTCCTAACTCAAGAGACCCTGCCAATAACTTGTTCAGTTCAGACCTGTCCATATTATCCTGCATTCCAACAACCTCTTTTAAATTATGAATCCTGGCTAGGATAGTTGCTACTCCCTAGTCTAAAGCAATTAGAGTTAAGTGAATGACTCTCACACCTGAAGATGAATTTGTTTTGTTCCCCAAACTGGGGTCATATAATCCCTGGGAATCTTTTTTTCACTTTTATTCAGCAGCTGATATTTTAATACAGAATTGGCTGGGTGAATTTTATGTAGCAGCTTTATATAATCAAGTCTAGTGTTTAATAAACCACATAAGTAGAATAAGATTTGCAAATGGAGGCAGCGTGATTGAGAAGTCCTAAGCATTTTTCACATACTGTTTCACTTTCTGGCATATTGTTTTTAGCCAGCTCATTCATATATATATGTAGCATAAAGTTTGTGCTAAATACCAACAATATGTGATAGTCATTGGAGCTGAAGTGATAGGACTTTGGAGCCTTCAGGACATAGTTCTTCCAGCCATTTGCTCAGATTTCCTCTCATTCAATGATGGTTACACTCAGGGGTGGGCTGCTGGGAGTTTGCAGCGGTTCAGGAGAACCTCTAGCTATGATTCTGTGCAGTTCAGAGAACCCCAAATCCCACTCCTGGCTGGCTCTGCCCCACCTGCCCCACCCTGCTCCTCCCAGGAGTCCCCACACAGCCCGTTTAGGATCCAGGTAAGTGCAGGGTGTGCGCGGAGGCTCGGGAAGGGCGAAAAATGGGCCTACCAGAAGTTCAGGAAGGCCGGGCCCATTTCTGGCCTCCAGAGGGCCTCCGGAACATGAGGAGGCTGTTTTTTCCCTCCTGGAGGCTCAAGAAAAGCCTCTGGAGCCCGGGGAGGGCAAAAACACCCCCCCTATTGTGGTGCAAGAGGCTGACTAGGCCACGCCCACCATGGCCACACCTACCCAGCAACCAGGCAGAGAACCCCTTGCTAAAACTTTTGAAGCCCACCCCTGGTTACACTTGAGACCAAATGGAATGAGTGAATGAAGGAGTGAGCGATAGCTGTTATTTTTGAGGATAACTTATAAGACTATGGAATGCTTCCCAAATACATATATTTTGGAAACTGATTATTTAGTGCTGAGAGACGCAGGTCCTGGGTATTTTGGACTGCAGTTCTCATCAGCCCCAGCGAATGACAAGGAAATGGAATCCGCAGTAGAAAACATCTGGAAGACAGCCGCCACCGCTGACTGCTTCTGATACATCCAGTGCAAGCTAATGTAAAACACTAACAACTGAATTGCCAATACTAAGAACCGAGCATAAATAAGTCATAAATTAGGCAATCGTGTCACAGTTTAGAAATGAGAACTAAAGATCAATTCCCGTTCTGAATAAGGACCCTGTCGCGAAGGCAGTAAGTGAGCGCCACCTCAGTGCATGTGGAAAAAGTCTTCTTCTCAACAAAGCAAGTCCAGCCACAAATTGTAATCAAAAGATGGAGGAAAAAAGCTCCAGCCTCGAAGGCAAAAGGGACCATACGAGCAATGGCAAAGCCTCTGCTTTCCAAGCAGATATCCAAGGCTCAATCCCCAGCACTTCCAAGTTAAGCTGAAAAAATTCATCACAAGACTGGACCTTCTTATTTGAGCTTCTTATGCTCAAATATTGGACCAGGCAGAATCTGGAACATCTTAAGTCTGGTCTGGATTGGAACTACTTGTACTTTCAGGTTGGCTTGAATTGTTTGCTGGTATGGATATGAAAAACGAGAGACTGGCAACGGGCCGTGGGTTTCTTGCCTGTTTTCCATGGTTCCCGCAGTCAAAATGATAGGCCCAATACATCCTTCTCCTGGCAAGGCAGATGGTATATAATGAGGCCAGATAATCCTCCAACCAGGTGTTGGCCTCTTCCCAAGCTTCAGCATCTTAGGGCTTTGTGTGGTTGCAGACTAGCTCAAAAACCTACTGCCAGGAACCCATCGGGCACTTGCCAACCCCACAGGTGAGATGCAGCTGCAAGTGTGGTTGTTGGCATCTCTTCCCAGATGAAGTGGGGCAGACCTGCGTAAGGGAAGAAAGAAGTCTGGCCCATCAGAACGAAGAAGTGCCACGTTGAAACCATCTTGCAGCCTTCAGATAGTCTGGAAAAGAGCAGGAATGCGTTGATCCTCTCCCTGTTCCCAACCATCTAAGGCGTCTACTCCCTTTCTCAAGTCATTCAAATGTCTGGCAGAGGAGCTAATATGCACTGCCAAATAAATGCTCAGTTTTATTTACTAGACAAGATCATATATTCGCCAGCAAAAGGGATTTTTCACCACCACCCCAGCACAGGGATACAAAATAATGAAGAAAAGATGTTATTGAAATCCCAACAGAATAACATTTTTACGGGCCAAATCGAAGGTCAAAAAGAAGGTATAAACTTTTGCAGAATACATCAGCAGGTATGTTTAAACAGGTGGGGTGGTGGAAACCAAGTTATAAATAAAACAATAGTGATAGAAAGTGATAGCCGAGGTTGATGGGGATAGTTTGATCAAAACGTGGTTTGCTTAACTGGATTTTGTTTAAACAAGCCAGAATTGACTGAGTTCATACAACATGCATGGCATAATTGTGGCTTGGCATGATAGGTAAATCACACCCCTTGAATCATTTATCAAACAAAACAGTTTCTTGAATGGTAATTTAGAGTGTGATCCAGTCACCCTCGTGGCAATATAATGCCTGTCTTCATTACTGCGAAACTGGCACAAAAATAGTTGTGTGGCACTAGAGGATGATACAAATCACTAGTGAGGAAATAGCCTGAGCCAGTTCCCACATCACATGGCAAGTGATGCGTTTATTAATAAAGTTTGGTTGCATACACTTTATTTGTTTGGTAAATTTATACAGCCTGCCGTCTCATGTATGTGACTCTGAGCCATGTGCAAAGTTAAAAAGACAAAAACAATACAACAAAATAACCATGAATATAACAAGAAAAATCATTAAAAAATCTGTGGGAGAGTGTGTTCAATTCCCTTAGCAATGCAGCTGCTTATTAACAGTTCCCCCATGTGCAAAACATGGCAAAGTCGTGTTTTAAGATCTTTCCAGAAAGAGCAGCTGTCCTCCTGGGACCTACGTGTATTAGATCAGGTGCGGCAGTGGTGGGATTCAGCCAGTTCCCACTACTTCGGGAGAACCGCTTGTTAACTTTCTGAGCGGTTTGGCAAACTGGTTGTTGGAAGAAATCATTAGGGCAAAGAACCGGTTGTTAAGTTTCTGAGCGGTTTGGCAAACTGGTTGTTGGAAGAAATCATTAGGGCAGAGAACCGGTTGTTAAATTACTTGAATCCCACCACTGAGGGGCGGGTTTAAAAACCCGTCGCTACTGGTTCGCTCGTGGGTGTGTGCGCTCTCACACGTGCACATGACACTTCTGCACATGCACAGAAGTGTCCAGGCGAGTGGACGGAGCCTGCCATCGCTACTGATTCGCCCAAACCAGGGCGAACCGGTAGCAACCCACCACTGTATTATATGACAATACTTTGCATATGGGACCTGCAATATGCCCTTCCTGCAGATCTAATGGGGTGGCTAGATGCGATTGGAGAGAGGCAGTCCTTCAAATGACCTGGCTATTAGAATAACAGAATAACACAGCTGGAAGGGACCTTGGACTGGGGTTTTATAGCCCAACCCCCTGCCTAAGCAGGAGACCCTATATATAATTCTGGACTGTCCAATCTCTTTTAAAAAACCTCCCGTGTTGTAGCACCCACAGCTTCTGGAGGCAAGCCATTCCATTCATTAATTGTTCTCACTGATAGGAAATTTCTCCTTACTTCTAGGTTGGATCTCTTTTTGATAAGCTTCCATCCGTTATTTCTTGTCCTGCCCTCAGGTCCTTTGGAGGATAGGATGACCCCCATGTCTCTGTGACACCCTCAAATATTGGAGAACTGCTATCATATCATTCCTAGTCTGTCACATACCCAGTTCCTGCAACCATTCATCATATGTTTTCACTTCCAGCCCCCTAATCCTCTTTATTGCTTTTCTCTGCACCTTCCTAGTGTCTCAATATCTTTTTTTTGTATCGTGGTGACCAAAACTGAACCCAGTATTCCAAGTGTGGACTTACCAAAGCAGTATAAAGTGATTCTAACACCTCACATGGCCTTGATATTACCCCTCTGTTGATGCAGCCTAGGATTGCATTGGTTGTTTTGGCAGCTGCAGCATACCATGACCCAAAGTATCTAATGAGTATACATTTTAGGTCAGGTTATGCTCCAAATACACACACATATTACACCATGACTTAGCTCAGTGTGTGGATCCTGCATACTTGGCTAAGGATATCATGTTACGGTGTTGTAGACATCCAATGTAGGTTTTGTATGAATGCTGTAACAATTTCAGATTACATTTAGGTGGGCCAACTGAAAAATAACAATGATTGGTCCCCTTTCTTGAAAATATAAAATCCATTTTTTAATTTTACTTTTTTTAAAAAACGGGTCAACCTGGACCCAGTGGTGGGTTTCAATTTTTTTTACTACCGGTTCTGTGGGTGTGGCTTAGTGGGCGTGGCATGGCTTGGTGGGCATGGCAGGGGAGGGATACTATAAAATCTCCATTCCAACCCCACTCCAGGAGAAGGATACTGCAAAATCCCCATTTCCTCCCGATCAGCTGGGACTCGGGAGGCAGAGAATAGATGGGGGCGGGGCCAGTCAGAATTTTTACTACCAGTTCTCCGAACTATTTGAAATTTCCAGTATCGGTTCTCCAGAACTGGTCAGAACCTGCTGAAACCCACCTCTGCCTGGAACAGTCTAATTTATAACGTCTGAGATGACCTAAATAAAGCACTGTACTACAGTAATTATAACTGGTGATCCAATGAACAGAAATCTGTTCCTCATAAATGTTACAGCCTTACACTGAGGTATCTGATTACTAGAATTCAAAAATGATAACATTAAAGTCTCTAAAAAAAAAAAGCCTCAGGAACCATTATAAAGAGAAGCCGGCAAAAAAAGTTAACATAAGGTGCCTTTCATCCTTTCTGATTCAGCACCAAATTTATGTGCATTTTCTGGGTTTTTCTTCTTCTTCTCTATTGTGAATTATTGTATGATTATCTTGGTTAACAATGCATAGTTTCTTTTTATCTTGTTTTACTTATTCTGCAGTGCAACAAGTCAGACAGAAAAAGATGGTTCCCGCCCTCTGCTGGTGAAAACTAGTACTACATCAAAGTTTGGATGACATTCCCAAAACCTCTTAAACGTTGATATGCTATAAGGACGAGATTTGGATCATCCTTGTAGCATATAATCTTGGGAGTCCTGTGTAAGATTTATAACACAAATCCCAAAACCGAGAAGGCAGGCTGGAAACAGAGTTGTCCTTCCTGTTCAATGGAAGGGATGACAATCCTTACCAACTTTTGACAGGTGATGGCGCCCTCTTCTGGTAACAGTTATTGTATCCATAAAGTAAGGGCCACTCTTATTTCAATTTGGAGAGATGTGTACAGTATGAAACGTGTGTGTCCAATCACACTTGGCCAATAAAAAATTCTGTTCTGTTCTATTCTGTTCTGTTCTGTTGTTCTGTTCTTTACTCAGAAATAAATCTATAATAGCACTTAATAGTGGATACAGTACTGAAGCTTAGATAATCAATGTTGTGAACTTTAGTCAATTAATCCCATTTAATTCAGCTGCTTTTATTTTGCAATAAATGTAGAAGGCTAGACATAAAGACCATTCAATAGATGGCTCAGATTATCTGAAACAATAGAGACACTCACAAGGAAAGTTTTCTCTTCTATTGGAAGGAAAGTTTCCTCAGAAATTATAAACATGTCAGGCAACTATTAAGACAGAGCACAAGTGTTTTTTTTTAAATTGCAAATTTAATTTAATTTACAGTTTCAGGGTCCCCAGAGTTGTAGTAACAACTAAGGGGTATCCTGCTTGAGCAGGTGGCTAGACTAGAAGACCTCCAAGGTCCCTTCCAGCTCTATTCTCATTGATTGATTACACCAAAGAGGACAACTTCTGAATAGGCAGAAAGGGCACCCCTCACTTTAGACCAATGCATTCTAGATAAAGAACGCTGCAACATGTTTACAAGTAAGATTGTAGTTATGTACTACTTTCCTCCAAGAAATTTGAAGCATCACTTGCTTTAATTTCATAATAATCTACACCCTTCAGTTTTCTTTTACCTGGTGGGAAGGCCCAGATTTAGCCCAAAAGCACCTCAGAACCCTCCTTTTAATGTTTTGACATATTCATCCCAATAAAGAAATTTAAAATGAAGAAAGAAACAGGATCTGTGGTTCTCTAGTAGGATGTCGTAGCCTCAAAATATTTAAATGTTTCTGTGGACCTGACCTAGCCATCTGCAAAAGAGGCTGCCTACTGCCCCTCTGAGGGAGTTATTGTTCTGGCCAGGTGTCCTTCCAATGTGGAATCAGATCTTTCTGCTGTATCTCTACATCTGATATAGGTCTGGTATAGTCATTCCTTAATTGGCAGAATGGTTCTCTCTTAGAAAAGTCACAGGCCTCACAGAAAGATGGGCAGCAAACAAATTTAATAAATAAATAATCAAATAAAATAAAATATTATGGAGATACAGAGTAGACTCGTGAACTAAAATATGAATTAACCAGAGGTGGGTTGCTACCGGTTCGCCCCGATTCGGGCAAACCGGTAACAGCAGCGGCAGGAGGCTCCACCCACCCACCCAGACGTCATCAAATACACTTTGTGCATGCGCAGAAGCTTCTGCACATGCACAGAAGTGATGCACAAGCAAAGCGGTAGCAAAGATAAGTGAAACCCACCCCTGGAATTAAACTCAGATACATTTTTTTTTGAAAGAGCTACCCAGCAGAAGTCCTGGACTGTGTAACTATTTATTTATTGGATTTTTATTCTATATTTATTACTGTATGAATAATTCAAGATAGTGAATTTACCTTATACTCCTTCCTTCTCCTATTTCCCCAACAACAACAACAACACTGTGAGGTGGGTTGGGCTGAAGGAGAATGACTGGCCCAAGGTCACTCAGCCAGCTTTCACACCTAAGGCCAGATAAGTAACAATAACAGTAACAGAGTTGGAAGGGACCTTGGAGGTCATCCAGTCCAACCCCCTGCTCACGCAAGAGTAAGGTGACCAGATTTTAACATTGGTAAAGAGGGACATTGTGGGTGTGGCTTATTTTGTGGGCGTGGCTAGCTGGTCATGTGACTGGGTGGGCGTGGCTAGCTGGTCATGTGACTGGGTGGCCATGGCTGTGTGTATAGGGACTACTCAGAGGGCTGAAAAGTCATTTCTGACAGGTCCTCACACTTTTGACTGGTCCTCACACTTATGACCATCCTCACATTTATGCCCGTGCAGCATTCTTAACAACCATGTCACTCATTTCACAACTGCTTCTCTTCACCATGATGACAAGATAGGGCAAAAATGTAAAATGTGAGGACAGTCGTAAGTTCGAGGACTGGTCAAAAGTGCGAGGACCAGTCAAAAATAACTTTTTCAGCCCTCTGAGTAGTCCATATGCATAAAAGGATACAGTAATAGAGAGGGATGAAGGAAGGGAAATTAGAGTAGGAGTGACGGTTAAGAGAGGGAGGAAGAGAGGAGGAGAAGGA
Source organism: Arizona elegans (assembly GCA_022577455.1). Classification (NCBI taxonomy): domain Eukaryota; kingdom Metazoa; phylum Chordata; class Lepidosauria; order Squamata; family Colubridae; genus Arizona; species Arizona elegans. The sequence goes on from JAKOOJ010000003.1 coordinate 21,386,779, forward strand.
GAAAGGAAGAGGAAGTAGGGAGGAGAAGAAGAGGGGGGAAGAGAAAGTAAGAAGGAAAGAAAAGAGAAGTGGTAGGTTTGAGGAGAAAGATTGCTGTACAATAAAAAAGATGAAAGGGAAGAAAGCCAACCCCAAACAAATATAAAGATATTAAGATAAAGAATGAATTGTTAAACTTTAAAGAATAAAAGAGAACAAATATGAATAAATAGCAATAATTAGAAACACACATACATACAATGTATTTTCTTTGAACAGAATATTTGGCTGGTTCACAAATTTAAACAGTGTTTAGTCATTTCAATTAAATTTACAATTTCTATATTTCCTTTTTGCCATATTTATTCCTCATCTATTTTTTTAAAAAAACAATTTTACCCTTCATCCTCATCTCTAATCTTAATCAAATTCAATTTTTCCCTTCTATTCTATTTTATACCCCTTCCCATTGTCATCTATTTTTATATCCATCCTCACATTGGTTAATTATGTAATTATGTAATACAGTTGTTTAATACAAATTCAACATTTTAATATAAATCAATTAGTTATATAACTATCTTTTTTGTATATTAATCAATAGGAACATGAATATTCCAATTATTTCCATGCAATCCAATTTCTTACAAATCAATTAATTATACTTACCAATAATAATAAACCAAATAATTTCCCCCATATATTCCTCCAAACCACAACTTAACCATTTCTGCTTTCAACACAGTATACAATTAATAATATCTCAATTATTACAATTCCCTAGTTAAAAAGAGCTTTTTTTTCTTTTGTGTTTTAAAATCTTGAACTCTCCTCTTTTGCCCTAAATAATTTTCCATTGTTTGCACTTACCTTTTTTGGTGAGGAAAAGGAAAATAAATCTGCTGCCTAATTTTCCAACGTTGCAAGCAAACCGCAAAGCCAACAGCCTGTTTTACTTTCAGTTTCATTTTGAGCTTGGTTTGCACAAAGAGGAAAAAAAAACTGAGCAATTTAGCAAGAGCAGAGCCCTGTGCAAATCAGCTGAGAGGGGGAAGCCGAGCTAATCAACTAGGGCGGCCCTTTGAAGTCCCGTGGCAAGAGTTTAAACAGGTTTTTTCCCTCTAGCCATCAGCGGGGATTCAGGAGGCAGCCGGGAACCAGGAGGCAGAATGAAAAATCGGGACTTTTTTAAAACGCCGCGGGACGCGGGACAAATTGCTCAAAAGCGGGACTGTCCCGCCAAAAGCGGGACGTCTGGTCACCTTACGCAAGAGACATGTACCAGGGATTCGAACCGCCGAACTGCCGACCTTTCTGATCGACAAGTTCAGTGTCTTAGCCACTGAGCCACCTAGTCAGAGTTAATTAGAACTCTCGATCTCCTGATTTCTAGGCCAATAGCTTCACCATTACACCAGACTGTCTATTTGTGGCCTTTCACATACAGAAAAACTTACTTTGCAGGCATGCAAGTCGGGCTTGCATACAGGGCTCCTTTCCCTTGAACCAGCATTCAACTTAGCAAAAATTTCCCAGAAAAGACCTGTGTACTCATCATCCCAACATGTTTCCTGTTGAATTTCCACATGTCACTCAAATACTACAAAGCAATGGAGGGTTTTGTGCCTGAGCCTGGAGTGTGGGATAATAGACCCCATCTCTTGACTGAATGAACGATTGGTTAGATAATGCATTGTTGCTATGTGTTTTATTTTTTACTCGTTATGCTTATATTATTTTATTTTATTTTTATTTTTTATTTTTTTTAAATTTGATTTATATGCCGCCCTTCTCCGGAGATTCAGGGCGGCTTACAATGCGTTAAGCAATAGCCTTCATACTTTTGTATATATTTATACAAAGTCAGCTTATTGTCCCCACAATCTGGGTCCTCATTTTACCCACCTTTGAAAGGATGGAAGGCTGAGTCAACCTTTATTAATTTCATTGTAAGCCCCTAGAGTCATATAAAAATGGGAGGGGTAGCTATATAAATCAAATAAATAAAGACACATCCATGATTTGAGAAAAGGACACAACAAAGTCACAAACTTAGATTTTTTAAAATAATAATAATAATAATATAGACATATTAACAGCTTTGTGCCACAGAGGGCAAAAATTTGGAGCCTCCCAGTCTGTTAGTAGTATATCATAGAAATGAAGCATAATTCCTTCTATCACGCTTTCTGCCAGCTCCATAAATATTTGGATGAGACTGATTTTAGTTTAATTCCCAAAACCCAGGCTTAATAAAATAGTGGCTATTCACCTCACATATTATGCTCAAAAAAGCCACAGCATTTGAACCACAGCTACCCAGCCCCCTGGGAAAGTTGGAGGGTTAGTGGATTCCACACAAACTGTAAGGTTGTGTGAATGTAACCAGGTTGTACACTGAGGTAGAAAGCTGATATTTTGGACTATAGCATTGTCAGAGTATATTCATCAACTGGAATAGGACATGGTAACAAGGTCAGCCAATGTATAGGCAGAGCTAAGTACATGGTAACTAAGTCAGCCAATGAGGGCTGTTTGGGAGCTGAGACAGACTGGAGCCAGGGCGTGTCTTAGTCTGCAGCTTCTGAGTCTATACAAAGAAACTGAAACTGGTCTGCTCTGCTGAAATGAAACTAACTGTTCTCTCTTGCCTCGTGTTTTGCCTGTAACTGCTACGTTGGAAGAAATCTGCTGTTGATATTGTAAATTTATCTTCATATGTTATATGTATATAAAGAAGTTAATGAATCCTGCTGCATCAGTCTGCCTTAGGTGTGCTTTCTGGATTTGATTTTTGCAACGAACTCTGATAAGCATGTTTTAGCTGTCCACTCTGCTTATGGCTGAAGGCAAAATTACATAGAGATACCACTTACCTATCTCACTTTACCAGCTGTGTGGCAGACTCTTGAGGCTAGGAAAGCAGGGGTGAAATCCAGCAGGTTCTGAATGGTTCTGGAGAACCGGTAGCGAAAATTTTGAGTAGTTCGGAGAACCGCCAAATACCACCTCTGGCTGGCCCCAGAGTGGGGTGGGAATGGAGATTTTGCAGTATTCTTCCCTTGCCACCTCCACCAAGCCACACCATGCCCACCAAGCCATGCCCACAGAACCAGTAGTAAAAAAATTTGAATTCCACCACTGTAGGAAAGATATACCTATTGAGTTTCTATTGCACAGCTCCTGTGTCTTATCAATAAAGCGATGGGTTGGGGAGAGCAGGTAATTTTTTTTTCTCTACTCCTGGACAAAAATAATAATAATAATTAGCCTGCTGAATGTTTGAATTAACCAGCCCTTTGCCTTTGGGCTTTTAACCCAGAAATCGAGCACGATAAAATAAAGCACTTTTCTGGATTAACTTTTGTGTATCTGGCTGATAATAAAAGGACAGGAAGGAGGCCCTAGAAAGATGGGAGCGGATGGGAGAAAAGTTTATAACAAGGGGTGGGGGGGCGTGGAGGAATCCTGATCTCTCAGATCTTAAAACTGTAGCTCCTGTAAATCCCAATTGGGAGAAATGCAGCTGCCTGGTGATCAGAGAAAATGTATGATTGTAGAGCGACTTTATTGGCTGATAATGGCCAAACGGAATTGTCAGCGGTTATTTTTAAACCGTGTGGTATTTCCTGTGACACTCTATGAAAGCAAAAATTGGACTTGGAAGAAGGAAGCCAGAGAGGAAGAGTTTTGACACTTTTGAACTCTGGTGCCTGAGGATGCGGTGGCAAGTAGGCAAGAAAAAGAAACCAAAGAAAGAAAAAAGAAACCAACAAATCAACCCAGAGTTTTCATTTAAGGCACAAATAGCCAAGCTGAAATTATTGCACTTTGGACACAATATGCAAAGACCCAGCCCTCTAAAAAAAGAGACTATAATCCCAGGAAAGGTGGAAGGAAAGAGAAGAAAAGACAACCAGCAGCAAGGTGGATAGGCTCAGTTAAAGTGATGATGAGGAAGACTTGAAAGAGCAGATTAGGGACAGATGTCACAGAGAAAATGTATCAATATGGACCTTAGGAGTCAAAAACAATTTGATTGCACATAATCAATCAATCAATCAATCAATCAATCAAATGGCTCTATGTGGAGGTGTTGGTAAGCTTGTTGATTATATCTATGAGCTTGTTATGACCTAGGCTTACTGAGTCATTAAAACAGAGTAGTCCCACAAACCTCTTTTATTGCAACAGCTGTGAATTACTTTCATTCACAACTGAGTCCCAATTAGTTGCAAGAAGTCCTTCGGGATAATCACCAGCCTTTATCTCCCTTGACACGCTGCCAACGACTTACTTGGCAAAGCCACACCGAGTCCAGAATCAAACAGAGATGCCAACTGGGAACAGAATTAACAACGTTGCTTTCCTACAAAAGACCCACATGCTTTTGCTCCTCTTTTAAACCTTATGGGAGGGGCCAATCATCTCCACGCCTTACTCCCGAGTCATCCCTTTTGTTTTAACTGTTCTTGCCTTCTGGCAGCTCTGCGCATGCACGCACTAGAAACAGGCTCCCCCTGTTCCTCTGCCTCTCTGATGTCTGACTCTGGAGACTCCGGAGTCCACACATAACTCCCAGATGGCCCTGGCCCCATCTCTGCCTCTGATGCTGAGCCCTCGTCCGAGCCTTCCCAGACTCCAGGACTGGCCCATGTTCCTCCCCAGCCTCCTCACTGTCCGACTCCGCTGCCAGCTCCGCAGGCTGCTGGCGGACCACAACAGAGCTCTTTTAGGCATACCAGACAGGAAATAGGACTAGATGAAATAATTCTACTTTATTGTAAGGCTATATTAACAGAATCTTGCAAGTCTGAAGGCACGAATTTCCTGCTACCACTTTGAACTGCTTGATCCATTAGGGAGAGTTCTCCCCAAGTTTCTTTCTCTGACCGTTAAACCAGTCCAAGCCTCTCTTGCCTGCTTGTTTCCTAGGCGGCATTTTTAATTAATTTTTTTATTTGTTTATCTGTTTAATTTATTTGCTGCCCATTTCACAGCAAGGTTTCATACCTAAGCAGGATTAGGGCTCGCAGTTTCCTGGCCTCTAGCTTGGTATCTTAACCACTGCATCAGATTGCTCTCAAGAGTTACAGTCTAACTCTTTTTAGTTAGACTGTAATTAAAATTTTAATTACCGAAACTGCCTGGAAAAAGCCTGTATAAAGGAATTTTAAATTAAAAAAGTGTAACATGTTCCACATTCAGGTATCCCAGAACTTGAGTGGAAGAGAATGATCATTATAGGAATAATCTCCTTATAACTCAAGAAGTCCTAGTCTTTATTCTTAAATGTACCATTCAGTAGAGGGACAAAGCTGATTTAGTGATTTATCCCCAACTTTCTAACTGTCCCAACTTGTTCCTTCCACATCTGATCTTCTAGCTATTTTCTTCCCTTCTAGACAGTGGTGAAATCCAATTTTTTTTACTACCGGTTCTGTGCGCGTGGCTTGGTGGGCATGGTGGGGCTTGGTGGGGCTTGGCAGGGGAAAGATACTGCAAAATCTCCATTCCCACCCCACTCTGGGGCCAGCCAGAGGTGGTATTTGCCTGGTTCTCCGAATTACTCAAAATTTCCACTACCAGTTCTCCAGAACCTGCTGGATTTCACCCCTGCTTCCAGATGACCCTTCAGCTTGTTCTGGCACCCTCTAAATAGTGGAAAAATAGGGGCATACTAGTAATCCTCTAATTTTGTGCCAACGCTCCTTGTCAGAGTCTTAGCACACATGCATAAAACTTATTAAATAATGTTGCCCATTCAGCACCGCCATATTTGCACAATCTGTCTCTCCCTTAATTTTTTCTGGTAAAGAGAAACTAGGAAAGAGAAACCACAGTCTGATAAGTGGGGGCTTGTACATGTAGGGTTGTGAGGAAGCTTGCCAGTACAACAAGGCGTTTATTCCCTGTTTTGACACATCCCTTGAGAGAGAAAGGGGGATCGTGGATCTCCTGCAAGGCTCTGAAGAATGAACAAGGCTAACCACATGTTTTCAGAGGATCCTCAAAGGGAGAAATGAAGACAGTGACTGGATTATAATATTTTTTTAATAAAGTTTTTTTTATTTTTTTAAACACACAGTAGTTCGGTTCTCCGAACTACTCAAAATTTCTGCTACCAGTTCTCCGGAACCTGTCAGAACCTGATGAATAGCGCCCGTGATCTGGGCTCTTCCCACTCTCGACTTGAAGTGCCTTGCGTCAAAGAAATATGTCATATAGACAAGACATTTGGCTGATCCATATCCTCTCTTAATAAGTCACTGACCGTCGTTCAGGATAACAGGGGAAAGGTCTAATTGATTACCTCACTTTGAGGCTGCTCTTAGGTGATGGTGTAACAAAAGGGAAAACACTCCTACAATTATGGACAACTAGAGCTGAAAAGAAAAGCAACGTTACAGAAGCACATCAGAAAGAGGATATTACCAAGGTTTGTTTGTTCTCTAGTTAGATACAAGTGGAGATGAGGCTTGTTTGCTGTGTGAAAGAATAGTAAGTGGACCACCGAATGGTTGGTGGTCCAGGTTAAAAGGCTGGATGCTTCCTTAGACCAAGATTGGCCATTGGCGAAACAGTGAAGGCATTGGAAAAAGAGAGCCAAATTCTGATCCAGGCAAAGTAAAATTGGGTTCAGGCACACTCTCTCTCAGCCTAGCCTACCTCTCACAATTGCTTCTACAAGGAACATTCCAGGAATTGAAATATTGCCTTGAGTTCCCAGATGAAAAGGATAGAAATTAATGAATCCATCCAATTTTGACTTAGCAGCAGCTCTCCAAGGTTTCAAGCAAGAGACAGTTTGGGTGTTCCTGGGACTGAGCCTGTGATGTCCTACACACAATGCATATATTGTACCATGAAGCTGTGATCCTTTTCTATAAACCGGTGCTGGGTTGAAATGGAGAAATTGGCATGCCTTCCTGTCACAAGGACCACACAGCTGCCTCATTTTTTTCCCCACTGCTTGGCATGGGCAGATTTGATGTAAAGTGTTGCAGCGTCGAGTGCAGAGGCATTTTGCAGCATCCAAAGCATTTTCCCCAGTGATTAAAGGCCAGCCTGCTGCAAGCTGTACCCCTTTCCGTGGGCATGTAATATCAAACTGCAGTTTGCAAAGGGGCAGAGCTTGTGTCACTATGACGCAGTATAGCATTCCTCTCTCCTGATAGACAGCTGGGGCAGAGAGTGCCTCTTCGCAGTTTCAGCCAATCAACCTTGCCATTTCCCATGATGCTCTGCTCCCACAGGTGACTCTCAGCCTTCACCCCCCCTCCCCCTTCAACCTTTTTCTCCTTAAAAAATGGGTTGTTCTTTTTAGTAAGCTTTTGACTGAAGGTACTGACAACTCTTCTGAACAACTCTTCTGAAGAAATGGAAGGAAATTGCATGCTACTACCTCTAGAGTAGACTTTCCCAGAACTACGCCCAATATCTTTACCTAGCTGGTTAGTTACACCAGGGTCCCCCAAACTCAGGGGTGGGCTGCTGGGGGTTTGAAGGGAGAACCTCTAGCTAAGATTCTGTGCAGTTCGGGAAACCCCCAAATTCTACTCCTAGTTGGCCCTGCCCACCCCGCCCCACCCAGGAGTCCCCACATGGCCCGTTTGAATGCAGGTAAGTGCAGGGCATGCATGGAGGTTTAGGGAGGGAGGAAAAAAAGGCCTATTGGAAGTTTGTGGCTCATTTCCAGCCTCCAGAGAGCCTCCGGAGCCTGGGGAGGCTGTTTTCGCCCTCCTGAAGGCTCGACAAAAGCCTCCAGAGCCCGGGAAGGGGAAAAATCCCCCCCCCCGCCATGGTGCAGGAGGCTGACTAGGCCACGCCCACCATGGCCACGCCCACCCAGGAACCGGGCAGAGAACCCCTTGCTAAAATTTTTGAAGCCCACCCATGGTTACACCAGGGTCCCCCAAACTCTTGTGCTCATTGACTTTTTCATGTTATTTTAGATTGTTCATCAATCCCCACAAACATTTATTATATGAAAATAATGAAAAAAATATGACTTCAATAGAACTACAAATAACAATACTGTCCTCTGCGATAGTCCCCTCCACCCTCGGGAGTCAATATTGACTACTTTGGACAAACCTGTTCTACACAGCTAAAGGGGTGTAGTAGTTACGATGCTGGACTAGGAGCCAGGAGACACACATTCTGCCTTCAGCTATGGAAGCTCATAAGCGGCTTTGGCTCAGCCACTGGTTTCTCAGCCAAATTACCACACAGGTGATTAAAAATAATAATTGCTTTCAGCTCCTGAAGAGAGGGTAGGGTATAAATCATACACATATGTACATTTTTATATGCAATTATCAGAAAGCTATTACTGGGGAAAACATTTCTCCTGCATAGCAAAAATAATAAATACCATCGTACCTATGCATTTAATCCATTTAAAAGGCCATTGCAAAAAACATTGAAATCAAGTTCCCACTAAGAACTAGCACTTCATTATTTCAGAGAGCAGGAAGCCATTTTCTCTCCCATGTTCAAGGATTAAAAGAACAAAGCAAAGGCTATTTCTTACCTTTAAAAATACCCAGATTTTCAATCTTTCCTCCTGAAGTGCTGGGAAAAGAAATAAAGAGGAAGAAAATCCTGCATCCTCTATAATTTTAATCCTCAAGAATACATATAAGGACTTGGATGCGGCTTGCAATTATTATAGCAAACAGAAGGTGGCACTGTTGCTCCACCAATGCGGGCACCAAATCCCGTGAGGTTAGAAATAGCCAGCGGGAAAGAGAAGGATGCAGAATTCTTAATTTTATTTGCTGTGTATTTGTTGTTTCATGACAGCAAGTGGAGCCATCCAGTGAATGCTTAAATTCAGCTTGTATGGCTAAGCAGTTGGGCAGAGAACATTTCCTTTCACATTTTCTATGCATGAGCTGCAGGTATTAATCTTCCCTGCCTATTTCTGCCTACATTTTACCCTACTGCAGCCTTAACCCATGCGGTCTGAAGAACGTGGAAATTGTAACTGCAATCCATTTGGAGGGAATGTGGCTGACATGAGTCATAGGATTTTGGCAGCCCATGTTTGGTACCCTTATGGCTAACTACCTGGCCTCTCAGCAGATAGTCCTATTGGACAGCAGCAGTGAAAACCAAATTGGATAATTTAAAAAGTGAGCTTTTTCTCTAAGCACAGAGCGAAAGATCAATTTATATATTTGCTGCAGAGGAAATTGGAACACTTTTCTTTTTATTTCTTTGATCCTTTCACCATTTTTGTTTCCTTTTTTGTTTCCTTTCTCCCTTTCTTTCCCTTTGTTTTCTTTATTTTGTATTTGTTTTTAGGTTCTCCTTAAATTTTTAAATAAAATTTATATTTTTTTTAAAAAAGGACATTTTAAAAAAAATGATAGTCGTGTGATGCCTCTAAAGACAAACACTATTACTATGGAAAGATTATGCTAAACCAAATTGGCTTCATTTTTCTCTGTTGTCTTTGTTAACGCTGACTGCAGATTCATGCTAAAGGAATGGGCTTATTATGGCAGAACCAGGGATGAATGCTGCCAGCTCGTGAGAGCCGGTAGCGCCAGTGGCGGGTAGTTCAGAGAACCGATAGCGCCAACAGCGGGAGGCTCCGCCCCCCACACCGGGACGTCATCACGTCCCAGTTTTGACCAACTGCGCATGTGCAGAAGGCTTTGCACATGTGCAGATGATGGTGCGTGCGCAGATGACAGCGCACAAGCAAAGCAAGCACATGTGCGCGGCACATGAACATCAGCGAACCGGTAGGAAAGGTAAGTACATTTCACCCCTGGGCAGAAGCTTTCGTAGAAAAGAGCCAGTATCCCTGAATGTATGAAAAGTTAATCTTCGGTGCAGTTCTGTATTCAAATCAAGAAAAATTCATGCAATGTTGTGTGTGGTGTTTTTTTTCCCCTTTAAAAACTGCATTTAACCAATTTTTTGAATTCATTATGCTTTTTGCAGTTTCCTTGAAACCATACAAGTGGCTCGGCAACCCTGATTGGATGGAACTCCAAGGATGTTACAGAAAAGAATGAGGGGTCACGTGTAACTCAGGTCTCTATCCCATACCTCCTTAAGAAAACATACCACCTGCTCTCAAGAAGCATCTACAATTAGGACCCAAGATCTGGAAAATAAACATTGAAATCACCACTAGGTGACAGCAAAGAGATACTAAATATAACCTCTGAGCCACAAGTTCTCCTCCCTTCATCAGCTTGAGCCAGAAGAAAAAAAGCCCAGAAACTAGTGAATTGTGATTTCACTGAACTAGGGCTGCATAATATCTTGATTTACGTAGGTAGAACCTGGCTAAAGAGAAATACACATAAAACCTACGAAAAAGAAAGAAATATATATTTTCTTACTTCTTCGTAGGATTTATGTGTGTTTTTCCTCTAGCCAGGTTTTTCCTACATAACCAAGGTTTTTCTGCAGCCCTAGCTCAGTGGAATCACATCCACTCGATTCTGGGCTTTTTTCTTTCTGGCAGCCAGCAAGCTCTTGCTGCCTGGTGAGAGACTTATATAGATCTATTTCTGGCTCGTTAGCCATCATCAGTAAGCCACACCCACATCTCATGTATCCTCCCTGGATGTGATTCCACTGAGCTAGGGCTGCAGAAAAACCTTGGTTACGTAGGAAAAACCTGGCTAGAGGAAAAACACACATAAATCCTACGAAGAAGTAAGAAAATAGATATTGTACCTTTACAGGGAGGATACATGAGATGTGGTGTGGATTTCACCACTGGAATAAAATGAGGACTTACACCCAGTTAGAGAAAAGTCATACAGTAATATACATGTAAGAAATCGCAGATGAATACATTGAATACGGATATTCTGGGAATCAGAAAAATTAAATAAACTGGAGTGGGGTACTGCGTCCAAGGAATGTCGTATCATCAACTTTGGAAAAGATTATAGAAAAAAATGGAGTATTCATCAATATTAAGGAAAGAACAACCGAAGATGCAACTCTGAAAATGAAAAGATGATTTCAACTTGAATCTAAGGAATCGTTTCAGTATTACAAGACAGTCATTGACTTATGACCGTAATTGATACTGGAATTTCTGTGGCTAATTGTTCATTAACTCAGTTTTTATTTATTTATTTATTTATATGCCGCCCTTCTCCGGAGAATCAGGGCAGCTTACAGTGCGTTAAGCAATAGCCTTCATACTTTTGTATATTTATACAAAGTCAGCTTATTGCCCCCACAAACTGGGTCCTCAATTTACCTACCTTAGAAAGGATGGAAGGCTGAGTCAACCTTGAGCCTGGCGAGATTCAATCTTACTTTAATTGCAGACAGCTGGTGTTAAATTACAGTGCTTCTGTCTGTTGAGCTAAACCAGGCTCCTTTTGTGCAAACCACTTGTACGACTCTTTTTTTGCCATGGTTGTTAAGAGAGTTGCACAGTCATTAAACGAATCCAGCTTCCCCCCACCCCATTGACTTTGTTGGTTGGAAGCCAATGGGGAAGGTCACAAATGACAATTACATGACTCCAGAATGCTTCAACAGTGGTAAATATATTTTGGTTGCGAAGCGCCCAAATTTTGATCATGTGCCCATTGGGACACTGCAATTGTCATAAGTGAAAGGACTGTCATAAATCACTTTTTTTGGTGCCATCATAACTCTGAACGTTGTTAAACAAATGACCATCAGTCAAGGACTACGTGTATAATGATCCAGCTCTCTGCCAAGTCCAACCACAGAGGAAGCTAATGTTGGACAGTTGTAGCCTAATTAGCAACACCTTGTGGATAGAGAACAAAATATGACAGTGTAGTTATCAAAGTCATCCATATGGCTTTGTGCCTACAGCAGATCTAGAACTCAATTTCTCAAGAGTTCTAGCCTGATGCCTTAATCACACAGACGGTCCTTGTTTAGCGACTGCCTCATTTAGTCACCATTCGCAATGATGATAGTGATGAAAGAGTAACTATTGCCAGTCATACATTTGCAACTTTCACAGGTCTGTAAAGCAAAAGAAAGCTGAAATAAGATTGCAAGGATAATTGTGGTTTCCCTTAGCAACGGCTTCACTTAATACCTAAATTGCCAGTCCCAATTATGGTCACTAAATGAGGACAGCCTATGCCCCAAACTGGGTCTTTTTCCATATACAGGTCAAATAAATAAGTGATTTGATAGAGTGGTATTCCTGAAGAACCCTGAACCCTAAATTTATGATATCATTAAAAACGAAGCAAATATAAGAAATATTCTGTATTGTGAAAAGCAAAAGAAGATAAAATTGCTGACATATTGAATGAAGCTAAGAAAATGTGAAAAGCAAAGGGGAACCACAAGAAACAAAAATGTACCCAGCTTCAATACAGGCCAAATTGGAGAGATATCTTAGTCCTGCTTATTTAGAGACAACAATCAAATGTGAAGGACAAGACATTTACTGAAGAAAATTAAAGAAATAAAGGGAAACTTGTATAAAAGAAGAATACAGTAAAAGTCAAAGAAGACAAAGCTCTAATGAAAAAGAAGATATAAAGAGTTGGCTTGAATATGGAGAAGAGCTCTACACAAAAGCCCGCAAATCACTCCCACGTACAAAGAGTGACCACCAAGGCCTTCTCAAAAGTGAAGTTTAATGGGCCCTAGAAAACATCACTAACCACAAAGCTTCAGGAGTTGATGAAACACCCGCAGAATTGTTTAAATCCTTGCCAGTCGATGCTGTTTACGGCAGCTTGCCATTTATAAATGTTTGATGCACGGGCCCTGAGTCTTATGCTGAGTCATGGGACTATGTGCATTAATTAAATGATAAATAAAAATATGAGCAGATATGGAAAATGCAGCTGTGGAGAAAAGAGCAAAAGATAGTGCTAAAGAATCCTCAAACCCCACCCCACCCCCCACCCACAATTATTGAATTTATTTCACATGCTGAAGATTTTGCAATCCAGATTTTTCAACCATTCATGAAGTGAGAACTGCTCAGTGTGTAAAAAGACAAAGGCACCTGAGATCACATTAATACTTGGCAAATAATGGAAAAAAGACAATAGAGTTTCAGGAAATGGTATTTTGGGTAGGGATCAGTGCTGGGATTCAGCCAGTTCGCCCCACTTTGGGAGAACCAGTTGTTAACTTTCTGAGCAGTTTGGCAAACTGGTTGTTGGTAGAAATCATTAGGGCAGAGAACCGGTTATTAAATTACTTGAATCCCACCGCTGGTAGGGATCCCTATTAGGACAGTAGCAGTATGTGGCTATGGGTGTAAAAATTAATTAAAAACTAATTGTGAACTGCTCTTATTAAAGAAACGGATTATTCATAAACTGATCAGGTTCAAAATCTAGATTTAGTGCCATCCCGCTATGATGGATTTCTCCTAAAGCTCAAAAACATTGAATGCACTGAATTCAATAGATGGTCTTAACTGGGCAAAATATATTCAGTCTTTTTGCAGCAGATACCCTGCCCGGAGTCCTAAAGTTACTAACTTAAGAAAAAAAAAACTTTCGATCTAATGCCTAACCTTTAACATTAAACATTAGAAAAAACTATAGTTGACATTCAATTATTCTGACTTTTCTGGATTGAATAGATCAAACTGTAGAATCATAAGACCCTCCCTCTTTATTTCCATGCCCCCAGAGAAGGCAAAGAAAAACCATCCATAGAAGCTAGAGCAATGCCTGCCCTCCCAGTCAGAGTAACCCCAGTTAGAAGACTGAGACAAGCTAAATTGACAGGATTAAAGATTAAGTCACAAAACAGAAAGCCACACAGAATTTACATTCTCCATCTTTCCCCAAAACTAGCCTTGAGCCTGACCACAACCCAGGAAACCAAACAGGGATAATTAGAATACAGAATCCAATCTAATCAAATAACCCCATCACAGTGGTGGGTTGCTACTGGTTCACCCCGGATTGGGTGAACCAGTAGCAGCGGCAACGGGAGGCTCCTCCCACCCACCTGGACGTTTCTGCGCATGTGCAGAAGGGTTGTGTGCGTGCATGAGCACGCCCGCGCCCACGAGCAAACCGGTAGCGACAGGTTTTGAAACCCGCCCCTCAGTGGTGGGTTTCAAAATTTTTTACTACCAATTCTGTGGGTGTGGCTTGGTAAGTGTGGCATGGCTTGGTGGGCGTGGCAGTGGAAGGTTACTGCAAAATCCTCATTTCTTCCCTATCAGCTGGGACTCGGGAGGCAGAGAATAGATGGAGGCGGGGCCAGTCAGAATTTTTACTACCAGTTCTCCGAACTACTCAGAATTTCCGCTACCAGTTCTCCAGAACTGGTCAGAACCTGCTGAAACCCAGCTCTGCCGCCCCTGCCCCATCAAGCATCTCAATCTCAAAGGTCCAAAAGAGTATAAAATTTACTCTACTCCCCATGCCAGGCTATCAGCTGTCCAAGAACCGATGCCGAGTCACTTCACTTCTGATTCCTAAATAAATGGAAACCTCCTTTCCTCTGCAGCCTGCCTCCAAATTCATTGGCTCCTACATCTTTTCTCCTGACTTGGAATCAGACCGGATTTTTCGTCCAACAATACTTCACTAGGAATGTCCATCAATAATTGCTTCTTTGAGCTCTTACAAAGTGTGTGGGTTGATGACATCAACAATAATATCTAGTTATGCTTTTCTGTTGCTTTGATCTTTCCAAGCATCAGGGTCTTCTCTACGGAGTTTTGTTTTAGTTTCCTTTTTAATGCTTCCAGGGATTTATCTAGTTTGACTTCACCTAGTTCTGAATGATTTATTCTTGCTGCATAATAGAACCTCAATACTTTTCTCAGCACTGTCTTTCATAGGCATTGCTTTTTCTTCATTCAGCCTTTCTGCTGGTCCAATTTTTGCAGCCATGTGTTATAATTTGGAACACCAAGCCTTCATGTGCTTAACCTTTCTTGACAATAGGATGCCTCCACACTTGTTTTATTTAGATACAATTTGTCACAGTCTTTTCCCCAAGAAACAGATGTTGCTTTATGTTATGGTCACATTTACCATTCTTATGGATTTTTGAACCTATTAGTTAAAATCTATTACTCTTTCTCTTCTCCTTTGTCTGGTTGCACTTCATTGGCACTAGCAGTTAACACAAAATTAGGTTTGTGATTTTTTAAAAAATATTAAACATCAGGTTCATTTTTTTCACTTTCAACAAGAGATCCCTTAAGTCTTCTTAGCCTTCAGCCACCAAGGTAACATCATAAGCAGATATAACGTTGCTACTAATTCTTCCAGCAATTTTAATTACAACATTTTTTTCTGGTCCAGCATTTCCCATGGTAGAATCTGTATTTCAATTAAATAAGTAGGGTTATGGAATAGACCTTTGGCACATTCCTCTCATTATTATTATGGTTTGTTGCACAGTCAGCCAGATATTGGCTGGATTTGGCATTTTTATCCACCTATTGAGTGCTTCCCAAGGACCAGTAGAATAGGCAGATGTTATTGTTTGATGGGGTTAGGAAGTTTCTCCTTAATTCCAGGTTGCTTCTCTCCTTGATTAGTTTCCATCCACTGTTTCTTGTCTTGCCTTCTGGTGCTTCGGAAAATAAGTTGACCCCCTCTTCCTTGTGGCAGCCCCTCAAATACTAGAATACTGCTATCATGTCACCCCAGTCCTTCTTTTCTCTAGACTGGCCATACCCACTTCCTGCAACCCATTCTTCATATGTTTTAGTCTCCAGGCCTTTAATCATCCTAGTTGCTTTTCTATTATTTTAAAATAATAGGTCAACCTCTGCACTGTTCAGAAGTTTCTGCAGCACTCAGCAAACCTTGCTAAGGCAGCAAAATGAAGCAGTTTGCCTGGAGGCTGCCATTTTGTCCCTGTCATCCCCATATTGTATGTATTTTGAACTTTTTTTACAATAATAATCATGTTTCCAAGGAGCACAGAATGAAGCAGCTTGAAAATCTTACAAGTATTGTTTGCAAATGTATTTACTGTATATAAAAGTGGGAAATGTTTTTTGCTTGCTTGGAAGTAAACTCCCTAAACTTATGGATCAATATTCTTAGCAATGAACCATAGTATTTAGTATCTAAAATAGTGGTACAGGGAAGCATATTACTAACTTTCTATGACACAATTGTGTAAGTGCATAACATACCTTTTTTTTTTCCATTAAAAGGCATCCTTGTCTCCAAGAAAAAACAGAGCAAGGGCAAACCTTCCACCCCTTGAGTAATAGAAGATTAAAAAGAAAAAAAAATAGAAATGTATAACTACATTTTTTTTCATCCCACTGGCAATGATGATTTCTTCTGCAACACTAGGATCCAATAGAAGAGAATATTTGTAGCTCAGGATTGAACTGTGGCATCCTTGGTGCTCTCTGAGCTTGCAGACTATCACATGTTTGTCACACGTTTCAAGATCTACTACAGGCACATTAAAAAGAATGGTGATCTAGAGATTTTTTTTTCCTGGAGACTTTATTGTAAACATCTGCAGCCAATTACAACATGGCACCAAACTTGTGAATTAGTGACTGACAATTGTACTTTCACACATTGATAATGCCCTTTAGTGTGGTTTAGTGTGGTTTATAATGCCCTTTAGTGTGGTTATTTACGGGACCACCTGCTGCCACCAATAGCCTCCCACCGACCAGTACGCTCTCATAGAGAGGGGCTCCTCCGGGTGTTGTCAGCCAAACAGTGTCGACTGGCAGCCCCTAGGGGGAGAGCTTTCTCTGTGGGAGCACCTGCTATCTGGAACGAGCTCCCCCCGGAGATACGGAGGATCCCGGATCTACGCACCTTTCGCCGCGCTCTCAAGACTATCCTATTTCAACAGGCCAGCCTGGCCTAACTTTTTCTTTTCCTTTTTTAATTCAAATGATGAATTTTAAATTTGTCTTAAAACATTAGGATTGTTTAAATTGTCACGGGCCAAATTATTTAATCAGATTTTATACTGTTTTTAAATTTCGTAATTTATGTGTTTTATCTGGCTGTTCACCACCCTGAGTCCTGCGGAAGTAGGGCGGTATAGAAATCTAATAAAATAAAAATAAATAAAATAAATAAATAGTGCATGGGTGGCACAAGTGGCATTTGAGTGAC
This sequence comes from Arizona elegans, assembly GCA_022577455.1. Lineage (NCBI taxonomy): Eukaryota > Metazoa > Chordata > Lepidosauria > Squamata > Colubridae > Arizona > Arizona elegans. The sequence goes on from JAKOOJ010000003.1 coordinate 21,403,836, forward strand.
ATCCGGTGAGATGTAACAAGCACTACATAAATTAGAAATAAAGGTCAAGTGGGAGAGGTTCACCAAAGGAAACTTCTTTATTTCAAAATGTAAATTCCAGAAAACCTATCTTGGAGAGCTAATTATTTGGAATTGGGGATCCCTCTCCCTACATACCGTGTTTCCCCGAAAATAAGACCCTGTCTTATATATATTTTTTGAACCTTGAAATAAGTACTTGGCCTTATTGCCATGCGCTCAAAAGCCCAATTGGGCTTATTATCAGGGGATGTCTTATTTTGGGAAAAACAGGGTAGTTGAGCACACATGGGACATGCTGAACTTCATTCATTCAGCAAGAAGAGCTCTGCAACAGACATTGGCTAGCACCCCCATTAGTTCTCGTCAAAACAAGAGACAGAACCAGATCCCAAGATCTTGTGATATATTCCTTCAGATGAATCCAGACATGGAGAAATGGAGAAATTTCAGCCAATCTTCCAAAACATCATGGGAATCAGCAAGGAAGAGCAAGAAAAAACATCCAAGGAGGTGTCTAGAATCCCCATAAGAATTGCTCCAAGGAGAGACGTACCTTACTGACAGTTCAATGGTTTTGATCAGTGGTGAAATCCTCCCTGGTTTGCCATCAGTTCGCATGCGTAGTGTACCAAATGCATGCTGCACGTGTGCACAGTACATGCCAAATACGTGTTGCACATGGAAAAAGGAGGCTTGGGAAGGTAAGTAGTACAGCGGGGGGGGGGGGGAAACAGCTGTGCCGTGTGATTTAGATTCACTAGAAAGTAGGATTTTCTGCTTTCTAGCAATTTTAAATCGCATGGCACAGCTGATCGTTGGAAATATCAGTTTGGACCAACCGGTAGCTTTTTTTTACTACCGGTTCACTGAACTGGTAGCTTTTATCATGACCGGTTTGCCTGAACCGGTAGGATTTCAACACTGGTTTTGATGGGCGAAGGAAGTAGTGGGAATTTAAGCCCAACACATTGCTCTTTTAACACCCATTTTGCATCTTCATATCCCATGGCTGAAATTCAACGGTAACACCCCCCTTTATCAACAGAACTTTTTTTTAATTTAGAAGTTACAATTAGGTGTGGGGGTGGGTTGCACCTCTACTTCAAGAGTAGCATTAGTCAACTCCTTAAAGCAGCAACTTCGTTTTGTAGGCTAATATAGGAGTTAGAAACAAGACACAGGTGGCTCATAAGATCTGGAATGTTTTTTTCCTCAGTCATTATGGAATGATGACTTTGTATTTCATATACTTTGTTTAGAGAGCCAGTTTGGTGTGATGGTTAAAGTACTAGGCTAGAAACCCAATCCAGTCCATGAAAAAGGCAGCAGGGTGACCTTGAGCCAGTCACTCTCTCTCAGCCCTAGGAAGGAGGCAAGGACAAACCACTTCTGAAAAACCTTGCCAAGAAAACTGCAGGGACTTGTCCAGACATGCTCTGAGAACCAGACAGAACTGAACACATGAAAAAAAAAATCATTTCCATATAAACTCTGCAAGAATCCCTCTAAGTATGTAGAATATGTTGGCTCCGCTTATCAGGGCTGAGCTTTGAGAAAAGCAGCATTTCCTTGCACTCTTTCTCCTGTTTTATAAAGAAACAGGTCCATCTATTTGCAGAAAACAATCCCTGCTTTCTCTTGCACAGAAAAAGGATCTTTCAGCAGAAGGCAGGGCAGGATTGTTTCCACATGATCCTGCATGGCGGGAGCTTCTGCAGGGGGAATCCCAAATGTCAATATGGAGATTACACAATAGGCGGCCAGTCTCTTTTGTACCTGTGTGAATGTGGCATGTGCATACAGAGGGGTGGGGCTTCAGTCATTTTGACACATTCCCCACGGATGCTGTTGCACATCACTAATTATTTATCAGATGTGAACTACAGATTTCAACTACTTGCTCCCTCATTCCTGCATAAAGTACCTTGAGAGGATAAGTTTGGGAATTGGATAGATCTGAAACCTCCCGTCTATGCTATTTTTTATTCTCCTTCTCTTTACTGCTGAACATTATCAGAGCTTCTGATATACAAAAGAAATCTGGGTGAATAAATGACACCAACATGTTGGTGCTTCTTTTATTTCTTAAACAAAATCATCCCAAATACTCTGTGAAAAAGTAATCACACAATCCCTCCATTCTTTCACCAGCTTTTGCTGTAATAATCGCTATCAAAATGCTTCTTGTAATTGGCAATTAGTCTCATATCATTATGTAGTAATTTTGGGCTATTTCTCTACAGCAAATTTCCCTTGACTCAATTATATTTGGAGCAGTTGTAGCATTTCAAGTTCTGCCACATTTTTTTTAATTTGATTTATATGCCGCCCTTCTCCGGAGACTCAGGGCGGCTTACAGTGCGTTAAGCAATAGCCTTCATACTTTTGTATATTGTATACAAAGTCATCTTATTGCCCCCACAAACTGGGTCCTCAATTTACCTACCTTAGAAAGGATGGAAGGCTGAGTCAACCTTGAGCCTGGTGAGATTCAAACTTACTTTAATTGCAGACAGCTGGTGTTAAATTACAGTGCCTTGTCTGCAGAGCTATCCAGGCTCCTTACCATACCATTTCTGTATGGTGACTCTAGCCATTCTAAAACACTAAATTGGTTATTCTTCAGTTTTCTTGTAGACATGCTAGGACTATGAACTTGCTGCACAATCTGGTTCATTTTAGCTTCAGTTCTTCTGCAGAATTCCCTGATGCATAGCAGAATTCATGTTTCCTTCTATGATGGGGAATCATCCACTTCCTGAAGTAGCAAAGCAAAACCCGTGACACCACCACTTCTGTGCCAGAGGTTCTTATTTGTGGAGGGCAGGTTTTGGTTTTCACCAACTTATGCGGTTATGTGGCCTAGAAATTTGAGATAAGCGATGTTTTTTTTTCTTAGTAGACAATGGTTTCTGTTGTTGCTACATTTCCATGAATCCCATTTTTATCCAGGTTCTTTTTGGATGGTGAAGTCATGAATAATGACTTTAACTAAAGTAAGACACATCTGCAAATAAATCTCGATGTTATAGGGGAGTGGGAGGGGGAGGAGGTTGTTGAATCCACGTTTGGTGGATTCCAGATCTAGCTTCTTTGCTGTTGTGCCCACCTGATTGAACATCCTTCCACCTGGAATTAGATTGGTGCCATCTCTTTCGATTTTTTTTTGTAAGGCTCTACTTATGCTGCCAGGCATGGGACTCCAAGATCTGTCCTGATGACTCCATTGCTGAGTGGGAATATTTTTATCCTCTCTTCATCCAAGGTATCTTTGTTTTTATGTTTATTTATTACTGTGGCTTTTGGCTTTTTAAAAAATCTGTTTTATATTGGCTGTTTTATTTAATGTTGTGCACCAACCAGAGTCCTTTTGAAGGAGATGGGCAGCTATATAAATTTGATTAATAAATAAATGTAAACATTTGTTAGTATGCTTTTCTTCTATCCTAGTGGTAATACTGGGAAGAAACTGGACAAAATATATTATAAATAACTGTATTTCTGGATTACAGAGGAAAAAGGAGGGAGACTAACATCTAAAATGAACTGAGTTGACTGTTCTTGACATATCATGTATCTGTGCAATAACCCTGAAAAGCGTTTCCCCATATAATAGCACTATAATAATCAATAGGAGAGCAATGAAACTTGCAAATAGCTAGAAATATGTCAAAAATGGTGGTCATGTTATAATTTGGTCAGTGCAAGACAAACAGACAGGAGGTTCAGTTGGAGACAGCAGGTCAATGGAGCAGATCCCACATGGTTCTTCATCGCAGAAGGGACCACTTAATCTGTTCCTTTGCTGACTGCAGTACCTGCAAAAAGAAGAAGGTAAACATTGGTGGTGACATGAATTTCTTACACAACTGTCCACCCACATAATTCTTTTACAGAAAAATATCTCAGAAGAGGGGTTCATAACACAGAGACATAAACTAAAGCTGAGAAGGGCAAATCTAGTATCTATGCACATTCAGTGCAAATGCAAATCCCGAGTCCTAAATAAAATAAAACGGGAGTCCACTTTGTCAAAAGCACAACTGACTGATGAAAATCTTTTGTGGGGTTTCAAATTCTGTAATCGTATTTCCAAGTTACAACAACTTTGCTCATCCCACAGTGGGAAAGCATCAGATGGAAGAGGGCAATTCAACTAGTCTAAAAATTCAAAGTTTGGATCACTGAAATGAAAACGAAGACCAGTTGCGCATTCAGTTCTGCATCATGCTTCAAAGCTCGCATTTGTGTGATGCAACTGCCCTCATATCCCTAGGATGTTAGTGGCACACTATCTATCAATGTCTTCAAGTGTAAATTCAAGAAAGAGTCACCAGAAGGAAGAGTCAAGGGTAGCCAGGTATATGGAAAGAGGATATTACGCAAAATGTAAAATACTACAAAAAATCTGACCAGAAGACATACCTGTGAGACTGTCTGTTCTGTGAGAGGGACATCCTCCCCCTAAAATAGGAAGAAGGAACTCTGTTTGGTGGGATGCAGAATATCTCATTGACCTTTCTGAAAAATAGATCTGATGGAATCCTACTTTTCTGTCCCCAAAGCAGGGACAACAATTTGCCACTTAGGCAATTGCTTATCAAGAACGCATCCTTTCTCTTCCCCTGCCTCCATAACATTACATCCCACTTGCAGACAATCCCAGATAAAGATATGGAATTGTGACATCCTTTCATCTGTTGCAAATACAAGCTAAGTAACTGTTGCCTCTGCCTGTCAGCCAATTGGGTCAGAAAGCTCCTGCCTGCTGGACAGGCTATCAAGAAAGAAAAGGTCAGATAAGGATCACTTACACGTACAGCAACCCTATGTAAAACTTGCTGGGGATCACTCTCCAAAATCACCCTATAAGAGAGAAAGAAATAATTGTTCACCAAATTAGCAATAGCAATAGCACTTAGACTTATATACAGCTTCACAGTGCTTTGCAGCCCTCTCTAAGTGGTTTACAGAGTCAGCCTATTGCCCCCAACGATCTGGGCCCTCATTTTACCGACCTCAGAAGGATGGAAGGCTGAGTCGACCTTGAGCCTGGTGTGAATTAAACTGCCAAATTGTAGGCAGCCAGCTGTCAGCAGAAGTAGCCTACAACACTGCATTCTAACCACTGCGCCACCACAGCTCTTCAACTACAAATTGAACTACATTCTCTGATAGCTCTTGGAAGGGGAGGGGTAGCAAGAGTAACAAAGACTGATATTTCCCGAAACAACCCAAGGCATTTCTTACCATTGAGAATGCATATTTTGTCCAGAGATATGCACAAGATCCATATACAGGTAAACCCTAATTTGAGCATGAACAGATTTCTAAAGACATTGGACTCACCCTCCATCCACAATTTCATCCACTGCAAGGAAAAGGCCTTCCATGTTCTCTAGGAGAGCTCGTTTCTCCACATTCTTTCTGCAAGAGATGCCGAACATTACTGAGCGTGGAACTAGGGCATTGGGTACCCCTTTAGACTCTTAAAGTTTCTAAGGATCAGGACCTGGTTCAAAACTGAAATCTCACAAACCGCCCCCCTTATTTTAATATGGTGTTTCTCAGCCCACGATATGGTACCATCGGAAGCAAATAAATTATCTAGATGGAATGCCACTCCTCCCACCCCAAAATGTAAAAAAGCTTATACGATAGAGGAAAAGCAGAGTGGGAGGGCAGAGCAGCCAGTGTTCAGTTGAGTTTGCTGAGGCACACGGAACTAAGTAGCTCAAGATCAGGGGTCCCCAAACTTGGCAGCTTTAAGACTTGTGGACTTCAACTCCCAGAATTCTCCAGCTAGCATAGCTGGCTGGAGAATTCTGGGAGTTGAAGTCCACAAGTCTTAAAGCTGCCAGGTTTTAAGACTCTGCTATAGATGAAGCCACCAGTAGCTTGAAGCCCCTCTTTCCCACCCCCTGAAAACCCTACATCACAGGTGTCAAACTTGATTGCGTCACGTGATGTATCGCGACTTTTTTGCCTTTGCGGAGCTGGGGTGGGCGTGGCCTGCGCGTGATGCGTTTGGCCCGTGGGCTGCCAGTTTGACATCCCTGCCTTACATGGTGGATCTACCAATTCTCAAACATGCAAATCCACAGATGGACTCCAGATTATTAATACAAGTCGCAAGAATACATCCTGAGAGGGTTATCTAATCAAAATCTGGTTATTTCTGAGAAAGAAAGTCAGTCCTCTCTAATGAGTTTCCCTGTAGACATCTTGCACCTCAGCTCCCATACATCTCAGCTATAGCCAATAAGGAGCGTCTTACCGCAACATCTGACTGAGTGAGTCAAAGAGGCAGTTGAGCACAGCCATTAGCATCAGCTGCAAAGGAAAAGCACATCCATATGATCAACATAAATGGATACACAATGACCCAAAGGCCCAAACCCAAAAGATTGGTGTTTTGCTACAAGTCACTAGGGACCCAAGTCATGGTGTGCCAGATTTGTGCATCTATGTTGTGTGCCATTAGTCCTTTCTCTTAAATATATATGAGGTTCTCAGTTTAAAATGGAATAAGAGAGGGTAATGATTCAATCTTGCCACAACGTTCGGTCCAAGGTCAACAGTGACAGTATTTTGCGGTTTGCAGTCAGTTTTCACACAACCTAAGGTTGCCATCATACAGTATAACAATGATGGCAACAACATTTTCTTCATATGGAAGTCAGCGTGGTTGAAACTAGTGATGCTACTGCAAACAGTTGCTTTGCTGTTCCTAAAATAACATACCTCATTTTCATAGGAGCTGCCGATAACATAAAAATACAGGTCAATGCTGCTCTTATAAACAACAGTCAGGCCTTCTAAGAGGGCAATCTCACCTGGAACAAGAGAGGGTGGGAGGTAGATAAAATAAAACTAAACTATATTTCCAATCCTGAGTAATGATGATATTCTGATATAGTACAGCCACCCTTAAGTTTCCAAAGCTGCTTAACAAGAAAATGTTGCCCCAGTTATTGCAGGCTTTTGGGAGAATCTACACTATAGAAATAATTGGCTCTTGCTTTAAAAAAATGTTTAAACTGGACTGCTGTAATAACCTATCAATACTTATATTCATACCAATTTGCAATTAGTGTTACATAAAGAAATTATGTGTTACAGGGTGTAGCGTGAATCCACATTCCTGCATCAGCTCACATGCACAAATATGTGGGGTGTTCTCAGGAAACAAGAAATTTGAAAGGAATATCTTATTACAGTCATGTAATATGAGTTTTTGATTTTATGTAATAGGAGGGGGCATCAACAAGAAAATTTTGTTTCAAAACTGAACCTTGAACAAAATCCAAAGGGGATTTTAGGGAATAGGTAGGAGAATGCTAGTGGACCTCGTTTCTCTTAAAGAATTTTCTTTTTCAAAGAAAACTGTAGACTCATGGAGTTCAAAGGAGACATTTAAGCCTTAGACCTAAATGTTCTATTCATGGACTACTATCCAACTGACTGTATCCAATAAAAAAGAACCCACCATCACTTTGAATAGGCTGGTTCTACTGTAAAGCTGTTTTTACTATATTTTCCTGACATTCAACCCAAATGCACTTTCTGTAACAAGACCACTATTCTGTGTCTTGCACTCTAAGACAATGGAAAGCACATCTTCATTTTCTTCTAAGTCAGCCACTTTCCAGAATTTAAAGAACAGTGACATCTTTTCCCTCACACTCAATTTTTCACAGCCAAACCTTCCCACTCAATCTCTTCTTATAAGAGAGCTACATGGACTGCTTACCCTTGATGTAACAAATTTCTCCCCAAAATGAAGTGTAAATAAAAATAACCTGGGAACTTAAAAAAAAAAAACAGCGTTCTTAAAAATGTTCTTAAAACTTTCTTGAACACATTAATTTTGGTTTTTCCCACTGGTATAGATCTGGCCTTTGGAATGTATTAACAAATATTGAAAAATAATGGGTAAATCATGATCCATGGAAAACCTACTATCTGTCCGATGGGTCTTGCCGAAAATATTCTTCTCAAACGCCTTCTGCTCCTTGACGGTGGGATAGGTGTCATCATAATACTAGTACGGGAAAAGAAAGGCTGATTAGCTGAGAGGCAAGGAAAGAAAACAAGTGGTCAGGTTCAAATGAGACATACAATCATGCTAAAGGCAATTTCATATACTAAAATCAGGAGCAAGGGATCCTGTCAGACCACCATTTCCAGGAAACATGCTAGTTGGGAGTTAATGTAAATTATGAACTCAAGAATATTGAGAGGGCCAATGGCTCCTCATGTCTCATTTAACTGCACAGTCTGCCATATCTATAAGGTGTGGAAGGGTACTCTAAGTTTCTTTTCCATCATAATAAACCTGACAGGCACTTCCTTGTTTTCTACAAATGGGGAACCGAGGCAGATATAAGGCATTTGAATCTGGGTAGAAGGAAGTAGAGGTAAGATCTCATAAATTATCCACCCAAATCAAATGTAGCTGCAGAGACACATTTCCTTCAAGATAATACACTAGGGCAGAAAAAGATGTGATAGCTTCATTAAAAAAGAAGCAAAAAAAAAAAAAGAAACAATTCTAAACCAGACATTTTTCAATAGATGCAGATTTGGGGAATGGGGAAGCATTGCAGACAAACCCTGCAATTGGAGCTACAGTTTGAGTTCTTCTTAAAACTTGGAATTTTTCCACTCTTTACAGGCCCCGTTACTTACCTTAGCAAAAAGACGGTCTCCATCATTGTCTAAAATCAGAATGGCTTTCACTGTGTAGAGAGATGGTTCCTGGAAAAAAAAAAGGTACACATTCACTGTTCCATTCAATTAACACCAAGTGCAACTCGTTTTTTTAACCAGAGTGTGGTGTAGAGATGCACAGCATCACCATCATAACTTGTCACACTGAACAAAACTACAGTATGTAGATGCTGAGGTGAAATGAAATCTGTATTGTGTCCCAAATTTTATTCAGCTATTGTGATAGTAATGAGTTAAACAAATTAAAACCATAGTAAGGGACCCTGAAATGTTCACATTGACCACTGTGGGTCTGATTCCAAGGTTTATAGTTCTATATGTTTTCAAACTTCACATAGCCCCTCACAAGGACTAGAAACTTCATTTCTTTTTCTCTAAGGTGATGAATTGTCGGAGACCAAATGACATTTTTGTCTGCTACCATTTTATAATGTGAAGAACACATATAGATCTACTGATGAAATAAATCTGTCACAATATGTCATTCCAGGTCTGCATAACTTACAGTCTATTCAGTCTAATACAGTCACTTGGTAAGTTATGGCAGCCCATTCAGTAAGTAAGAATTGCTGGGAGTTGGGCACGTATAAATTTAAATGCTGCTACGGTACTACTACTACTGCTGCTACTACTGATAATAATAATGGTAATATTATTATTATTAGTAGTAGTAGTAGTATTATTATTAATAATAATAATAATAATAGCAGCAGCTGCAAGGAGCTCCCACAGTCTGATTACAAAAAACAAAGACAAAATAAGTAGCAATAATGGTACATTGAAATATTTACAAGAAATACCATTTGCCTACACGTAAAAACTGGTGGGATTATAAAATAGACAAATAGTAGAAAATGAAGACGCTAAAGTGCTCTGGGACTTTAGAATTCAGACAGACAAACACCTGCCATTCAACACCCTTAACAATTGTTGATAAGAAAGACAAAAAACCTCTGGACAGTGGATGCTGCAGTACCTGGAGGTAGCAGAAGAGAAACAACTGGAGAAAATCACAAACTATAAAGACCTGGAGATAGAACAACTGTGGCAAAAGAAAGCAAAGGTAGAATCAATAGTCATAGGTGCCTTGGGTGTAATCTGAAAACATGTGAAACATCACATGAATGCCCTTGGCATTGGCAAAAACACCACCAGTCAATTGCAAAAGGAGCTATATTTGAAAGCACTTACATACATCCTGTGATGATACCTTTAACACCATCAAACAATAATATCTGTCTGTGACAGGTCCTTGGGGAAAGATTCAATAGGTGGGTAAAAACCAGGGGTGATATGTAAAATGTGTTACTACCGGTTCTGTGGGTGTGGCTTGGTGGGGGTGTGTGTATTGACTGGGTGGGCGTGGCCAACTTTTTTTTTTAACTTTTCAAGCATTTTTTCTAATGCTTTGAAAAGCCTCTGGTGATCAGGCAACTCAGCTGAGATCGTCAAAGACTTTTCAAAGCATTTTTTTTACCACCTCTTCAGCCAAGAGGTTGCAGAAAAAAATGCTTTGAAAAGCCTCTGACGATCCCAGCTGAGCTGCGCGATCATCAGAGGCTTTTTTAAAAAAACTTTTAAAAGCATTTTTTCGTCGGAAGAGGTTGTAGAAAAAATACTTTTAAAAGTAAAAAAAAAGCCTCTGATGATCATGCGACTCAGCTGAGCATGGTGGGGGGGGGGGGGTTGCAGGGATTTTTGCTACTGGTTCTCCAAACCACCTGCTGCCATCGCTACCGGATCAGGCAATCCGGTTTGAACCAGGAGCATTTCATCCCTGGTAAAAACACCCTCCAGTCTAAATCTCTGGTTGACTGTGCGACCAACCATAATGTAATAATTAGGGGATGTGGAATGTTTCAACTGCACCAGGCAGTTGAATAAGAAAAAAGGGCACTAGAAGACTCTCCGAAGGATTGTGAAGAAGATGCACTGAAGCTAGTACATCATGAGGACTTATTGAATATCAAAGAGGCCAAATAGGCCTGTAAGAAACTCCAAATGAAGAACAAAGAAGAGACATGCGTGGCAAGGCAAAATATTACATAGTCAATGTACTCCTCCAGAATACAGACTCGTCTTACCTCAATGTACTATATTATGTAAACCTCCTTCCCATATCAACGTTTGGGAATTTTTGCCCACTAAACCATCTACCTTGAATTGGATTATACAATGGAGTTAGAAATATTGTCCCTCCCTCTTTTCTCTCTATTTCTCTCAAGCAGAGGCACACAATCTTCTAATAATTGCAAAGAAGACAGGATTTCCGCTGTACCTGCAAAAATTTCACCTTTAAGAAGTTCCTGGAGCCTCAGCCTTTTTATGAGAGAAATAGGATAAGACCATAAATTTTGAGTAGTCATTTTGCAAATTGCTCCTTGACTATATACAAGTGAAGGTACCGCTCTCAACTCAATAGCAGAACTACCTAAATGTGGATCAGTTGAATATCAGCTTATCAGAGCTATGACCAGTTATAGCTTCCATCGTAAGTCAATATGCAACATAAAACTTTCCAGCTCAATCCTGACATACAGGGTCAAAATTATGGGAAACATGGACCTCTTTCTTGCCATGTTTAGAGCTCAATGGGATATTCTAACAGGATTCAGACAAAATTGTAGCTGCATGGTGGAGCATATCCTCTGCCTAAAGAAGAACTCAAGACAAAATTCCTGCTGAGCTTCAGTAATAGGCTTAATAAAAATCCTATCAAACATCAACTGTTGGGCTTGGCATAAATCAGCTCCCCAAATTCCTAACAGCCTCCTGAGGTGAAGCTGGAGAGAGAAAGGGCCAGAGGAGAGCCATTTTTTCCCCTGATGGATGCTGAAAAGCTCTCGAGACAAAGTTCTGTGATGCACTGACTTCCATGTAGCCACAGTCAAAGTGTATAACAGAACTTCACCTCAAGCGCTACAACAGGTCCTCTCTGGGAACAGGAGACCATCTGTGGAACAGACCCCCACACACCAAGCTTAAGCCTGATTCCTCATTCTGAGCCACTGTGCTACTGATATAGCCAAAGGCCAAGGAAGCAGGGAGAATGCTTTTTCCTAAATTTTATGAAACAAGGAATCCTGATAACTATGGAAGTGGGCAACACTATTCTTCTTAAGATTAAGCCTGAAGCCATCACAAAACAAAGTCTTGAATTTAAAACAGGTGATAATCAAGATTCTTGCAAATGATAGTCTTTTGCAGAGCAACCTACCTGCATTTCATGGTATTCGATAACAAGCTGAATATTATCTCCAGTCCTACAATGTCCAGCAATTCTGCTTGTACAGGACCCATATTTGTTACTAGGCAACCCAAAGAACTAGAACTTAAGAAATTGTTTCAGGGCATATGGGGTTGGGAATACTTAACAATTCTCAATGCAGAGGTTTTTTATTATCTAGGGAATTCGGTGAATTCTGCAATTACTGAGGGTTCTTAGATCAGAAGACCAATATATCAGCCATGTTGGATGACTTATTGCTATCATATCATACTGTTCCAAACTATATTTTCAAGTCATGCAAAGCAACGTTGAGAACAAGCTTGATAGGCTAACTTCTTCGTCGATTGAGCATACGCTTTCATACAAGATTTGCCAGAATAATTTGCTATAAACAAACGGGATGCAAAGACTGGGATTGCAAGGGTTTTCTGCTTAAAGAGGGAAACATGAAGAAACTGTCAAGTTTCCATAGGAAGGTGGAGAAAAAAATATTTCAGAATTCCTCTATGGCTCATCCATTGTCAGAGAGAAATTATCATCAACAGAGAAAAGTTAACAAAAATTTCTAACTCTCTTCATTCCTATTCACACATGCACAAATTCATCTCACAAACATAGAAGGCAGAAGTGTTATAGGAATTTTCCTCCCTTTCTATAGTATTTCACTTCGTATGAGATTTATGTGCATAGATCTCAATGTGAGAGATCCCTGTTTTGTAGCATGATGAATTCTGCACTGAAGCTCTTAGAAACTGCAAGCACAACAGTACAAATATCTAAAGCTATGCAACCAATGACTAATATAAATACATCAGAGAAATATTCAGCTACCTGATCTAATCCAGATTGAATACTGCCACAAATATGGACAAATGACTGGAACTCACATTAGTTTTATTTCCAGGAAGAGAAAAACAGATGCTCACTGTATACATAAAGTTTATTGTCATTGTACATATATACACAGTATACCCATACAACGAAATTCACATAACATCCAGAGACCAAGCCCAACACATATACAATCTCAAGACACATCCCACCCACCAAAAATTCCCCACCCCTAAACCACCCAAGCATCCACAAAGCAGACCAAGTAATATATGTATCAGAGTAGAATTTATACATCTCTTTAGCAAAGAGACTAGTTTATACTGGAGAGAAAACAATTAAATAAAGTTTAAATCTATAATGAGCATTAACTGGAAAACCAGAAGTGGCATATTTTTTTTCTCTGAAGCCTTCCAGTTCAAGCCAAAGGCTGCCTTGAGCAATCAACCATTTGAACAAGACATTAAGAGTTACTGCACAGTTTATTCTGATCATTTAATTCTGAAGTTTCAATAAATTAAAGTTCAGTCAATTAAACTAGGTGTGCAGTAGCCCAGATGGTCAGCACAATAGCAGCAGTACTGCCATAAAGATTTTACAGCTGCCAAGATCCCTGAGGAAGGAGAGTGTTTGGAAAGGGAGAGAAGGTAGGAAGAATTATATATGCTTGTTTTATTTGCAAAAGACATTTGGAAAGCTGCATGGAGGAGGCAGAGCCATTTCCACTGAAATTTACAGAAAGCCAATATAGCCCACATGCAAAGTAATGAAAAGATGAGAAAAGATATTGTTAGAATCAAATGGACCCAACTCATACCTTTTCCAAGTTAGGTAATCAATGTGAAAAATGTGACACACTTTCAAAAGCAAAATAACTTGCATTTTTTCCTCAACACTATCAATCTGCTGTTCATAAGAGACTCAAAAGTTAAATCTCTTCTGCTATAGATGATGATGTTTGGCCATTTTTTTTTTCTATCTAAACTTCAGTTACCCTGTTTCCCCTAAAATAAGACATTTCCTGATAATAAACCCAATCGGGCTTTTGAGAGCATGTGCTAAAATAAGCCCCCCCCCAAATAAGCACTCCCCAAAAATATTTAAACGCATGTGCAGCCAGTCCCCGCCATTTCCTCTGGTTAGGGTTAGGAAGACAGAGCTGGAAATCAGGTAAGACGGCAAGAGGAGCCCTGTCTTGCTCCACGTACTCCAAAATAATAAGACCTCCCCGAAAATAAGGCCAAGCACTTGTTTCGGGGTTCAAAAAAATAGAAGACAGGGTCTTATTTTCGGGAAAACACGGTAGTAGTTCAATTCAGGAAAAATCTAATCTTGTTCTGTAATCCCCCCATGATATTCATAGCCCTAAAGCCATTTGGAGCCATTATAGAATCCATCAGATTAGGGAAAGTTGTTTTATAAATCCTTCCACTTTTGAGAATGTGAACAATTGACTTTGATAAGCACTAGGAAGGATTTTTGGAGTGGGTGGGGTTATGCATATTTATAATCCAACCTCATGTGACTGACACTCAGAAATAACTCCTGCCAAGATCCATCTCAAATGCATGGAATGTAGGTTTGTAGCTTTATTAACTTTTGATAGTATAACATTGTTGCTTTGTGTGCTTCATATTTTGTCTTGCAAAACACCCTGATCTGCATTATTAGAAACGGAGAGTGGGGAGAAATGGCAACTTTTTATTTTATTGATGAAATATATTCTACTATGTTCGTATTATCAATAATAGGAATAATAGCTCAAGGCAGCTTACAATATGAAAACGGATGGTAAAATATAAAGAGTAACAAATAAAAGTCAATCAAGACACATATATTCTTTAAAAATGCAGCATGCATCCATTAATCCCTCTGTGAATAGCTTAAAAGCCCACCACATGACTGAATACAAATCTATTTGCTTATCAAAATAGACAAGTGATTTAGTTAAACTGCCTTGTCCTGGCCAAGAGATTCAGATCTGTCACCCAGAAAGTCCCCTCTCACATTCCTAGTAAATATACCTCAGATGATGGTGTAATGCAAAAAAGGACCTCTTCTGAACATATTAATACCCAGATAAGCCTCTCAGAGGCAAGAAGATGATCTTCCAGACACTCTGATCCCAAGACATACTGAGTTTTGTCGTTTATTAAAAACACACACTGAATTGTGCCTTCAATAGTTGATGGAGCTTATTAAAAGCACCATGTTCAACACTGTGAACCAACTGAGGTTCCTGATCACTTTTTCTAAGCAATTTGAAGTAGAAAATGTCAAAGCTGCTCAACAGGGATGCAAAACACTTGTGTCATCATGCCTAGTATAGATCTTGCCAAAAATGTGTGTAGTTGATATATTATCTTTAGTTGTGCCAACCAATTCTAGCCATCAAAGTACAAACCATATCTTCAGGAAGCAATATTATTTTATCCAAGAAAAGTTGTTCTAACATGGTTAATGTAGTGATTCTCAAAAACTGTCCCACCCAGTACATGTTAGAACAGTTCAGTCAGGATGTAATTGAAGCACATTATCGATTTTACCTTCATGCACACAGCACAAAGATGTCTGAAAATAGCCTAAGAGATCTCTAAGGAGACCATACCATGGCCCCATTTTTATTAAGATGTTCAATCAGTTTCTAGGCTGTGACTTTGCATCTCAAGATATTTTTTAAAAAAGCTGCAGTTTCTTTTTCGTCATAGTCTCAAGTAGATTATACCAACTCCAGACAGAGATATATAATACTTCAGTGAAACATTCAGTTTAAACTCCAGTATGAATACTAGCTTCCCAGAGTTTCAAAATGAAGGGTAAGAATCATCTGCTTCCCACAACCTAAATAAAACAAAATGGTATTTGAACATGAATATTTTATTTATTTTATTAAGTTTGCTTGTTGTCCATCTCACTGCATGGTGACTTACAATTTAAATTTTTTCTTTTTAAAAATTCAAAATCAACTTAATTCTGGATTATTTATGTAATTTTGTAAAGTGATATTAAACCATACCCTGTTTCCCTGAAAATAAGCCCAATCGGGCTTTTGAGTGCATGCGCTAAAATAGGCTTCTCCCTGAAAATAAGCCCTCCCCGAAAATATTTAAACGCAGAGCTGGAAATCAGGTAAGACGGCAAGAGGAGTCCCATCTTGCTCCACATGCCCCAAAGTAATAAGACCTCTCTGAAAATAAGGCCAAGCGCTTATTTCGGGGTTCAAAAAAATATAAGACAGGGTCTTATTTTCGGGGAAACACGGTAGGTAATTAAATATAAAATGAGAATAACAAAACAACCTCCTGACAGATGTACTGTAATATTGAATGGACTAAGGTTTTTAGCATGTAATGGCTCTACATAAAAACATTGCTCACATGAATGTCAGTTACCATCATAATACAGTAAAAAAAGGCAGATTCAAAATGGACTATATGCAGGCAACTTCAATTTCTCTATGCATAATTAAGAATGTTGGAGCATTTTTTCTCCAAGAAGCACTGTTGACAATATTAAAAAAATCTTTCCTATTTTAACCTCATAGCATTTCATGAGGTCAGATTATCTTGAAACAAGAGACTTAAAATCCCTGATACGGCATCACGTGCATCAGAAACAAGTAAAAACAAATAAAAAAGTAAAAATCCTCATGCTATTTTCATTTTGTTTTCAACCCTTTTGTAGCCTGCCAAGTGGAAAGGAGAACATACATTTAATAAAACGAATCATTTAGTGAGCTAGATAACTAAAAGCATTATATCACTCTAAACCATTCAGTTTAAACTGAATGAAACTGTTCAGGACTGTTTAGAACTAAATTGAAGCACAAATCCACAATACTGTTCAGTTAAACAAGCAGGAAAGGCTAGTAGCTGAGCCATTTAGCCTTACCAAGTCTTGAAGTCACTGAAGTAATGCACATTAACATAGATGCAGTGGTGCCCAACTTTTTCTTGGATATATTACAAAAAGGAATAGATGGGGCTACACCAGAAACTTTCATTTCATTTATATTTAATTGAAATTAATTATACTTACCATGATTACTTTCTAATTATGTATTTAATCACTTATCCTACCACATTAAAAGTTATAATGTGATAGCAAGTTTGGGAATTTTCTGCAGGCACAAGTAACTCTGAGCCTCAGGCAGTACATCTCTAATTTAAAAGAAGTGGGTATAACACCAGCAAGTCCAGAGTTTAAGATTACAGAAGGTAATGAAACCAAAATGGTTTATATCCTTTATAAATCAATAAATGAAGCTACTGTTTATAAGAGACTGACCTTGTGCATCCTTTTAATGCAGGTTCTCGAAACATTGCTGTGTAAAGTTTACAACCAAATCAGCCCACTTTTTTTTTTCAAAGAAGAGCTAGCATTATTGGGTACCAGCAAAATCAAAAACATTCATTTTCCATCTCAAACACCAATCTTCTTTGCCATTATCTCTGGATAATCCAGGTGAGGAGTAAGAGAATCAGAGTTGGAAGAGGTCTGTTAGACCATCAAGTTGGATTCCTGCTTGGTTCAGGAATTTAAATTACAGCATTCCAGACATGCAGCATGAACACAGTAAGGAGAGCCCACCAGTTTCCTGGATAACTGGTATCAGTATCAACTATTCTTACTCACTGGAAATTTTTTCTATCTTTCAAGTGGAATCTGACTTTCTCCATCTTAAAATTATTACTCCAATTTTGGTACTGTGGAATAAGAAAGAAAAGTTGTTGTGCTGCTTCTTTACATCATCCTTTCAAGCTATTTCAGGAATGCTGTCATGTCTCTGCTCCAGTGGTGGGTTCAGCCCGGTTCCGCCGAGCCAGTAGTGGTGACGATATGACGTCACCGAACCGGTTCTTCCCCCCCCCCCGCCGCCCCTGCATTATTCTTACTTTTTATTTGGCCCCACCCCCAATCTATTGCTGCCTCCTGTGTCCCAGCTGATCAGCTAGAGGGAAAAAAACCTGTTTAAACTCTTGCCAGGGGCTTCAAAGGGCCGCCCTACAGCTGATCAGTGTTAAAAGAAAACAAATGAGTAGACTGCTGCCTGCAAAAGTAAATGGGTAGACCAGTGCCTGCAAAAATAAATGGGAAGACCAGTGCCTCCAAAAACAAATGAGTAGACCGATACCTGCAAAAATAAATGGGTAGACCGGTATAGCTCTGCAAGCAGTTAAGAAGCCTGGTAGACCAGTTACCTCTGCTAAATCCTAAATAATTGTCACATGACCATCAAGCCACACCCACAAAATAAGCCATGCCCACAAAACTGGTAGTAAAAAAATTAGAACCCACCCCTGCCCTGCTCCTTATTCTTTTTTAACATCTTTCAGTTTTTTCCCCTAGCGGCCTATACTTTTTTGTCCCCTGATTATGCCCGTCTCTGTTCCGGTTGAATTTTTTTCCTGGATTCTTTTTAAAGCATAGTACTTAGAATTAAGCACAATAGTTGAGGTAAGGTCGGACCAATGGAGAATAGAGTACAACAATTATTTTGTGATTTGCAAAGTAGGCTTCAGGTTCACAGAACCTTTAAAAAAGAATTCACTTGCTTTGCAGACACAGCACACTGATGGCTCATTTTAAGTTTGCAATCGACAATTATTTTAAAACCATGTAACTTTTAAATGCACTCGCTTCTTTTAAATTGCATTGTTATTTTCAGCCCCATTTCTTTGACCTATTGTGACTGTTTTGAATATTATTTCTATATTCCAGGTCTGGGGTTCTCAACTTATTTTTTTGCTCATGGAACCCTTCTGAGCGTCATTTACCTCTGTGATCAATCACAGTCACTGCTGAAGGTACTTTATTGTATGCACTGTTTATTAATCTGTATCATATACTGTACTATAAACTATAGTGACTTTCATTGATTATGCTGCTGAAATTAGCAGACATACTGAAATGTGAGGATTATGACAGATGTCTTGCTGTCAAGTTTGAATAGTTCTAAAAATTCTCTGTGGCTTCCTAGAAATACAGGATGACTTCATCAGGAGCCATAGGGCTCCTTTTGAGAATAACTGCTACAGAGCAGTATTTCTTAACCTTTTTACTCTCAGGACACCATCCAATAGTGGGTTGCCCCCGGTTCGCACCGGTTCTATAGAACTGGTGGTAAAACCGGCCGGAGGCTCCGCCCACCAACCCCAATGTCACTAAAACGCTTCTGCGCATGCGCAGAAGAGCACGCACACGCGCAAGCAAAGCAAACGCACATGGCCCTGCTGCAAACCGGTAATAAAGGTAAGTAGAATCCACCCCTGACCCCATCCCATATTATGGACGACCCCAAAGAGCTTTTGTTTATAAATTGATGCATTCACAGAATATTTATCGAGTCATGTAAAAATAACAGTATTAAATCCATCAGATTACTAACATGTTTCAGAAAAAAAAAATTTAGAAATAAAAATAGCGAGAAGCGTGACATTATTTTACATTTTTTCAAATATCTTCAATATCTGGCAAATAATTGTGATTTTAGCTATCCCATTCAATTTTATGTTACAACGTCCCACTAATGCTTCAATAGTTTGTTAGCTAGAATAGGTGTTTATAAGAAATACTAATTTCTGCACCTCATCCTATCTGTTTCTCATAGAAAACCTCAATTGGACCCAAGTGCAAAGTTAAATGTTTAGCAACAATAAAGGGGGAAAGAATGTGAGATCATTAAAAACATCTTGGTTTCTCAAACAACTCAAATCATCCCTGCCCAAAAGAACTCCATCAGGAGGTGTGTTTTTTTGCAAAACAATTTTTGTATTGATACTAATTATCATTTTTATTACTGTGTATTACTGTTCTCCTAAGCCAGAGCAAGACAACCCACTATTTTAAAAATTCTGCTAAGAGATCTGAAGTAGAATTTCTGACTCCCTGCTGTTCAATAAGAGCAGGTAGAGGCACCTGCCTACCTTTTGGATCCTAAGGAGGATCAGGGTTGGCAGGTTCTTAGACCTGCCGCTAGACCACTAGAAGAAATTGCAAGCTATAATAGGAAGTCAAAAAAAGTCTACTTCCACCTCAAAAATTACTTCCACCCCATTGTCAAGAATATTATATGGTTATATCCATGAAATCAACAGAAATCAAGCTTGACTCAAAGGCATTTGACCTACACTTAAATTTACTGCCAAGACTTGCCAATCATGAGTTCCAAGACAAATTCCTAGTCCTATCATTCTTTAATTCTATGTCCTTTGTATTACTTTGAGACATTATCTGATACATACTTGGGTTTTCATTATTGTCTCACATATCTGACATCTACTAAGCCTGGTTTAAAAAACTGTAACTGCTGCCCCCTAAAAAGGAGACCTTCCCAGCATTAATGCTACCCTGTTTTCCCCAAAATAAGACCCCTGATAATAAGCCCAATCAGGCTTTTGAGCGCATGGCAATAAGGCCAAGTGCTTATTTTAGGCTTCAAAAAAATATAAGACAGAATCTTATTTTCGGGGAAACACGGTATTAGACCACGGGGATAAATTCTGGTATTTTTAATTTCACTATAAGCATAGTAAATATTAAGAAAAAGAGATTGGGATGCAGAAAAATCAACATTTGAAAATCATAAAATAAAATTTAATGAGGTAGCTGGTCATATTAGAAGCAGATTCAGAATGTCTTCAAATGCTACAAATTATAAATTATTCCATCTATTATTACAATTTTATGCCATAATATTTTCCTCTTCAAGCATGAAAATATATTCCAGTACCTACAAAATATCAAGCACCTTAGAGCGTCTTGTTGATCTTGTATTTGTATTAATGGCATGTAATGTGTTTGAAATGTGGCTGACTGACAAAGAGATGAATACATACTGGTTCTCCACTGTTCAGAATAAGGCCAACACCACAGGGTTGGGGAACTTATTCAGTACCCCAATATTTCGACCCAAGCCTGCAAAACAATTTATAAAGCACAGAGATTCCAGCTAAAAGTTATTCTCAGCAGGATGTATTTCCAGAAGCTGTCAAGACTTCAACTAAGATTGTGCTAAACAGGATTCCAAAATTTCAAATACAAACATATGAGATGCATATGTGATTTCATAACAACTCATGTTGTGGTACAATTGTAGATACTTAGCCAGCAGTCAGTGAACATTTAATGTTCCACGTTTTACAAGATATATGCTGCATACTCATGGAAAATCAAATTTCACTACAACCCTTCTGAAAAGAACAAGAGCGATACTGATTTCAAGTGAAACATATTCCCAACAAGTGCATTTAGGATTATTTGCTCAACTTCACAAAGTTATGTTGTCGTCAGGTTTCTCATCACTAATCTATCAATATATGGTAACAGGAGGTGGAACTCTTTGTAAAATTTGTGGTGTATCATAGGAATATGATCGATCATTAGAATAAATAATTTTCTGGACTTGATTTGACTGGATTGAGCAGGGCTGCTATTTCTCATCTGTTAAAGGCTAGATTATCATTTTCTAGTAGGCTCCAGTGTAGATGTATTATGGGAAAAAGTTCAGCAGGAAACTTTTCCCATTGTTCATTTGTATTTTTATCTGTCCTGTAGCTGTTAGAAAGCTGACCTCTGCGAAGTGAGAGTTAGATATTTTACTTTGAATTGGAGACTTCAATTGTCTTCCTGGGATATCAAGGTACTGTACTCTCCAGATGGCCAGAAAAGTTTGAGGCAGAGATACACATTCTTTCATGGGATAAAGATTTATTGGCTTTTGAAAGGGGCACACGCTCCAAAATGGAAACTGGGTCAGATGAATAAAATACAGTGGATATGCTTTGTACCTTATACATTAAAAATTACAGTGTATCCTTGATAAATCAAATAAGTAAATTAATATAGCAGCGCTTTCTGAAAATGCTTTTGAAGGCTGGTTTAGTCTTATGTTTTACTTATGGAATGAGCATAAGCTTTTTTTTGGCATCAGGACAAACCGGCATAAAAGTTTTCTTTCAGTTTAATTTTACAAATACCGCAAAGACACCAACCAATCCTGGTTAAGTCCTATGGTGGCCTTGTAGCAACTCTGAATGCCTCTGATGCAGATTGCAGATCATATTCAGAGCCAGCTGTTTTTTTGCGGCTCATCCCAAAGAAGTTCCAAGGTCCTTGGAAATATTATTTTCACAACCTCCCGGTTTAAAAGAGACAGTTCTGTAACCAAACATATTTCTGTGGGGGGGGGGGGGAATCTCCTGCTCCTAAAAGCCAGGTCAGCAGCAAGCAGTTAAGAAATAAAGAGTACAAAGAGTGCTTTTCTTCAGTGGAAGTCCCACTTTATCCATCTGTGAAATGGGAACGAAAGGCTTAACTCGGCTTTTTGTTCTTTCCTTGATGAAATTCATAGATGGAACAGCAACCACTGGATATATATATATATATATATATATATATATATATATATATATATATATATATATATATATATATATATATATATATATATATATATATATATATATATTTTCTATAAAAGAGAGAGCTGATTTGGCCCACGTTTCTGCTACTTGAGCAGAGAATCTCTAAAAGGGACTTTCCTTGCTCTGTCCCATCCTGGCTGGTGTGTCAAACAGCACCTGGAGCTTCTCACACCCTCAGCCTGCCGTCCCCTCTCCGCCATACGGACCGGCCCAGCCTCCCTGCGTCTCCACGGGTGACCGG
The DNA here is from genome assembly GCA_022577455.1 of Arizona elegans. Classification (NCBI taxonomy): domain Eukaryota; kingdom Metazoa; phylum Chordata; class Lepidosauria; order Squamata; family Colubridae; genus Arizona; species Arizona elegans. Next base: position 21,426,316 of record JAKOOJ010000003.1, read on the forward strand.
GCCCGAACTCCCTCCAAAGGAGCTCAAGCCCAGGCCCAGAAGCACCCCAGCAGCAACCGACTACGCCCCGCCCACCTGCCGGTCTCCATGGTTACAGGCGCGCACCCCAGCAATTCTCCCTCTCCCCTCTCTTGCCCCTCCGGCTCCTACCAGGATCAGCGCCTCCATCTTGGTCGCCCCGATGCCGACGTGGAGCACAAGCCGCGGCTGCCCAGCATTGGCTGGCTCCGTGCCAATCTGTTTCTTAGACCACGCCTCCACCTTTCTAAGCGACCGCTCATTGGCTTAGTCGCTTCTTCCTCGTCTAACCTGCACATCCCGTTTTCCTACCTCCTTTTCAGCCAAGGCTACCTTTTGCGAATTTCTAGCGTGGGGCGTGACGCACCTTGAAGACCCTCCCTCATCTGTGATTCGAAGAAAAAGCTGCCGCTCACCTTGCCACGGATCGATGTCGAGGAAGGCGGGGAACGGAAGAATGTGACTGTTTCCATGGTGAAGGAGAAAGCGGTTAGGCCATTTCGGCCCTAGATAATTATTGGCCAGATGCGATCACGTGATCGGAGAAAGATCTCTTCCTGCAAAGGGGGAAATACAGTTTTATTCGTTTTCAAGGAGGGATTTCATTGCTGTTTAACGCGGAGGTTGTATGAAGGATTGTTACGGAAGTTCAATAGAAGCCTTTGGAATGATCCCGTTATTAGGATTTTCAACTATATTGGGAGTTTGGGGAAGAAGTCACACTGACGAGGAAGCAAAGTGGAGCTGGAGAAAGTAGTGTTCGTTGGTGGCAGCAAAGAGACTTGTGGCATTTTAAAGGCGAAAGCATTTGTTACGACATCGACTTTCATCAGCCAAAGCTTGCTCTTAAAATCCACGAAGTATCATCAGGATATTCCTTTCGTCATTGTTTCCTCCCTCTTGTGTATATTATCCTATTGATTTAAAGTTTACCAAAGTTCAGGAAATGTGTAAAAACAGTATATACTTTAATATTACGTAATACTTAATCAGCATATTTTAATGAGGATACTACAAAGTCAAAGATGCTCATGTTATATTTCTCTCATATCTGGAATTATATAATATTATTGGCGTTTGCCCTATCTGCAAATATTGCCAATGTGCATGTTTCATTCCGATTTTTCTCACAACACTGATGAAATGTAACCTCTTGCCTGCAATGGTAAGCTTGGTTGAAAGGCATTTCTCAGACCATGCCTGAACAGATCAAAACAACCCGGTCTTTCAATGTTCACACTTTTGTAACATTTTCTGTTCAAATTGTAAGAGAAATAAATCAGATTTATTTGTATTAGATTTATGCCCTGCCTGATCATAGGATTTCAATTCCTGGCTCAGTGGCTGAGACGCTGAACTTGTCGATCAGAAAGGTCTGCAGTTCAGCGGTTCGAATCCCTAATATAGGTCTGCATGAGCAGGGGGTTGGATTAGATGATCTCCAAGGTCCCTTCAAATTCTATTACTGTTACTGCTCCCTATGACACTGAGTGGTAGATTGTACTGGGAGAAAATGACTGGCCGAAAGTCACTCTGTAATAATATTCCATGGCTCATGTTGTAATTGCACCTGCGGCCTCTTGGTTCTAGTTCCACGTTTTAACCTCTATGCTTCACTGGCTCTCTTGCCTTTATTGGTAACAGCAAAGCTTTGGCAGATGGCTGGCAGATGATTTCAAGGAGATATGTGAGAGCTCTATGTAGAAATAACCACCAGAGGGCCAATTTTAATTTCAGAGGAAAGTCCCTCAGAAGCATGTCTTCTGTTAGACAATTATCTATTTATCATTGCTATAATTAGTATGAAGGGGAAATAGTTCTATCTCAGCAATGTCTGATGAATTTCAGCTACCTGTTCCCCCCACCTTCTTTTATAGAGAGTTTTTACTTTTCTTGGCTATATATGCTAAGTGTAGGAAATTAGCACCCATTCCTCTCCTAGAAAAATGAAATATTCTAGGAAATATTAAAAAACAGAATATTTCCCCTAAAAGAGAAATAGAAATCTTAAGACAGAAGCTCAGCCCCAGCTCCCTATCCCTGGCAGATACTTTGGTTATTTGCAAGACAAAAGGCTGGGCCAGTTAATCTACAATACAAAAGACAAAGCCATTAAGCCATAATAAGAATTGCCCAAAACCCCTTCATTATATCACTCAGCAAGATTCAACCAGGCCTGGGACACAGACAGCCTACAAAGTTAGCTAAGATCCCCGCCCCCTGGGAGTCTGACAGCCAATGGGATACATTTCTTGTACAGGAATACGAAACTCTAAGGCCCAGGAAAGTGTATAAATATATCCCTCTCTCTACACCATGTGCTCTTTTTTGCCCAGGACCCAAAAACCCCATGTAGTCCTGTCCACCATTAAACCATCTTTCCAAGCAGTCTCCATGTTTCCAGTGTCTTCTCACTTGGAACTGAACCCCAGATGGACATTTCTTCCAACATAAGGGAATGAGAAAGCACAACACATCGATAAAAAGTTGATCTGTTTTACTGTGAGGGAGTTGCCATTGAAAAAAATCCCATAGAGATAAAAGGAGGAAATAAGAATCTTTGCTAAAGTAGACTAAATAGGCTAAGCAAAGTTTTGCCTATATGCTGAAAATGGCAAACTTTCCTTTTGCCATCCTGTCCAGGACAAGGTTGGTAAACTGTCCATTTTACTTTTTTCCTCTCTTAAAATTAAAAGCTTAGAATATTTTTGCTTCCAAGAACTCTACAGCAAAAGACTCTTCTAAAAGTGCTGATAATACCGTAGATCATGAGAGAAGTGAGGTTAGGGTTAGGCATATATTTAAAAACACAATTAGAGACATTCTAAATGATAATCTAGAGGAATAGATACAATAAATAGGCAATTGCATATGAAATAAAGCAAGACCCTTTGAAGATACCTATTGCATTAATTTTCATCTGTTTTGTAGTACAGTTGTTAAGGGATCCAAAATGGCTACACTTAGTATTAAAACAGAAGATACAAGAATGCACAAAGCCTCAAAGTGTGATGGAATTAAAGCTATGAGATCTGGGCTGAGCCCCAACAGTAGCAATGAGATGGAAACAATAGTAACTCTTTGCGGCCATCTTGCAGTCATTGATAGTAGAAGTATAGTATAAACATTCATCCATGGATTATGATTTAGAGTGCTATTATATGACCCTGATCCATTGTGGCTCACTTAATAGATCATACCATAACATGAGCTATAAATTTGTGTTTCATTGTATGAGGTACTTGAATAATTGGCATTTTTTTACTGAATAGGGATGTTGAAAGAAAGGGAGGAGTTGGTGGGCAAATGGAAATAGCTTGTGTTTTTACCAACTATATTGTATATTCCAGATTGCAAAATGCAAGAAGTTCAGAGAACTGAATTGCACAATATATTTAAAAAAGAGTGTTTGTTCTACTTTAAACAACCATGATTTTGTTGGCGGTATTTTCCATGCTTTCTACAGAAGGGAAAAACCAAGTGTTTGACATAACATCTCTCTAAAATATTGATCCAGCCAAGGCTTAAAATACATAGTCCTAATTGAAAATCCAGTTATCTGCAAAATGTTAACTTTAACTAGTTATTAGAAGACAGAGATTGTTCTGGGGCTATTTGAGCATATTTTCAGAATGCATGTGAAGAGTGTACCATATAGAGAAGAACGGTGATGTCTCATTATTGGCAGCTGATGCAAACCAAAATTGGGCTAGTAAAAAAATCTCACTTCACAAGCAATGTGAGATTCCTGTTCTAGGCAACTTATTTTGCATGTCATAAAACAGTATTTAAGACTGAATATTAAAATAATATCAAATATTGTTTATGACCTTGCAGAGTGTTTGATGGAGTACATTAGTACAAAATAACTTGGTTTTTTTTTTTTTTTTTTAATTTGATTTATATGCCGCCCTTCTCCAGAGACTCAGGGCAGCTTACAATGCGTTAAGCAGTACCCTTCATTCTTTTGTATATTTTATACAAAGTCAGCTTATTGCCCCCACAAACTGGGTCCTCATTTCACCTACCTTAGAAAGGATGGAAGGCTGAGTCAATCTTGAGCCTTGGAGAGATTCGAACCAGCAGAAATTGCAGGCAGCTGTGTTAATGACAGGGTGCACCAAACCACTGTACTATCATAGTCTTGTTTGACTATGTTCTTCAGATCAAGGCCTTTTTTTTCTGCTTTCCTGCTGAAACACCTGGGTAAGGAAATGGTGTGGAAAAATAACTTTGTGTTCAACTAGTGTAATAGTAATAGTAGCTATCTCACAATAGCTTCTTATGCATTGTTTTATAGGAGATCCAGATAATTAGGTTCCCTTGTTGTTACCTCCAACTTATTTTTCCCACCATTTCTTCTTTACCAAGAAAAGAAGGCTACATCATGCCATTTGATCAGTTATGCTAAGAACGCCCCATCGAGATGCAGAGAGTCAAGACATAAGCTGCAGGTCAAGACACTCAGACAAGATACACCGAGAATGCCCCCCTTTCACATCCCCAGTCCTCTCACTTTGACAAGCATTTCTAATCATAACCATTTCACGATCTGAATTGGGATCTTTGCAGCACTCTTATCAAATAGAAAAATGTACTTAAGTGTTGCATTTTTCTGCTTACATGCAAGACAAAGCATTGGTTTATTAAAAACAATTAAAATCTTATAATACAATAAAGGTAGAAATAAATAAAAAAATAAGATAGGAAATAAGAAAAAAAAACATATTTTGACTTCAGCCATGTTTCTACTGGGTAATTGCTATTTTGCTCTTTCCCCCCTTTCTTTAACCCTTTTTAATCCCTAGTTAAATAAATCATCAGCTCTGTCCTTTCTTTTGCTGAGTCCATATAAGGCTTTCAATTTTTTAAAAAAAGTTCTTATTGTATTTTCCTGACCAAACTAGTCAGCTTCACCCTTTCTGCAAGTTCTGTCAATTTTATAAACCAATCCTTTACTGTGGGTATTTCATTATTTTTCCAATTCATCTTTGTGCATACAATAGCCTGGTAACATCATCAGTGCTAGTAGGGTGAGGTCTTGATGGTTCTTTGGTTCAGTAGTGGGATTCAAATCCCGTTGCTACCAGTTCACTCATGGGCATGCACGTGTGTGCATGTGATGCTTCTGCGCATGTGCAGAGACATCCGGGCGGGTGAGCGAAGCCTCCCACCGCCACCGCTACTGGTTCACCCAATCCGGGGCAAACCGGTAGCAACCCACCACTGATTTGGTTGGGCTCTTTACTCTTAGCTTGTTTGGCAGTTCCTTGATTGAAATTAAAGACAAAAGAACCACCAAGGTTATTCTCGCCAACATTGACAAGGCAAGCCATTATAATATAAATTGAGAGCAAACCCCACTCTTCACCAGCACTGATGATGTTACCCAGTCTGGGTAATAAAATGTCTGGAAGAAAACAATCAAACTCAGAGAGCACCAAGGAGCCCTTATTTCAATCTTGAGTTGCAAATATTCCCCTCTATTGATACAATAATCTTGCTGCAGTTACCATATACAATATTATTTTCCCACATTTTTTTCTAGTTCAGCATCCATAAAACCTAATAAAAAAAGTACTGCCTATTTAATATATGTGTATTGGGATAGAGGGGATGGAGGTTTCCCCCTCTTTAAGAGCACCTTCTCTGAGTGATATGCTGCCCTTGTTTGCATTCCAGTCAGGACCAGTTCAGATTCTGTGGGTGGATAGGAAAGTATTAAAAACAACAATTCTTTCTGCCCACCATTTTCTTTCCCTCCCTCTTCTATGAACTCTACAGGAGTAACAAACTTACTGTAAAACCTGAAATAATCTTTTTAAACATAAGCCTGCCTTTGCTATCTTGTGGAACCGGAGAAGAAACATGCTTTTGCAGTACTACTGCTGCCAAAATCTGAGTCCTTCAGAGGATTTGTATATGGCACAGGCATATTGTAAAGGAACCTGGGTTTTTTTTTCCCCAAAAGAGAACATATGCACACATTCATAATATGTGCAGTACTTTGTATTCTGTACTATACAATATTATGCATTTGTATTACACAGTATTATCTATTCTCCTTCTTAAGTACTCTATACACATATTCATAATCTGTAAAATCTGTTTTACGCAACACATTTCAGGAGCAACCAACAACAATGGAATTCAGATTGCTTTGATGAATCAGTCCAAGTGACGTTCATATATTTTATGTAAGTTGCGTCTATATTGCATAAAGTACAGATAATTTATATATAAAGTATGCAATTTGCATAAAATGTACATTGTATAAATTCATTACCAGAGGTTTGGCTTCAACAAATACATTCAATGAGTCCATAAAAATCTAATTTTCACTGTATGTAGATTCCCATAATACTATAATGCTACTATCTTTTGGAGTAAGGAGCTTTATGTAGCACAAAGAGAAGGAGTAAAAATTACCAAAAAAAATTAAAGGCGTGGGATAAGAAAACATAGCTAAAATAGTTTATACCAAACCCAATCACTATACCTCTTCATCTCTTTGCAGACCCATCTTATTCCAACTGTTTATCATCATCCATTGGAACATAGCATGTCACTGTCAGCAACCTATGAATTCATACTCACCCACAGATGACATCAACCCATATTTTCAGGCACATATTTTAGACTTTTCCTTCATAAATGAAACCGTTTAAAACTGCTGTGGACCTTTAGTTTCTTTTATGAATTCCATGAATTCATAGAATTTATGGAATTTATCAATTCCACTCTACAAGAACAGGTTATCTTTATTCAGAGGTATTACATTCTTAGTCTCACATACAATTTATTATTTTTTTCATTTCATTAATTTGAGCTCTTTGCTGCATATTGTTTTACTAAAATCCAATTTTGCATATTCCAAAGCAAATAGCAGATTGGTCCATATATATTGACTTCCACCATCTATTGTGGCTTTAGTCAATCAAGGTTTTCATATAATGCTTTTTAGTAAAATAAAGTGTAGTTTAGATTACCGATCTTAGATGGGTCATGATGCATGCAGCGTTCCCTGTTAATGATAAGAATGGTGTCAATTAGTTTTAGCATATTTTGGGGTAAGTATGCCAGAAGAACAGCCAAAGGCCAAGCATATGAACCGTGTGCGATGGCGCAGTAGTTAGAGTGCAGTATTGCAGGCTACTTCTGCTGGCTACCTGCTGCCTGCAATTTGGCAGTTCAAATCTCACCAGGCTCAAGGTTGACTCAGCCTTCCATCCTTCCGAGGTGGGTAAAATGAGGACCCAGACTATTGGGGGCAAGATGCTGACTCTGTAAACTGCTTAGAGAGAGCTGTAAAGCACTGTGAAGTGGTATATAAGTCTAAGTGCTATTGCCATTGCTATCTGCACACTACTCTGTGCAAATTATAAAGGGACTATTGGCAAGCCAACTTATTTGTAGCTATATGGAATGGCCTGCTTTAGAGGCAAAAAAAAAAATAATAATCCAAATTTTTACAATATTTTTTGCCAAATCTATGAGTCAGGAATCTGTGAGTACAATAAAATCAGTTTTAAAATGACCAGTTGTTTCTTGGTAAAGACTGCTTACTGAAAACAAAGGGTTTTGACATAGTCTATATTAGAAAGAGCAGCATAAAGAATATGAATCACAGTTTGTATCATAGTTCCCTTATCTGTTCTTCCATTGAGCAAGAAGTCATTATAGTTTGGTTTAACTTTCAGTCAACTTGCCCTTCTTTTATGCATTAACAACAGTGATGGGTTGCTCCTGGTTCAGTCCGGTTCTATAAAACTGGTAGTAAAACCAGTGGGAGGCTCCGCCCACCCACCATGATGTCATCATAGGTGATCTGCGCATGTGCAGAAGCAAAGCACTCCTGTTGCAAACCGGTAGTAAAGGTAAGTGGAACTCATCCCTGATTAACAATATCCGACATTGATTTACTGTAGAAACCCATCAGCTTCTTGGATTTCAGTGGAAAACAGAGTAAGAAACAGAGAGAGAGAGTCTGTTGTTGTCATCAGATCAGTTTTATTACCAGTCAGAAGCTCTAACCAAACTTTTCCAGCACATTAAAAAGCATGGGGGATAAAACAAGACCCGGAAGAATGCTTGAGTTCAGTTGCCATATTGTTGAATAAGTCTTCCAGAGCACTGTTTCAAACTACTTTCCAAGAAGGAATAGAAAGGACATATAGTCTCCTTCCCTAGCTCTTTGAAAGTTATTTGTTATCATTCCCTTTCCATTCAAGGTACCATAGAATTATACATTTTCTTGCTTTTAGCAATGTTTTTAAAACCAGGAAGTCCTAATTTAAGCACTACTTATCTATGCACAGGAAATAAATGATACCCCACCCTCGCCCCCTTGGACAAGTATTAATATACTCTTGAATTGTATACCTACTACATGGAATTGAAAACCCAACAACATAACTGGTTCTCCTTGCCCTTACTATCTCTCTCTCTCTCTCTCTCTCTTTATCTCCGTCTCCGTCTCTGTCTCTCTCTCTCTCTGTCTCTCTCTCTCTCTCTCTCTCTCTAGAGGGAGGGAGGGAGTGGAGAGAGAGAGAATGTATCTATATATATAGTATGTATCTATATGTCTACACCATATATCTATCTAATCTATATATAGATATACATACACACACACATATATATGTACGTATATAGTACTTACTATATATAGTATATACTATAAAGACTGCTACTGCAGTATTGTAAAGATAAATGTACGGCCCCATTTACTCAATGAATTGAAGACCTGATTGCACTTGACACTTAGGAGCAGATTGCTTATAGACGTAGACTTTGTGTGGACAAGTATAATGAGATATAGAACTCATTTATGCAAAATACAAGAAATTAAAAAAGAATGATAGTTATATAAGTGTATTAGAAATAAACATATATGTACTGTTTTGTTGCTTTTCTCTTTTTGTTAAAAGTGATAAAAATACATTTTAAAATATGGACGAGTATGCCAAATGATTGTACATTCAAATCTCTGTACTATACAGTCACAACTATTTTTTTTTTTGGTGAGGTTATTTTTAATGTTTTGATTTAATGTCCTTGCAGTCATTTTTTATCTGCCAAAGTTTGGAAAATCACTAGGGGGCAGCAGAGATGGGGGGGGGGGGGGAAGTTTGTTTGCTACCATCTGGTGGTAGTCCTGATTATTATATTCTATTTAGGACAGTCCCCCATAGCAGAACCTTGTACTGCATCACAGAGTCAAGACAAAATGAAATGTACACGCAGACATTTCAAAGCTCTCAACTTCTAAAATTTGGATAGTCCGTTATCATTCCACTTATGAATTCAAGTGGAAAAACCATGACACTAGGAGGAGCCCTCTTTCTGAAAACATGGTTGTTCTCTTCCTTAAAGGGAGAGAGGAAAATCTTTCTTTTCTCAACATTTATTATGACATAATAAATATATCACACTTTTTAAGATGCCATAAAAATGTTTCCATGCTAAACTAAACTTATTTGCTGCTTTCCTGGAATACTATAGTATTCTGTGGTAGGGAGGGATCAGTTTCGCCATTCAGACGTTAAGGTAGGGATGGGAAACACCCTACAATCTGCATTCTGCAGTAGACACAAGTCATGGCTTGTGCCACATATGTACATACACCCGTTTACACATATACTGCTTTCCCAGTTCAACATGGAGCTAGTTTCTGAGAGGTCTTTGTGCCTCCCCTTGCTAAGCAGAGGGATAATGGTGAACATTTTAAATGTTTAAGCTGCTATTGCCTTCCCTTTGTAATCACCTCTACTGTCTCACCTCTTCTGTGGTTTTTCTTTATGCAGAAAACCCACTAAGAAAGATGGCATAGCTACAATAAGTTTTTTGATTGGCTGGGCTAGAAGCTATCTGTTTGAAAGCATCCTTTGTTCTATCTTACACTAGAGTTAAGTGGGGTTGCTGTTTATGAGGGCTGGAGAGTGTCATGCAAGGGATTTTATTAAAGAACTTTCTTCTGTTTCCCCACAGACAGAACACAGTACAAGTAGTCCTCGGCTTACAACCGTTCATTTAGTGACCATTCGAAGTTTAAAAGTGACTTATGATTGTTTTTCACACTTATGACCCCTGCAGCATCTCCATGGTCACGTGATCAAAATTCAAACACTTGGCAACTGACTCATATTTATGACGGTTGCAGTGTCCCTGGGTCATGTGATCCCCTTTTTGCAACCTTCTGACAAGCAAAGTCAATGGGGAAACCAGATTCACTTAACAACCATGTTACTAACTTAACAACTGCAGTGATTCACTTAATAACTGTGATAAGAAAGCTCGTAAAATGGGGTAAAATTTACTTAACAACTTTTCACTTAACAACAGAAATTTTGGGCTCAGTTGTGATCGTTAAGTTGAGGAGTACCTGTATTACAGGGATGTGGAAAGGGGATACAGTAGAACCCAGAGCAAAGAATTGTCTCAGTACCAGGGGTGAAATCCAGAAGTTTCTGACAGGTTCTGGAAAAGCAGTAGCCGAAATTTTGAGTAGTTCGGAGAACCAGTAGCAGAAATGTTGAATAGTTTGGAGAACCGGCAAATGCCACCTCTGGCTGGCCCCAGACTGGGATGGAAATGGGGATTTTGCAGTATCCTTCCCCTGGAGTGGGGTGGGAATGGAGATTTGCAATATGTGCCCCGCCCACCAAGCCACATCACACCCACCAAGCCACGCCCACAGTAAAAAAAATTGATTTCACCACTGCTCAGTACCCCATGTAGTTATAAAAGCAATGTTTGCATATTATTTTATGTTTTAATTTTAATTGGTTGGTCTTATCTTGGCCTATTGGGTTAAACCGACCATTGTGGCTTTTAAACCATCGCTAACCCTTTAATATGTGCAAGTCCATCCTCTTGTGTCTTGTAAACTGTGGCTAAGTGATAGGTAAACAAGAACAGAAAGTGAGCAAATAAATTCTAGGAATGTTGACAGCGCATGATGAAATAATCTTGGTCTTCTTTTGTAGTTCACTGCACAGAAACCTGTGGCTGCTTTTGAAGAGGGGATGTGTTCCCATGCCGTCTATCTGAATAGTTACCCAAATAATATGGATTTCAAAAAAAGCTGACCAAGTGCAATGTTAAAATAGCCTTCATATGTAGAATCAGGTTCAGGTCAAACTTGTGCTCTTGTACCTGCTTTGCAATCTTTGCAGGTTGCAAAGGTTATGTCTGGCTCTCATCTTATTATGCTAACTTGTTGGACACTTGCAAGGAAGTGTTTCTAATTGTTTAGTCCATACCAAAATTGTGTATTTTGTGAAGGAACAAAACTGATGCTTGTATAAAAAGTTCTGCTTAATGATATAGTAAGCATTCTGATCACTTTGAATGGGAGGAGAGAAGTAGAATTGTTTTAGTGGATATTTCAAAGTACTGATACCATCTAAAGACAAGAAGATTGCAGCTTCTGCTATGTTATTACTGCTACTATATTAGCTCCAAACATATATTGATAAAATCAAGTATATATATATAAAAATATGTGTGGCAGGTAGTTCATGACTTATTACCACAGTTGGGACTGGAATTTCCATCGCTAAGCAAGGCAGTTGTTAAGTGAGTTGCATCCAGGGGTGGTTCTACTTATCTTTACTACAGGTTCACAGCAGGGCCATGCGCGTGCGCTCGCTCACTTCGCTCACGTGTGCATGTACTCTTCTGCCCAAGCGCAGAAGCTTCTGCACATGTGCAGAAGCATTTTGATGACATTGGGGTCAGTGGGCGGAGCCTCCCGCCGGTTTTACTACCGTTTCTACAGAACCGGTGTGAACCAGGGACAACCCACCACTGGTTGCATCCAAATTTATGACTTTTTTTTTGCCATGGTCAATCAGCGAATCCAGCTGCCCCCATCGACTTTGCTTGTTGGAAACTGGCTGGGAAGATTGCAAATAGTGATCACATGACCCCGGTATGCTACATCCATTGTAAATACATGCCAAATATCCAAAATTTGATCATGTAACCCAGGGGTGTAATGCTCCCGGTTCGGATCAGATCGCCCGATCCAGTAGTGATGGAGGTGGGTGGTTCGGAGAACCGGTAGCAAAAATCCCTGCCCCCCCATGCCCAGCTGAGCCGCGCGATCATCAGAGGCTTTTTTTTAAAAAAAAATTTAAAGCATTTTTTCGGCCGAAAAAATGCTTTTAAAAGTAAAAAAAAAAAAAGCCTCTGATGATCGTGACCTCTGAAGAGGTTGTAGAAAAAATGCTTTTAAAAGCCTCCGATGATCCCAGCTGAGTTGCCTGATCATCAGAGGCTTTTTTCCTTTTTAAAACATTTTTTCTGCAACCTCTTTGGCTGAAGAGGTTGTTAAAAAATGCTTTTAAAAGCCTCTGACGATCAGGCAACTCAGCTGGGATTGTCAGAGCCTTTTGAAAGCATTTTTTACAACCTCTTCGCCGAAGAGGTTGTGAAAAAAATGGTTTTAAAAGTAAAAAAAAAAAATTGGCCAAGCCCACCCAGTCACATTTCCCCGCCCCCAACCAAGCCATGCCCACAGAACCGATAGTAACAAATTTTAGATTTCACCACTGATGTGACCTCAGGATGCTGTAACAGAGTAAGTGAAAGGACTGGTCATAAATCACTTTCAGCTGCAGTGTAACTTTGAACGTTGCTAAGTAAATAGTCATAAATTGAGGACTACCTGTAATGTGTTAGGGCAATCTACTTTGGTGTTCTGAGGGTGGTGTGAACTTCAGCTTCTAGAATTTTCTAACCAGCCTGGCCATTATTAACAATTCTTCACATTGTAGTCCACCCGTCTGAAAAGTGTCCTGGTTGGGATAGGTTGTATAAGAAGGTCATGTGACAGAAATGGAGTCTGAATTGTTGTTGTAGTACTCAAGAAGGTTAGGGCAAACAAAATGCTCTGCCACTGAATTAAGCGCAGAAAAAGGGATCTGGAAAAGGATAGCAATAGCAATAGCACTTAGATTTATGCACGGCTTCATAGTGCTTTACAGCCCTCTCTAAGCAGTTTACAGAGTCAGCATATCGCCCCCCAACAATCTGGGTCCTTATTTTACTGACCTTGGAAGGATGGAAGGCTGAGTCAACCTTGAGTCTGATGAGATTCGATCTGCCAAACTGCTGGCAGCCAGTAATCAGCAGAAGTAGCCTGCAGTACTGCACTCTAACCACTGCGCCACTGCGGCTCTCAGGATAATGGAAGAAATGCAGATTTGCCCTTACTAAAATACTGTAACCTTTGCTTTGGCAGGCTAGAAATATGGATGGCTCTGATGCTGAGGTGGCCATTCTTATCTTCTCTTTGCCTAGTCTTTGTATATTAGTTTTCATAATATTTATTTTTAATGTGGATTTTTGTATTTTTATAGCAATAGCAATAGATATAAATATATATTTATATTTGATGTTTTTATATTCACTGTTTTATTGATTATGGTACACTGCCCAGAATTGCTTTTTGTGAAATGGGTGGCTATATAAATTAGATAAATAAATAAATGGTCTAGGATCTTTTCTCCCCTCCTTATACTGTATGCATCATCTGCTTTTTTTATCTGTACTTCTGTTTCTAAACATGACATTAAGCTAGGGGAGCTAACATTTAAATGTTAGAGTTTTAGACCATGATTTATATATTTTAGTTTTAGAAATATGTTGAAATTAAATTTCAACTTGTTTTAATTAGGTTTATGAGCCTTGTTTTATATTTTTATGTAGTGTTTAGTATTATATTGTACATTGCTGTAATTTATTTTACTATTATTATTAGACAACTTGGGGGAAAAACAGAGTATTATAATAAAGGAAACTCAAACTAGAATAACTAGGATTTTAGATTAGGCAGTTTGAAAATCCTTCTAGGGTCTTCCTTTGCCAGCAAAATCTTATCTTGAATATCTAACTACCAGCTAACTCTATTTCTTCCTTTTTGGGTTTGCTTCCTTTTTCTTCCAAAAAAATCTGAAGGGGAAAAAAGACCAGCTTGTTCTTATTCGAATGGATAAATAAAAAATATAGCAGGGTTACTCTCCTTTAATGGTCGTTTAAAGAAAGTATTTCAGCCATGAATCAGGTCAAATTATATCTTCACTACAGTTTAGAATTTTCCAATAAACTAGTCTAGTTTTTGTGCTTTTTAAACAGCAACTTAATCTGCAAAAATCAACAAATAACATTTTTGTGACATGGACAGCAGCAGGTAAGATCTTTGTTTAACAGAATTGCTATTAAAGCACAGGAACCAAATCTGCTGTCTGTGTGTGTTGTGGCAAACCTCCCTAGAGTGACATTTTACCCTTCTCAAGGCCTACGGAGGACAAGGCAATGAAGCCAAGTGGTTTTTGAAAATTAAGGTACCAACTATAAACCGATTTGAGATCCGTGCTGCCCAACTCCAGCCACCCACTAGATGGCAGCAAAACTTCCCACATTTTGCTGCCATCTGCTGGGTATTTGATTTTTTGCAGCACATCCGTTAATCCTATCCTGCACTTTTCATTCCAAGAAAATATTCATGGATGTGCTATCTACCGTGACCACTTTTTTCACTTACTTAAAGGGCAGTTTTATAATATCCAAGAATTCTCCGTAGGATCTATAGACAGTGCCCCTTGAAAGCAAATGCCAGGTTTTGCAGTCTACCCTTCTTAAGTAAGTAATCTGGATTTATGAAAGCACTCCCTGGTAAATATGAAGAGGAGGAAAGATGCCTCATACACAAACCCATGTGCACGTTTCTGCCTCATAGCATATGGTGCTGGAGGGTAGGGGACAGGGTTCCTCCCCTGAACTCTGCAGGACGGTGTTGTGAGGCTCTTTGGATGAGTCTCTGGGGGACCTGACTGTTGGAGTGGAGGGAAGCGCCTGGGTTAGGAATAACTGCCACCCAAGCCTGTCAGCTTGTTGTACAGGAAGTTAGGAAGGCGGATGCATTGTGAGGAGCTGATAACTCAACTCAACGCTCCTTCCTGGCCTTGCCAGCTGCCTCCCCTCCTCCTTTTCTGGTTTCATAATATCCCACAGGCCCAGGGGAGTGGCCTGGAGGGGGGGGAGAGGGTTCAAAGAGGCCTCTTCCAGGCATCGTTTTGGCTTGGCATGTTTCTTGTACCGCGGATACAAGCCGAGTTCGGTTCTCCCAGTGAATAGTGGATATTAGTGTATAAAGTTACAATAGTGTAACTTTCATGAGTAAAACTGCCTTGAAGCAAACTGACCACCTTTCTCCTTCCCCACTGAATCATCAAGCACATCTTGAAGGGAAGGAAGCCTGTATGCTCATTCTAGAAGGCTGATTGTCTACCAGGCAGCCGCAATGGATGGAGCCATTGAGGAATAAGGAGGGCAACTACACTTGAATGGCAATATCCTTCTAAATGCTCACGCCTTCCCCCTTCTGCAAATTTTAGAGTTATTTGTTGTCAGAATGATTCTAGTTGTTGCATTTCCCTTTGACCTGCTCCAAAAGTGGCCTTGAGAGTCCTTCAGTTTCCCTTCCTCTGCTTTTATCGTTTTCTGGATAACATAGGCCAGAATTCCTTTCTTTTATGCTCACAGAGGCCTTCAGGGAATATCCAGAAATAGGTCTAACCCTTGAGGGTTTTGAGGGGTCCATATGGCAGAAGGAGACAGGAGGCACCACAGAAACCACAGTAACTGCCTTCCTGTGGTGGGCAGTCTTGAAAGATGCAACCATGGGGCAGAGCAAGGTAGGAAAAAGATGGGGACTTAGAAAGGAAGAAACACGTACACAGCAGCGTGCCCACCCGGCTGTTGACATTGTTATATAGTTTGTAAAAGGGACTTTGTATGTCACTCCATATTCTGTCCTGGACTATTAAGAGCTACAAATCTTTTTTTGACTCAGTTGCATGAGCCTAATAAATAGTTGAATGGTGATCAATACAACGCTAGCTTCAGTCCACAGTCTGGTGTCTTCTTCTCTGTGAAAAAGCTCGTTGTAATTTGTGTGGTATATTTCAGGAAATAATTTAGTAGATTGGATTCTGAGGCTGAATTGATATCTGATATTCTTATGCATGCATGACAACTGTGCATGAGATGCCTTCGCTTTTCAGTTATGCTACGTGAAGTTTTAATTTTCTGTCTTTTTTTCTTACAATTCCAACCCCAGTTTTGGTTTTATCATAACTGCAGCCACATTGAGCGAACATTTCTATGGGGGGGGGGGGGTTTCCTTGTGATTTCATAAGTAACCATAGTGTGTGCAAAATTTCAGATGTGCACTTTGAATATTATGTTGCATTTTCTTTAGCCCAGTTGTTAAATAACACTGGTTTCCATGAACGCATTAGGAAATCACACTGCTCACTTATTTATAAATACAGTAAGTACAACATTACTTAAGCATATTTAATTTTTTTCCTGGACTTCCTGTTTTAACTTGCAATTTAGAATAGAGTAGAATAACAGAGTTGGAAGGGACCTTGGAGGTCTTCTAGTCCAACCCCCTGCTCAGGCAAGAAACCCTATACCATTTCAGGCAAATGGTTGTCCAATAGCTTCTTAAAAACTTCCAGTGTTGGAGAATTCACAACTTCTGGAGGCAAGTTGTTCCACTGGTTAATTGTTCTGTCAGGAATTTTTTTCTTAATTCTAGGTTGCTTCTCATCTTGATTAGTTTCCATCCTTGCTTCTTGTCCTGCCCTCAGGTGCTTTGGAGAATAGCTTGATTCCCTCTTCTTTGTAGCAGCCCCTGAGATACTGGAACACTGCTACCATGTCACCCGTAGTCCTTCTTTTCATTGAACTAGACATACCCAATTCCAGCAACTGTTCTTTATATGTTTTAGCCTCCAGTCCCCTTTGTTGCATTTTTGTTGCTCTTCTCTGCACTCTTTCTAGAGTCTCAACATATTTTTTACATCGTGGTGACCAAAACCAGATGCAGTATTCCAAGTGTGCCCTTACCAAGGCATTATAAAGTAGTATTAACACTTCACGTGATTTTGTTTTTTATTCTGTGATTTTTTTTTTCAAAAACACATTTAGCTGCAAATATATGTTAAATTGTGTATGTCTACTTTTTCTTGCTATTCAAAATTTGCTGAAATGTTGGTTATTTTTTCATTAGAAAGACTTATTTTGCTACATGTCTCACAATGCAAAGTTTAAGTACACTTTACCCCATTGGCATATTTTTGACAGATCTATAGATTTTTGGATTTTCTCTCTCTTTAAATTTGCTTTTGAAATGGCTATTCTTAAATCAGAGAACAGGTTTGGTTGTATGCAGTTGTTGTGATTGTTGGAAAGCAAAGCACAACTGAATGTTGCCTAATCTATTTTTAAAATTGGAGTATTCTCCATTGCAGGTTTCATTTGTGCATAGAGGAAGGGGCTACAGGGATATAGGAAGTAAAAAGTACCCTTTTCCTCAATTAGACATTACTCAAATTGTATTTAGTTTGTAAACTTTTTAATAAATGCAAATAAACCAACTTTCTTAGCTTATTGAACTAATGCATTTCCACTGCCATCTTATTGTTATAGTAAGTCACAGTATTAATGCTGGGGATGGAGGCTAAGTAATAAATCCTTCTAATGTGTAATATCTAGCATACATACTAGCCTAGTTTATGAAAAACATTTCTTCATGTTAAACAAGCCTAAAAGATTGTCATATTTTTCTGAACTTTTCTGGTGAAATTCTAACGATTATCTCATTTCTTATAGTGCTAATGTCTAACCCATGTTAATCCAGTCTGCCAAGGATTACTATACCTTCCCAGAAGAGTAACATGCCTCAAACAATAATGATTCCTAGTAATTCTTACTAGTAACTATCTGCTCCTTAATTACTTTTGTCAATTACAATTTACATAGAACATGGGCAGTAGTTGAAGGGAGGGTAATGAAAGTTGAAGCAAGCAGTCTGGTATCCAAGCATCTCTCTCCCCACTTTTTTCCACCTGCTACAGAAGGCCAACCTTCCCAAAGGGGCCATCCCTCTCAAGCAAGAAAACAAAGACCTCTTTATCACTCCCCTCTACCCATATGGGAAATTTGCAAGCACAAGAACCTGTCTTAAAGGCACAGGTAGGTTCTCTGTCCATTCCTGGGCTGTATTGGAAGGAAGCTTCAACACAATAAACTCTATTATAGAATTAGGAACTACAGTACATATCTTTAAAGGGCCATAGTTCATTCATTGTCCCCCATCTATATGCTAGATCATACATCTAAAACAGTGGTGGGTTTCAAAAAATTTTACTACCGGTTCTGTGGGTGTGGCTTGGTGGGAGTGGCATGGCTTGGTGGTGTGGCTTGGTGGGCATGACAGGGGAAGAATACTGTAAAATCTCCATTCCCACCCCACTCCAGGGGAAGGATACTGTAAAATCCCCATTTCCTCCCGATCAGCTGGGACTTGGGAGGCAGAGAATAGTCAGAATTTTTACTACCGGTTCTCCGAACTACTCAAAATTTCTGCTACTGTTTCTCAAGAACTGGTCAGTACTTTCTGAAGCTCACCTCTAATCTAAAAACCAATAATATTAGCTATCAGAAAAAGCATGCCTGAACTAAGCTTCGAATATGAAACTTGAGAGCAAGTTTATAAACGTCCTTTTTATAAATAAGATATCTATGTATTCTACATTAAGCAGAATGAATATAGACATATACTTTTCCAATGGTGCAAGCTAGGAGACAGGAAAAGTGTTTTTATTATATATTAAAGAATAACGATTAATTATGTTCACTTACCATCAGATTGAGAAGATGACTTTCAGTGCCATAAAATATAAAAACCAATGAAAACACAAAATTACTATGGTGGTGACATGGACACCTAGGTCTTAGTGGGGAAAAAAAATTACAAATTAAGAAATCACGTATCATGCTAATACCACCCAGCAGGTTTTAAAGAACTCAAGTGTGAAGTCACTGATCATTTGACAAAAATAACCTATTGACATAACCTTGTATAACTGCTACAGTTTATCTCAGGCAATTTAAGAATTGGACTCTAATGTGACAATTACCAGTAACTGTTTTAAGGATTTTGAAAATATCCCAAAGTCATAATTCCCAAAAGCCTTTGAGATATGCCTTGCAAGCAGTCAAACCAGTTTTTAAATATTGGGTTTGGCAAATGGGTACAATTGTTGGTTTCTTTCATTTGGGAGAAGGAATGGGCATTTCATTTTAAAGATAAATTATGTATGCCAAATATCTCTTTAGTCCAGTCATTCCAGGATTCTCTTTGCTGTGCACTTCTGCAAACAATATAAAACAATGCATAGTGTCTGTATTGAATGCCTTTCTCAGTGCCGACACAGTGTGGGTGTATCCCATTCATGCCTGTGTTGTAATTAAGTGTGGTCTTGATTTTTCTTCCTTGTTCTTACTATATACCCCGTTCTCTGGTTTGGTTGACTGTGTGGTAACCTCAGAGTAGCTTAGATCATTTCTCTAGTTTTCTTCCTTTTGGTACATGTGTGCATTACTGTATTGTAGTGATCTGCTTGTTTTCTTTTCCTGAGCTCTGAAAACTTAGATAGGAAGCTATTCTGTGGAGGGTGTTTCTTGGAAAGAGTGCAATACAGGGTTTCTTGGGAGAGAAAAAAATACTGCTAGGGCCATCTCCACCAGTACCAACACTGTGGTTTCCCTGCCCCTTGCACAGGGGCGGCTCCTGTTATGTAATATCAGCAGCCCCCAGCGAGGCGAGGCGGGGCTCACACTGTACAGCTCTGGCCACCTGGAGTCTGGAACAGCAACAGCGATGGAAGCACCCTGAAGCCCCATAGCAACTGGGCCCGGAGAGGTGGAAGGCGCTTACATGTGGGGAAAATTGGGGGTCCTTTCTGCTGCACATCCTGGAGGAAAGCCTTTTCTTCCCCACCCCCAAGCTGCACACCTGGCTAGACAGCTAGGAATTTCAGCAGGTAAGGGGCCATGCCACAGCCTCAAAGGATATCATTGTTTCCACTCCTGTTAGGGAAGGAGGGAGGGTGGATGCTATTTCTGTACCTGAATGCCTAACCAAGTAAACTTTTCTGGGGCGGGGGTGGGGGGAGTAATGGGACCTTTAACCAAATGTGTGTTTGAAACTCCAAGACCAGTCAGTTCCTTGGCCCATGGAGCTATGCATCACCTTCAAAAGGTTCCCCAGGAAGCAAATTCTGCTGGATTGTTGTTCCTGTCTCCAGGCATTAGGATTTTGCTTGATTTTAAATCCTTCATCAGTGGAAATAGATGTTCTACGTTCCATAGAATATGACCCAAGGGATTTTCTGGGAAATATATGGGAATGGAGAATGGGAAGCAAATGAAGGGTTTTTTTGCTCACCCGTCAATTCTGATGTGGAAATTGCAGGTGTGTCAATGTGATATTTTGTTCAGGAACTTTGAGATAATACCCATTGAGTTACTCTTTTTTGGCAACATAGCTTTGGCTGGAGAAAATATAACTTTCTAGTGAGATCTGAACTTCTAGGGCAGCAGGAGATCAATGCAGACATGAATGAAGGTGAAGCACACAAAACCGTACATAAGCAACGATCTCCTGCATACATAGAGGAACATATAACTGTAAAAACGAGAAAGAAACTTGTGATCTCTGAATGCCTAACAAATTTATTATGGCATAAACTTTCCTGGACTACAATCCTCTTACTCAGATGTTGATAAATTTCCTGTAATAAATTTGTTGGCTTGTACGCCGCCACAAGACACTGTCTGTTGAACATGATTATAACCACTAGAAAGTATAACTGTAGAAGTTCACTTACAAACAATGCAGCATGCAGTCAATTGAGTGCACAAATGCCACTCCACGATACAAAGATGCACAAAGATAATTTTATATATCATCAAGTCTTTTGAATGTTCTTGTAAGCTCATACCAGGAAAACATAGACACAACTCCACACAGATCATGAGTAAACACTGTCTGCCTTATCCATTTCATAGCATTGTTGTTGTGGGATTCAAATTAAGTAGCTCTCATTATCTATTAGATCTCTAGCTAAATGCAGTAAGCAAATAAAATATGAAGCATTCATTGCAAATATCAGATAGATCAAATACTTGGGTATTGGCAGCCACCTCCTAAATTGGTTTAATAGTGATTTTTTTACAGTATACATGCTTGGGAAATTTGCTTCCATAACATGAGAGTTATGCTTATGTAATGCGATATAAAACGTGATGTAAAAATAAAATATTTTTTCAGGTTCCATAATATTCAATAATGGAAGTCGTTAACAGTGAATGGAACTGGGAAATTTTGTCTGGTGAAAGGCACCGAGTTTAATTTGTTTCATAACTTAAAGCTAGGGACAAGGTTTGGATGTTATGGCTGATGTGAAGCATGTAAACCAGCATAATGCAATGGAGATAAACTCAAATTCTTATTTAGCTCTTTCATTAACTTGGACCAAGGCACTCTGCATAATGCCGAGAGCTGTACATGCCACAGAGTTTGATAATCATCAGAGGCCAAAACAAAGTTATTAGTTGTAGATATTCTTGGGTGTTTTGCAGAATACTAAAAGTGGCCAAGAAATTTTAATGTTTGTAGTGCATATATGCTATTGCATTTTTAACCTCCAGTAAAGAGGGGTTGTGGTATTATTTCAGATACCTGAAAAACTATTTGACAGGGGATGCATATCTACTAGCTAGCTAGCATATCTACCAGAAAAGCTAAAAAGTCTATTTGAGTTAGAGAATAATTGTATCTTGTTGATTTATCCTCTATGCTTTGTGGTGCATTAATGTTGATTGCATTTCCTGTACAATCTTGATGAAGAGGTTACTATAGTAAGAATCAGTAACACAGTTCATACATATGTTTAACCATTATGTGGGTTCTGGCTTAGCAAGTTGTATATACTATGATATGAAGAAGATGGTAAGATGGAAGTTTTGACTAGAAGTCTTTGGTTATGTCTGGTTTATTTTACCCTCTACTGAATTGAAGAGTTCCCTCTACTCTTTGAGTACTCTCTAGACGCTTTCACTAATGCTGTTTCCTCCTATATGATATGCAGTACACAAGAACTATTATTGATCCAACCTATGTTGTCTATGATTTATAAGGATGCAATTGCAAACTCACATTTTAAATTCACTGTAATATGGCGTGTTGTGAGCATGCAGAACTATATGTTGTGTATGTGTTGATATATATTTCAGTATCTATATGTGTATACATACATGTGCATATGTTTTCAATCTACTGCCCTCTTCTGGGTGTATATAGGTGACACTGCTTTATATTTTTTTTTTCTCAAGTGGAATCCAGAGGGGAGTCTGGAAAAAACTTCAGATGTTGTTCTAGGGATGGAAGTAGGGATTTTCTATCAAACTTACTATGGGTCAATATACATCAATGGGTATGCTCCACTATACATTGATAAGGGATTCAAAACTCAAATACTTGTATGTCCTCATTTCTGTGTCCCATTTAGGGAGCATGTGAATAAATGTTATATGTGGGAATATAACAATGCAGACATAAAGAGATAATGTGCTAAGAAGCAAAAATGGGATTACTTTATAGGCCCATCTGTGCATCTGCTTTTTGCAGCAACACAATCAAAGAAGCACCTTTTCTTCAATCACCATATTTTATTATTAATATATGCATTTTTGCCAAGTGAATTTCAAGGTCATTTGCAGCACAGTTGAATGGGAGGATGAGAAGCAAGCAAGCAACTGCTTGATAGATCAACTGCAAAGACTCAGGATAGGACGTTACTTTCCTTCAGATCTGTCTAGCTCAGGATTACTGATTTTGACTGACAAGAACAACTGCTTTCCGAATTTTGACTAGAGGTCTTTCCCTATCACCAGTTAATGATAGTTCAAACTAGAGATGTCTATCATATATATGCTTTATCATCAGGCTGTGGTTTTAAGGGTGTGGGATGAATTGATTATTGTCCATTCAGAAGACGTATGGGACATTCCTTGGCTCTGTGTGTAAATACCACATTCTAGCCAGATTGATTACCTACTTATTTATTACCTAGAAAAAAATGCCCCCCACCCCTATAGTACATGCATAGAATGTTCTCTTCTTGCTTATCACACTTTCTTTGAACATGGAGATTATATTTAGTAGACCATGGGTGTCAAAGTCGATTTCATTGAGGGCCGAATCAGGGTTGTGTTTGACCTGGGGGGGGCGGGGGGGCATGGCCAGCTCAACATCATTCATGTCAAAGGCACCTGTGGAGGCCCGAGCACTCTTCCAGCGAAAATAAGCTTCTGAACTCTGTTTTTTGCCTGCAATGGCCTCCTGCAACCCTCTGCCACTGAAAACGTGTCTGGCCCTCCCGAGCTCTGTTTCACTGGCAGTGGCACTGTGAGCCAGTCCTTCGCTGTTTCCAGTTGGCCCCGTGGGCTGGATCCATCCCGTGGACTTTGAGATTGACACCCCTGTAGTAGACACTGACCATCCGTAACTCATGTTTTCAGATCATGAATCTGATGAAATAACTTCTGTCAGTTGTTGGGCATTATTCAACTACAGTTCCCATCTCTTCCAATGAATGTGATTAATGAGCAGAAATAAGGGGAGTAACAGTTCAACAAGGTTAGAAAAAGATGAATAATTATTCTATATTCATCCTCACTCAGCTAGAATCCTCTAGGCCCACTTTCCAAATTCCCTCTCAAGTAGCTTAACTTTTGGAGGGTGGGGGAAACCTGTTGACAGACTTATTTTCACTCATCTAAAACTCTTGTGTCATTTACCTGATTATTGCTTGAGGGTGGGAGAAGTGAGCATGAGAATGTAACATTTTGGAGCTCTGCTAAAGCCTTCATGCATTTTCTTCTCCTGTCCCTGGAGCTCTGACAGAAGTTCTGGGTGTACTTTTTCTCTCTTGTGCAACATCCCAACAGAGAGGCTAAGGAAATTGCAGGACAGGTCTCTGTTGAAATATACATGAGAAAAGCCAAGAGTGAGTGGTGATAACGGACCACAAAGGGAATGGAGGAAGAAGATCATGGAACAATTACTTTCAGATATTTGGTGCTTTCCACAGTAACTCCCCTCCGCCCAACTAAGCAACATGTCTCATCCTTCGCCCTAAGTTATGGGTAGCTAAGGATGATGGCATACAAACTTATTTATCCATCCTTGAGAATCAAACAAGAAACATCCCACAGTTATACCAGAAAGCTATGCCAGTAATATTTCAAAAGAGATGTGTTGGATCGGAAGTGTAAAGTAATCAATATGATTCACCCAGTTATCCAAATATTATCCGCTCTGACAGTTAGGGATTTTTGCAAGATCTCCAACAGAGAGGAGTCTGTCACTGATATATGATTCCCCTTTCTCACAATTGGAGATGGCAATGATTGAAAGCAAAGGAGGTGTATGAGGAATATGACCTGAGTGCTACTATTGAGTTTTTGTCTATCAATAACTCCTTTTTCTTATAGCTTCTCAGCACAGGTCTAATTTAATCATTACTCTTTTCTCTTAGCACCTTGGCAATTCTGTTTATATGAGGAGGTTTTTAGCAACTTCTTAAGAGAAAACTCTATAGGTTCCCAAGATTCTTGGAGGAAGCCATGCTTGCTAGAACAAGAAAGAGCCATCTGAAAATCATAAGAGATTTATTGTATTTTAACAAGGAGTGGCCGGAGAAGAGTTGGACTCAATTCCTCTTCCTGAAACAAGTGGATTTGTAGCTGAATTTTATCTCAGTTGTATTTATGATATTAGCTATTTTAAAGAAGTGGAGATGCAGCCCTATGACATACCGTTAGGTTTTTTTTTCAACAGAAAGAAATGATCAGAAGGTTTACAAATAATGGCAGGGAGATGGGGGACTGCTCCAGACCTCAAAAACTGCCACCTGCAGCCATGGTGGCGCAGTGGTTAGAATGCAGTACTGCTGGCTACTTCTGCTGACTGCTGGCTACCTGCAATTTGGCAGTTTGATTCTCACCAGCTCAAGGTTGACTCAGCCTTCCATCCTTCCAAGGTTGGTAAAATGAGGACCCAGATTGTTGGGAGCAATAGGCAGACTTTATAAACCACTTAGGACTGTAAAGCACTGTGAAGCGGTATATAAGTCTAAATGCTATTGCTATTCTTTCCTCATTCTTGTCAACAGCAACAGATCATCCTAAAATGGGCCAGGAGTCCAGAATCTTTAACAGCAACTAACAAAGTGGACTTTGGCCAAGATAATTTTTATGCTGTGCTCTAGTTGAAATATTTAAGATCTTCTCTATATACTCTTTGGTAGCTTTGTTTCCATAAATTAATTTGGCTACTACTTGTCTGGAATTTGTCATGAATATTAAAATGACATAAGGGGTATGAGAGAAAACAGAAGACATAGGATAAATGAATCCAGACCTAAAGTAATAATATTTTTCAAATACCTAAGTAATTGCAGTAGGACTTCTAGCTGTTTGATCTTCCGAGATTTTAAACAGTTCTCCTTTGTGCAAAGTTGTGTAATTGCTTCAAGCAATTTACTAAAAATTATCATTTCTCCATCGCATTCCATTACTCTGATGCAGTCTTTTGCAGTTTGTTCCATGCTGCCAGCCACTTAAATAGTGTCCAATGTTTTCCCCAATTCAGATACCTCAGAAGCAGAAGTGAGTGAAAAGATGAGGCTTAATGGACATTTCTGCCGTTGGTGCTGCAGATATATAATTTTAGACTTTAATTGTGTAATATGAGTGAGTACGTATCTTTTTAAATGATAATGTTTTATTTCAATAGCCCATTTCTATTACCATCAGCTGAATGATGGCTTAGGCTTCTGTCCAAAATGTTCCATAATTTTACATTTCCATGCTTCTGCCATGTATGTCACGAGGAAATTTGGAATCCTTAGAAGAGCAGGAACTTCCAGAGGTAGCAGGAATTACCCATTATATTTTTAATTCTCTTGGCATATACTTCCCCTCTCAGCCACAAATGACATAAAAATATATTTTTAACCCACTTCATTCTACATGGGTCTGAAATAAGTAATAAATAATGCTTTGAAACAATAAGAACAATCTAAGAGGAAGAAAGTCAGCAGATAGTAGTGACTAAACCACATAAAGAAAATAATTCACATTGTCTGACCATTCCTTAATTTAGTTTGGTATATTTCCCTACCATCACCTCAAATACAAGCTGATGCTAACCTACAGAATCACAGCCCTTTTTAAACAATAAATACTATATCCAAACTTATGATATTAAAGTGATACCTAGTTAAAGAAATCTACTGCTGAAACATGAGTTTGAACTGGTTAATCAAATAATTCATGGATTATATTCATACATGATTAAAAACCATAATACCAGAATAAGATGATGATATACGTAATATATGTCACAATAGATACAGTCTTAAAACAGGTATTTTTTTCCTGCACTTGAGGGAATGGGAAATGCCTCTTCTTAGACAGTATTTTCCATCAGCGTTTTTAATAAATACTTTTACTACAAATACTTTAAAATATTCAATTAAATGAGGGCTTTTTAAAAGGCACGTTTAATCAGTGAATTATTTAAACAGTAAAATCCTGAATATATATGGATGGAAAAAAATGCATGTTCTTGTAGAAGGTTTTGTCAATAGACATTTGGTTAAGAAACCACAAAGACTACTGCACTAGATCACACATCAGATATATTTTAATTGCATTGTGTGTTTCAGATAAAATGTGTTATGTGTTTCAGGTAAATATTTGTGAAAACACTGTTCTGAAAGTGAAACTTTCTTAATCACTGACAGACAGATTTGTGACTTTAAAAGGATTTGTACACCGGTCGGATACATTTGTGCAGTACTAGATATATTTCCAAATAGCTGAAGACTTAGTTCAAAGATACTGAGAAATATCCATTCATGCAGCTTTTCACAGAACTTGATTAAAGAGAGAACAGTATTGGAAAATTTATTTGGCCTGTGATTGACATCACATAAGTCTGTTGGATTTTGGAGCACCCCTCCCCCCTCAAAAAAACCCCTCCCGTCCAAAATTTTGTGATGTCATGAAATTTTATAAGATTTGGGCAATCTTGCTCCCCCCACTCTGTTTTTTTGCAAGTTCTGTATAAGAACACTGAATAGAGAAAATCTGGAAATTTGGTGAGATTGTGGGTTATTTTATGAATTTGTTTTGTAATTATTTCTAGATGAAGCTTGGAGTCAGATTGGATACCATGATATTCATGGGTAAAATTTCTGGCTGTCATAATAGATTTTTAAAAAATTATGTAAACATTTTAAACCTTGCCTTTTTGATAAATTCTCATAGTTTGCAACGTATTGCAATAATATACGCAAAGAAATGAAAGTATCAGGTGAGAGGCAGGTGAAATACATCATTCTTCTTCTTTCTAGGACAGTGGGTCTCAACCTTCCTAATGCCGTGACCCTTTAATACAGTTCCTCAAGTTGTGGTGACCCCCAACCATAAAATTATCCCTAAGACCATTGAAAATATGTGTTTTCCGATGGTCTTAGGCGACCCCTGTGAAAGGGTCGTTCGACCCCCAAAGGGGTCCCGACCCACAGGTTGAGAACCACTGTTCTAGGAGTTGGTTGCACGGATCAACAAAAAAGGCTACATAAACTAAATTAATCACAATTAAATTGTGAAACAAGAGATCACCGAAAGAATCTTTATCACCCCTCAAATTAGAGACTCGTGGATATGCCAGAACAGTCAAAGAACACAGTGTGGATCTTTCGATAGGAAGAAAGTATCAATAAAAGGCAATTCAGAATTCATAAAACAGCCAGACACAATCAGATGCCTGCAGTGCAGCCATCTTCAATATGTTCACTTAAGAGTGCAGCTGTTGAATCCAGCCAATTGTTTTCTTCAAGAGGGTTTGAAACAGATATAATTGCCTTGATTAACAGATTTTCTGTTAATCCCCAGCGATCAACTTAATTCACACAATAATTAATTGATATGCAATCGTATGAATGAAATTGTATGTCTGGCTTAGTTGAAAAATAGTAAAATCTTGAAACAAATACCCTAATAATGAACATAATTTGATGGAAAACACAAATGAAACATATTGTTTTGAGTGGTGCAGAAAGCAGAACATTGTTCTTCTTGCCCTCCATATTTTATCTGATCATAATGATAATTTTTAGGATTGCTGAACTTTATAGTTAGAGTTTTTTTTTTAATGGCTCCATAAAAATGAAAGAATTTCACTTGTTTCAAATCCCTAGTTTAGGTGTGTGTACTGTACTCTGGAGCAGGGGTCTCCAACCTTGGCAACTTTAAGACTTGTGGACTTCAATTCCCAGAATTGAAGTCCACAAGTCTTAAAGTTGCCAAGGTTGGAGACCCTTACTCTGGAGCACTCCTATTTTGTCCTTGTGCTGAGCTTCTCCAGTGCTGCCCACTTTATGGTACATGAGCATAATTGTTTGTTCAAGAGTTAAGAATATCAGTGAGCTTGCTCCCAGGAGAGAGGAGGCATTTCTGCAGTCTGGCCAATGGGAAGAATACAGTATGATTAACATACATGTGCATCTAGAAGCATTATATGATTGGTCTTGCCTTCTCTCTGTCAGTGCAATGTCAGCCCAAGATATTTTGTTGCCTGGAATGGAGCTAGGGTCAGCATATAATGCTTTTTTTCCAGTTCAGACACCGATTCCTGTATTCAGTGTCATGTTTTGCCCTCCATCCATACTGCCATTCAAAGTCAGTTACTCATCTTGCTGAGGAACAGGATTGGATCTATAAATGGAGAGATAAATAAGGGCTATAAGCCATCCCCAGCAGGCTCAGCCTCTGTATATTTATTTATTTATATTCCACCTTTATTATTTTTATAAATCACTCAAGGCGGTGAACATAACTAACACTCCTTCCTTCTCCTATTTCCCCAGTGATAACCCTGTGAGGTGAGTTAGGCTGAAAGAGAGGTGACTGGCTCAAAGTCACCCAGTTAGCTTTCGTGCCCAAGGCAGAATTAGAACTCACAATTTCCTGCTTTCTAGCCTGGTGCCTTAACCACTAGTCTAGACCAAACTGACTCTAGATTCACATTTTTAGGTTAAGCAGCAAGATATCGAGAGAAAGGTAAACATGTACTACTATACAGTACCTAAAGGAGGATAGGCATAGGAGATCAAGCTAGGTATGTCAATCTTCTTCTTCCTTTCATTTGTCACTCACAACTTGTGATTAAGCCCGTGTTTCCAATTTACTGTGTGCAAACTGTCCAAGCCTTCCCTCTGCAAGGACATTGTAGCTGCGATTGTGGATTAAAGTATCAGAATACGCTTTTGTGTTTTAATATCAGAGCAGGGTTATGCGTTCATACACAAAGACACACACCCATATAAACAAAAGTGCACAGTTTCTCTCCTGTTGCATAATTTATTCTGGTTTTGGTAATAAGGGGAGTAATTCGTTCTCCACCCTTAACCACAGGAAATCTTATTCAACAACTCCTCTGCCTTCTGAAATTTCTCCAGGCTTTCCCCATCTAATTAACAGCTAATAATTTACTGTTCCAAGAGTTGTAAATAAGATTCTTAAACAGCTATATCCTGCCACTATCACTGTTTTCTGTGACTTTTCTTCTTCTGTTATGGAATGATGAGATACAATAATCAAGAATAATGTTTAGCTTAGAAAGTTTGGTTCATTTTCTCTTCTCTGCTGAAAATATTCTTCAAGACCTTCTTGGTGGGTCTTCTCAGGCATTGGAATTTCCTAGAACATCCTCCTCTACATTTAAAAGAAAATAATCTGATTTCAAAGATGTTCAACTGGTTTTCATAGTAAGATTGCCTTCCTACAAGTCTGTTGCGGTTCTGTTTTTTTAAAGCATTACAATAACTTGTGCTGGCTCTGAAATTTACAGTTGGGCAATACATTTGTTCAGGTCAACTATAGTGTCACAAAATCTTTCTTTTAAAGGCCCATATAGATACGAGCAGTGGTGGGATTCAGCCAGTTTGCACCACTTTGGGAGAACTGGTTATTAACTTTCTGAGCAGTTTGGCAAACTGGTAGTTGGAAGAAATCATTAGGGCAGAGAACCGGTTGCTAAATTACTTGAATCCCACCACTGGATACGAGCAACAAAAAGGTATATCTTTTCCCTTCAGAGTTGGCTATTTGAACCATCCTCTTCTTTTTCTTTAACTAAGGTTAAAAGTAGAATTGGAGGAGGATTAAAGCATAGAAAATTGATAAGAAGCATTTGGCTGAAGCCGTCCACTTAGAACATTCTTGGATCAGTTGAGCAGAGCTCAAGTAATCATACCAACTCCAGCTTTCCTCTTAAGACGGGTGGGCAAATGTGGCCCTTTTACAACCTGTGGACTTCAACTCCCAGAATTCCTGAGACAGCCAAGCTCTCTCAGGAATTCTGGGAGTTGAAGTCCACAGGTTGTAAAAGGGCCACATTTGCCCACCCCTGTGATTTAAGAAAAAGTTTTTGCACACATATCTTTTCTAACAAACTGACAGAAAACGTGTTTGCCCAAAGCAAGCAAACAAGGAAGCAAGCATATAAACAAACAAACAAACAACTAGGCAGTAGAAATCAAAAGGAAGAGGAGCAGTTAGCAACTATGACCATGAGGGAGTAGGCTTAGTGAGTGGGAAAAAAACAGAGAACTGTTTTAATTCTTAGTGAATTATAATGTTAATCAGTTAATAATCCAGTATTTAAGAGCGCTTAAGATTTATATAATACTTCATAGTGCTTTATAGCCCTCTCTAAGTGGTTTACAGAGTCAGCCTATTGCCTCCAACAATCTGGATCCTCATTTTACCCATCTTGGAAGGATGGAAGGCTGAGTCAACTTTGAGCCAGTCAGGATCGAATCCCTGGCAGTCAGCAGAATTAGCCTGCAATGCTGCATGCTGACCACTGCACCACCATGGCTCTTCTAATGTCTTCTAGTGAAGACCCCTTGCCCAAATGCCCCCAAAAACATGGAAGTGACTCTCATTATGTTTATATCTTCACCTCTTTCACAATTGTTCAGGATTGTAACTTGGAAAGAGTGGAAAATAATTTTTATTCTCATGATAACCTTAAAAGGTAAGTTAAGATAACATAGAAACAGGGTTCACATAGCATAGCACTGCAAGCATACTGTAGTCTGTTTGTTTGGAGCTAGCTGTGTGACACCTGCCAATTGGTTAACTTGCTTAAATAAGTCATGGGTCAGTTGCATTGAAGAATGCAACTGGTGGCCTATAATTTCCCTTTCTGAGTTTTTGAGGTCCTATTTGAACATGAATTCTGAAAATAAGGCTTGATTTCATGCCACTTTGAAGTGGGAAACTAATGGAAAAAATAATTGTGGTTTATGCCATAGCTAAAAGACAAAGAACATTTCCAAAACAGAACTGTCCCTATCTGTTCTGCAGCCTTACTACACCAAACATATGCCATGGAACATCATATAGGCGCCATCTGAAGTCTTGTAATTTCACGAACACTTCCACTATTCAAAAGGCTTGACTTCTTGTTCTCGGCAGCCTTATCAATTTGAAAAAAAGCTTGTAGATGATAGCCTTTCCTTTAACCTCTGGAACAAGCTTCAATAAATAAAAATACAGGTGCTATGGAATCAATTCAATATGTTCTAACAGTTATGACCAGAGTGTAAAGTTCCGGAAATCTCAGCTTCATGGAATTTAGCCTGACTTGACAAAAAAGGAAGATGGTGTGAAGGATTGAGCTACTATCATTCCAGCTCTTTTTGTTACATTCTGCCACATTCTCCCTCAAACTGTTCTTTGTCCTATAAGGATGACCTCAGCCTGTACTTTACACGATTTTTAATAATGAATAAAATTGTGGGCCCAGAGCTCTTGATTGATGAGCAGTTGACAAAATACCCCATGCATATTTTTTAAAAAAACATCCCTCCAACACTTCTCTGGACAAACCCTAGGACTGATACGAAGGTTGTTATCTGTCTCTTGCAGGAAGAAACTTGGCATCCTTGTGGCTTCATGAATGTCTGATCCAGGCAGCTGCACGCTGCAGATTCACAGGGCTGTTGCAGAGGTAAGGGGAAGAAACATAGCAGCTTATCGGGGACCAGATGGGCAATCCCACCCTTGCCAAATTGGGACTAAGAAATGGAGGCAGGGAAAAAGGAAAAAAAATTTCTGAAAATCATCCAGAAAGAGAAAGTGGTAAATTGTTCCATTCTACTGCCCCCTAGAGAAATCTCTTATTTGGGCTAGGTAGGAGATGAGACTAGTAAAGTGAGAATGAAGAAAGTATAGAAAATCCACAGAGTAGAGCTTCTGGAATTTTTTCCAACCCTTTTACCACTAGCGGCCATAAAAAGTTTCTGTATTTCATCTGTGTAATAAATTAATGTGCTTTGTGTGTTTCTGTTTTGCTTTCTTGTGCTGCATCTGTGTATCCAATAAAAGAAAATATTTGTAGTTCAGGATTGAAATGAGGGCTCCTAGGTACTCCCTGAGCTTGACTGCTTTCTTGCAGATGCTTCATTACCAAAACTAGGTAACACCATGTTCTATCCCCGTCCCCACACACACACAAACAGCCAGCCGGGGGTTAAAGAATTACTTGGCACACACAAGGTTCATTATCAGGAACTTGGCAGCAATATGATAACCGTCTGCCAAGTGCTTTACTTCAAGAAGAGGGAGTTTTCCTCCACCAGATAAACACTAACAAATACACACAGTTTTCAAAAACAGTCCAGCTCAAACAGAAACCTTCAGCAGATTCAGGTGTTGTACAAAGTGACTAGCCAGAAGTTAGCTTTGTCCGTCACAGAGTCTAAATGGCCACCACACTCTCTTATATAGCCTGTGGGGTGTGGTCCAGTGACTCAGCTTAATCCCTGGCACGCCTCCTCATCTGCTGCAAACGTTTATCTCGCCTTCGTTGGCGTGGATCCAGGAACGACATATCACCGTCATCGCTGTCATTGGAGACACCTGGCTCCTGGCCAATCTCCTCTCCCTCGGCAGACACCTGATGCATAGCCAGAGAGGAGGGGCCTGGAGAGGGAGGCCTGGCCGGCTCCTCTCCTTCATGTTCAGAGCCTTCTCCCTCCGATAAAGTGGACTCGGGGGTCGGAGCCACAACACACTATTAGTGCGAGAAAGGAGTGGGGATTGCTCTCACTTTATATTCTAATGGCTTGCCTGTCGGTGTTGGCGAGCATGGTCTTTGAGGTTCTTTGGTTGGGCTGTTAAGCTTGTTTGGCAGTGCCTTGATCGGGGAACTTGATTGTTGGTCTGATGTTAATCTTGGAGATAATCTATGTTCATCTAGGTCAGGGGGTGTCAAACTCAGATCGTCACGGTGGCATCACATCACATATTAGGACTTTTCCCCCCTTCGCTAAACGGGGCATGGCGAGCACATGACGCATCCAGCCCATGGGCCGGGAATTTGATAGCCCTGATCTAGGTGCTGATAGCTGGTGGGGAGATGTTTTGGTCTTTTTGTTCCCTTTTTGGCTTGTTGATTGACTCTTTTTCATAGTATGTAGATATTGTTTGTGTCTATGTGTCTATTGATGGCTTAATTTGCCAGAGTGCCAGGCTTCTAGAAATTTCCTAGCCTTTTTGGACTAGGCTTGGTCTACGATGGTCACAGTTTCCCAGTTGAAATTACGGTTAAGTGATCTGTCCATTAAGTTTGAACTTACCCCAACAAACTCCCACTCCTTACTAGCACTGATGATGTTACCTAGTTTGGGTAATGAAATGTCTGCCAGAAAACAACCAAGCTCAGAGAGCACCAAGCAATTCACATCTGTGTGCTTTTGTGCACATGCCCCACACTAGAGAATATGAACAAGAGGGAGAAGGACTTTAGACCAGAACAGTCAGCAGCATTCTGAGTCACTGCCCAGTGGCCTCTCCTTATTGGAATATCCTAGGACCATGATGATGAAACTATGACACGCGTGCCACAGGTGGCACACGAAGCCATATCTGTGGGCACGCGAGTGTTGCCCAACTTCAGTTCCAGCAAAACATGCGCGCGCCAGCCACCTGATTTTCGGCCCTTCTGGGCCACTGGAAGTTGAGAAACAGGCTGTTTCTGGCCTCCGGAGGGCCTCTGGGGCGGTGGGGAAGGCAGTTTTCACCCTCCCCAGGCTCCTAGAAAGCCTCTGGAGCCAGGGGAGGGCGAAAAAACGGGCATACCGGGCCCACCGTGCCATCACATGCCAAAAGCACGGGGAGCACGGGGCAGGGGGTCACACGTGCATGTGTGGGGGATGGGGCACATTGAATTATGGGTGTGGGCACGCACACGCGTAAACCCCCGGCACTCCCCCTGCTTTTGGCACGTGACGGCAAAAGGTTAGCCATCACGGTCTTAGGAGATTTTTTTTTTCTCCACAGACCTGGGTGGAAAATGTCAAACTCATTTTCAAACTGGATCTTCCTTTAGCTAGCTTCTCCCATCATACTTGATCTTCAGGAGAGAGTGTTACGTCATCCAGAACGGGCTACCTTCCTAATATCCAGGCTTGTGACTTGTGATTGGTTGTCTGGATTCAGCATCCGTTTTTTGAACCTCATCCTGTCCACTGCACAGTCTGCAGGCAAATGTCAAATAGCTGCTCAGCCTTTGATTTGTGTAGAAAGGGGAGGCAGAGGCAGCTTAGTGATAACCATTGGCATTGTTTGTTTGTTTATTCCATTTCTGTAGTAGCTCATCTCAGCCAAGCGATTCTGGGCAGTTTACAATTCTAAAACTATAAAACAGTTAAAACAATTAAAAGCAATAAAAACATCCAAAAAATAAACATACACAGCAGCCAAGATAGTTAGCCAATTAATAATGAATACAAGAAATGAAGCTGTTGACATATTCTGAGCCCAAAGCCCTGGTACACAGTCAAGGTTTTAAAGCCTTCTTAACCAACAGGTTTGCAGCCATTCTAATCTCCGATGGGAGAATGTTTCACAAAGCCAGGGCTATAGCAGAGACTAGTTCCCCCTAAATTGGCACTCTTTGGTTGATGGGCTTTGCAGCATGCCCAATCTGCTGTATCGAATTATGGATGACTGGGAAGGTATTGCAACAGTCAATGCTGGCAAAAGTGGCCTCAACTTGGCATTCAGTGTTTAAAACAACCAAACCCGATAGTGGTCTCCTGCAAGGTCATCATTTGCCTAGGGTGGCACAGAGGGAGAGAGCACAGCAACAAGCAGAAGTGTGTTTTGAGTGCAGCCGACAACTCACCACTTAGTGATCACCAGATGGCAGCAAAGTGAGGTAAAACCCTCTAACTCTTTGTTGCCGTCTAGTGATCATCTGGATTTCCTCTTTCTTCATCTCCTCTCATTTTAAATTGGCAACAACTCTTTTGCCATCTCTTTCTCAGCTTTGGATGTTGACCACACATTCACAATGTTTTGAAATATTTTTGTCTGGTCTTAAGGCTGTTTACTTTTGGGCTAGCTGGTGTCAGCTCTCAAGTAAATCCACTGTCAGCCATAGAAGCTCACTAAGGTCTGGGTCAGGGGTGAAATGTAAAATTTGTTACTACCGGTTCTGTGGGCGTGGCTTGGTGATGGTGGGGGTAATGTGACTGGGTGGGCGTGGCCAACTTTTTTTTTTTTTTAACTTTTCAAAGCATTTTTTCTAATGCTTTGAAAAGCCTCTCAGCCGATCAGGCAACTCAGCTGGGATCGTCATAGAGGCTTTTGAAAAAATACCTCTCTGCCGATCAGGCAACTCAGCTGCGATTGTCAGAGACTTTTCAAAGCATTTTTTTTACCACCTCTTCGGCCAAGAGGTTGCAGAACAAAATGCTTTGAAAAGCCTCTGACGATCCCAGCTGAGCCGCGCGATCATGAGAGGCTTTTTTTTTTTTTTTTACTTTTAAAAGCATTTATTCGTCGGAAGAGGTTGTAGAAAAAATGCTTTTAAAAATAAAAAAAGAAAAAGCCTCTGATGTTCGTGCGGCTCAGCTGGGCATGGTGGGAGGGGAGGGCGCAGGGATTTTTGCTACCGGTTCTCCGAACCACCCGCCACCATCGCTACCAGATCAGGCGATCCGGTCTGAACCGGAAACATTTCACCCCTGGTCTGGGTGACTTTGAAGCAGCCATTCTCATTTAGTCTGGTCTACTTCAGTGGGTTGTGTGAAAAACACTGGAGGTCAGGGCACCTTGTATACTCCCCTGAACACCTGGAGGAAAAATAATATATAAATATAATATAATAAATACATTAAAAAGAGCAGGCTGCTGAGCAGTTTGTTTAGCCTGCTTCAAGAGTGGACTTGAGCAGCCCTTCCAGTATCCAAGAAAGCCATGCTGGGTGATTCACTGAAAATCCAACAAATATAGAAAAGTAAGTCTCTTTTGCAGTGGTGTCCACTGCCATGTTATAGTTGTACTCTATGCTCTACTCAGTTATATTGGCTGCAGGATTTATACCATTCAGGCTCTGATTGTGTATTAGTTTGTATAGAATAGAATAGAATAGAATAGAATAGAATAGAATAGAATAGAATAGAATAGAATAGAATAGAATAGAATTCTTTATTGGCCAAGTGTGATTGGACACATAAGGAATTTGTCTTTGTGCATATGCTCAGTGTACATAAAAGAAGAGATACATTCGTCAAGAATCATAAGGTACACCACTTAATTATAGTCATAGGAAACAAATAAGCAATCAAATCATATTAAGAAATAGTCAATATAAATCATAAGGTTTTAATTATCCTCTGAAGTCTGTGTCTGTCTTGTTGGGTTGCAGAACCAAACAAGACAGTTATAGAGGTGCAAATGACAGACTCAATAATTCCTCTGTAGAACTGTATCAGCAGCTCCTTGGCCAGTTTGAGCTTTCTGAGTTGGCGCAGAAAGAACATTCTTTGTTGTGCTTTTTTGATGACGTTTTTGATGTTAGCTGTCCATTATAGATCTTGAGATATGATAGAACCTAGAAATTTGAAGGTCTCTACTGTTGATATTGTGTTGTTTAGTATTGTAAGAGGTGGTAGTATGGGAGGGTTTCTCCTAAAGTCCACCACGATTTCTACGGTTTTGAGTGTGTTCCGTTTCAGATTGTTCCGGTTGCACCACGAGGCTAGTTGTTCAACCTCCCATCTGTATGCGGATTCATCATTGTCTCAAATGAGACCGATCACTGTTGTGTCATCTGCAAACTTCAGTAGTTTAACAGATGGATCATTTGAGATGCAGTCATTGGTATATAAAGGAAAGAGAAGTAGAGAGAGCGCACAGCCTTGTAGGGCCTCTGTGCTAATTGTACAGGTATCTGATGTGATCTGCTTAGCTTCACCTGCTGCTTCCTGTCTGTTAGGAAGCTTATGATCCACTTACAAGTGTGTTCAGGTACCGCTAGCTGGTTTAGCTTAGTTAGAAGAATGTCTGGAATGATGGTGTTGAATGCTGAACTAAAGTCTACAAAGAGGACCCTTGTGTAGGTCTTTGGAGATTCAAGATGTTGTAGGATGTATTGCAGAGCCATATTAATAGCATCATCTGTTAATGTTTAGTTGTTTAGTTGGTTAACACTTCTCAGAGACCTTATGACTAACCAAAATGATACAAAAAAGAATGCATGTGTTTGTGCACGCGCATGTGGGTGAATGTATCACTGAATTAATCAAAGCCCAATCTAGTTGGTTGTGTTTTCTTCTCATACATCTCATACATTTTGACAATTGCGTTGTAAAAAAATTGTTGAGTTCTTGTATTGCATGGGTGGCCATGCCCACCCCCAGTTTAGCGAAGGGGGAAAAAGTCACAATATGTCACATGACGATGACATGACAACACGACTTTGACATCTTTGTTGTATTGTAAATTTTGTGTTTTTAACTTTACACAACCTCAGGAAGATGACAAAAATCATAATCCAATAGTAAGAAGAGATACAGACAGTAGATATTAGAATGTATGTATTGATTTCATGACTAACCGTAATCTGCAATCAGCCAATAGCTTTTACAACAGCTGATTAATAGATTGAGGCTTAATTCAGTTTAATGTAATGTAAGCAAGAGAGAAAACTGACTAGACTGAACTATTCAAGACAGTCAAATCTAATTCTTTATCCTTTTTTTCTATAACAGAACTTTGCTGCCACGGCTGATTTTGGAGGCACCTTGCTGGAGCAGACACTGGGCAGAAGTCGACCTGATAAGATGTCCCCCTGTCCACCCCAGCAGGGATGGACTCGGAGTACTTTCCTCCCTTTGTACAACCCTCTGGCAGTGGGGGAAGCTTGCTCACAGGGGGAAATGGAGCTAACCTGGCAAGAGATTCTCTCAATCTCAGAATTGCAGGTAAGCATGGGACTGACAGAATACGTTATTATTTGAACAGCTTTGAGGGAGATAGGTTAGACATATTGACAAAAGTCAACATAGTAGCTAAAATAAGAGCTTGCTGCATAGAGCAAGGCAATGTGGAAGGAAGGAGCAAAGTGAAGATTTGTTCATAACAGATAGTCCTTGTTTAACAACCAAAACTGGGACCTGCAACTCCATCTCCGTTAAGCAAGACATCATGTGACTTGCAATTTTACTGCTGGTTTCTCTATTGATTTCGCTTGTCACTAACTGGCTATCAAGTGGCTTGGTCCATGTTTTGTCCTTAAGTCAAGTGGCAAAAACATGATGGCTAATATGATGTCTGAACCAGTGGTGGGTTTCAAAATTTTTTACTACTGGTTCTGTGGGTGTGGCTTGGTGGGTATGACATGGCTTGATGGGCATGACAGGGGAAGGATAGTGTAAAATCTCCATTCTCTCCCCAATCCAAGGGAAGGTTACTGCAAAATCCCCATTTCCTCCTGATCAACTGGGACTTGGGAGGCAGAGAATAGATGGGGGTGGGGCCAGTCAGAATTTTTACTACCGGTTCTCCGAACTACTCAAAATTTCTGCTACCGGTTCTCCAGAACTGGTCAGAACCTGCTGGAATCCACCTCTGGTCTGAACCCAGTTGTAATAGTTGTGGTGGGATTAGAACAGCCCACAAATGTAATAATAAACAAAACAGACAAACAGTGTCTCTTGCAGGAACTGGATCTTTATTTCTTCTTCTTCCCTTGCCTTCTCCACCTGGTATCAATTTACAACCCTTGGCCTGGTATAAAGTGATTCATTCAGATCTTTGGCAAGAATTCTCTCCCTTTTCCCTGGCAGCCAGCTGTGTAAAGCTAAAGAATAGGGGAGAAAAACCAAGAGCAAAATCTGCCATACAGAGATTCTGCAATGGGCAACATAAAAAGAGTGATTTACCAGCTGGAAAGCACTTGGTTTTCTGATTGAACACACCTTTATTAGAAAAACGACTTCTCTAGTCTTAAAACCCTGAACTCAATGCTGTAGCTGTATATTGCTTGCTTCGGTTTTCCTGCTCACACCGTTTTTTTTTTCCTTTAGAAGAAATGGTATATTTCATTTCGTACTTTTGCAAACTTTTACAGCCTTAACATGCTAGTATTTCTCTTCATCAAAGTTCACTAATAGTTCAAATTATTTAGACCAGTCTCAATCTAGAATTTCATCTTTTTGTTAATGATTGAACTCCCAACCATCTTTCACCAATAGCTACAGCAAGTTTCTTAAAAGGTGCAGGGATTTAACGTTCAGCAAAATTAGGCAGCTATTCTACTTTTCAGTGTAAGATTTATATTTTCAATTTACAGATGAGTCCTTTTGTTTCATCCAGGGCAGGTGCAGTATACATTTTGTAGATATGATGACAGCATTAAGGAAACCTCCAGATGGTTTTAAACTATTTTCCCCACATTTTCTTGGGAATAATTTAAGTCAATGGCCTTCATTTCCAGGTTGATATTCCTTCATTCCTTCCTTCAATTTAACTTAACCAAGTGACTCTGGGCGGTTTACAATTCTAAATTTATTTATTTATTATTTTATATCCAATTTATATACTGCCCTTCTCCCTGAGGACAGCCAAATAAAAACATAAATTTCAAACATTAAAATAGTATTAAAAGGATATATATATAAATTTGGCCCCGTAATTTATAAAACAATTAAAAACAAAAGAGTTAAAAACATCCAGAAAATAAATATCAGTAGCAGCCAAATAATTACTCAATTAACAGTACAGCGAAGAAACAGGGCCCTTAACACATTCTGATTCCCAGCCCTGAGGGAATAGCCACGTTTTCAAGCTTTGAGTGTAGAATGTAATATGCAGAATATTGTACTGTCTTTTTTAAAATCTTTATTTTACTTAGAAAATAAAGCAAATCACAGTTACAGGGTAAAGAATGTATGACTTGGCAACAGATAATAAAACATTATTAAAAATAGTATTTAAAATATTAAAAACCACCTAGAAATGGCTAACTTTTATGCCATTGTATGCCAAAAGCGGGAGAAGCGCTGGGGGGAGGGGGTGTCGTGCGCGTGTGAGCTCACATCCATAATTCTATGCACCCCACCCCCGCACATGTATGCGTGACCTCCCCTGCACTTCCCTCGCTTTTGGCATGTGATGGCATGATGGGCCTAGTAGGCCCATTTTTTGCCCTCCCCAAGCTCCAGAGCCTTTCTAGGAGCCTGGGGAGGGTGCAAATGGCCTTCCCCACACCCCTGGAGACCCTCCAGAGGCCGGAAACGGCTTGTTTGCCGACTTCCAGTGGGCCCAGAAGGCCTGAAAATCAGCTGGCCAGTGTGCGCATGTGTGCCAGAGCTGAACTCACATGCCCACCGATATGGCTCCGCATGCCACCTGTGGCACGTGTGCCATAGGTTCGCCATCACGGACCTAGAATAAAAACAGCAATTAAAATGTAAAAATATCACAGGGGAACAGGGTGGATTTGATTTAAATCGAGTTGATTTAAATCACACTTTAAATCATGATTTAAATCACTAGTAAAAAGGCTTGATTTAAATCAACTCGATTTAAATCATAATTTTTAAAGAGCAACTGTCATCTCTGCTACTCCTTTGACCCACTGTTGACTCACCGATAGTCCCAGTGTTGCAGAATATACAGCCTCATGCTACATAACTAAGCTCCATTTCATGCTGAATAAACTAAATTATTTATGTATCTTAAA
The DNA here is from genome assembly GCA_022577455.1 of Arizona elegans. Lineage (NCBI taxonomy): Eukaryota > Metazoa > Chordata > Lepidosauria > Squamata > Colubridae > Arizona > Arizona elegans. The sequence continues at coordinate 21,467,381 of JAKOOJ010000003.1, forward strand.
TAGAAAACTATCTTACGATAGATTTTTACCCCAAAAGTTTTTTATTAAAATAAATTTGATAAAAATAAAAAAAATCCGATTTAAATTAAAAAAATCCTTTTTTTTAATTTTTTTTTAAAAAAAATCATTGATTTTTATCCACCCTGCAGGGGAATGAACAATTATTAAAAAGATGTAAGAGAACAAACCAAAATTCCAACTTTTGTATATCCTGTTCATTTTCTTCATTTTGTTCATGTCCTATTGTTGGAGTTTGCCTGCAGCTTTTTTGCTAACATTTTTCAGAAGTGGTTTGCCATTGCCTCCTTCCCAGGGCAGAGAGTGAGTGAGTGGTAGGTCCAAGGTCACCCAGCTGTTTTGTGCCTAAGGCAGGATTAGAACTCATAGTCTCTTGGTCTCTAAGGTTTCTTAAGCACAAACAAACTGGCTGCCTTGTATATATTAGGGCAAACAATTGTTGGTGGATTTGACCTGTGATGTTTTGCAAAAAGGATAAGTGTTTCCCAATTAAACCAAAGGTAACTTTTCTAGTATAGAAACCAACATTTCTCATCCTTTATGCTTCAATTTTTCCATAACAACAACCTTCCATATTTCTTTTTCATAGCAGAGAGCTAATGACGGAGCCTCTGAATATTTCCAGTATGGTGCTTCACTATTCAGTTACAGTCCCAAGATATGTTTACAGTAATTATTTCGTGAGACAACTCAAAGAACTGAAAACATATCTGTTTATTCATGATAGTTGCTGCCAGGTTGGCTGAACAGTATACTGTTGAAGTACTTTGTACATGGAATGGGTGGAGCCCATCCCACAGCTACAAAATATGCATTTGTGGAGGTTAGTCCCTCTACAGAGGAGTGTACTGAATCTAAGTTGCAGGGTGGCAGGTATCCATTACATCCATCTGCCTTTTAAATCTTGAATCTCCCAACACTGCCCCCATTCAATAGCAAACCCTGGGGAGAAGTGAGGTGGGGGAAACCATGTACAATGGGGGATCTGTCTGATGGGATGAATCATTCTTTTGTTCTTGGGGGGAATGTTATCAACCCATCTTAAGGGGCTCAGCACCTGCACAGTCCTTTTGAGTGTCCCTTTTCTTTGCCCCCCCCACCTTTCAGTGATAAGAACATTACATAGGTTCTTACATAGACATAGGAAGAAGTAGATGCTAGGTTTGGGTAGCTACATTTATGTTACAATGATATAGTTAAGTCAAGAGCTAAATAGACAAGGCAACTTTCTAGAAAAACCTGAAAGTTTTTAAATATTTCTGTTGGGAAAAGATATTGGGAACACTTGCAATTTAGTGAGAGTGGGGGGAAAAAAAGAATGTTGAGACTGGACTAGGATATACAAGATTGACTGTCAGAAAAGAGCCTGGGCAAGCCATCAGAAATTCCTTGAGTTTGACCGCAATCCTATCAGCCTCATTTGTGCATTTTCCACATTCTTTGCTTGAGGGGTGAGGGGGAAGGAAGCGAGGAACTCTCTCAATGTTTTTTCCCCCTTCCTGCAGGGTCTTGATATGCCAACCGAGAGTTGCTACGATCCAGCTTTATGTGGTCATTCCCAACAGATGGTACCATCCCCTAGCTACGGGCCATGTGCAGGGATGGGCGAGGGTTCTGTTTCCAATTTCAATCACCCTACTACTGCAGCCTATGACCATTCCTACCCAGAAAATCTGCCTGCTTCGTGTACACTTTACAGTTACACCGGCATGCTGATCTCTTCCTCCCTGGAGCCTCCAGGGTCTGCTATGCTGGGTGGATATAAAGGGATGCCAGGGATGAATTTGGGGAGGGAGCTAACTAATGGCTATGGACTACAGGGGCCTTGCAAGCTCCAAGAAGATCTGGAATCAGACTCTGGATTATCCCTTAATTACAGTGATGCAGAGTCCCTGGAAGCTGAGGGACTGGAGCGGGCAGAATATCCATCTTTGTATCCCTTGGACCACGTTCCAGCATACCCTCCATTGGCTCCTGTCCCAGAGATGCCCTTCCCTGAGCATCACCCAGAGCATTCTTTGGAAAAAGGGCAGAGCCCACGGGGAGAATTAGTGGGCAACAGGGATGAACGTCGGGCTCTCGCAATGAAAATCCCCTTCCCTGTAGAAAAGATCATCAACCTGCCAGTGGACGACTTCAATGAGCTGCTGTCACGTTTCCCGCTGAATGAGCCTCAGCTGGCACTAATCCGGGACATCCGCCGCCGCGGTAAGAATAAAGTGGCAGCTCAAAATTGTCGCAAGCGCAAACTGGAGACATTGGTGCATCTGGAGCAGGAGCTGGATGAACTAAGCCGTGAGCGACAGCGCTTGTTACAGGACCGCGGAGAGTTTAACAGGAGTCTGACACTGACGAAGCAGAAGCTGGGAGCCCTCTACCACCAAGTCTTTTGCATGTTACGGGATGAAGCTGGCAATGCCTATTCCCCTGATGAATATGTGCTGCAGCTCACTATCGATGGCGGTGTCTTCCTTGTTCCACGCAACAAGCAGCCAGAAAGTGCCAATGGCTGAACTGAACAAGTTGAGGTAGAAACTGGGGGGATGGAATGCAGCCAGTTGACCCCCACAAAAGCATCTCTTTAGGGGCTCGGAACCACTCAAATGTTAAGAGTTCAGATTCCATACCGTACAGCTGAACTGAACACCATTCAAATCACCCAGAAATATTTTTCATTTCATTAGGAGAAAAACAGGGTTTGATGAAAACGGTACCTAGAATTTATTTCTTATCCAAACATCCTTCTAAAATTTAACAGTCCCATCAGACTTCGCTGATGTGGCCAGTTGTGATGGATGAATTATAATCCCAACAGTATTTGTAAGGACTATTTGTAATCCTCAATCCTTTGCTTACTTCGGTACTTCAAGCCAAATTACCTTGCATACAATATATAAGGCACTTGCTCATTTTACGGCTTTAAAATGTTCCCAACGTATTGGACTACAATTTCCACTGTCCAGAGCAAATATGAAGAAGCCTATTGTAAATTAGTTGTACATCTCTTTCTACACATTTCCAGAATGTTGAATTAAAAAATAAAAAATGAATTCTGCTACATCCTAGTTAAGACTATATTGCCGGGAGGTGTTAAGAAATGAATGTTGCTTGTATTCAAAATTATAAGTTCTAAATGGGTTTCCCATTTTCTTTTGATTTTTTTGTCATCCATTTTTAAATCTATGCTATTCCTTTTCAAAGCACTTGCTAGGGTCATTACCACTGTATACCAGCCATAAAAAAAAAATGGTGAAGAGTTTAAAAGATTTGTTTTTAAAGGCTACAGAAAAGATAGAAAGAACCTGTGTTGTTCTAGGACAGAGTTCTTCAAACTTAGCAGCTTTAATACTTGTGGACTTCAACTCCCAGAATTCTCCAGCCAGCTATGCTTGAATAGCTACTGAAGCCCACAAGTCTTAAAGCTGCCAAAATTGAAGAACTCTGTTCTAGGACCTCATCATATCTCAGCAGTTAGCATAGTTCAATCTTTGAAAAGCTGACACACTCTTTTAAGATTAGCAAATTGCCTTAAATCAGATGTCTAGTAGCATCTTTTATAAAAAAAGGCACAAGCTTTTTTGTGCCTTTTTAAATGTTAGCCTGAAAAAGTGCTATCAGACTCCTGAGTTTTGGCTATCATAGACTAATACGTTTTTCTTCCTCAAAGTTGCTTCAGTACATGATTTTGGCATTATTAACTTGCAAGCAGAAGTTGTCCTAATGTTCATCCCACAAAATCCAATTTTCAATTCGTATTGATTTGTTTTATAAACATGGATGCCAAAACAATGTTTCAGAATGTTGTGTACACAATCAATACATTATGGAGTCCTCTACTGTAGATGCAAGGTTGATAAATGAGTTATGTGATTTTGACTTTTGCCAGTTTTTAAGCAAATCACTGCAATTAAGTGAATCATGCAGTCTTTAAAAGTGAATCCAGGCTCTCCCATTTGACTTTGCTCGTTGAAAGCCAGCAAAAGTAGCAAATGGTGATCGCATGACCCCAGGACACTGCACCCATAAATACATGGCACTGCCAAATGCCTGAACTTTGGTCATTTGACTGAGAATGCCATAATGGTTGTAAATGCAAGGACCAGTCATGTCACTTTTTTCATTGCCATTTTAACTTTGGTTACTAAACGAATGGTAGGTCAAAAACTATCTGAAGTGGTTAAAGGACATTTGATGGATCCTAGTTATCTAAGAGTATGCATTTACAAAGTGTTTTATTTCTGTTAATGAAATTGACCAAAAAATACCTCAAGGTGTTCCTAAGTGCCCTTTTCCCTCTGAGCCAAACCAATCCTTTGATTTACAAAGTTGCTATGGAAAGGATGGGATGACATCTACAAGCCAAGGGAAGACTACCTTGGCAAATACATTGAATACTAAGAAAAGAGAAAAATAAGTTGAGAAAAGTTGATATTGGAAAGACAAAGCAAGATACTTCCCTTCTAGCTGCAGAGGGAACGTAGGTTATGTTCTGTAGAAAAATTACTAGAGTAAATAGTTACAAAAGGTAACTGACATAAAGTACCCAAATTAATTACAGTCCCAAAATTCCAGAGTGTTAAATGCCTCTAATACTCCATGATTGAAATAGTGTCATCTGATGAAAAGATTTGTCCTTTTGTGAGATGGTGATCCTAGAACACAACATGAAAAAAAAAGTGATTTTAAAATGTCAAAGGAAATTTGGGAGAAAATTTGCTGGTCTCATGTCAATAGCATGAAGCAATAGCAATTAAGAAATAAACCTGCCTTGCTACATCCTCTGCTGGTCTGCAAACGGGCTTTAGTTTCTCTGTTCATTGTTTTTAGATTTTAGTGGATTTAAGATTTCAAGTCACCGAGGAAGATGAAGTTACAATATTGCTTTTATCAATCGTGTCTCCTGTTAAATGGGATAAGAATATCCTCGAGGTTTTGAAATCTGTTTACCTCCTGTTTGACGGGATGGACTCTCCAGTTTAAAAGAAACGATTTTAAGATTGCCATCATACAAGATCTCCTCTGTAGGTAAATCCACGTAATTATATACCAAATATATGCCATTTGGACCTGTTTCCCACAGAAAACACCAAGAGCTACAAAACCTAGGTGGGCTTGGCCAACTCAACATCACTCCCTCCCAGCCGTGACACACACCCCACCACACCTACAGGTTGTGTGTCTCCTGGTGTTCTTTTCTGTGGGAAACAGGTCTGTCTCTTTCTCTGTCTCCTCTCTTCTATCTCCTCTCTCTGTATGTCTCTTCTTTCTTCTGTCTCTCTCCTCCCTACTCCTCCCTGGAGGAGGGAAGGAACCCCTGAACTGGTGGGAATCTGACATTGGGAGAGATAGAAAAGATGTGAAAGATCTGCTTGAAGCACCTGAAAAAAAACCCTCCGAGGAGTACGTTTGTAAAGCAGCCCCCTTCTCAGCCATTCTGCATCCATATGCAAGAGTAGGTTGCTGCAAGAATAGTTGTTTGGGTATGACAGCTCTTCCCCATTGTGTGTGCGCAGGCAGAATATAAGTTGCCCATGCAGATGCAAAGACACTTATATGGGACAAATCAGGCACATGAACAATTCTTGTGTGGCTGGCAAGGTCCGGTGGGCCAGGCACAGATAGAGACAGATTGTTACACTAGTCCAGCAATCGTCTCCAGGATGAGCCAATGCGTGAATGGAATGACAGGAGCCGCAGCATCTCCAAAGCAGATATCAGGTGCAGGGTAACCAAGGAGCGCACTGGCAACTACGGAGTCTCCCCCTTCCATCCAAGGTGCAACCCCTGTGGTTGGCAGCCCAGGCCTGTTGCCTCCCCGACCACAGGAGGTCAGGAGAAACACACACGTCTTGAACCCGTGCACGTTGCTCTGGTGGTGCTGCTGCGGAGCCCACCAAGAATGACAGACGAGCAGTGTGTTGACGATCAACTGGGAGGCAGGGCATCACAGCAACTGACATCTGGGAGGCGAGAGTGAGCCACCGGAAGAAGTGCCCGTGAGACCCAGCAAGTACAGGGGCACTTCACTCCCCCTCTGGAATATGGAGCGAGTCTCCATCCCCCACCATCACCCTTACCTTCTTAGGCCAGGTGAGGAATGACTGGGAGGGGAGGGCAAGGGGCTGGGCCAACCAGTGGTGGGATCACCCAACACGGAGCCAGAGCAGAGGGGCGAAAGAGCTGCATGCCGCTCTGGAATCACGGATTGCCAACACCTGGGCTAGGTGTGGCATGCTTTGGTAACAGCACTTAACCGGAATTAGAAAACACTGTTTTGCATGGTTCTGGTCCATCTTGACTACTGGAAAAGATGTCTGTATAAAATGTAAATATGATACAAATGCATAGATTTGATTTACCAGCTCAACTGTTGCACCAGAATCCTGGCTTGTTTGGAAAGTTATACATTCCCTATGCAATACAAGTAGTCTTCAGTTTACAACAGTTCGCTTAGTGACTATTCAAAGTTACAAAGGCACTGAAAAAAGTGAGTTTTGACCATTTTTCATACTTACGACCGTTGCAGCAATTCCCATGGTCACATGATTTACATTCATATGCTTGACAACTGACTCGCATTTATGACGGCTGCAGTGTTCAATGGAGTCAATGGAGAAACCAGATTCACTTAACAACTGTGGCAAGAAGAATCATACAATGGGCAAAACTCAACAAATTCATTTAGCAACCTAAATTTTGGGCTCAATTGTGGTCGTTAAGTTGAGAACTACCTGTAAAACTCCAGACCAATTGCTTAGGAAAATATTAGTGTCGGAAACATAACTGAGTGACAAGCCAAAGACCTCAGTTTTGACTATTAAGGCAGTTCAGGGTGTTTACTCTTTTTGAAGTTTTTCCACCTAAATGAGGGCTAATCTTCAGATGTGGAGAAAACCAGTGTTTACAACAGGTATGAATGGCCCAGTTAGCCATCTAGCATCCCTTTGTGTTTTGCCAAGGAAACCTGTGATTTGGGGAAAAGGGGAGTTCAAATGGGTACAAGTCTCATAGAGGATTATGGCGCTTGTTCCAATTCCTCAACCCCATTTTCCAGATAGCATAGCCCCTTGCGCCTATTTTTGGAGTATGCCTTTTGGTATGCCATGCAAAGCCTGGATAACATTTGACCCAATAGAAGTTGAGCACCCTATCTACAATAAAAGAATCTCCTGCCAAAAAGCCAAGGACAAGAATGATCTCTCTCATGTTCCTGGGGCCACCATCAGGTAGCTCTGTGCAGCACACCATTTAACGAAAGCCATGCTTCTTTTTTTATTAGTTTATAATGTAGCATACAAATAAAATACAAAAGCAGCAAATAATAGCAAAAATGGGGAAGGGAAAAGGGAACGAAATAGAGCGGGGGAAGGGGGAAAAGAAAGAAAAGGCATTGACTTCCGACTCCCTTTGGTGCAGTAGTGTAAGGCATTAACATCAAACCTCAACTTTTTACTTTTACATAATAGTTTAAACTAGCCATTTCTGTAACAAATCTATCTAATCAGTAAATCCCAAAGTCAATCTAACTATTTTTAATACCGGTTCAAGAAGCAAAATGGCTTCATGAGCTGCATATCATTTTAGGAAAGCTAATTTATAAGAACATATACTATAGTATAAGTAAAATGACCAAATGATTTCACTCTGTAGAGAATTTTTTTCTGAAAAAATGTTAGTGTGTCCCTCAGACCAATACTGATTTGCTATCATAGAAGCTTGTTCATTCTTAAACATTCTAACATCCTTTTGGAAGAGATGTTAACAAGTCACAAAAAGGTAGACAAGAAATTTATATCAAAAACTGTTTTATTAAATAAATCTATTCATAATAATATATTATACGCACAGCTACCTAGTAGCAACATAACTTTCTTTGAAAGGTTTATGGTACATCAAGCTGAGGAGTCCTGCAAGACAAACAGCAATAATGAATTTTAAGATCAGATAAATTATGGTAGGGAGGGGGGTACACTTTCAGACACAAAAATTCCCATTTCCTAATAGTTAACTTTCACCACTATGTTAAGTACAGGTAGTCCTTGACATACAAGTTTGTTTAGTGACCGTTCAAAGTTACAACGGCACTGAAAAATGTGACATGACCATTTTTCAGAGTTATGACCTTTACAGCACCCCCATGATCACATGATCAGAAGTCAGATGCATAGCAACTGGTATATATTTATGACTGTTGCTGTGTCCTCCAAGGTTATGTGGTCACCTTTTGCGATGTTCTCACAAGTAAAATCAACGGGGGAGCCAGATTCACTTAACAACTTGGTTACTAACTTATCAACTGCAGTGATTCACTTAATAACTGTGGCAATGTCATAAAATGACCTTAACGCATTGTAAGCCGCCCTGAGTCTCCGGAGAAGGGCGGCATATAAATCAAATTTAAAAAAAATGATAATAAAAAAAAATGGAGGAAACTCACTTAACAAATGTCTCACTTAACAATAGAAATTTTGGGCTCTACCTGTAAACATTCAAAGTTCACCACTCTTATCATCTGTCTCTCAAGTTAAATTACAGCACACTCATTTACTGTATGTTAGCTTATTTGTTTTGGAAACCTTATTCCCACAATTTAGCATTGTTTTTACCTTTAAAAAGAAAAGGGAAATCCAAAGACAGTCCATCTGTCAGGAACAAAGGCATTTTAGCACCAGACCGTTCCTCTTTTCCTATAAAAAGGGAGAAAAATTAAATACCACCCAATTTTATTGAATCCCTATTCACACTTTATATAAGCATTCCCAACCCCCATAAATTCCTCTGCCTTTATAGCAGCAGAGCCAGTGCACTGTTATGCTAAAATTGTTTTAAGTCAACAAGGCCACACAAAGAGGTATGAAAAGGCAATGCTTTTATTAAAGTACATTTCATTAAAGATGTTGCCAGGCCTGTGACAGTAAAATATTAATTAGTAACGTTCTATCCATCTACTGCTTGCATATTACAGCACTGGGTGAATTAAAAGATAGCTAGACTGGTATTTACAAGGTAAACTCAGTCTCGGAGAAAGTTTAGTAGGATAACAAAACTGTATAGGACGTAAGTAAAATCTGTTCTTACCTACCAGTACAGTAATATAACCTTTCCTTCCTTCTGCTAGTCCTAAGAGCAAGGATCCTTACTCTCGTCTGCCTCCTTCCGATGGTCACTGAGTACTCCCTTCTAGTCAGCAGAAGCCTGCACCTGGCTTATCTGTCCACTTGACTCAAAACACGTGTCTACTCTCAGCTGTAGTAGCGTCTGATCTGGAAGCCATTCGGAGCTATGCTTGCTAGCCGTTCCTAGTAGCTCAAACATCTGCATGCCTCCCGGTTTTGTAATGCTACTTAGTTTTCGGGTCCTGGAGTGCTCTCCTTTGTTGTGGTTATGCTACCATGCCAAAAACGAGTATTATTTCATAAATCCTGAGGTCTTGTCAGGATCCACCTGCTACTGCAAACTCAGCCACGGGAAAAACCCATCAGGACTATTAATTTTGCATTCTAAATTAAGCCAGTCACCAATGAGAAGTTTTATATATAAATACACTTGTACACACACCATATACAAGCACCATTGCATCCATAAACATATTTAAGCACACATTTGTCTTATTTCATAAGACACTAAGATAGAAATGCTACAGGTGTATTCAGATCGGACAGAAGATTGATTGACGGAAGTATAATGCAATTCCATGACATTATCTATACCCCTCCAATTTTTAAGTACATTTCTACTTCCATCTCGTGGAACAGAAACATACTACCATGTTTAATGGAACCAGAAACTGGAGCCAGTGTACCCATTTTGTATGGTAAGAGTTGCATTAAGTGGGGAAATATATGAAATTTATTTCATAAAATGGAAACAATGAATTTCTGGTTTCAAAATGCAACTGAGCTTTAACAGAGATGAGAACCTTTTTGGCTCCCTCACAGGAATGAACCAATTTGGGGACAAGTAACAAACTAGTAGCACTTTTAATACCACAAAATTAACTTAAGAGTGCCGTAATAAGATTCACACTATTTTTCTCATGCTAGAACTTCTCAGTACAAAATCTAGTCTACCTTTGAGAAGAGAGCACTTTCGAATTTTAGTTTAGACCAATGGATTTTTGCCTAACAGGTATCAATTATATGAACTATCCTGCACAACTTCGTGACCCCCCCCATCCTTAGTTGGGATACTTTTATCCATTTTTAATTATTAAATTTGTTTGCTGCCATCTTCAAACAAGCAATGTGACTCTTACCAATTTTAAATGTTAACATGAGAGGTATTAATTTATATATTCAGCTAGCAGTGGATTAAAAGTCATGTATTTTGCTAGTCTCTTCAGTGGAAAATCTGTTTCCTTTTATTATAAAAATGAGATTGCAAGGGAGTCAAAGCAACCTGGTATCAATATCAATAGGAAATTTCACAGCTTTTGACAGCTGACATTCTCTTGCTGTTGAGCCCAAGAAATTGAAATTTCTATAGTTCAGATAAAATGTTGATACTGTATTGGGGCAACTTAGGTCCAACTGGATAACTATCTTGAGATATCGTAAGCATAGCAAGCTCTAGTAGTGACTTATTAGCCAAATGTCCCATTTCAAGCTCCTTGTTAAGTTGAGCTGCTATGCCTATATGCTGATATGGCCAATCTTTTTATTTGCCTTTAATTCAGCATATAAAATCTCCTGCCTCAGTCACTGGCATTTTTTAAACTCAACCAGAAAAAAGGGAAGACATGAGCTGAAAAAGCAAACAGGAAAGAACAATGGTCAAGCTACCAAGAAGATGTCCTTATTTAAATAAGGAATTCATTTTGGAAGTGGTCCTTCATTGAGGAAATTTCTGCAAATTTGTTTTTCATGAAGTTAAAGATGACACAAAATCAATATATTTGGCTTTGAATATAAAGATTTCTTGGCATTCTGAGAATCATTCTCTGCTATTTGACTCTTCACTAATCTTTTCCATGTAGTGAAAATCAATGTACATTAACTTATAGTAAACTAACTTTACACAGCACATTTAAAAAAAAAGACACATTTATTCAGCGTCATGATCAGTCTATTACAGTTTGCAGTCAATAGCATGGGTGTGGAAAAAAATCTACATAAAAACCCTGGTTGGAATGCTTTGCACTTTCCACAGAACACAAAAACTAAAATATCCTGTTATACAGTTAGTCACAAATACAGTCCTGATGTTTGCAAACAAGCGCTTGTCTAACACATGTCTTCATGAGGCAGTTCTACCCTGCCACAACTCTGTTTGGCTGAGTTCACAACTGTGGTAACCTGTAGCTTCCCTGTCACTTCTCTGGCTCTCCTCTCCTGCTAAGCTTTGTTTCCTGTTGAATAACATGGAATAAAGTTGTTAATCTAAACATATTGAGACTCAAGGCTATAATCCAATATCAAGTTGTTCCCCCGATTGCCAATCCATTTATTAGCTTTAACATCTGCATTTTATTCCAAATATGCTTAAACTACAATAACTTGCTCAGCCGTATTATGAGTTACTGTTACAATTCATTTAGTGCTCCATATCTATCCATGCGCAAATGGAGGAAGTCTTACCTAGGAATTAAAACCGCCTTCCACCACCATAGCTACTGCTACTACCAGAGCCCCCATAGCCACCTAAAAAGAATAAGTAAGTTATCTTAAATGGGAATGGGTAAAAAAAAAAAACTCTTTAGAAAAAACAGACTACTGTCTATGAGAAAGAATGAGGAAACTGTGAGGGCTGACCTCAGTTTTTCTTGTCAATCATCCAAGAATTCTACTAGAAATTAATGTGATCCATTTTCCTCCTAGTCAATTAGATCATACACTTACCACCACTTCCACCATAAGGGCCAGAGCTCCTTCCTCCAAAGTTTCCTCCTTTCATGGGCCCAAAACTTGAAGATTGGTTGTTGTAACTGCCAAAATCATTGTAGCTTCCTCCACTTCCAAAGTTGCTTCCTAAACAGAATAAAAATCATCCACAAATTTACAAGACCTCAAATATTTCATCTATGAAATGCCTTCAGATTTTTCTAGGTATTTTGCCAAATATACCGAGTATACTTAAATGAAGGCACATGCTAAACCTAATACAGTAGATTGCAAAAATTCATACAACTAGATGGCAGCAAATATTTGGGTTTTTGTTTTTGCAATTCTCTAGACCTCAAGGCAAATCTTTTAGGTTAGGCATGTCAAAAATTTCCTAACTTGACTCAGCTGGTACATCACCCCACCCTCCCCCACCCCAACGTGAAACAATTTTCTCCTCCTGTCTAGGTCACCCTGAACAGCGGAACTTCAGCCCTAGCATTACTGCCACTCAAAAAGGCCAGTTTGTGTTGCTCCTTAAGGAGTGCAACCCTTGGGGAATGGTGCAATTGCTCCCATAGCTCAGTTCTCATATGGCCTCTTGAAGTTGTGCAAGAGGGCCATGCTCTCCTTCTCTGGAGCCTCTGTAAATTGCACAACAGAGGGTCTTTACTGCTTAAAAAAACCTTTTTTTTAAGGTGGCGATGGGGCCTGTTACTCCTGAAGAACCCAGGCCATTTTTATGCAGCCTCTGCAAATCAAGTTGTACTAGATAAAATAACAATCTTAGTGCTCAAAATCAAATTGACACTTACCCCCACCACTGCCACCACCAAAGCCGCCCCCGCCGTTGTTGTATCCATCATAGCTTCCACTGCCACCATAACCCCGGCTTCCTCCAGAATATCCAGGGCCACTGCCTCCATAACCTACAAAGCATGTAAGATACTCAATCGTGTATTTTACAAATCTCTAAAATGAAGACTATTTTAACAATTTTTAAATTTTATGTATGTGATAAAGATATATACCCTAAAAATAAATCAACATGTAGCAATATGATAGCTTATGAAAAATAGCAACTTTCAAAAGCTCTATGAACTCACCATCATTGCCAAACCCATTATAGCCATCTCCGCTGCCCCCGTATCCTCCTCCTCCTCCTCCACCTCCACCTCCACCACTGCGGCTGCCAAACCCACCTGAGGAAAAAATAAAATATTAACATATCGATCTTACTTCAGATTTATGGTGAAATTCTGATAAAAGTCATTCATATACATAAGTTTGGCATTTCTGTAAAAAAAAAAAAAAAGTAGAAGTATATAGAAAAGATACACAGATCCAAAGTATCGCTTAATTCCAGAAAGAAACCCAACAAGATGCAATAATGCATTCCTTTAAGTCCTTACTGTGATTAACATCTTAAAATGAATTTTAAATCTTCAAAAACCTTACTTACCACGGCCTCCAAAATTGCTACCACGGTTGAAACTGTCACCACCGCCAAATCCACCTCCACGCCCACTGCCAAAACTTCCAGAACTACTGCGACCTATGAACAACAACAACAACAACATGTAGCATTCCTAGAAAATGTCACTACAGTTATATCTGTTCAAATACTGCACACTTACCTCGCTGACTGGAAGAGGCACTGGCCATTTCCTGTTTTGACAAAGCCTTTCGGACTTCACAATTATGTCCATTTACAGTATGGTATTTCTGAACTAGACATGAAAAGATAAAATAGTATCAAAATCTCTGTAGAAGCTATATATAGAGAAAACAGAACAAGTTAGGGCATAGCTGAAAGGATGAAATAAGATACTTACTGACAATCTTGTCCACAGAGTCATGATCATCAAAAGTAACAAAGGCAAACCCCCTCTTTTTGCCACTGCCTCGATCAGTCATTATTTCTATAACTTCAATTTTGCCATACAGTTCAAAGTACTCCCTCAAATGGTGCTCCTCTGTATCTTCCTTAATCCCCCCAACAAATATTTTCTTCACTGTCAAATGTGCTCCAGGTCTCTGGGAATCCTATGAGACAGGACAAACACATTTTAAACTCTTAGTATTTGTGGCTGCTTGATTATCCATATTGCCAGAGAACACATGATGTATCTTAAAGACATGGGTGTTTAAAATTTCAAGCCTATCAATTTCAAATTTTAACATACTATAACCCTTAATTTCTCCAACCTGGCAGCGCAAAAAACAATTATTTCAATCTCAGCCAACATATTAGTATATTGGAAGGGAGGAGGAGCAATTAAAACTAAATTTTGTGCAATTCATGCATGATTTTTTAAAAAGGTGAACTTATTTAAGAAAACTTACATGGACATCTGTCTTAAAAGCTCTAACTTTGCATAGCTCATAGCAAGAATCATAAAAACAAAATAATTTAAAAAGCTAATAAAATTTACAAATAAATAAATTTAAAATAAGATGTCTAATGCAGCAGTAACTATTAAGCCAACTATGTTATCAATGTTCTGTGTAGGATACATGACTGTAATATTTTGGGATTCCAGCATTTTTGCCAAGACTTTGAACCTGTTGGCTATGCATCCAACAGTAGTTTTTCTTACCTCTCTAGATACTGCTCTCTTTGGTTCAACAACTCTGCCATCAACCTTGTGTGGTCTGGCATTCATGGCAGCATCAACCTCCTCCACTGTTGAGTAAGTGACAAATCCAAACCCCCTGGAGCGCTTAGTATTTGGGTCTCTCATTACCTAAGAGGAAACAATATACATTTTTGCTCTAAAATACACAATTGCAAGCAATGTTTAATTCAGAAAAATTGAATTGTCTTGTTTTCTTAGAAATAGGGTAGTGATATACTAAAGGCAATATTAGTACTTAATCTAGTAGTTGGGAGATTTTTGTCCTGACTATTCTATACTTTATATCTTAATTCAAGCAAAGTACACATATTTATTAATTTTGTTTGCTGCCCATCTTGACACAAGCTGACATATACTTACCACACAATCTGTAAGTGTGCCCCATTGCTCAAAATGATTGCGAAGGCTCTCATCTGTTGTCTCAAAACTCAGGCCACCAATAAAGAGTTTTCGCAGCTGTTCAGGTTCCTTGGGGGACTGAAACAGAAAAGTAGGCAACACTAGGAAGGATATGATCACAGCGTATAATGGTGGTGGTAATGAAAATAAGCATGATTTATTCAGCGTATAATACCAGGTCCCATCAGCCAGAGCCAGATAAAAAGTATAGTAATTAGCTATTTAAGAAATAGGAAGTGCTTTTAGCACATGCACAAGCAATATAGCTGTTGTGAGTACCAGAAGCAAGCTCATAAAACCTGAAAAACCATTTCTGACTTGGTGTTGTGACTTTTTTCCAGTTAGGTTTTTATCTAACAACTGCAAAACCTAAGTACAAATAGTCCTTGACCTATGATTAAATTTGTGAAGCTAAGCAAGACAATTAAGTGAATTTTCTGCATTTTACAACCTTTCTTGCCACAATTAAGTAAATCATTGCAGTTAAGTTGCAGTTGCATATGATTAAGTGAATCCGGCTTCCCCCCCTTTGCTTGTCAGGTCACAAAAGGCAGTCACATGACCTCAGGACAATCTTCATAAATACACACAACCACACTTCCAAATTTTGATGATATGGGGATGCTGCAATGATTTTAAGTATGGAAACCCAGTTATAAGCCACCTTTTTCAGTGGGCTTATAACTTCAAACTGTCACTACAAAAATGGTTGTAAATCAAAAACTACCTGTAATTTAGAGATCACTCAGAAAATGTAGCCTTATTTTTTTCTTTGAGCCATTCTGTGGTGTCATAAAATGCAAACTTTCACCCTACATCAATTAACTGCTTTGCTTGTTAATGTACAAAGAATCCCAAGACAATAAGAGCCTTGGTAGTACAGGGGTTTAAGGCACCCTGTTATTAAGCTGGTTATTAAGACCAGCTGCCTGCAATTACTGCAGGGTTCGAATCTCGCCAAGGCTCAAGGTTGACTCAGCCTTCCATCCTTTCTAAGGTAGGTGAAATGAGGACCCAGTTGTGGGGGCAATAAGCTGACTTTGTATAAATATACAAAAGGATGAAGGCTATTGCTGAGCACATTGTAAGCCGCCCTGAGTCTTCGGAGAAGGGCGGCATATAAATCAAATTAAAAAAAAAAATAAGTAGAACATTAACATTAGCATGCACCTCTAATGCAATTAAGGTGTCTAAAGCATTTACTGTACATTGTTGGCTGCTTTTGTATTGTTACAGACTATAAGGAATTATATTTTAGGAACAAAAGCCACTGTTCTGATATGCCCCCCAAAGGAGAAATACAACAGATCGTCCTTTTAAGGCGTACAGGAATGCAATTAGGCCTACCAAAACAGTATCAGTACCGTCTTAATAACTTTACTCCCGTTTTCCCAAATAAGGTGTATTTTAGTGTTTCCAGCAAAGTAGTTGCTCTGATACGAAGGAGTAAACGTACCATTAAAGAGAGAAAGGTGAGATTACGTTCCAATTTCCAACATTGCATAAGCAACCTCAAAATTTATAATAAAACACATACAATGGCTGATGGAACACGCTTTCTCAGCCACCTATTTGCCAATGTAAGTGTTTTCAATTTTAAAACTCTTAACTAGAGGTTCCTCGGGCACAGGTCTTGGTTCAGAATGGGCCTGCATTCTCTTCTCACCCCCACATAAAAAAAATCACCCGAAGGAAAAGGAAGAAGAGCCACCCGGCCGTCTCTTCCCATTTGCAGAGAAGTTGGAGCAGAGAAACGTCAAATTAAAAGGCCGAGATACCAGCTACCAGAGACAAAGCAAGGGAGCACGTGGCCTTCCCATCCCCCCCACACGCAAACTCCGAACTGCTCCGGCCCGCCGCACGGCGCAAGCGCAGCCATGACGAGCGCAGGAGATGGCAGCTACGAACGCCACGCACTGGAAAAGATGGCGCCTAAGCTAGCAACACAACGCGCATGCGCAGTTTTGAAGCCACCGTGGGGGAAGGGGGGGGAAGTAGGCCCAACCGGAGAAAAAGGAAGGCCTACTACAAAGAAGATTCAGAAAAAGCCAAACGCGGACAAGCGGCGGAAAAAGACGAACGCAAAAGGAAAATAATGCATTTGAGTAGCGGGAATGAGGAGAGAAACGGTATTTGTAACACTTACTGCGTTAGGCGACAGATCGCACCCATAATCAGACGATCCCTAAAGGCAAAGGAAACATAATTCCACAAAAACAAGCCACTGGTATAGAGTCGTAAAAACAAAATAAAAATGCCCGTTATAGGCTCTTACCTCAGATTTGGACATCTTGGCGGTAGCAAAAGGGTAAGGCCGGCCTTCTTCACGGACGACGCTACCTCACTCTGCACCCGATACCGAAAGGGGCAGACTCACCCTTGCGTCGTCGCCTCACTATCAACACCCACCCCTGCCCACTGTCATTGGATGGCTGTGTAGCTTTTGTCGATGCCTATTGGTCAACAGGCAAATAGTCTGCTCCTTAGTGGACAAATACGCAAAGTTATGCCCGTTTCCTCTTCATTGTCCCACCTCCTTTTTCTTTCTATTGGTTGAATTTCTGTCACTCCTTTGACTTGGTGAATTTTCCCGCCCTGTACTCCTAGAACTGCAGCTGCAAGGCAACACCCTTCTCTTTCACATTGTTTCCTTCTCATTGGAGCATTCGGAAAGTAAGTCGTTCTGATTGGCTTTTACGACCGGCCATCTTTATAGAGATTGGTCTATCTTCTCTTCATTCATTATCATAGAGGCGGGAATTAAGTTCGTGTTTTACACGGGTTTAGGTTGGTGGTTAGAACAATATTCATCCCTGTGGTGGTGAAGGTACATGCCAGGGTAGAAGGGGAAAAAAAGATCGTTTTATGTATAAAACTTGCGTCCAGGCAGGCGTACACGGTGAGGCGTATTGGTACATATGCGCATGCGTTTTGAAATATATCCGCCGAAGGAACGGTTGAGGAAGATAGTAAGGAGGTGCGCGCGCCTCACGCCAGCGCGGTGAAGCTGGGAAGGGGGCGGAGGGGCTAGCGCGTGCGCATTAGAAAGCTGTTTTGGCGGGCGTTGCGCAGAAGCGGTGGCCGTGAGGGGGTACAAACCAGGGAGGGGGAAGTTGGTTTCGTACCGAGCCGTTACTTTCCCCAGGTGAGCGACCACGGGAAACAGTCTTGGCGGGGAGCGCGTTACCGAGAGCCAGTGATTCTTCGGAAGAGGGTGTGGTTTCGGTGTGATTGGAAACCTGATTGACTGAGCCGTGAGGCACCGTTGGGAAGAGGGCGGGGCTTGCATCTTGGGCGGAGCCCTCAAAAGTGAGTGACAGCCGAATGAGTGAAAGCTCGAGGCAGTTAACAGCGTCAGAACGTTGAGATCCCGTGTGTGAAGTAACAGGCGTTTTAACCAACGAGGGTGCTCCGTTTGTGTTCAGGAGGGTTGGCCCGGTGCCGTTTGATTGATGTGCAGTCTGGCCAATGAACGTCTACAAGGAGCCTTCCTTATGGAACGGGGGGGGGGAAATCTAGGAGTGAAAAGCGTTCCCGCCGTGACTCCACCCGCTCGGTGGATAGGAGCTCATTTGGCTTGCGTTTTATTCTGTTTCCCATGCAGAATTTCTCGCCAAGCTTTTTTCCCCGATCCACAGAAAGTGGGAGTCGTTTTCTATAAAAGTGGTGGCCGGGTATCTGCACCTTCAATGGTTTCTGTATTATGTATGGAGAATTTTACAAACATTTTTCAACAATAAAAATAATATCTAGTTACTTGACCGTCCTTTCCTGTGCATCCGTACTACTTTAGGCGGTCCCGTAATTACCTGCAAGCCTGTATCAGGAATGTGATGGTTGCAACTCTGATAAATTTAAACCTGAGTATCCCAATAATTGCATGAGACGAACTACTTTATATGCATACATTCTAGAGCATTATTATTTACTGTGATAAACATTTGTAATTCTATAATACCTGTTTTACTATTTTTGTTGATTTATATATTGCTTTAAGAAAAATAGAACTCAAAGGTGGGTTAATTTTTGTCCAGTCTGGCAACATTTATGTGAGATATCCTATTAAGTCCCTAAGAAATGACTGGAGAATTTTGTTGTGATACTATAAATCTTTGAGACTATAAATGTATACGTATCTATTTTATCTATAATAACATAGCTGTATGCAGTCATTTCTGTTTTTTAATTGAAAGAACTTGTGGAACTAATAAAGCATTTGGATGTTATTAGTAAATTTCATTGACTCTTAAAAATATGAAAGCAACATTTTCATGCAATAAAGTTTCTTCCCCTTTGTGGTCATCCTGGACTGTTTCAAAGGTGCTTTTTAAAGAGGCAACTGGACTTCCTTCTTTTTCTTGACATTTTGCTTCTCATCCAAGAAGCTTCTTCAGCTCTGACTGGATGGTGGAGAATGGAAAGATTTATACTCCTTGCAGACAGCTGGTCCCTCCTCTTGGTTTAATTTTGGCGTAGATGGCCTCTTTGACCTCTCTTTCAAACCACCAGTCCTCTCTGTCCAAAATGTGGACTTTGTTGTCTTCAAAAGAGTGGCCTTAGTCTTTAAAATGCAAATGGTACTGCTGAATCTTGTCCTGATAGGTTTTGTTCTCCTATGTTGTGCCATGCGTTTATGATGTGGTTGCTTTGTTTCCCCAATGTACAGATCTGCACATGGCTCACTGCTTTGTACTGCATATACTACATTGCTCAGTTTGTGTCTGGGTGTTTTATCCTTGAGGTGGACAAGCTTCTGCCTTAGCGTAGTTGGGTTTGAAGTGTGCACATATGTTGGGTTGGCTGAAGATCCTCTTGAGCTTTTCTGATATTCCTGCAACATGTGGAATGACAATGTTGCTTTGTTTATTGTTCTCTGTCTGCTATGGAGGGGCTCCTGTTGGGTCTTTTTTGAGATTTGATGAAGGCCCACTTGGGATAGCCACATGTTCTTAGGGCTTCCTTGATGTGTTTTAGCTTTTTTTCTTTCCTATCGTTGCTGGTAGGCAGGCCTTCAGCTCTGATAATGGTGCAGGGTTCTGATAATTCCCATTTTGTGCTCCAGTGAGTGTGAGAATGAAAAAGTAAATATTGATCTCTGTGTGTGGGTTTTCTGTAAACTTCAGTGTTAAGACTTCTGTCTTCCTTGATGTGTACTGCACAATCCAGGAAGGTTAGATTATTTTCCTTAACATCTTCCCGTGAGAATTTGATGTATCTCATGTATCATAGAAAACCATGGTCTCATCCGGATCCAGTTTTAGTTTCCAAATCTTGCTGACGAAACCTGTGAATTGTTGATGTGATGGGTGATGTTGCCAACCAGAGGAACTAATAAGGTGGTTAGATGTTTTGCAATTTTTTAGGTGATGTGCATCTTCCTATATCAGTGCCACCTGATAAAGGAAGATGCATAGTCATCCTGAACACAGATGACTACAAGGCCAACAGTTTTCTGAAGGACACTGCCATATGGGACATTGCCATATGGAACCTGAAGAGATCCCACAATAGTTGCAAGAAAAAGGTCATTGATTTCTTGCAACAACTACTTAAGGACAAGGCCATCAACAAGCCACAATACTAGTGTCTACCTTGGGCAAGCCATATGGATTCCCCAAAAGTCCGCTTAGACCAATTGTCAGCAGCATCAATTCTGTCACCTACAACATTGCAAAACATCTAACCATCTTATTAACTCCTCTAGTTGTCAACACTACCCATCACATCAACAACTCACAGAACTTAATCAGCAAGGCTTGGAAACTAAAATTGGATCCAGATGAGGCCATAGTTTCCTATGATGTAACTTTCCTCTTCACCTGCAATTCAACAACTGAAGCTGTCATGTTAGTGAAGAAACGATTCCTGCAAGGCACCACTTTAGGTGACAGAACCAACCTCACCCTAGACCACATATGTGCCATGCTGGACCTGTGCCTTACCACTACCTATTTTAAATACAGTGAAAGTTTCTACAGAAAAAAACATGGCTGCGCCATTGGTTCACCTGTGTCCCCTATTGTGGCCAATCTCTATATGGAAGAGGTAGAAACCAAAGCCCTAAATTCCTTCACAGGAGTTCCACCCACTCACTGGTATAGGTATGTGGGCGATACTTGGGTCAAGATCAAAACACAGGAATTGGAACCGTTCACCAAATTTAACTCTCTCGACAGATAGATCAAATTCACTCAGGAAGATGTTAAGGAAAATAATCTAGCCTTTCTGGATTGTGCAGTACACATCAAGGAAGACAGAAGTTTTAACACTGAAGTTTACAAAAAATCCACATACAGATCAATATTTACTTTTTCATTCTCATACCCACTGGAACACAAAATGGGAATTATCAGAACCCTGCACCATTATCAGAGCTGAAGGCCTGCCTACCAGCAACAATAGGAAAGAAAAAGAGCTAAAACACATCAAGGAAGCCCTAAGAACATGTGGCTATCCCAAGTGGGCCTTCATCAAATCTCAAAAAAGACCCAACAGGAGCCCCTCCATAACAGACAGAGAACAATAAACAAAGCAACATTGTCATTCCACATGTTGCAGGAATATCAGAAAAGCTCAAGAGGATCTTCAGCCAACCCAACATATGTGCACACTTCAAACCCAACTACGCTAAGACAGAAGCTTGTCCACCTCAAGGATAAAACACCCAGACACAAACTGAGCAATGTAGTATATGCAGTACAAAGCAGTGAGCCATGTGCAGATCTGTACATTGGGGAAACAGATCAACCACATCATAAACGCATGGCACAACATAGAACAAAACCTATCAGGACAAGATTCAGCAGTACCATTTGCATTTTAAAGACTAAGGCCACTCTTTTGAAGACAACAAAGTCCACATTTTGGACAGAGAGGACTGGTGGTTTGAAAGAGAGGTCAAAGAGGCCATCTACGCCAAAATTAAACCAAGAGGAGGGACCAGCTGTCTGCAAGGAGTATAAATCTTTCCATTCTCCACCATCCAGTCAGAGCTGAAGAAGCTTCTTGGATGAGAAGCAAAATGTCAAGAAAAAGAAGGAAGTTGCCTCTTTAAAAAGCACCTTTGGGACAGTCCAGGATGAACACAAAGGGAAAGAAACTTTATTGCATAAAAAAGAAATAGAATAGAATAGAATAGAATAGAACAGAATTCTTTATTGGCCACGTGTGATTGGATACACTAGGAATTTGTCTTGGTGCATACGCTCTTGTGTACATAAAAGAAAAGATACATTCATCAAGAATCTTAAGGTACAACACTTAATGATAGTCATAGGGAAACAGTCAATATAAATCTTAAGGATACCAGCAACAAGGTTACAGTCTTAAGTGGGAGGAGATGGATGATAGGAATGATGAGAAGATTAATAGTAATGCAGACTTAGTATTACTAGTTTGTCAGTGTTGAGGGAATTATTTGTTTAGCAGAGTGATGGGGTTCGGGGAAAAAATTATGATTGTAAGTCAAGGACTACCTATGTATAGTTAGCTTCTCACTAGTACCTAGTCTGCCCAAGGACAATTTATGCCTGATAACATGATTGTATATACGTATCAAGTACATAGAGCCATTTTTGTCTAGTAGTTGAGATACCAGGCTAGGTCACTTAGTTGCAAGCCCCTCCTTAGCTATGAAAGCCAGCTGGATGACTTTGGGCAAATCACTCTCTCTTAGGCCAACCCACTTCACAGGGTTGTTGTTGTGGGGAAAACAGGAGAAGAAAGATGTGTTGGATATGTTCACCACCTTGAGCTATTTGTAAAAACAATAAAGGAGGGATCCAAATTAAATATACAGTTCTAAATTGGTTGCTGGAATGGTGGTAAAGTTGTGGTTGCTTCTCAGTAATAATTAAGAACTACATGTACGTATGTTGTAGCATGCTTGGGCAAAAAACACTTAACAGGGAAGTCAGTGCAGTTCTGGGATATTAGATTCAAAATGTTCTTAATTGTTCTATTGATCCCCACACTTGCAGCGTTTTTCATGTTGGCCATATATAGCCATAATATCCTATTAATAGTGCATTTAAGCGTGAGCCTGGCTTACATGGAACTCTATGCGTTATAAAGTTTACAGGTAAGTGCTTTTTGCATCCTAACTTTTTGTTTAGTATTTAACATGGGAGAGATAGTTGTGGCCTATTTACAGTAATCTGCACAGATAAATAGTATCCTGATTATCATAAACTTGATGACTCAAGAAAAGAAGAAAACTGAAGAGTAATCACAAGGATTCAGCTTGGAACATGGTAGCATTCAGGAGATTTCAAGAAAGATTCCTCTTGAAATGTAAAAAGTTGATTTCTTAATCTCAACATGAATTATGTTGGTACGTTTCAGGTTATTTTCTAGTAAAAATAAAATTGGTTTGCTATTAAATGGAATATTTACTCAGAATAAGAACAGAATCTAATCTTCTGGCTGTTTATCCTATGTACTATTTACACTGTAGCTTTATTTTTGCTTAAAGATAATATTTTTTCTGTTTTTCTATTATGTACACAAAATAAGTAACACGGTTTTGGTTAATGAGATCTATATTTGTAAAAACCATTGAACAAAGGAGGAATAACTTGTAAAAAAAGCATATATGATTGAGGTACACATGAACATAGCTTATATGAGCAAAAGATAAAATATTTATTAAGAAAAGAAAAAGTAGTTGCTTTCTATGCAGAGCTTGAAACTCAGAACATTAGGATGCTTATGGAATGGTGGGAGCCCTGAAATGACAATGTACTCATTGATAGGTTTCTTAGTGATCATCAAACTCTCAGCTTGTTAAATGTTGTTTGTGGGTAGTTTTCAACTCTTTTCCAATTAAAACTAGCATGCTGCAAAGCAAACCAGCAGCCTCAAATCAAACTTGCATTTTAACTATGCTTTATGACTCCAGAGATGGAATTAGAAAATAGGAATAGGTGGATGCAATAATGCCCACATAACTCCCAAAATTCTTAAGTGTGCCAATTGACCCAAATAATGTTGGAAATCCTTGCAAAAGGCAAAAAAAAAGGTTTCCTATAGACTTAAGTGCATGATCAGATTGTATGTAACCTTTCTAATGATTTTCTAGTTCTTCGATATAGACGTGACTCCATACTGTAGTGTTAAATGCAGTCTGTAATTTTTAGCAAATCAGAACTTCTGACTGCAAAATGAAGTAGTGGCAGACTCAATTCATTGTTATCTGTTTCTGTCCTGCCTGGAAGCCATATTACCTCTGTGTCTTGAGGATCCAGGCCTGCCACAATCATACCGTGGGAAGTTGGGAGGGGGGATTGCATGAGTGAAGTAGAGATAGCCATAACAAACTTCTCTAAGAGAAGTTCAAGGCCATGGTGTCCGGCAAAGAAGAAATTGGAGGATGCCTTCTGTTCGGGAAAGAACTGATTGGAGTTGTGTGGGAGATGTGGGCAAGATCTTGAACTTTCTTGTGGGTGAGGAAAACCCGGAAGTTTTCAGATTTGGTTTTTCCCAGATGTGCCAATATGACATCCCTAATAAAAGTTAGCTTTGAGGAACTTCAAGCCTCGGAGTTTGATTTCATTGGGGGTGTTACTTGGAACCCTGACAGTTTCATTGTCCCTTCATTAAGAAAAGTAAACTAGGCATGGGGGAGATTTCTGCACATAGTGTGAATCCAATTCAAGAATTTAAAGCACATTTCCCTATATTAGATTAATAAATCAAAAAAGTCTCTAGATTAGCTACTTTGAAAAAAGTAAACCTTTTTTTTTTTGCTTTCTGGGAGGAATATAATATCTAAATTATTCAGAAATTTTGGTGCACCAGATAGTATCCAAAAAGTTAATTTCTCAAAGTACATTGATACAAACAATACACTCATTCTCTGAATACTAAATTAACAGTGTCCTCCAGAAAATTCAGTACAACTCTGTGAAAGTTTTTTTTCTAACCATCTTTATGTTAGGGTTTGTACATAGATATCACTTCCATTGAAACTACCACTGATTCCCTTCCCTCCTGTTGCAGCATTTAATATTGCTACAGTTTGCTACCACAACGACCTACATTGTTGTAGATGCAGATCCATTTTGGTTATAAGCATGGTCATAAAAGTCCTGACTATTATATCCCTATTATTACTCAAAGAGCAAATTTTTATCATGTGTTTTATTACATGTGTAATCTCATCCTTGTTTCAAAGATCTCAAATTGGTATCTTCAAAAAATTGGTGTGGCTGGGAAATATCACACTAGTTTATCAATTTTTAACCTTTTGAATCATGTAATAATTCCTTCTGTGATCTAGAAAACATAAGTGTGTTCTTATGGGAACTATCAGGTCTTATCATCTGATTAACTAACATCTGGCAATCTTGAACAAATGTTAACTATGGTATATTCAGTGTGGAGTCATGTTATTAATCAGATAAGGTAAATGGATGATCTTTCAGAGTGATTCCTGAAATGGGGACAATCATATTTTAGGTAGGAGTTCTCTAATTTTATATTCAGAAGAATGGAAATACCTGACCACCTACCTGATCTTATAACCACAACTGGGACCAGAATTTCCACTGCTGTGGTCATAAAGTGCTATGTCACATGATTGTATTGCTTAAGGATGACAATTCTGGCACTCCCCATTACTATCGTTAAGTAAACTCTATTAATTGTTAGCCAAGAACCCACACAAGCCAAGGCAAACCATTTGGGGCTTTGTCCCTCCCAGCTCAAGCCTGAGTAAGGAAAAGGAGTGCCGCTAACTCCCCTACTTGCCCCATTGCAGCTCGGGCTTCTTGATATCTTGCAGCCCTGGAACTGCAAAAAGACCCTGAACCACAGTGTGAAGCCCAGATCCAACCTGGCCCAGCAGTGCAGTGCAAAGGGGCTTCTTGGTGTGGTACAGCTCTGCGGCTACAAGATGGCCCTGAGCCACAGCACAGTTCAGCTGTAGCATGGTGCAAAGTCACAGCTGCCTTAATAGTCCTTATCACCTATCACTCCAAGGCCCATGTTGCCCTGTCACCCTGATCTTTGCAAGGCAGCTGTTAGCCATGTGGCCATCTTCTCCAGGTCTTGTAAAGAAACTACTCCATAGCATGAGGAAGAGAGCTTCATGCAGCCAGCGGTTATCTCAAAGGGTCAGGCCAGACACACCTCAGCAGCAGTGGGAGCAAGAAGATGGTGAATGTCAGTTGGGACAGCAGCATGCAGGGTGGCAGGGGATTAAAAGGACATAGGGGAAGATGGGTTGGAGAGTTGAAGCTCCCTTGGGGTCATGTGAGCAGGCAGCCAAGTGCCTTAATTTTGATCATGAGGCTGTGCAATCACTTAACTTCAGAGACAGATCATAAGTCCCTTTGTTCAGTGCCACCATAACTTAGAACAATCATTTATTTAAAAGGCAAATGAAGCTGTTTATATTCAAAATTAATAAATAGTATATATGTCTTAGTAAGGTTTTTTAACACTAGAGAATTATTTTTATTCCCTTCAATGACTTGAAGCTTAAATTAGGTTATAGGGGTTCCTTGTTAATAAAAATATCAAAGTTAAAATTATAAAGCAGTATGAAACACAGCTGTGTTACAAAACAAAATCAGGCAATCAGAGACAGTTATGGAATGAGTTTCATTTGCTGCCAGAGTAAATGTAGAGTATTCATTAATATATACTATAGAAGCAAATCCATGTATTGTTAAACTGGAAGAATAACCATGTACACAAGTGGTTTGGAAATAGGTTTCATCAGACAATAGGTGATAGTATAAGTTACTGCTATTGCTATAAAATAAATGTAAATAACGACTAAGAAATTTTTTAGATCATATTTTGATACTAATTTTAAGATTTGATGTTCAACATTTTAATTGTTTTAAATTAGACATTATCAATAGATAATTATAAGGCAGGTGTCCCAAAAATGACTAATTTGTAATAATTTGTAATGAATAGCAATTTAAAGATGTGTTTTTTAGAAAGTATATTTAATTCAAAATAGATGATCGAGGAGATAGTAGATGGTCATTCTTGTCTGGGCTTAAGCTAAGCAAGGCTTGAACTTGGTTGATACTTGGCTGAAGTATCAGGGAATATCATGGATATACCTAGACTGGAAAGAAAAAAAAAATCAGAAGAAGACAATAACAAACCAAGAAAACTACATGGACACATCCATAAAATCACTAGGAATCAGGCTTGTCTCAAATGAAGCTTTGCTTTTTACAAATAGTTCTGGACAACTTGGTAATCTGTTCTTTAATGATAAATTGTATTATGGATGGATTTTAATTAAATATTTCCACAAAGTTTTTATTATGAAATAAAAACTATTCTTCCTTTCTTCAACAAATCTTTGTGAATGCCCTCAAAATCTGCTCTAGAATTGTCCTGGCCAAGTGAGAAATGATTTTATAGAAAAGGCATATGTATTGGATCCTGCCTTATATACTTAAAATATATAAATATTAGAGTTCAATTGCATAGCATGATATTAGTATTTACATTTTATTAGTGTATTATTAGTTTTGTTCTAAAGGCCTCATTCATCTGATAAAATTGTAACTATTGGTAAGTTAATATTAAACAAATAGGGCTTCTGCCTCAGAAGATATTAGTTGTGATTGGAAATTATTTTGAAGGAGGATGAATATTCATATCAAAGTTACTAAGGGTGGTACTGATAGTTTAGTATATTAATATGACCATAAATGTTGAAAATGGTAGTTTCTCTTAATTATACTATGGACAGCTAAAATGAGATTGGCAACACTCACCAGACTATTTGAAGAAATGGGGACATTTCAGCATGAATATCAAAAGTCATCTGATATGGACATTTCATTTGGACATCATAGAAACTGACAAGCAACTAACAAAATGGTGGCTACATATTGCCATCTCTTTAACTCTCCAGATTTCAGTGGCTTGTAGCTATATTTGCAATTAATATTAAAATGATTTTAAATTCAAGCAATGTTTTTATTGTCTGAATAAACTGAAATGTTGAGTTTTATACATCAATCATACTTAAAATCGCAAATGTACTTACATATGATTCATTTTATAAAGTCATGGTGATTTTACCTATAAAAAATAATGTTGCTTTCCATACACCCCCCAAATTACCTTTTATTTGTTGCAGCCACCCCCTGCACTCCCAGTTGCTTCAAAATTATCAGAAGAGCTACCTGTAGTGACAGCTGAGTATCACTAGAAGAAAAATAAAAGTGATTTTATGCAGCCAACTGAATTTTTCTACCTGTTGAAGCGTCTTAACAGCCACAAATATACTGATCTCTTGTTAGAAAACAGCATTATGAGATGTGTAAAGGCTGCTTGAACAAACTTTGATCAAGTAACATGAAGTGGATGGATTTTCCCTGTATTCATCATATAAGAGACATTTCTATTATATTTTTCTTTATCTTGTGGTCAGATGAATATCCAGTATAAGGATGGACAATGCAGGGATCCATCCAGACTTTCAATATCCCATTTATACCTTTCTCCCCATCGGAAAATCATGCTACTAAAAATTCAATACCAAAATGGCTGAGACTTGACAGTTGAGTATTTCTCTTTTTTAAATTGAGGGAATGGAGTGTGAGACCTAGAGTAGTCCCACTGCCTTTCCATTTGCATCATTAAAACAGCTTAGATTCCAAAGTTGGCTCCGTCAGTTCTGATGAGGCCACTACAGATTGTCCTTTCTTATGACCATAATGGGGACTGAAATCTTGATGGGTGAGTGAAGTGGTCACTAGGTGAAATGTCATGTGACCGTTCAACACTGTATGGTGAAAATCACAGGTTGCTAAGTGGACAGATATGGGGCAGTGGTGGGTTCCAACCGGCTTTACTACCGGTTTTCTTCGTGCATGCGCTTTGCACGCGATCACTTTTAAAATTTACTGACTATACTTGAAATTTCTGTAGGCCAGTGATGGTTAACCTTTTTGCCATTATGTGCCAAAAGCGGGGGGAGCACAGGGGGATCACGTGTGCAGGTGCCCACACTCATAATTCTGTGCTCCCCAACCCCCTGCGCTCCCCCCACTTTTGGCACGTGATGACCCAGTGGGTCCATAGGCCCATTTTTTTGCCTTCTCCAGGCTCCAGAGGCTTTCTAGGAGCCTGGGGAGGGCAAAAAAAAAACCTCCCCCCACCTTCGGAGGCTGGAAATGGCCCATTTTCTGACTTCCTGTGGGAACGGAAGGCCCGAAAATCAGTTGGCCAGTGCATGCATGCGCGCCAGAGCTGAACTCGCGTGCCCACCGATATGGCTCTACATGCCACCTGTGGCACATGTGCCAGAGGTTCACCATCATGGCTATAGGCTTTGTCTGGTATAAGGCTATGCTTTGTGATTCATTTGGAGAAAGACTCAAAAAGGAAATGTACACAGATTACTTTTTCCTTCGAACTTTATAATTAGAAATGGAAACTAGCTGCCAGAACAGAATCCGGTGTATCCATTAGGTTCGTTTTATAAGAGGAGTATTAGCTTAGTGCAGCTACCACTTAAATTCATATTTAAGTGGTAATTGCAGGTAACCAGAAATTGCAAATAAGTGAATGCATTGGGTAGAATGAAGATTATTTCCAGGAGAGGACATTTTTATAATTTATTATGACCTCTTGTTTTAAAAAAGACATAATTTGCATAGTTTCAGATACTTTTGTTTTTATAGTTGTAACTATCATGTAATCTAGGTTAATGAGTTAAATAAACTATGAGAACATTTTAGAACTTTATCCTACTGCTTTTACTTGCTTGCAATTCTTGATAATCTACTCCACTAAGGCTGGGAGGCCCAGGTCCTCTCCTAGTGCTCCACTTTTGTTCACTTAATGACCACAATTGGGTGACCTGGGATTGCAGTCATTGAGCAAAGCAGTCTCATATGTCTCCCTTAACAGCTGCTTCACTTGATGGAAATCCAGGCACAATTGTGGTTGGAGGAGAGAACTATGTATATGCAAGTAGAAGAGCATCAATTCATCTCATTTAGATCTCTACAAATCCACTGTAGGTAATCCTCAAAAATACTGGTACTTGCTTGGAGCATAATGAAAAGAAAGAAAGCTAATAAGGAGGCTTCTTACTGAATGGCTTCTAAACATTGAAGAAACAGAGGCATTGATCAGTCACATCATTTTTCTATGGAGCAGGACACAGCAATTTCCTTAATTGGGATGTTTTAAAAGTGCTATCAGCAGTTCAGAAATACTTCCTTCTTGAATTGGGTTATTCTAATAATAATAGACCTGCAGTTACTTGTATCACTTACACAGTAGATCACCTGAGTAGCTCAATACTTTAGGGTCTTGAATATCCTTTTTTTCTGCTCTGCTTCCCTGTGTAACTCCAGGACAGCTAGCACAGGTGGAGCTAGCATTATTGTTTATAATAATGCACAATATACCTCCAGCCAAATACCATTCAACGCTAACTAGGCCTTCCACCTCTGATTTTTTTCCATTGAATCACCAGCTTCTTCTGTCCCAAATTCAGATCAGCTCTTTCAGTAACTGCAAGCTATTCATCAAATTCTTCAAAATCAGTTACAGAAGGCCAGGGATTTTATAAACTTTGCTGACCATTGTTGCCAGGCCAATCCTCTGAGTTGTGTGGACTTAGAATGGGTGTCATCTAAGTATCTTGCTACCTGTAACCCAGTAAAGAAATAGGATCACTGCTACCTAGGGCTAATCCCAATGGAAGTTATTATCAACCCAATGATTTCCGGCTCAAATTCAATTTCCATGTTCATCCTGTATTTCATCATTCCTTGTTGATCCTGCTGCCTCTCAACCCTCATTGCTCCTCCACACTGGTCCCACCATCCATTGTGCTTGAAGGGGAACCTGAATAATATTGGTAACCCACATTCTGGACTCTTGGCTCCATTAGAGCTGTCTCTAGCATCTGGTGGATTGGAAAGGTTATGCACCATAGGAGCATTCCTAGAACGATGTCAGTGATTTTCTTCCTCCCTGCCTCACATGCCTGTTTCATTGATGGTATCCAAAGAAGCCCAGAGCTTAGTCTGCAGGGGAGGGGGGATAATGTCAGGGTCAGTTTAGATTTGGAAAATGAAGAGGCTTATCAGCCTGAAGTGATTCAACTGGAAGAGTTGGCAAGCAGAAAAAGCAGTGTTGCATAGCAACCAAGAGAGGCAGTTATCACTGGCCTCAGAAGAGGCAGAGCCAACCTCCTCACCCATGCAAAGGCCTGCTGGGAGGAGAGGAGGGCTGAACAAAGTACTAAGTCCTGCCCAGTCAAAGGAACAAATCCAGGTCATACCACCATAATATAAGGGGAGTCATGTACCTCACAGATCTGTTGGTGACAATTCTCCATTTATCTCATGTTCCTCAGCTCTTTAGCTGCCTTCTTGTTTAAACTGTTTGTCATTAGAATTCTTTTTGAAAACCTTTTTAATAAAAATACCTCTGTAATTTCTGTGGGTCAGGACAGGACAGCTGCTTCTAAAGACCATCTGAAAGCTACAGTTGGTCCAAAATGAACAAGTGTGGGTAGTTATGGGCACACCTTGGGTTATCCATGTAACAGCACTATGTGAACTTCAGTGGCTCTCTAATAGTTTCCCGGTGCAATTTAAGATGATGGTTATACTTATAATCCTATCGGGCAAAGGATTGAGTTATTTTTGTTACTACCTCTTTCTAAAGACATCTGCTTGTCTCTCTCATTTTAATAGAGTGGGCATGCTTTGGATCTCTTCACTGAAACAGTGCCATATGATAGGAGCCAAATAGCTGCCTTTTCAGTAATGGTGTCTGCCCCCTGGGACAATCTCCTTCCCATTTTTCAGTTGGCCCTGTTTAAAAAGGGCTTAAAATATGACTACCCTGAGTGTTGGGGCCTGAGTAAGTTCCCATCAGGAAATTTATTTATTAAATTTATTTGCCACCCATCTTGTAACAAAACGACTCTGAAATAGTATGATTGTGAATCAGGATGTCTGTCATTAATTTTATTGTTTATTGTGGTTTGGGTGGGTTGTAAGCCATTTTGGGTCATATTGTTAAAGTTTAGCCAGCAGCCACATAAATTCTGTAAATAAATAAATATTCAGTTCTTATCATTTTTACATTGCCTAAAACAAGGCTGTCAAATCCGCGGCCCGGAGGCAGGATGAGTTACTCACTGGCCACTCCCACACCCAGTTTAGCGAAGGGGAAAAAAGTCCGGATACATCACGTGATGCCGCGAGTTTGACACTCCTGGTCTAAAGCTATTTGCTAGGATAAATTACAAGCACATTCATTTGAATATTAGAGGTAGATAATATGCGGTCTACCACTGATTTAATACAGTCTAGTTACAACATTTTTTCTACATTTATGTTTTCACGTTGCTCAAACTGACCTTCTGAAATCCAGATCCTGTTAATATTTTTCTATATTCAGTATAAAGATTTTTTTATATATGTATGTGTTGGTTTATTGCACCTTGAGACGTTTAACAGTGACCGATTGTGAACAGATGTTTCAACAAGCAGAGAAATATTCCTTTTATCCTTATTACAAAGAACCAAAACATTTTAGACAATTTGTGAGCAAATAAACATATTTCATGTCAAGATTTATTTGTCATTTTTTCTCTTTAATTATGTTTGCCAAAGAGAATGTCATTCAGTGCTGCTTGGTCACCACAAGGAGATTGCTTTTTAAATTTTTTATGTTGATCCCTAGGTTAATAGTATTTTGCAGAGTAGATAGGTTTGGTTAAGACAATTTAAACGCATTCTATTAAATGTGAAAATACTAAATTCTTCTTCAGAAATAAAGGTTTAGCACCATACTGTTACAGATTGCAAAAGCATGAAGACTTCAAGTTGAGGGGTCTTTGATGCTCTCTGAACTCGCTTGTTTCATTACCCAAACTAGGTAACATCATCAGTGCTTTGAGTTGGAACTCATACTCAGGGTCACTAATAAATAAAATAATTGTTTAAATATAGATGTTACCCTGTGCTATTATTAAATTAATATTAAATTAATATTTAATGGTTTTAATCTTCTGGAAGTATAGTAAAACAGAGACTTCCAGAACTCGGTTTAAAGGACTTTAGAAACAATAAACAGAATTTCATTTTGGTCTTAGACAATGGAAAAAATCTGGTTAGAGATAAATTGCAAAATAAAATTACCATTGTTAATAAAGCAGTTTAAGACATTGACATAATTTTATTTCAGTAGTGTGTAATTATATTAATGAAAATGATGTAATAAGAAATTTTTAAAAAACTCTCTCCATCAAGCACAGCTGAATAGTGTTTATGTAGTAATCATCTACTACATTCAAATTATTTAAAACTGGGGATGTAATTTATAATTGCCCAAGGAAAGTATAATTACTCCCCTTCCCCCTTGCAGTCTGGTAACTTGTGGTACAGGTAATTGATTTTTTACTCTTGGAAGACCTGAAGAGCCAGATTGGAGACAGATCATCTTGGAAGAAGTCTATGTGTTCACTAAGAGCATATAATCAATCAAATCCACATGTTTCTTTGAAGGGCAGAATATTAGCATTCACTCAGAGCTGAGTCCTCCTAAGCCAATATTTCAAACTGTGGTGAATGTTTATAGCCAAGTTATAAATTGCTGGAAAAATAATGCCTTTGTATAAGTAGCTGTGACAGTACTTTTAACTACTGATCCACGAACACAACATCACTGCATTCCAGGTTATTGTAGCTGTAGCAGTGGGACTCTAGGTCATAAGAAGAATCAATCATTTCAGTTATTTAGTCTTTCAACCCCACTTTTGAATCAAACTTTCACTTATTGTATGTCATTTTTAAAAAATTTAATTTTGTCTATCAATAGGTCCACTAAATTACCTAATTAACAAATGAATTCTCTAACTGCTATGAATATAAATAACCTACTATGTATGTGTATGTCTTCTTTTTACAATGGGAAGATGAGGATTTAAGATGTGTTTATCTTTTAACTATGTAGAGCAATATTTGAAGATGGTTTTTTTTAACAAAGTAAACATCCAATTACCCTTGCAGCAAAGATTTAAATATTTCATATCAAATATTTCTTGCTGTCAAGAGCATCATTTCTGTCTCTTTTTCCCCCCTTTTTATTTCTAGATCTTTTTTTTGAAATCCATTCTCCATCCACATTCCTATTATTCCCAGAATGACTCCTTTGCTGTTTCCCTAGTCACTATACTAAGTGTTAAAATGTTTATATGCTTCTATGACATGAGTAATAAGGGCAATCTAGCAATATAAGCATTATGAGCATTATGCTATAGCCATGATGGTGAACCTAAGACATGTGTGCCAGAGGTGGCACGCAGCGCCCTCTCTAATGGCATGTGAGCCATCGCCCCAGTTCAGCTGCGCCGCACATGCGCATGTGTCTCCTGCCGCTAGCTGTTCTTTGGGTCTCTGCCCTGTGGGAGGGCCACATGTGCATGCGCGGGGGGGGCAGGGGGCATGCACGTATTGTATTTTGGGGGTTTGGGTGCGCTTTGGGCACTTGATCCGGAAAAGGTTAGCCATCACTGTGCTATAGTATAATGGTTAAGGTGTTGGATTTTGATCAAGGAGACCCAGCTTCAAATCCACTTTTAGCCATGGAAAATTACTGGGTAACTTTGGGCCAGTCACTCTCTTTCAGACTAATCCATCTCACAAGAGTGTTGTGGAGATGAAATGACGTGCAATCCCGGTGGAAGCCTCTTGAGCTTTTGAAAAACAGGATGTAGACTATCAAGTAAATACAATTTCTGTTCTAATGGTAACTTCTTGTAAATTCCAACTTGACGTACTTTCTGCCTTTTCTTTCCTCAACTAAGTTACTTAGATTTATTTTTGTACTAAAGTAACAAATTTATCTTTGTACTGTGTTCCAAAGAATGTACAAATGAGTTCATTAGTTCTTACTTCCAGAAAGTGAAATGCCTTAGTATCTAGAAACCTTTATCTTGAATACATATACAGTGATTAGCAGAAAGCACAAAAAGCATGCTTTTTTATGTTCAACATTATTCTAACATCATAACTTTAGTAACCTCGGAAGTTCATCAGAGTTTTCTGTGACTATATATTGGATTTGGTGGAACCTGGATTCTGAGGCAAAGTAAGCTAAATTGGAAAATTTTAATTCTGCTCCAAGGTGGAGTACGAAAATCTGAATTAAGTCGATGACTTAACAAAATTTCATTCTGATTTGTTTTCAAGAAGACCTGTAAAAAGTGCTAAAGGTGAAAAAAGTGGGAGGTACATTTATTCATGCACTTAAGTAAACATTAAGGTAGGGAAAATGTGGGAGAATCGGGATGCTCCCTCTGCTTGAGAAGATTTTTAAACTTCTCAAACTTTTAAATGTTTACATTTGAGAAGATTTTTAAACAGTCTTACGGGCCTTGTGTACATAGCAGATGACAATGACAAATAATTCTGTTTTCTGGAAGCTATAGATGAATTATTCATTTAAAATGTGTGTGAAATTACCTTTCATTTTAAGAATAAGATACTGCACGAATAAATGTCTGTGGACAGAGGCAAGGACAATACCTTTTCCTGGTTTGAGTCATTCATTTTAAGTAATTGATACCTATGCTAAAACACTTTTTAGAGGAAATATAGAATTTAAATAAATAGGGCTTAAGAATATACTAATAAATGTAGGAGATTGGGCCTTGATTTGGATATTCTCATTATTTATCTACAAAGAATTTTGAATTTAAAATGAACAGCCGAACAATGCTCAGTTTGTTGAATTTCAGTCAGATCTGCAATAAATAAAACATTGGTATTTAATAATTTGTGGGCTAATTTTACCATTGTGGATTTTTTATGAGATAAATAGTTTTTTCTGGATGTTATAAATTATATCAATTAATTCAGCTGCACAGTCTTTAGCAACTGGTATCAAAATGGTTGATATTTCAGCTGAATTGTAGGAGCTTTAAAATTGTATGTGGTTTTGTGGATTATTATGCTTATATCAACCATTTTAAAGGAGAACATGGAAGAAAAAAATTAACTGTTTATTTCTCCTTGGTATCGAAATTCTCCTCTAAAATATGCTTCCAGATTTCCCTGTTAAGCAATGAATGTTAGTAATCAGATATGAGACCTTTGAGATGTGTACTATATGGATGGATGTTTAGCATGAGATTATGGAAACAGAAACCGGTTTGCAGTTACCACCAATTAACATTTCACTTCCGATTTGCAGGAATTGGGTAGCCTTGGTGCATTAGGTACAACTTCTGCGCTATGGGAAAAAGAAACAAGAGGACAGCAGATAGTTCGTCCTCTGAAGAAGAGGAGGAATATGTTGTGGAGAAGGTTCTAGACAGGCGTGTTGTGAAGGGTCAAGTGGAGTATCTTCTCAAGTGGAAAGGATTCTCTGAGTAAGTCCAACTTTCCTTCTGACATGGGCTTTGATCTTTCTTGGTAGCAGAGCTCCAGGCAGTGTTTCAAATTAAAAATCCATTGCCATTATTCAAGCTTTCCCTTAAAGGAGGAAGGTAAACCCCACAGGTGGGAGCTTGCTTTGCTCACTCCAAATAAGAGTGGCGTGCATCCATTTAAATAAGTGGGTCATGAGGCAAAGCCTGGGACCTTAAAATGTGTTTTGGAAATACTGGCATCTGCGTTCCCTCTCTCACTTCACAGAGTTGGTAGTTCCACTTGAGTTATTCACCAGCACTATTACTTAAAGAGCTTCATGGAGGAAAAAAAGTTAATTCCCTGCACTCCACACTATAATATATTAATTCTGCAATAATTCTGTGATCTTAGCTTCCCCGTTGTGGATTGGACTTTTGCCCCACTTGGCTAATAAAAGCAGTCAAGAGGGGACTAGAAGTAGGATCCAGGCTGTAATCAATCTTTCTTTTAAGAGAAGGGGAATTCCTAGAAGCCCCTAAAGAAGAACTTCCTTAAAAGACAGGGCTAGATACAACAAACATCCTCTTCCTTTTTTGATTAAATGGTGGTGGTGCAATTGCAGAAGGCTCTGGAGGGTGGATTATTTTAGCCCTTTGTAGTTTGGGTTCAGACCTGAGCATGGGATGGAAGCATGTGGGTCACTCTTCTGGCTGTCCTACAGTGAGGCTTGAATGTGACCATCTGTTCTGTCCCTGTCTCACACACGCACACAAACAGTCAGCCAGGAGTTAAAATAAACTTGCAGACAATAATTTCCTTCGATAACAGAATTGGCAGCAACCCAGTAGCTGCTTGCCAAAAACTTTACTCACAGAGGGAGGTGTTCCTCCTCCGTCAGATAAACCAAAATAAATTCACAAAGCCAAAGAATTGTCAAGTCCAGTCCATAATAAATCCAAGGAAGGCAGATAATAAAGTTCCAGAGACACAGTATGAATTGCTAGCTGTTCAGTTTTGTCCGTCACAGGGCCTGAATGGCCACCACACTGCCTTTTATCCCCTGTGGGGTGTGGTCCAGTGACTTAGCTTAATCTCTGGCACGCCTCCTTCTCTGCTGCATGCGCTTGTCTTTCCGACGCTGGCAGGGATCCAGCCAAGACTTCTTTCCGTTGCTGTCTAACTGTGGCTGCTCGGAGATGCCTGGCTCCTGGCCTATCTCTTCTCCTTCAGGCATTGCCAGAGAGGATGGTCCTGGAGAGGGAGGCCTTGCCAATTCCTCTCCTTCAGTTTAGGAGTCTTCTCCCTCCAATAAGACAGGCTCAGGGGTCGGAGTCACAACACCATCCTTGTTCTTCTGAATCTCTTTGATACCGTCGACCACAGTCCTTCTGGATTGCCTGCAAGGGATGAGAGTTGGAGGCATGATGCTGTAATGGTTCCACTCCTACCTGAGGTGTCCAGATGTTGACTGTGGAGGAAAAGAGGTCAGACTCCTAGACAATTCTGTATGAGGTCCCTAGTTGAGTCCTTTCCCCTATCCTCTTCAACTTCTATATGAAACCACTGGGAGAAGTTATCTGTTGGTTTGGAACAAATTATCATCTATAAGTGATTGCACTTCTCTATCCTAGGCCTACTAGGAGAAAGATAGAAGTCATGACCTGATGTCTGGAGGCAGTCACAGTCTGAGTGGGGAAAAGCAGGTTCAAACTCAACCCAAGCAAGACAGTAGTTATTGTTTCAGAGAATGTCTGATTCCAGGATTGCACCAGCTTTGTGCACCTTTGGGCAAAGCACACAATTGCAATCAATTTGTGTTTGTGAATGGCTACTGGTCAAAGACCAGGTTGAGACCATGGCCTGAAGGGCTTTTGCAGAGCTTCAACTAGTTCACCAATGCAGCTTCCCTGGAACACAGTGCACTGAAGATGACTTCACGCCTTTCTCATCTTCAAATAAGGTTACTATAACCTGTTGTACTTGGAGCTGCGCTTAAGGACTGTGTGGAAGCTTCACACAATATGCATGCTCAGCCAAGAATTACAAAACTGCCTCTGTGGCAGGAGCTGCACTGGTTATCAGTAAGCTTCCAAGTGCAATTCAAGACTCTGATAATTATCTACAAAGCCCTACAATGGCTCAAAACCTGGGCATCTTAGGTAGTGCCTTTTCCTAGCTGCTTCTGTCCTCCTACCCAAACAACTAAGAGTTCCCAACCTATCAGGAAGTACTGCAGGGAGTGGGGAGGCTAGTGATGGGTGTTCTCTCTAGCAGCTCCCTCCTTTAGAATACCTTGTCCCCCTCCTCAGGACCTTTCAGAAGCAGGCAGATGCATGGTTCTTTTGGAAGGCCTTATGGATTAATTTTTACCATGGCATCATATTCAATAAATTTAACATTGTTTTTAACATCAAATCAGATTGAGATTTAATTGAATTGCCATTTTAATTAATATCATCTCTCTATTGCATCATAGGGAAATTTTTTAAGCTCCTTGAACGTAATAAAAGCATAGAATTTTGGTATTGGATGTTAAACATCCTGGATATTTCCGTTTTTACTTTTTTAAAGGACCTTTTTAGCTGCTATAGCGATTAAAGTAAGTTGAAAATTGCAAGATAATGCCTGAAAATCTGTGGAGCCAAGATAGGCTAAACAGAATTTCCAGGATTATGTAATGGACCTTAAGTGAATAGATAACTGCCCAGTTGAATGTATCAGAGCAAGATATGCAGAAGAGTGGGGAGTTTTAAGCACCCAAGATGAACATTCCTTCTCACTTAACTTACTACAAAATAATTGTTCTGAAAAAGATGTTTCTGAATGTGTGTATTCATATGTATTTGTATCCTGGTTTATTAACCTGGTTCTGCCAGATAGCTTTACAGTTTCAAAAGATCAAAGTAGGTTATCTGTTTGTAGAATCATTATCTACAAGATTCAGATTTGAGGATGTGATATTTAAATGGATGCACACTACTTGATTGTAGGAAGGCAAATCCATCAAGCCAGTATTGAGGTGTTGACCTATTGTGCAGCAACTGAAACAGCAGGTCCCTCTGATATCACAGTAAAAAATTAGAAACTTTCTACATTTGGCGGGGGCTTGCAATATTTCAGTTAATCAGACATCCTGAGGTCTTACTCTGTCTTATTCTGTTACCGAGATAAAATAGCTCTTGATTATTCATCTCCCAGACTTGCTGACATATAAGCTTAATTCTTTTTATTATTTCCAAGATGCTTTGATATATATGGTATTTTGTTGTGATCTTATTTATTTAACATATGTGATCCATATATTGGATACAAATTAGCCTAATTAACCTGTGGGATTTTTTTCATTTCATCATGTCTTTTTTCCTTGAGTGGATTTCTTTAACTTCTTCTTCTAGCCTGGGTGTTTCTCTGACACTCAGACATTAGTTTGCTGCCATGAGGTTTTAATTGGCTTTAATAAAGGATTATTATATTATTTATTAGCATTTATTTAACATCTTAATTACTATCTTAAGAAACCGGATATGTAAGATAAGGGTGTTTTCTGACAAATACTTTGCATTTTAAATGTCATGCTGGTCTGGTATACAGGAAATCCACCTACTACTTGGGAAAATGCCCTTTGCCTGGATATGTTCCATTTGTAAAAGTGATTCTTACAATATGCATTTCTATAATAAGATGTACATCTAATGTTTTATACAGGTAGTCCTTGACTTACAACCATAATTGAGCCCACAATTTATGTTGCTAAGTGAGTTTTGTTCCATTTTACAATTTTTCTTGCCATGTTTATTAAGTAAATCACTGCAGTTGTTAAATTAGTAACATGGTTACAACTACATGGTTGTTAAGTGATTCTGTCTTCCCCATTGACTTTGCTTGTCAGAAGGTCGCAAAAGGGAAGCACATGACTCTGGGAAACTGCAACCGTCATAAATGTGAATCAGTTGTCATGCATTCAAATGTAAATCATGTGCTTGCTGCAACAGTTCTGTGTGAAAAATAGTCACAGGACACTTTCTTCAGTGCCCTTATAACTTTGAAGAGTCACAAAATGAAGTGTTGTAAGTCTGTATATCAAGGTATCAAAACTGACTTGTAAATAACAGCCCTATGCAGGAATGAGATGGTAGATAATTATAACAAATTTCGTAAGTGCCTGGACGTTTCGACGAGGTCCCACTCATCATCTTCAGGCTGGTGTCTTCGGCTTTGTGCATGTGTGAGCAAAGCGTGATCGGAGATGCCGTCTCTCTATAAATACTGGTGGGGAGGTGGGGAGTGCTGGCTTTGTTGTTGTAAGCGGGTTGGTTGGCTGTGTTGTTACATCTTAAGTAGTTGATGGAGTTGATGTTTGCATCTGGTGAGGATGATTGGTGGTGGCGTCATATGTTATCCTGTGGCTGGTGTCAATGTTTGTGGCTGGGGCTCGTTTGTTGACTAGGGCTAGTTTCCAGATGTTCCAGATGAAGGAACCAAATTAATCTCCAAAACTGAACACTTCAACAAGAGAATAATTATGGAAGCCATCGAAATAGAGAAACACCCCCATAACATGAATAAACAAGACGATACCTCCTGCCTACCAGACATCTGGAAACTAGTCCTAATCAACAAACGAGCCCCAGCCACAAACATTGATACCAGACCCAGGATAACACATGACGCCACCACCAATCATCCTTGCCAGATTCAAACCCAATCCCATCCCATAGACGAAATGCAGCCATCGTCCAGGAGCTGGACCGCGGCGGCATCGCCAGCAGATGCGCCCCCCTCCGATCCCCACACAAAGCAAACTAACACATGCCATGAGCACATGACAAATCTCAGACTCTGAGCCAAACCAAAGCCCGGGATGTTGCATCACAGCCATCTGCTCAAGACAATACATCACAGAACTCAGGATGTTACAACACAGCCAACTACCCAGGATGTTGCAGCTCAGGACTCAGGATGTCACAACACTGGAGCTCAGGATGCTGGCACACGGCCCATTAACCAGGTCATTACAAGACAAAAGCCTAATGGGCACACAGCTAGGACCTCGTCCACACAGGATATTACGAAACAGCTGACTAATCTGCAAACATCAACTCCATCAACTAATCAAGATGTAACAACACAGCCAACCAACCCACTTACAACAACAAAGCCAGCACTCCATACCTCCCCACCAGTATTTATAGAGAGACGGCATCTCTGATCACGCTTTGCTCACACATGCACAAAGCCGAAGACACCAGCCTGAAGATGACGAGTGGGACCTTGTCGAAACGTCGCCAAGATACTCTCAATCTTACACGGGAAAAGACCTGAATACACCAAGACTTGCATATATATATATATATATCTTCGCAAGTTTTCACGGGTGTGTGTATGTAAAAAGTTAAAATCTTGGGTGTTTTCCCGCGTCATTAAAAGTCTGTTAGTTGAAATGCTTAAAAT
This sequence comes from Arizona elegans, assembly GCA_022577455.1. NCBI lineage: Eukaryota > Metazoa > Chordata > Lepidosauria > Squamata > Colubridae > Arizona > Arizona elegans. Next base: position 21,509,075 of record JAKOOJ010000003.1, read on the forward strand.
CCTGGCTAAAATCCCAGCTTAAGATCCTCCAAAATCCCAACAAAATACTTTGTAAGGTCTTTTGAAACTCTGGCTAAAATCCTAACCAACACTTTAAAAGTTTTCTTTTTGGCTTAACATTTCGATAAGCTCTCTAACTTGTCATCATCGGGCCCCTACTTTCAGTTTAGAAGCTGTAGGTATGCTGCGAGATCGGAGTTGTCACTTTTCTATGTTCGCTGCTGCTGACGTATGCTGGTTAGCCTGCAACTCTGTGTCCTGATTGGAGGGCAGCAGTTTTTCTCCTGCTTCATTATCCTAGCTGCAGCCTGACTGCGTGTTAAAGGCCCAGCTTTCTCTGGTTCCCTATTACTAACTGTCAACTGCAAAGAAGGAAGGATTCTATTAGGCATCACAACACCGCTGATTGCTTGTTGAGATCTCAGCCTCTCTTCTGGCTCGATTCTCTCTCTCTCTCTTGCTAGCTATCATCTGCAAAGAGGGAAGGACTCTGGCAGGCATTACAACACCACTGGTTGCCTGTTGGGATCTCTGCCTATCCTCTAATGTTAAAACTCAAGTTTCCCTCCAAATACTTGATAACCTAGAAGCATCATCTCGTCTATTCATATTCTGCGGCCTCTTTTCAATTTTGATAGCCTCCCTAATTATTCTCTTATTAAGATGTTCCTCTTTCACCACTGCTCTAGTATTGTTAAAGTCGATATTATGTCCCGTGGCCATCATGTGTTGTACCAAGGAAGAAGTTTGGTCTTCTTTTTTCACTATGTTTTTATGTTCTTCTATTTTTCACTGCGTTTCACTGTCAGAAAGAAAACTTTTAAAGTGTTGGTTAGGATTTTAGCCAGAGTTTCAAAAGATCTTACAAAGTGTTTTGTATATATGTACATATGCATACATACATACATACATACATACATACATACATACATCTTTAGCCAGGTTCTACCTACGTAAACCAAGATATTATGCAGCCCTAGTTCAGTGAAATCACAATTCACTAGTTTCTGGGCTTTTTTTTTTTTCTTCTTTTGGCAGCCAGCAGACCCTTTGCTGCCCATTGGGAGACTAAGATAGATCTATTTCGGCCTTATAAGGCCTCATCAGTTAGTCACACCCTCATCTCGTGTATCCTCCCTGTAATGGTACAATATTTGTTTTTCTTTCTTTTTCGTAGGTTTTATGTGTATTTCTCTTTAGCCAGGTTCTACCTATGTAAACCAAGATATTGTACCTTTACAGGGAGGATACACGAGATGAGGGTGTGACTAACTGATGAGGCCTTATAAGGCCGAAATAGATCTATCTTAGTCTCCCAATGGGCAGCAAAGGGTCTGCTGGCTGCCAGAAGAAGAAAAAAAAAAGCCCAGAAACTAGTAAATTGTGATTTCACTGAACTAGGGCTGCATAATATCTTGGTTTACGTAGATAGAACCTGGCTAAAGAGAAATACACATAAAACCTATGAAAAAGAAAGAAAAACAAATATTGTACCTTTACAGGGAGGATACATGAGATGAGGGTGTGGCTAACTGATGCGGCCTTATAAGGCCGAAATAGATCTATCTTAGTCTCCCAATGAGCAGCAAAGGATCTGCTGGCTGCCAGAAGAAGAAGAAAAAAAAAAAAAAGCCCAGAAACTAGTAAATTGTGATTTCACTGAACTAGGGCTGCATAATATCTTGGTTTACGTAGGTAGAACCTGGCTAAAGAGAAATACACATAAAACCTACGAAAAAGAAAGAAAAACATACACACACACATACACACATACATATATACACACAGCCACACACACATACACACATACATACATACATTCTAATTGTGTTAATTTTTATGTTCTTATATATGTGTGTGTGTGTGTGTGCGTGCGTGTGTGTGTTTTTCCTCTAGCCAGGTTTTTCCTACGTAACCAAGGTTTTTCTGCAGCCCTAGCTCTTATGTTATATATATAACATAAAAATTGACACAAACTAATAAAAAGAAAAAGCATAAAAGAAAAAGGACAAAAGTGCAAAAAGAAAAAAGAAACCGAAATAGAAAGAAGCTTCCAATTTTGTTTGCAGCAAATATAAGTACAATGGCAAAGTTATGTCTTACTCTATTACAAATTACAAAAGAAAGCTCATTCTTTGCTATTATCCAGGTTTTTTTCTAATCAAAATCACAAACCATAACTACACTTTTTCTGTTTTATGCAAACATTCTGTAAGGGGTTTCCAATCAGTCATAAATGAAAATATTGTTTTTTCTCTAAAGAAGTTAATTTATCCATCTCTGGATAAATCATACTCACCAGCCATTTCTCTATTGTGGGTATTATAAAACTTTTCCACTTATGAGGATGTAGTAGTCTTGTTGCAATTATCACATATAAAAAACAAAGTTCCAGAGATTTTTTTTTAGTTGTTTATCCATTAGTCCCCAAAGAAAGGTGTCTGGTTTCAATTGCATGTTAACTTTTAAAATATTCTGAGTTAGTGTACAGGTAGTCTTTGACTTACAACCATTTGCTTAACAACCATTCAAAGTTACAAAAGCATTGGAAAAAGTGACTTACAACCAGTTCTCGCACTTATGACTGTTGTAGCATCCCAATAGTTACCTGTATATGTCCAAAATTCTGGCGCTTGTCAACCAGCATATATTTAGTTTAGTTTAGTTTAGTTTAGTTTATTGGATTTATATACCACCCTACTCCCAAAGGACTCAGGGCGGTGAACAGCCACAAAGTAAAATACATATATACAAAATTTAAAAGCTGAATAAAACCGAATTAAACAGTTTGGCCCCGGACAGAATTAAAACACCCCAATAATTTAAAAACAAATTAAAATTTACATTTTAAAAGGAAAAGAGGAGAAAATGAAGATTAGACCAGGCATAATCTTACATAATCTTAAATACCGCTATATTTAGAATGGTTGCGGGGCCTGGGGGTCATGTGATCAGCATCTGCAACCTTCCCAGCTGGCATCTGATAAGCAAAGTCAATGGGGGAAGCTGGATTTATTTAATGACCATATGATTCACTTAACTACAGTAATTTGCTGAACAACCATTAAAAATGGTCCTAAAATCAGGTGTGAGTCATTTTGCTTAGCAATGGAAATTCGGGTCCAATTGTGATGTTAACTTGAAGACTACCTGTATTATTAGTATCCAAGATTTTTTTTAGCTTTTTTACATGTCCATCATGCATGATAAAATGTTCCTTCATGTTATTCACATTTCCAACAAAGATTCGAAGTATATGTATACAACCAAGAGAATTTCTCTGGTGACAAATACCAATGATACATCATTTTATAAAAATTCTCTTTAAGATTAGAACATAATGCAAAACGTAATGTATAAGCTTGAGTTTTAAAGCAAATCTAGTTTTCAGTAAACTTGAGAAATAATTATATTGTTTTGATAAATGTCATGAATTCCTGGAAAAAAATGGAACTGTTCTTTCATACGTTGATTATGACTTCTCTCACTTCTCAGTTGATGTTTGTGATCACTGAGTGGGAATGCCTTCATTTTTTCTTCTGTTTGTTACTTTCCTTTCCCCCCACTGTTGCCCATCTCTTGTTGTGTCAGGGAGCATAATACCTGGGAACCTGAAAAGAACCTTGATTGCCCAGAACTGATTGCTGAGTTTATGAAAAAATACAAAAAAATGAAGGAAGGTGAAAACAAGCCTCGGGAGAAATCAGAGGGCACCAAGCGAAAGTCTAGCCTTGCCAACAACACTGAAGAGATCAAAGCCAAAAAAAAGAGAGAGGTGAGTATCCTTGAAGATCTTTCCTCTTTTTATAACAATTTCTGTTTGGCATTCTTATGTAGACAGTTCTTCCTGCGTTTTTAAAATTGGACAGAAAACTTCAGTTTGGATTTTCAAATAATATCAGGAGTGAAAAACATCTTTTCAAAATAAAGCCCCTTTTCAAAATAAAACAGGCTGAACTAATTGCCACAGCTATATTCTAAGGTAATTGTATTTTAAAGCTGTATTTTAAACTAATTGCCACCACTATTTTCTTTACCATTGTAAAGAAAAGAAACACTAAAGTAATTACAACCTTTAAAATATAATAAAGATTAACAATCAAACAGGGCACTATGTAGAGTGGATTAAGAGCTGAAGAAATGAAATTTATCATTCGAAAGGCTGGCTGAAGCAAGATTCTTAATTGTGACTATAAACAAAGAATGCATGAGGCTGAAGACTTCTCTGCCTAGATAGATTCTTCCTTTTTATTATGTTTAGTTTGCTTCAACTTCTTCCAACTTTTGTCTCTAGAAAAAAGAGCTTTAAGAATCTCTGGGGGGGGGATGTGTAGCTAAATGTGCTGAAACCTTTGGTGCTGAAATTATAGGATGTTCAGAGCAGATGCAATTCATGAGGAAACCAGGGAAAAGAACCTCTCTGGGGGTTTTGGTGCTCACTGAATTCAGTATATTGGATATTTGTCCATTGCATTGTCTTAGGAAATGTGCCTTCCCTGTCATAGTACTTGAGGTTTGGAATAAATCCTTCTGGAAGTTTAGACTGTCTGACTGCAATATTCTTTAAATATATGGCTTGTTTCACAAGCTATGGGACAGGTTGATAATGTGCCCGTGTGATGCTTACTGTTGATTTTGGTTGTGATGTTTCCACTAATTACATGTTTTCTTATTTTGTTTTTAAGCATTGTCCTGGTTTTAATTGTACAATATGCTGCATGGAATCTGCTTTCAGTTGATTTGGCCTTAAAACTTGTAGTTATAACCTAAATATACATTATGTTTATACATTCATTCATTCAAGTATCTTTACTGGGCACTGTGAACATGTGAAATCTGTATAAATGAGGATCTTATGAGTGGCATTTTACGTCTTGCCATTCCCCTCTGGAAGAGAAAAATCATCTGTAATTCCATGTGGTTTTTTTTAAAAGTCTTATTTGAAAAAAAATGCCCTGCCCTTTACATCTATGCCTATATAAAATTATGACTAAGTCATTAGCGATTCAAATCTGCACTCTACTCTTAGCCCTTAATGAAATCATGAGGGGTAATAAGGTCACACATTTCATATCCAGCAGATTATTATCAGTGTATTCGGATTACAGTTTTATAAAACCATTATGATTTTTCCTTAAAATGTGGGAAGTAAATCTGTCAGTTGTGAAATGAATGATTTGTTTCCTACCAGAGCTACTTCAATTCTTTTAACATTTTAGGTTGCCATGGTTCCCTGTTCAACATGATGCCTCTTGTTTTTTCAGAGCAAGTCGATTAGAACTCTGCATAGCAGGGATTCATAGAGGCCTAATTTCCTATTAAGTACAGGAATCCAAATTAAAATAAGTGCCTTTTTAGCTTCTGCTTCAACACATCCAGTGAATGTGTCCAGTAACATCTCTGGAGTTGCTTCCATTATCACTTTTGCCTTTAGAATGTTTTTCCTAACATTTAATTGAACATTCCATTCAGTGGACTTTAACTTAAATTTAGTGTCCTAAAAAGACTCTTGCATGATATCAGTCATCTAGGTGAGATGGGTGATATAAAAATTTGATAAATAAACAAAATATAAGCAAAATATTTTTAGTAGTGTTGGAAGAAACATCCTTCTAGGTTCTCCTCCAAGTGGGGAAAAAGACACTGGAGACATGGAGACTGCTTGGAAAGATGGTTTAATGGTGGACAGGATCACATGGCTTGAGTTCCTGAACAGAAAAGGGCCAGATACAGTAAATCCTCGGGTTTTTATGCTCTCTGGCTCTGCATTTCTTGGGGTTCTGAAAGAGTATCCTGATTGGTTGTCAGACTCCCAGGGGGTGGGGGCCTTGCTGGCTGATGGTCACATGTGCTTCCCAGGTCACATGTGGTGAGTTTCTGCTGCTATGTGTAGAGGGCTAATCCTATCTTTGTTGGATCTTTGGCAATTCCTACTATGGCTCTGCCTGAAGGAGGCAGATCTTTGTTATGTAGAATAGACTGGCCCAGGCCTTAATGGCCCATTGACAAAGGGTGGGGGACAGGAAGGTGGGAGCTGCTTTGTCTGTAAAATATGCTTCTCCATTTCTCATCCAGGGGAATATAATATTCTGCCTTTTTCATATTTCCTAAAATATTTCACTCTTCCAGGAGAGGGGTGGGTGCTAACTTCCTACAGCAGCACATTCCTTGCTGTGTTATATATTTTGTTGCAGTGTCTGTATATCTCAAGAAGTACAATGTCCAATCACCTTTTGATGTTCCCCTTAGTACCCAGAGTAGTTACTTCAAGGTATTGTTGGAAGAAAATTTCCTGTGTTACTTTCCCAGCTGGGAAGCAGTCTCTGATGCTGAGAAGAAATAGACATGAAAGCCAGCTGCCAGAAAAGGGATCCTTTAATTCAGGAAGGCAAGAAAAGTAGTGACACAGCAAGGGTTCCTAGCTTGCAAGCAAACTTGGAAATGTGACTCTGAACCTTTTATACTTAATTCCCCTTTGAAGCTCCTGCAGCTTAATGGCTTTTGATGTGTTTCTGATTGCCCTGGGTTTTGTTTTCCTGGGTTAATCTTGGTCCCAGGTCTTTTGTTTTTCCTGTCCTAGGAGTTAATCCTGTCAGGGAGGCAGGAAAAAGGGAGTTTCCTTTTACCTTGGAGAGTTTATTTTTAGCCTGATTCCCCTTATCTTAATAGCTCTACTTAAGTGTTCCTTTCAGATGGTGCTTTTGTCTGGGGTTTTTTTAAAAGGGGGAAGGGCTGGTTTAAGTCTCTTGACACTGTTTTCTGAGGTTTCTGGTGCTGTGAAGTTTCTGGCACTGTCCTTTTGGGATATACTTGCAGGGCTGAGCTGAGGACTTTGTGCAGTATCTGTATGACAAAATCGCTCAGATTCGGGAAGGGTTGGCCTCTGACTGGGTATGTCCGGACGGGATGACTGAGGCAGGTCTTGAGAGTGTTATCTGGGGGGAGTTCGATCCTGTGGCTCCCGAGGACATGGACAGGGTCCTGGGACGGCTGAACGTGACCACATGTTTATTGGACCCGTGTCCCTCCTGGTTGGTACTGGCTTCCCGGGAGGTGACACGAGGCTGGCTCCAGAAGATTGTTAATGCTTCTTTGAGTGAGGGGGTCCTGCCGGCTGCTTTGAAAGAAGCGGTTGTGGGGCCCCTCCTCAAGAAGCCCTCTCTGGATCTGGCTGTTTTGGCTAACTATCGTCCAGTCTCCAACCTTCGCTTCGTTGCGAAGGTTGTTGAGAGTGTGGTAGCACAACAGCTTCCCCGGTACCTGGATGAAACTGTCTATCTAGATCCGCTCCAGTCCGGCTTCCGGCCTGGGCACAGCACGGAAACGGCATTGGTCGCATTGGTGGATGATCTCTGGAGGGCTCGGGATAGGGGTTGCTCCTCTATCCTGGTCCTGTTAGACCTCTCAGCGGCTTTTGATACCATCGACCATGGTATCATGTTGCACCGGTTGGCGGGGTTGGGGGTGGGGGGCACCGTTCTGCGGTGGTTCTCCTCCTACCTCTCTGACTGGTCGCAATCTGTGTTGACGGGGGGGGCAGCGGTCGACCCCGAGGCACCTTGCTTGGGTGCCACAAGGGTCGGTCCTCTCGCCCCTTCTGTTCAACATTTATGTAAAGCCGCTGGATGAGATCATCCGTGGCTTCGGGGTGGAGTTCCATCAGTACGCTGATGACACCCAGCTGTACATCTCCACCCCAGGCCACCCCAACGATGCCCTTGAAGTGATGTCCCAGTGCCTGGAGGCCGTGCGGGCCTGGATGGGGAGAAATAGGCTCCGACTCAACCCCTCCAAGACCGAGTGGCTGTGGCTTCCAGCGTCCCGATATAGCAAGCTGACACCATCGCTGGCTATTGGGGGCAAATCACTCACCCCCACGGAGAGGGCTCGTAACTTGGGCGTCCTCCTGGACGCACGGCTGTCTTTAGAAGATCATTTGACGGCCGTGGCCAGGGGGGCTTTTTATCAGGTTCGCCTGATACGCCAGTTGCGTCCCTTTCTAGATCGGGACTCTATGCACAGTCACTCAGGCACTAGTCACTTCCCGCCTGGACTACTGCAACGCTCTCTACATGGGGCTCCCCCTGGGGTGCACCCGGAGGCTCCAGCTGGTCCAGAACGCGGCTGTGCTGGGGATTATGGGGGCAACGAGGCGCTCCCATGTGACACCTCTCCTGCGCGAGCTGCACTGGCTCCTGGTGGTCTTCCGGGTGCGCTTCAAGGTGTTGGTGACCACCTTTAAAGCGCTCCATGGCTTAGGGCCGGGGTACTTACGAGACCGCCTTCTGCCACCAATAGCCTCCCACCGGCCAGTATGCTCGCACAGAGTGGGCCTCCTCAGGGTGCCGTCCGCCAGACAATGTCGGCTGACGACCCCCGGGGGAGAGCCTTCTCTGTGACGGCGCCCACCCTCTGGAACAACCTTCCCCCAGAGTTACGTACAATAACAGACCTCCGGATTTTTCGTCGGGCCCTGAAAACCTATTTATTTCAACTAGCTGGGCTGGCTTGAGTTAAACTTTAAATTGATTTTAAATTGGGTTGTTTTAATTTACGGCCAAAATATTTAATTATTTTAATACTGTTTTTAAATTTTGTATGCTCTGTTTTTACTTTGGCTGTGCACCGCCCTGAGTCCTATTTGGAGAAGGGCGGTATAGAAATTTAATTAATAAATAAATAAATTAATAAATATGTTATAAAGAAGGAAAAGAGGTCATCATCCAATGAACCTATCTAATAAAATCACTCCAGCATCACTCCAGTTTTCAGTTATCTGCTATTTTTGAGTAGAAAGACAGGTTTGAACTATCTGCTGTTAGGGGATTGGGATTGTAACATCAGACTTGAAAGAAAAAGTAAGTGATGCAATAATACAAATATTTTACTCATTTGCTATTTTTGAGAAGTTCAATAGACATGTCTGAGCTATCCGCTATTATTTTAGTGACCTGGGATTGCAGAGTTGAGAGGTACAGTAACGGCTTGCCACAGTTTCTGTTTCTCAAGTTCTCTTAGCCCTATCTCCTATCCCCTCCTATGCCTGGCTGGCATGCAGATAGCCGTGTCTGATACTATTTGTAGCTCAAGACTCTTCTCATTCACCAGTGTTTCCTTTCAGATCTGTTTCCTAGAACAGAAGGCTATCTTCATTTTTGTATAGCAACATTAGATTTCCATTAGATGTAATTTTCTGGAAAATTCTTTGCACACATTACCATATCTCCACAAATACACTGATCATTGAAGTATCTAAAAAGACAATTATGACAGGGATATAAAGTTGGGATTGGAAAGTTAGATAGCAGAAGAACCAGGAGCGCAAGACAATATTAACTTACAAGAAAAGTCTTACGTTTTGCCTAGGTGGATGCTTATATTCAATTCTCTTTATCTTGTCTAATATATTTTGCAAGGTTATTACAGTATGGGAATGTTTGTGCTGTTTTTAGGACAAGATACACTTTTGCCTGGATGAATAGGAACCCAAAACATATTCAATATCTAGATCCATCCCTGAAAAACAAATCTTTTAAGTTATTGTTTTGTATTAGTTTGATCCAGCCATTGAATCTGTATTACAAGATGTCAGTTTAGGGTTTTGAGAAACACTCTAGTCGTAAAGGAGTGATCAATTCGGATTGTGCACAATATTTACTAAATATTGTGTATGCATATAATGTGTGGCTTGTAGATTGTACCTCAGCCTCCTGTATTCTCTAGGGGACAAGAATACAATGAAGCTTGTTAAAGTTAGGTCTCTTTTATAAAAGCACTTTGGTATCTCAAGATTCTGTAGTACTACTGGCATGTAGAAAGTCAGGGCCTACCCCCTCCTAGAAGAATGAAATATTTTGAGGAATATTAATAAGGGCAGAATATTATATTTCCCCCAAAGGGAGAAAAGGAGAAACATGTTTTTTTAGAGGCATGAAGCAGACTCACTCTTTCTTAATACACCCCCCCCATAGATATTTTGTACCTATACAAAATATAGGGCCAATATATCGGGCTAGCCTTTCTACAAAACAAAAGACCTGATGGGATTAAGAACAGGAGTGACCCTTCAGGACATAATAGGATTAACCCACTACCATTTAGCAGAAGATTACAGATTAACAGAGTTGGAAGGGACCTTGTAGGTGATCTAGTCCAACCCCCTGCCCAAGCAGGAAACCATTTCTGACAAATGGCAGTCCAATCTCTTCTTGAAAGCCTCCAGTGATGAAGCTCCCACAACTTCCAAAGGCAAGCTGTTCCATTGGTTGATTGTTCTCAGTCAGAAAATTTCTCCTTATTTCTAGGTTGAATCTCTCCTTGATCAGTTTCCATCTATTATTCCTTGTCTGGCTTTTGGATGCCTTGGAAAATAGCTCGACCCCTTCCTTTCTGTGGCAGTAGAGCTCAGTACATTGTACAATCTCCTAAGGGTATTTCACACATTGCACCACCCCCAGAGCAGTTGAAATTTCAACCAAAGTTAGCTCAGACAAGCATTTCTGACAACATAGGGTTTGCATTTCCTCTTTTGCCTATAGAACCAGCTATGACCCCTACATGACCCCATAGGAATCTCACAACAGCCAATAGAATATTAAAGGACAGGAACAGGAAGCTCAAATACAAAGCCCAAAGAAGGTATAAAAACCACCCAGTCTCAATTCCATTTGGTCAGCCGCACCAGAACCACAAATGTGGTTTTGTTTATCAATAAATGGACCCTCTTTCCAATCAGCCTCCAGCCTCCATTTTATTTCCAGTGCCTTCCTCCTCGCTGAATCAGATGGATATTTCTTCCAACAGGCACTATACTCAAAGAAAAGTATTTATTTGGATTTTTAAAATTATTGGTGGTGGTGGTGGTAATGGTGGTTTTCACTTTCTTTTTCTCTCTACATGGTTGGTTGCAAGCCTTTTGTGGAATGAAGGGCTTTCTGTGTCTTCAAGCATAGATTTTATTTATTTATATGCAAGGCAGGTTTGGGGCATGTCATTTAAAGCACAGGAGGAAGAATGCAGGCAAAGGTGTGAAATCTTTAACTTATTAAATTTATTTTCAGTAATGGAATTTGGCTTTGGGAATATTTACTAGAGGGTATATCAGGATTCCCTTCTGTATTGGTGTTTTAAATTAAAAGTTGTATGATCTGCTTTTTGGACATCCAAAAATGGTATTAATAAATTGTACACATATACAGATATAAAACCCAAATAAACTATCTTTAAAACCTTCAAATGTGATCAGAGGGAAAAAGAAGTTGTCTGTGTGTTGTGAGTAAAATAGGCAGTCTCTAAATTTGCTAAATATGTTTACAACATTGCTTAGACAAAACTCTGCCTGCAATATCACAATGCAGGACAAATCTTATAGTTACAAATCCTGCTGAAAATATAGAATTTTATAAAATAATATAATTTAGTCAGCCTATTATCTGTTACTGATCTGGCTAATTTGTATGTAACAAGACTTTTGGTTTGAAGAAATTTTTCTACCAAGTTGCTGAGTGATGTAGTGATGTAGTAGCAATCTTTAAGGCTACACTAATTTTAATGGTTGCTGGTATTTTAAAAAATTAGATATTCTTAAAAATGTTCAACAACTCATTTCATATGCCTATTTACCGGTATCTAAATTGAATGGGGATGCTATAGCACTCCAGGTAAAATGCTGAACTACAACTCCCAAAAACCTCAACTCTCTTGGCCAGTAATAAGGCATTCTGGGAGTTGTGGTTTAGCAGTATCTTGGAGATATTGGGAGGATTGTAGGTACCCATTTCTGCTGAATCTAGATACATTGGGGTGTTTTTTTTTCTAGTTTTAATTCTGCATCAAGTTCTCAGTTTTTTCTACCATCACCATATGCATGTCTTGGGAGGCTAAGACCAATTCATTTCTTAAAATTTCCCACACTAAATGAACTTTTTTTTTTAGGTTTTAAAAAAAATCCTGTCCATAATATTAAACAATTTTGGAAAATTAAAAGACGAGGGTGCTTAAGTACTTTTTGATGGATTTCTTTTGCAATAGATGGCACAATTTGTAAATTCCTTCCTTCCTTCCTTCCTTCCTCTGGGTTGTACCAATCATTAAATGAGTTGGTTCGATCTTGTTGCCCTTTCTTTTCTTTCACTTAACTATCACAGCTTATTGTAATGCATTTCTTTTCTTTTCCTTCTTTCTCACTTTGCAACGGGCTTTAGTACTTGCAAAAAAAAAAAAAAAAAAAAAGCCAGGCAGTCTGCCTCTGACATGCTTGGTCTGCATAGCTGCATCTACTAGACAGTATGTGTGAGCAACAAATGTGTGGATCTCTAGCAGAATAGCGTGCGGTGGTGGTGCTGCTGCAAAGCAGGGAGAACGCTTCTCGCTCCAGGCTTGCAGTGACTGAAAGCTGTTACCAGCCTTCAGATGGTATGTGCAGAGGGAGCTGATTGACCCTTGTCTGGGGGCCCCGGAGGCTTAAGTTCTCGGTTGCAGCAACAACAACCAACCAAAAATTCCCCCCCTTCTGCATGAATGGGACACACCCATCGACGGCACCACCGGCACAAAGACCTCAAGGACTGCGAGAGCCCGTAGAGGTGGTGCGCTCTGGAGCGGGGGAGGCGTAGCAGGGATGGGGAGCTTTGGAAATCGCGAATGGCTGCTGCTGCAGCTGCTGCTGCAAAGGCAAGATGACTTAATTCCCTCAATCTGCCCCCATCGCTTTCTTAGTTCATTTTCATGGCGACTTCGGGTCTCCCCCCCCCCTCCTCCCTCCTACCTTTTAGGCTTCTTTCCTTCACCTCCACAATCTCTCTCTCTCTCTCTCTCCCAACATGTAGTGTTGAGAGAGAGAGAGAGAGAGGGAGTGTGTGTGTGTAAAGATTAATAATACAGGCAGGAAAGATATTAAGGCCTCCTCGGCTGCTAATTACAATCACGCCACGTATGGCATCTGTTTATCACCTGCTTCTGAGTGGCCCTGGAAGCCTCTGCTTCATGGTTGAGGAGACTAACAAATGGCTAAGGAATAGGAATATTTTAACTCTTTTTCTTCTCACTTTCTCTCCATCAGAGCACCGATATTGCCAGGGGCTTTGAAAGAGGATTGGAGCCAGAAAAAATCATCGGAGCCACAGACTCCTGCGGAGATTTAATGTTCCTAATGAAATGGTGAGTGTGCTTCTTTATTTTTAATTTTGTTTTTTAAAAAATCCCATCCTGTGGTCTGATAACTGCATATTTTCTCCTTTGTGAAATAACCCCAGTAAATTAACCACTCTTGGGTGAGGCGCCATGGTTTAATGGCAGTTCCTTGGCTGGGCTTTGTTCTCCCTGGAGTGGATGTTAAGCTGCTTTACAGATGCAAGTCCACCCTGAGTTTACAGTTATATGGATTTTGCTTAAAGGAAGGCAAATTTACTGCCTCCCTCCTTGCTCCCCCAAAGTAGAGAGAGCACAGGAAATCCTTCTGGAAAGGTTTTGACTTGCCTCTTGTTTTTGTTCCTGAGCTTATCTCTGCGGGAAGCCTCTCTGCAGACAGACAGGCAGGGCAGCAGAGAGAGAGAGAGAGAGAGAGACAGTGAGTTGGCTAGGCTGCATATGCAGCAGCTGCCCCTCCCCCAGCAGAAGCCGAGACAAAGAGCAGAGCCCGGCTTATCAGCCAGCCAGAGGTTATAGCGTAGCTGCCTTTAAGAAAATTGCCTTTTGCTGCCTCCCCATGGCCCCCCTCTTCCTCCTCCCAAACTCCATCAGGATTCCATCTTAGGAAAGCAGGTCTTCCCCCACAACAAGGCACTGGAGAAAATAAGCCCTTGTCATCCTTTCCTGTCTCTAAAGCTGGCTAGGCTGAGATGGGGCTGCTGCTCCTTGCAAGATAGTGGGGGCGGGGATCCAGCTGCAGGCCACTCTTTAGAAAAGGAGAAGTGGGGGAGGGAAGGAAGGAAGAGCAAGTACTAAAGGGCTTGGTAGTTTTCCACCATCATGTTTTCTTTGTTATGTGACCAAACGCTGGGGGCGGTGAGTGAATGCAAACAGGTCTCTGAATTATCCTGTAATGGTTGCAATCCCTAATTTGGGCATTCCTGCAGCATCACCTGAATTGCAGTTGTAATTTAGGAGTGATTGTATACTTTGAGGCCCTAATTTTCAAATCCCAGATTATTGATCAAAATAAGATAAAAATGCTTACTGCTTGAATGTCTGTAGGGTTATCACTGTCAGCTGACCTGAATTCTGAAGGACAAAAAATGTATTTAGTAAAGCTAATAGAGTAATATTTTAGATAACCTAAATATATATAGTTTATTGTGGTACTTACTATATATAAGAATTACAGTAAAGACTATAGAAAAGTTTGCACATTCTAGTGAGTTAGATTGCTTTTATTGATTTATAAAAGAATTGAATTAAAAGAATGAGTCTTGATTCAGGTTTAGATTCAAACCTAGGGCTTGTAGGCCAAGATCAAATTATTCCTTAGAGTACATTTGCACTTAGACCAGTAAATTACCTAGTTTGAAAGAGCCTAATCTCCTATACAGTGGAATTAATCAGGACATTCTTAGAACAGATTGCAAAATTCAGCTACACTAATTGTAATTAACTCTGTGCTGTGCTTTAGATTATTTTTTTAATCTTACCTTTGAAATTGATGGGCTCTATGTTCATTAGTAACACACATTGTTAGCTCTTTAACTCAAGTTATTGAATTAAGGTTGCAGTCCTATTACATTTGCTCTATAGGAAAGCCCAGTGAAAATCAGATTTTCTAATGATAATTTTATCAGATAGCAATTGTTTGCAAATTTAATAAGCAGTAACCTTTAGAGCTGTAAGAAAAGCTATATTTTCAGCTCTGTTGGAATATGAAATAATGTACACTGCTTTTTTTAAAAAAGCAAAATTAAGGCTACAGTTGTAAAATATTGGCTTAAACATTTATTTGTATCAATTGTCATTGAACATTATCAATTTTAGTTACTGATTATTGTAAAAGCTTTTGCATTACAGACTATAAGTACTAATGTTGGGGAACATATGTAAAAGAAATGTCATCCTCTAATTTCTTTTATCAGAATTGCTGGCATAGTTATAGGGCAGAGGTGTCAAACTTGTGTCATCATGTGACATATTGCAACACCCCCCCCCCCCCTTCGCTAAATCAGGCATGGGCAGCACATGAGGCATTCAGCCCACAAGTTTGACACCCCTGTTATAGGGCATCCAGATAGGCAAGAGTTCTGTCTCAGAATGTGGGTTTGTCATTTGTGACCCTTTAGTTAAATGGGTGAAGATTAATTCTGATGAAATCTTTAGTAGAGTGCCATTAATTAATTAAAGTTTACTGTCTTAATCAGTACTCCTATTCCTTGAATGGTAGTTAAACAGGTAGCGCAGGGGTAGAACTGAACAACAGACAAAGCTAATAAACCAACTGATGCTTTTTTCTATTAGAATTTCTCATCCAGGTGTTACCCAGATGTTCCCTCCAGTACACGGGTGTCAAACTCAATCGTGTCATGTAATTTTTCTGTTTGCTTAACATTTTTACAATTTTTTATTTGTCTGTAGGACCTTTTCATCTTATATGACTTTGTACTAAGATTTTAAAATAGAAAATTTAAAATATCTGTAGAAAGTAGAAAAATACACATTTGCATAAATACAAGGCCAAGGCCAAATGATATATCAAGAAAATGAAACTTGGGAATTTGATGAACAGGTTTTTTTTGGGGAGGGGGGTGCATTGTAAACATTTGGAGTACTTTTCTGCCCTTGACTATCTTCATGGGGATCTCTTGTGAAAATGGGCAAAATTGAATAAAAGATTCCAAAGATGGGTATAAATTTTTACAATTTACCTCTAAGATAATACCTCTGGAAAATGGCCATGCCTCTCAAAAAGAGGCTTGCTTTCTTCAACTCATATAAGCATTTACACTAAAAATGTGTCATTAAAACTTTCAGTTAATCAGGGGCAAAATAATAGCGAACATATTTTTTTAAAACAGATTTGACAGATTTATTTTATTTTGGCATGTTACTTGAAAATACAAAGCTGCTGTAAACAGTTAAAGAGGAGATATCTCCCTATGTTTCTCTTCCTTTTTGCAATTCAGACATTTTGTAGATGGAGAGAGAATTGTGGAAAAAATACATCTGTCCCCTTTATCAATTATAGCAGTTGAGGATGCAGTGAGATTTCTTTTTGAATGTTAATAGCAGTTACACCACCAGTAAACTTTCTGCAGCATTAGGCTCATCAGTTTCAAAGGATTGGATCCACTGGACCAGCAGTGTCCTTTTAAGTTAGCCACTAGCACTCCGGAGTAGCTGGGACAAAGGAAACTGCTGGCAGTATCCATCCATAAATGAATTGTCCAGAAGGAGCAGTTGCTGATTAAAGCAGTAGCATATTCACATTGAAACATATATTATATGATATGCAGTAAAATTCATAAAATCAATGGGTATCAAAACACTTTGCAATACCTGCCTCCCTTCATAATCCCAAATTAATTGGCAGTTCAGACAGGGGCTTCTTGGTAGTGCTGTTGGTGGTTTCCTACTGATGCTGTTTTGTTATTGTTTTCCATTATAAAATAGATACGTAAAACCTTGTTTATTTTTATTGTGCCACCTGTTGGATGGAATGTTTTTGCTTAACCAGTTAGTGACCAGTGCTCCTTTTGTTGCTTTTTTTTTATTTCTTTAGGAAAGACACAGATGAGGCTGATCTGGTTCTAGCAAAAGAAGCCAATGTGAAGTGCCCTCAAATTGTGATAGCATTTTATGAAGAGAGACTGACCTGGCATGCATACCCAGAAGATGCTGAAAACAAAGAACGGGAAGCAGTGAAAAGCTAAAGTGGCTGGGGTTTCTGTCCATCATAATTGTACATATCCACCATCCCTTTCCCTCTGCCCAAATGCATCCATGCAAATGTGCTTATTACTGTGCTCGACAGGAGAAATGTTGATATTGGTTGGTTTAGTCATAACATAAATGTTGTGAGTCGCGTTTGGTTTCCCTCCAGGAGATTGACATGCAGTGTGGAGTTCTATCACCACCTCATTGATAACAATAATGATTCTTGTTTTTAAAGCTTCCTCAGAGCCTCCAGGCCTTTTCTTCCTGCCTGGCTGTTTAGTTCTGCATCATCATGTTCTGTGTAGAGAATTGTTAAGCATCATTGTTACTGATTTAAAAATGGCAGGAGCTCCCTGAATTCAGGACAGATCCAACTGATCTACCACAGGCTTTGGATTCTTAGGTCACCAAAATAACAAGCAAGCTAGATCTTGGGGAAGGGGGCGGGGGGCAGGGCTTTTTCTAGTTTTTTTCAAAATTGCTAACATGTTGCTTGAATTGCATTCAAAATGCTAGGTAGCCATTTTCACCCAAATTTTCTAACTTCAGGTCAGAACAGGAACCGTTTGAACAAATAGAAATTAATTCCCTCTTTTGAACCTGTCTTTCTCATCTTATTCCTTTCATTCCTTCCTATCTCTTATCTTCCTTACTACTGATGCTATTTGCATGACATGTTTAGTTAGATTATAAGGGTATCTAATTAATCATGTGTGTACTCCAAAAATTAAGTTAATTGATCCATAGCCTATCCTGGCAACAAGTCTTTCCTCCCCCCCCCCTTTTGTGCAGACTATCGGTACTTACTAGACAATTAACTCCCTCTTTTAACAACTGTGATCAAAATGTACTCCTAGAGAAGCCCTATAAAATTGTTCCTTCTGTGGGCATTCCATTTCTATAGTCCTTTTGATTTTTCATTCATTGCACTCCAGGTGTGTATGTCTGAAAAGTGAGCAGATACTGTTGGGATATGTAACTCCATGAATCTGCAGTGACACCAACCTTAATTGCATGATGGCAACTTTAATTTTAAATTTACTTTCCCAGGGGGTGGAGGGTACAGCATGAAGTAAGAAAGAAAATGATGCCTCCTGTGAAGACTAAATACAGTGTCACTGAATGACCATCTCTGTCATTTTGGATCATGTGCCCTGAGTGTGTCAATGTGAATTAATTGGCTTAAAGAAAACTGGATCATTCATGTTACACAAATAGGGCCTTTGTGTTATGTAGGTAAATAGATCAGCCAAACATAGTGTCATACTTGGAATCATTAAATAGTTCCTTTTTCCTTAAAAAACAACAACAACGAACCGTGGTTCCAAAATTCTAATTTGATTTGTTTCTGGGCAGTTGTTTCTTTAGAGACCTCCCAACCATATTCTCTCTGCTCTTTCATCCTAGTATGTCAATACGTTATTTTCAGAATAAGTATTTACTTCATGTATATTTTCAGAGAAAACTACCAGCTGAGCATAATTATCTGGCTGCATGACTAGAACAGCTTAGAAAAATGCAAAAATCCCAGACTGGCATTTTTATTCTGAACAATTGACAGTTAAAATACATAGTGAAATAGATTTTACAGATAAAATACATTAGCAATTTAGCCAAAAATACCATGTTACAGAATAAGGACATTTTGGACTGCAAATCCAATTATCCTTCATCACTGGCTATGCTGGATGGGAATTGCAGTTCAAGAACAGTTGGAGGGTCACACATTGCCTGTCCCTGATTTGGAATGTTGATCATTAAGGTAAAGGTTCTCCTTGCACATATGTGCTAGTCGTTCCTGACTCTAGGGGCCAGTGCTCATCTCTGTTTTAAAGCCGAAGAGCCAGTGCGGTCCGAAGACGTCTCCGTGGTTATGTGGCCGGCATGACTAAACGCCAAAGGCGCACAGAACTCTGCTACCTTCCCACCAAAGGTGGTCCCTATTTTTACGTGCTTTCAAACTGCTAGGTTAGCAGAAGCTGGGACAAGTAACGAGCTCACCCCGTTAAACGGCACTAGGGATTTGAACCACTGAACTGCCGACCTTTTGATTGGCAAGCTCAGTGCCACTGAGCCACCGCATCCCTTATTAACAGATGATTATTTCAGCAGTGGCTTTCCATCTTGTTCTTGAGCTTCAGGACAGGGTAACAGAAAGCAAAGGCCCTTGGCAGAGCCCTTTCTCATGACAAAGCCCGTGCATTTTTTATTTCATGTGTAATGCCTGCATGGTGTAGCATGGTTGGGATTTCATTTTCATGTTCACCCGCGCAGACTCACTTGGCTGCATCAGCTTTGAAAAGTGCCAGTATCCTACTACAGTATCTGAATTTCTGGATACCTCACAATAGATGGATCCTCTATACTAGTAAGATTTGATAGGAGCTTGGATCATTACTGAAATGGTGCAGGCTACTTTATAATGGACACTGGTCCTTAACATTAATTCAGAATCTGAATTCATGCTCTTTGGTCTCTGCTGCCTTAGCAGTACTCTTTTTTTATATATATAGTGAGGAAAGATGCTCCTATCCATGCTTGATCAGAAAATCCCACCACTACTTACTTCATTTCTGCATTGTTGAATTTATTTCCTTTTGTTTAGCAAGCAGATGAAGTAGGTTGCCATCTTTCTATTTACATATTCTGTACCCTGCTAATCTGTCAGGAATTGCAACTGGGCATGGTGTGATGTAGCATGACATGAATTACATCTTTGACACAACTAATGATTCATATGATTGATTAAGTCCTATATCTTGCTAAATGCCCAGCATCAGAAAATTGGTGGCATTTTTGTTTTGGTGGATTTCCTTTGATTCAATTGATAGGTGTACTTCTGTCAACCACATCGAGATAACATTTATGAAACATGTATTCTAATTTGTTTGGATCATGATATCATTCCATGTATGTAGTTTAAGAATCTATTTTGCAACCAGTCCATCTTTCAGTGGTTTTGAGGCAGGTTTGCCTTTATAAAATATGCAGCCTCCATAGCTTTGCTCAGCATATTCTATTAGAACTGAATAGATTTTTACTGTTTGCTTCCTGAATGGGGATAGGTGACACTTTTAAGAATTTACTTTGAAAGGGATTTTGTTGAAAGAAATGCCCTGCTGCTAAATTAATAGAAATATGTTTCTTTTCTAGAATCCTTATTTGGTGCAGTCATTTTCAACAAACGAGATATGTGAAAGTTCAGACTATAGATTGGACATTAGCTTTGCATTTCTGATTCCACTTGAAAGATGTCACATAGAACACATAGACAGAAGCATAGCTGCCTGCATTTGGCTAATGGCCAGCTATTGCTCTTGAATCCCACTGAATTTCTTAATTTTTGACTATTAGCTCTTCAGTGTGGGGGTGTTTTCATTAATTCCTCCACCACATGAGCTGGAAGAGGGCAGCAGTTGCAAAACAGGATTTGGGAAGCTATATGGATTTAACTGTTTGCATGTGATTTGTACCACTTACACACTGAATAAATGATTTACTTGAGGGTTTTTTTTTAGTCAAGAAGAGTCTTGGGTTCTGATTTTTGCATGTGACTCAAATGAGAAGAATATCCCTTTCACCCATTATGCTTCACAGAATGCTAGTTATCCTGCCCCCACTCCCTTGGAATTCTCTAATTTCTATATGACAGCTGAAGAGGTCAAATTATTATGTATTGTATGACTACTATCAAGGATAAAAGACAATTTACTAATACCCATCTGTCTGAAATGAAGCAACACATAAAGACCCCTAGGTATTCCACATCTTCCTGAAAGGAAAACTTCTGATTTCTAACTCCTTCAAGAACAGAACAGAGAAAAATAAATACAATATCCAAGTTGCTGCAGCTTACTACCTCCCTACCTAAAAATTGCTAATTCCAGCAGAAAGCAATTCTCTATTGCAAATATGTGTGTTTGTGTGACACATTCATTGACTTGGACCCGCCCCCTAACAAGGACAAGGCCATGACAAAAAAATAAATTGAATAATTAATGACCAAAAATAATTGCCTATAAAACAAAGTACCCATTTGTAAAATTAAATGTTTTGTGTGTCCACAAAACATAGTACAAGTCCACCGTTCTGCAAACAAAAGGATACATGCATTCACAAGAGGCCATTTTCTTCCAACAAACCACAAAAACAATGGCAATGGAGTATGGAAAGAAGAACAATGGTAAAACAAACTGGGTGGGGATGGAAGAATGAGGAAATAGACGAATATCTGGAAGGAGTCTAGAGGGACAAACCACCACCACCTCTAGAGTGAGGACTAGAAAAATACATGTCAAGGGATAAAGGTGGCATTTTTAGATTTCCCCCCCCCCCCAGAAATGTGTTGGCAATAATTTAAGCTCCCTTCTACAGGCGTCTTCTGTGAGAATTAAACACTTGGCTACATACAGTATTTACCCTTGATGGTCCCAGTTTGTTAGCCCTATTAGCTCAGGTGGGAAGCTGAGTCCTTTAGCTTATGAGGGAGGAAAATGGTGTCATCAGCTATCTGGTAGGAGGTGGCTTAGTAGGCCAGGGGGGAAAAATGCTGGACATCTGAAGAGTCAATGCTGAGAGCAAGAGTGACAGGTAGTCCTTGACTTATGACATTACAAGACTGACCCACGGTACTTACAGTCTGGTTTCAAACAACAGCCATCTTCCCCTTGCTGTCATGTGACCACATTTCAGACACTTGGCAACTGGCCTGTATTTATGTTTACAGTTATATGATTGCCTTTACTTCAGATTTTTGGCCCATAGCAATCAATTGGTTTCTTAAAGACCATTGCATTTAAAAAAGATCATAAAATTGTCAGTCACATGGGTGGCCTGCTTTATAGCCATCATGACTTAACAACTGTAATGAGCAGACTCCATTAAGTTGAAGACATCTGTATTTGCCTCAGAGCCTTGCCTCCCCTTTAAAGGCTATATACCTTTAATAATGGTTTATTTTCTTCCCCTCAAGCACTGGCCAATGCTCCCTCATGATTTACAGCATCACATAACAAATTTCAGCCATCGCCGAGGTGCTATAATTTGGCCTCATTATTACATTGGCATGATGATGCTCTAAATCACTCCTGGAGATTTCACCCATGCCTCAGTATTTATCACTGCATTGTATTTTGTGAAAGTGGGCAAAGTGGTGCAGAAGGAGTATTGAATCTGGAGCAAGTGCTGTGGATGATTGATAGTCTGCCATTCCTTTCTGTGCTGCAATCCTATAGAATCAAGTCTTAAGATGGAGAAAGTCTCTGCTGTTACTAACTAGGGTATTGGCTTTCCAGCCCATATCTTTTTCAGGTATTTTGGCTGGCATTGCCTCTTACCAGCTAAATTCATTGGGCGAGCCAGAATCAATTTGAATTTGCAGGCTAAATAAGAGACATTTCACAAAGTGTTGAGGAATCAACTCTGATAACCTTTAAGTATTAAAGTCCTGCTACCTCGCTGATTTCGCCCTTATTTTTATTCTCAAATGTATTGGAGAGGAAGCTTAAGACAGCCTTGAAGTGCACCTTTCTTTCCTACTTTTGTATGTACCACTCTAAAAACTATCTTCTTCACTAGCAGCTGCTAATAGAAATCCTTACATAGAGTTAATAAGGAAGATTTCTGTGATTACAAAGCACTTGTGCATCAGGCTAAAAAGAAAAAAGGCATTTTAGGAAGTTGGTAGCAGCAATGCCATTAATATAAAAAAAATGGCATTTCTCTTTCCAAGTATTTGCTAGGATTTTGAGATGGACTTGTGCATGTATGTTTTAAATGACTACTCTTGTACAGCCTGTTGAATGCATGCATGTACCTGATTTGTTGCCATGTGGGAAGAATCCTTAGAATAAAGTGTTCGATCTTGGCTTTCCTCCACTCCCACAACTACACAATTTAAAATTCTATTTTGGACACACCATTAATATAAAGTAGCACACACAGGACCCTTTCATCGTTTGGCAAATTTGATGAATATCTGAAGGTTCTTAAGAGTTCTTTGTCAAACTTAAATGAAGCAAAAATAGGGCAACTTGACACTTGAAGAATTGCTTTAGCTACTGCAGTTGAAATGCTAAAACACTAGTTTTTTCTACTGGCAGAAATGTAAGCACAGCAACAGCTTTTAGTAAGTTCCACAATATGACCTCCGTGTAATATTTTTAACCCTATTCAAAAGCTCTTTTTTAAAGGCAAGAGTTCTTTTTAAACTATCAACAAAGAATGCCCAGATTTTTTTTTAAAGGAAAAAAAAGTTTCACCCTTTACCTGAAGATCATGTTAAGTTTGTCTTAGTGTAGTAGTAGAACCAGCCAGCTAATTCTACATTTCCAGGATTTCTAAGCCATTCATGCTGCATTTAGGTGACTTATAAACTGATCCCTCTTCCTCACTTTTTGACTCCTGGTCTAAATGTTTCAATGGCACAAAAAAAAAAAAAAAAAAAAGCTTTTTGGTGTCAGTTTTTTTGTGTCTTCTTGTATTTGGAAGTTGTGGGGATGGGGCATATGTGTATGATGCATTGGGAGGTTTGAATCTTGGCTTTCTGTGTATCTATTTAAATTGCACATTTTAAACTGATGACCACTCTCTGAATTTATCAGAATTTAAATTTATGGTAAGACTTCAATTATGTAGGTGCAGTTTTCTGATGCAACACTTTCTTAAGAGGCTATCAAACATGAATTGTTATCCTCAGTCACCTAAGCGTGGATTAAAATACAAAGACAATTAATTTTGTGTTAATTAAACTCATTAATTTTTGATTAACTATATAATTTTTACCCAGGTGGCATTTAAATCTTCTCAGCTGTATGGGCTCTAATGATTTTTGTCTCCTCCCACCAGCAGGAAAAGGAAGAGGAGAGAAATCACCCAGCCAGCACAATTTGAATTATCTCAGAACCTCTATACCACTGCTGCCTTTTCTTAGTTTCACGTGACCCACTACCTATCATTTTTGCAAGAACTATAGTTTTATGCAATTCAATTTGGTATTTTAGCCCTATGACAAAATTGGTTCCTTTTTCTTTTTGTTTATTTATCTCTTTCTGTCTCTTTCTCTTTCTTCCTTCCTTCCTTCCTTCCTTCCTTCCTTCCTTCCTTCCTTTTATTTTTTTCCACTGGGAACCACTACTCTGCAAGTTTTCTAGTGGACAAGAGACATCTGAGATAATACCTCATTCCATTGCTTCAAAAGCAAACATTCAGATTTCTTTCCTTCTGAAAAATGAAAGAGAATTGGCTTAAGGAACTGCTCTGCTTTTGATTGAGCTTTTTGATTGCTTGAATCCAACTGTGTCTCTGACAGATAAGGCTGCATGAATTGTTCACTCTGGGTCGAGGCCACAATTCTTCATGCAACGCTTTGAATCATTTGCAAAAGTATGTCAAGTTGCAGCTTTTGCTTGCAACAAGCAGTCTGGAAGATTCATGAACACCTATTTGGATCCAGGTGAAAACACAAGCCCAATCATGTGCACAGAATGTGTCAAAAGGCCTTGGAGGTTTAATGCCCCTGGTGCTGGTTACAGAAATGAAATACAGTATATCCAGGTTCCCTATGATCAGTATTTCAACTCCTGATGAAAAAGAGAAAGATGGTGTGTCAACTCTTCCCCTCCCAATATGCTGCCGTCCACAACAGAATGTCGAACTTTTGGCTAACGGGTCTGTCTGTGCATTTGTGTTAGACTTCCTTGGGTAACATTTTAGCCAAGCCTTTTGATTCTAAAGTAGGTTATGCTGATTTTTAAAAGTGTGAAAATAATTTTTAAAATGAGCTCTTTGTTGTACAACTTGACATGTTACAAACAACCCCATGTTCATCATCTCCGCTCTTTCATATTTCTTGTATCAGTTCTAATAAATGGTTACTTTTCAGTACAGGGTTTATTGTCTTTTATTCACCCTTTCCCCCTTTTTAAATCCCTCAATATTGTCTGGATATGGTTATATTTCATATATTTCGTTGCTGTTTAGATATGGAAGGTCGTTTTGACCAGTGGTGGAATTCAAATTTTTTTACTACCGGTTATGTGGGTGTGGCTTGGTGGGCGTGGCTTGGTGGGCGTGACAGGAGAAGGATACTGCAAAATTCCCATTCCCACCCCACTCTGGGGCCAGCCAGAGGTGGTATTTGCTCAAAAATTTCTACTCAAAATTTCCACTACTAGTTCTCCAGAATCTGCTGAATAGCATCCCTGGTCTTGACCTA
This sequence comes from Arizona elegans, assembly GCA_022577455.1. Classification (NCBI taxonomy): domain Eukaryota; kingdom Metazoa; phylum Chordata; class Lepidosauria; order Squamata; family Colubridae; genus Arizona; species Arizona elegans. Next base: position 21,534,147 of record JAKOOJ010000003.1, read on the forward strand.
GAGAATTTGATCAACTGATAAGGCATAGCAGTAGCGTTATGAAAATTTAGCTGTTTGCTTTACCGAATGTGGGGTTGTGCAATTGACATTGTATAGGTGCCAGTGATCTTTAGCTTTTCTGGAACTGAAATTTAGTTTAATTAATCCCATTGTTCATTATTTTTTTAAAATCCTCCTTTCCCTTCCTTCTGTGATTGCTTTTCTCAGCCAGATATTCTGGCCTCTAACATCCATCTAAAGCCACTTTCCGTCATGCTGGCTGGGAATAAAGGATAGATTTGCAGGTCAATAGGACAGCATTGATAGCTATTAGCTAATAGCATTTGGGGGATAATAATAGCTGATGACTGCAGTTCTGTGGAAGCAGTTTTCTGAGTGGACTGCCCTACTCCCGTTTTAGAGTCATCCTTTCCTGACTGTTGGGTAGTAACAAGATCAATATATAACCTTCAAATGAAATAGATCTTGAAACACCAGTCTGTGTATCTCTGGCTGAGAGTCAGGGAAATTTTGAGCTTGGCTTCCCTTTCTCGCATTTCTTAGGTTCAAGTGCTCTTTGTCCTTCCTCTGCAGTAGTTCCTATGAGTGCAGCATCCAGAAATGGGATCAGATTGCAAATATTTTATACTGAAGGGAAAAAAAATAAACTTTTTGGTATCCCTGTACTTAACATAGTATGTGCTACTCAGGGATGTCAAACTGGCAGCCTGCGGGCCAGATGCGTCATTTGCAGGCCACACCCACCCCAGGGGAAAAAGGTTGGGAAACGTCATGTGACGCCACGAGTTTGACACCCGTGTGCTAGATTGTGAGGTCCTTATTGCTCTCTCAGCTTGGTTGCTTACTTGCAGACATTTCATTACCTAAATTTGATTACATTATCAGTGCAGTTGGTACATACTAAATTTCCACACTGGTCACAACTCTGTGTAGTCTGGGTCTATTTCTGAGGTGGGATAGGATATTATGAATTCTCTTCAGGGAAGAAACATTGCATGGATTTCCCTCATAGAGCGAGGGAAGAGAGAGAGAGAGAAAAAAAACCCCTGCTTCCTTATATGTAAAATACCAATGAAGAAAAGGTAAGGGAGGACAAAGATAAGCTTTGGACATAACTTTCATCACAAAAAATTTTTCCAACAGAATTCCAGGCTGATGATATGTAAGGATAGGGAGTTCTGCAAGATAGGAGCCATTGCTGCGAAGGTTTTGTCCTTATTTAACCTATTTTAAAGTAATTCAAAGTAATAAGGCCTCTGGCCTAGGCACCCCTTCTTATAACTCCTCACTAGATAAATCAAAACCAACCCTTTCAACTACACCTGGAAATGCAGTTGGCACCAAATTATTGTGGGATGTTCTTGCTGCCTAGAATGACAGCAGCCAAATTATTGCATATGGCATCAGTGGAATTCCAGATTTTTAAAGATTATTCTGCTCCAAAATCCTTATATTGATCTACTAGGAATACAGTGATTGCTGGACTTCCCAGTGACATAGAATGGATAAGGAATATGACACTCAGATGACAGCTACCCTGGCCTCCATATTTTTTTAAAATGCCAAATCTTCTGAAGATTTCAGTGACTTTTTATAAGATTGCAGAAAAAAGCCAATGATCTTTCATATCATCTCATAAAAACGTTGTGATTTGTGGGAGAATGCTTAAAGCCAGGAAGTGTGTGTTAACGTTGATTGTGTGTCATTTAAATTTCATTAGATGAAATGTGCTTTTCTACAAATAATCTCTTCCCAACATGATAATTTATTTATTTATTTTTTTAAAAAAAAGGATTCTCATAATGCCAGTGTGAAAGTTTGTTTTTTGAAGACTAGATGGTTGGTGGATGATTGCATTTGAGCATATATATGTCTGGGCTATTTCATATACACACATCTCAAATTTCCCTAGAGAGGACATGACCTTCATTGGAAGGCGGAATACTCCCTATTCATGGCAGAAATAATCTCTGGGAGGCTAATAAAAAACTATGCAAGCTGAAACAAAGAGCATGGCCCTTCATCATTAGTCTGTGGTTTTTTGCAAGCACAGCAAAAGGAAGGAATTTCAGCAAAGAATCTGGGCATGCAGCATACTTACCTACTTACCTCCCCATCATACTATTCCTTTTCAGGGTAAGAAACATTCTATCCCAACAGGGACAAAATACCGTGTTTCCCCCAAAATACAACCTATCCCAAAAATAAGCTCTAGCTTGATTTTTACATGTGTGCTTAATATAAGGTTTTATATGGGTTTTTAACTTTTATCTGGTTTAATTAGGTTTTTTTTTTAAATTTGATTTATATGCTGCCCTTCTCCGGAGACTCAGGGCGGCTTACAACGCGTTAAGCAATAGCCTTCATACTTTTGTATATTTATACAAAGTCAGTTTATTGCCCCCACAAACTGGGTCCTCATTTAACCTACCTTAGAAAGGATGGAAGGCTGAGTCAACCTTGAGCCTGGTAAGATTAGAACCTGCAGAAATTGCAGGCAGCTGTGTTAATTACAGGGTGCATTAAACCACTGTACTACCAAGGCTCTTTTAACTTTAATTTTAACTTTGTACTGTGGTTATTGTGGATTTTATTGTTGTGAGCCGCCCTGAGATAGGGTGGCATATAAGTTAAATAAAATAAATAAATAAACAAATAATAAATAAATAAACAATTTAATTTAATTTAATTTAATTTAATTTCCAATTTATATACCGCCCTTCTCCCTGAGGACTCAGGGCGGTGTACAGCCAAGATAAAAAACATAGAATACAAATATTAAAACATTTAAAAATATATATAGATTTGGGCCGAAAGTTAAGAATAACAAACTAATTAAAAAATTTAAAATTTAAAAATTTCTTCTAAGCCAACCCGGCTTGCTGGAAAAGATGGGTTTTCAGGGAACGACGGAAGGCATTGAGGTCATGGATTCTCCTTATCTCCGGGGGCAACTGATTCCAGAGAGTGGGAGCCCCCACAGAGAAGGCCCTCCCCCTGGGGGCCACCAGCCTACATTGTTTGGCTGATGGCACCCTGAGGAGGCCCTCTCTGTGGGAGCGCACGGGTCGATGGGAGGTCGTTGGTAGCAGCAGGCGGTCTCGGAGATAGCTAGGCCCTATGCCATGGAGCGCTTTAAAGGTGATAACCAACACCTTGAAGCGCACCCGGAAGACCACCGGGAGCCAGTGCAGCTCGCGCAGGAGCGGTGTTACATGGGAGCGCCATGTTGCTCCCATCACTACCCGCGCTGCTGCATTCTGGACCAGCTGGAGCCTCCGGGTGCTCTTCAAGGGGAGCCCCATGTAGAGAGCGTTGCAGTAGTCAAGGCGAGAGGTGATGAGGGCGTGAGTGACTGTGCACAAGGAATCCCGATCAAGAAAGGGCCGCAACTGGCGAATCAGGCGAACCTGATAAAAGGTCCCCCTGGTAACAGCCGTCAGATGTTCCTCCAAGGACAGCTGCCTATCCAGGAGGACTCCCAGATTGCGCGCCCTCTCCGAGGGGGCCAGAGACTCGCCCCCAATAGTCAGCGATGGAGTCAACTGACTATATCGGGATGCCGGGAGCCACAGCCACTCAGTCTTGGAAGGGTTGAGCTTGAGCCTGTTCCTCCCCATCCAGATCCGCACAGCCTCCAGGCACTGGGACATCACTTCAAGGGCATCGTTGGGGTGGCCTGGGGTGGAGATGTACAGCTGGGTGTCATCAGCGTCCTGGTGGTATCTCACCCCAAAGCCACGGATGATCTCGCCCAGCGGCTTCACATAAATGTTGAACAGAAGGGGCGAGAGGACCGATCCCTGCGGCACTCCACAGATGAGAGGCCTCGAGGTCGACCTCTGCCCCCCTGCCAACACAAACTGCGACCGGTCGGAGAGAAAGGAGGAGAACCACCGCAACACAGTGCCTCCCACCCCCAACTTTTCCAGCCGGTGCAGCATGATACCATGGTTGATGGTATCAAAAGCCGCTGAGAGATCTAATAGGACCAGAACAGAGGAATAACCCCTGTCCCGAGCCCTCCAGAGATCATCCACCAACGCGACCAATGCCGTTTCCGTGCTGTGCCCAGACCTGAAACCTGACTGGAACGGATCTAGATAGGATGTTTCCTCCAGGAATTGCGGAAACTGTTGCGCGACCACACTCTCAACAACCTTCGCAATGAAGCGAAGGTTGGAGACAGGACGATAGTTGGCCAATATTGCTGGATCCAGGGACGGCTTCTTGAGGAGAGGCCTCACCACCGCCTCTTTCAGGGCAGCGGGGAAGTGACCCTCACTCAAAGAAGCATTAATGACGCCCTGGAGCCAGCCTCGTGTAACCTCCCGGGAAGCCAGTACCAACCAGGAGGGACACGGGTCCAGTAAACATGTGGCCCCACTAAGTCTCCCCAAAATCCTGTCCACATCATCGGGAGTCACAGCATCAAACTCCTCCCAGATAACATTCTCAAGACTGTTCCTCGTCACCCTGCCCTGATCTACCCAGTCAGAGTCCAGATCCCCCCGGATCTGAGCGATTTTGTCATACAGGTATTGTCCGAAATCCTCCGCCCTGCCTTCTAAGGGATCCTCCCGCACTCCCAGATGGAGCAGGGCGCGGGTCACCCTAAACAGGGCGGCCGGACGATTCCCTGATGATGCAATAGAGGCGGAAAAGTAGTTAGACTTTGCCGTCTTTATCGCCACTAGGTAGGCCTTAATATGCGACCTTACCAGTGTTCGATCAGATTCAGCGAGACTGGCCCTCCAACCGCTCTCCAGGCGTCTTTTCCGGCGCTTCATTTCCCTCAGCTCCTCAGTAAACCAAGGAGCCGCACGGGATCGGCATCGGGTCAGAGGCCGCAAAGGCACAACTCGGTCCAAGGCCCCACCAGCCGCCCGATCCCAGGCGGCTACCAGGTCCTCGGCCGAGTCATGTGCTAGATCCTCAGGAAATGGCCCAAGCTCCGTCTGGAACCTATCAGGATCCATCAGGCGCCTGGGGCGGATCCATCTAATTGGGTCCGCCTCCCTGCGGCGAGGGGTCGCGGTTCGAAGATCTAGGCGAAGGAGTGAGTGGTCAGTCCATGACAAGGGTTCCACGTCTATATCCCCTATAACAAGACCACTCAACCACTGGCCAGAGACAAAAATCAAATCCAGAGTGTGACCTCCCCTGTGAGTAGGGCCATGAACTAACTGGGTCAGGTCCATGGCCGTCATGGAAGCCATGAACTCCTGAGCCACCTCAGACGTTTCACCGACGGATGGCAAGTTGAAATCACCCATGACTAAAAGCCTGGGTGTATCTACCGCCACCGTGGCTATCACGTCGAGTAGCTCAGGTAGGGCTGTTGCCACGCGGCAGGGAGCCAGGTACGTAAGCAACAAGCCCATCTGAACCCCACGGCCCCACCTCACAAGGAGGGACTCACATCCGGCTATCTGAGGCACAGTGGTCTCCCTCGGACTCAGATCCTCGTTAATAATAACCGCCACCCCCCCGCCCCTCCCCTGGGCCCTTGGCTGATGGAATGCTCTGAAGCCTGGTGGGCACATTTCCACCAGAGGGACGCCACCCTCCGGGCCCAACCAGGTCTCCGTAATACCCGCCAGGTCCGCTCCTCCCTCTTGTATAAGATCGTGAATGAGGGTGGCCTTATTGACCACGGACCTGGCATTGCACAGCATCAGCCGAAGGCCCAGCTCCTGAATATCTAAGCCACCTAGTATCCGAGCGGAGCCTTGGGGACCGGGGCAAGCAATTGCTCTCAAACAGCAAGTGCGAGCCCCCAACACCTGATGTGGTCCCCTGCTCCCGCCATATCTGCCCCTCCCATTCACCGTGCCGATGGTACAGCCCTCATAGATATCGCCCCCCATCCCTTTTCCAATCCCTCGTCCGGTGCCTCCCGGATCATTACCCTGTGCCGGGCACGGCTCTGACCCTGGTGGATTCCCCCCCCCCATCCGCCATAGTCATCTTCCCGGTATCTTTAAAAGAATAATTACAACCCCCCCCCAGAACCCCTTAAAATCTTTAAAAATTTCCCTGAAAAGCCCCATAAATTCTTCCTTGCTCCATGCCATCTCTCCGGACTCCAAAGTCCGTCATCGAGATAGGCCCTCGATAATGTGGGGGGCCAAACCTGCGAGAGGGGAGAGTCTCGCAGGGCGAGGAGTTCCGACACCGAATACATATAGCCATCAGGGGAGACAGTCCAAGGGTGGGGGACCGCTGATGTTACAAGCGTAGGGAAAATTCCAGTCCAAGGTCAGGCTGCCAAGCTCCACTGTCCTCTCACGACAGTGGCTAAGGAGGTGCATATCATTCGGCCTCGAAAGTTTCCAGGGCGGCCGTCTCTCACCAGGCCAATCCATGGAGACTTTGATAGAAAGCTCAGGGTGAGGATAGCAATATTCCGCCTCCTCAGGCCTCATGTCCATAGAACCAGAATCCCTCCTGGGATTAGCAGCATCAGGGAATCCAGTATCCAGCTCAAGGGAGGTTTAAGTTCGTAAATGTTCGTCAGAGAAGTTCTACATGGTAGGGAATCCAGACAGGCCAGATGGAAGTGGGGAAAAAATTAGGAGTAGTTCAGCAGGCCAAGATGAGTGGGAAGCTATGGTCGTAATTTGCCAAAAGGCCAAACTCAGTCCGAAGGAACGGGGGGGGGGGGGGAGATTCAAACCGCATAAGTTTGTAGTCATTTTCCGGCCCCAGTAACCCTCAACCTTCCATTCTAGTGGGTGAAGCTCCCCTATTTCGCCCCCCCTCCAGCTCACCCTGGGGGGGGGTCTCAGGGTCTCCCTGGAGGTAACCCTTCCCTCAAGGGTCATATACTCTCCAGTCACCCCAAAATCAGATCTAAAACCACTGCTGAAGAGTCCTGGGCCGTCTGTTTGGAAGTCTGTAGGCCCTTGGGAGCCGCCCCAACCTTAAGCGCCCCCATCACAACCACCGCCGCGGCCTCCGCAGTCCCCGCCGCCATCGTCGCCATCAGCCCCCCCACGGACGTCCCCAGCCGCCCCCTGCCTCCAAAGATCCACCTCGAGGCATCCAGGGGCGTGGGGAACCTCCGTAGGGGCCTCACAACGCCGATGTCGTCCAGGAGCTGCCGCCGCCGCCGCCGCCATGACCGCCCGCGACCGCCGCCGCCGGTGCCGCTCCCCTGCAGGCCGCAGACTGCCGTCGCCCACTGCCGTCCTGACGTCATCCCCCTCAGCGCTGGGATGGTCCGGGGAGCTGCCAAAGCTCCCAACGGGCTCCTTAGGTGTTGCTTCGCCCGGGCGGGGGGTCATAGATGTTCGAAATGACCCCCCTGAGCCCCCCCAAGCCGAGGCATCACCCCCCAAACAAACAAACAAATAATAAATAAATAAATGAATTCTACCCCCAAAATAAGCCCTAGTTAAGGCCCCGTGCATTCTGTCCCACTGTCTGGTTGCATGAGGTGGGGTCAGGTGCATGTGTAAAAATCAAGCTAGAGTAGGGGTGCGGGATAGAGCTGCCACATGCGCCTCACACCCATTTACCTTAGGACAGCTGCAGCCAGGCCTCCCATGCCGACACTTGTCACGCTGCTGCCTGACTTCTGCGGCCGCTTGCATCCCCTCATGGCCAGATGCTACATGGCGCACTGTGCTGGTGCCGTTGCTTGAGGCAGGAGGTCGCATAGCGCATGCGCAATGGAACAATACACCACAGAGCCTCCTGCTGCGAGTGGTGGCACTGGTGTGACGTGCCACATGGCCTCCTGCCCTGAGTGCCACATGGCCTCCTCCTCTGAGTGGCAGCACCGCCCTAATGTGCTGTGTGGCCTCCTGCCGCAAACGGCACCAGCACAAGCCACACAGCATCTTCCACGAGCGGTGGCATTGGTGCGATGTGCCACATGGCATCTGGCCACGAGCAGCTGCAGAAGAAGTCAGGCAGTAGTATGAGAGGTATCGGGGCATGGGAGGCCTGGCTCTGGTGGTCCTAAGGTAAACAGGTAAGACATCCCCTGAAAATAAGACCTGGTGTTTATTTTGGGGCCCAAAAGAAAATAAGATGGGGTCTTATTTTTGGGGAAACATGAGTAGTTGAGGAAATGAAGGTAATTGATACATGAGGGAAAAGTGATCATGTTTTCCTTGAATGGGTAATATCCAGGGGAGGAAGAAGTGAGAAGAATCAGATTCACATACTGAACTTCAAAAGAGAGGATCTTGATTATCTCCAAGAAAAATGAGGTTGGGTCCAAGAGACTGAAGCCCAGCATCTCAGGAATATTCTAGTGGGTTTTACACTAAACAAATGTTTGACTTTATGATTATAGGGGAAAAAATACAAATGATTAATTATTTGGTTATCATTATGTATTTACTGCCAGAATAGGGATGCACTGCAGGATTTATTTTTCCTCAAATAGCCAAATAACTTGGCTCACATAGTGTCTTCCTCAGAGCAAAATGAGCTCCATTTACTGGTTTACAAGGGCTCCCCCTGCATTTAAGTCAAAGGTATGACTCTGTATGGAGGCTATATGGTTTTGGATGGGGAGAAATAGATGCATCCTAGAGGTGTTGGACTCCCCCTGCCCCTTTTAAAACATTTCACTTCTCATCCAAAAAGCTTCTTCAGTTCAGATAAAACATGATTATTATTTTTTTAAGGCAAGAAAGTCCACTTGCCTTTTGGAAAAAAAAAAACCTGTTGGAAGGAAAATCCATCTGGTTCAGTTCCAAGCTGGGAGAAAGATGCTGGAAACAACATGGAGGCTGGTTGGAAAGATGGTTTAATGATGAACAGAACCAACAGCAGTCCTGGGTCAGCTGACCAATTGGTTTGAAATGCACTTAGGAGATTGTGGAATGTAGTGAGCTCTGTGTCTTCTGCTAAATAGTAGTGGGTTAATCCTATTATGTCCTGAAGGGTCATGTCCTGTTCTTCTTAATCCCACCACCCTGAAGTTGAAGGTCTTTTGTTTTGTAGATAGTCTGGCCAAATCTTTCTTAATGGGCACAAAATATCTGCTGGGCATGGAGCTATTAAGAAAGACTGAGCATGTTTTTCCATTTTTCCCTTTGGGGAAATACAATATTCTGCCCTTTTAATATTTTCCATACACCTTTGGGAAAACCATGACATAGCTGATTGAGAATCTCCATAGACTTGGGAAATAGACTGGAATTTATCTCTAGCAAGATCCAGTGGCTGTGGATTTTAAGGCCCCCTGGACAGGGGTGAAATCCAGCAGATTCTAGAAAACTGGTAGCGGAAATTTTGAGCAGTTCGGAGAACTGGCAAATACCACCTCTGGCTGGCCCCAGAATGGGGTGGGAATGGAGATTTTGCAGTATCCTTCCCCTGCCACGCCCACCAAGTCACGCCCACAGAACCAGTAGTAAAAAAATGTGGATTTCACCACTGCCTCTGGATCTATAGATTTTCCATCTCTACTGTAGTTCTAGATGGAGTTACTCTCCCTCAAGCAGACCCAGTACAACAATAACAAGTGATTGTAATAACAAAAAAACAAAAATCAAGGCACAACAATTGCACAATCTGGGGTTCCTCCCAAAATTCACTTCTGCTTGAAGAGTAGATGACATCTGTAGCTCAGAGAGCCGCCGCATACTATGTGCTGAGCTTTTCCTGTACTGCCATCTGGTGGCCACAGCGTTTCTCTGTAATGCAACTTAACACACCGGTTACAGGTGGTTGTGTCATACTCATCAAGGGTCCTACTGACATGCAGAGAGTGCTCTATCATTCTCATGCAAATATAGTACAACTAAGCAAATCCCTTATGTAAAGTGGTTTACAGGGGGTGGAAATGCCTCCTGCATTTCAATCTGCATTTAGTATTTTGGCTTTAAAAATTGGTTTCCACTTGTGTTTTTCCTCCTCCTTTCCATCCATGCATGTGAACGCCTGCAAATAATGCTAAGCTTAAAAAAGTCTCTGAGGTTTTTTTTTTACTATAGCTTCCAAAGATTTATTAAAAGCAAAAGTCAGATGACAATAATTAGCAGAAATACACACACAGCCGTCTAAAAATAAATTATTGCAAGATTCTACACATAACAAATCAATAACTGTAAAGCTTATGGGCACTAGATACTATATTTGCTTTAAATAGTTATACATTACCTAATGCATTTATAGATTTGCTGACAGTTTGGGATAGGAATCAAGACTAAAACAGTTAATTATATCAGTCACCAAGATCTTGATACTTTACAACACAACACAGCTAGAACAATAATAAAACAAAACTCAAGATACAATAGTTGCAAAGCAAAATTAGAGTAGAAATGTACTCAAAAACACATAAAAGGCTACCCTAAAATAAGTAGGACTCTATATGCTTAAAATACTTTGGCAGAGGTCCTTCAAAGATCATGGGAGCATAAGTACAGCACCTCTTTTAAGCAGCTGTCCTCATGTCTCCATGCAAACCTGAAAAATAAGTTGTAGGGTTTTTAAAACAGGAACTATGCTTATGCCTTTTGAAGCCCTTCTTCTGAATCATTTTTGAAGCATGTGCATCCCTAAAACTAAGCACCAATTGAAAAGGTTGTTTCCCCCAAAACCCAGTTGCCATAGCCTGATATCAGGAGACTCTTAAGGTCCAGGCATAACTAGGCAAATCTGTCATTCTGTAGTCTCCTGGCCCTGATTTGGGTTAGGTTTCAGAGATATAGATTAAAATGGAGCACTAAAGGTGGCCAAATCTTGGCATGCTTATATAAGGAGCCTTGCAGCTCTTCCAAAATTTCTGAGCTAGATAGTTTGCCTCATGCTTTTAGCCCCTGGCAAACAGGCCCACAATTGTCCTAAACATTTCCCCCGCCTCCCCAATGTTATTTCCATTTCTGTAAATACAGAATAGTACATAATGGCTGTGTCTGTTGAAGAGCTTTTCATTTTATTTCTTTCTCTATCGCTTATTCTCACTTTGCATCTTGATCTTCACTTCTTTATGTGTTCTACTCATCTAAACTAGTAGATATGGTAAAGGACACAGTCTGGTCATGGTCCTTCCCTATGAAACCATTAACTTTTAAAGAAAGTAATGGAAATCCCCAAATAAGCAAAACATAACCATTTTACAGAGGCAACAATAGGCATTTAAAAATAAAACTTGAAGATTAAAGGGCAGTCTGAAAGATCCTTTGGGGAACTGCCTGGAGGCATGACAGAACTCACTGCACTGATTCACATTCAAAACCATGACAAAGGATCCGATTTCCAGAGTTCCCCTAATTAATTAGTTGGCCTTCAATTGCCGAGTCAGGATTCTAGGTTTTGCAGCCTCACCAATGGTCATCTCTGTTTACCATTGTGAATATCTGCAGGGAAACATTAAATTTCCAGACTTCAAAGAGCCACTGTTTTTATTTTTGAGAATGCTTGTGAATTGGCATAAGTGGTGGAGAGACTCCTAAAAGAAAATGAGCTTAGGAAGGCTCTGTAGTTGAGTCACAAAGAGTCAGATAGCCACTAGATGGCAGCAAAGACTTTGAGTAAAGGTTTCTGTAGCTCTTTGCTGTCATCTAGCAGCCAGGCTCTGCTTTGCTTTCTATTACACCTGCTAGATGTTTAATTTTGTTCCCCCTTAGAGAATTTTCCAAAGAATAGAGTCAATTGAGCTCCATAGTCTTTACGGTCACTCATGATAAATTTCCAAGTGTAAAAAATGGGACACATAGTAAATGATCATACTTACTGGGAGCCCATAACTCAGTTTCTCAAAAATTACAGGCAAGTACTGCAAGTCCAAACCCTGAGTAAAGTTTTGGAAAGTTTTGCATCTTTGCAACAAAGCCGCTGTCTGTACTTCCTAGGACTTCTCTTTCCCCTTTTGTGCTCTTTCTTGTATGCAAAATGATCTCCAGGTTAATGGAAGTTAACAAGTTAATGGATGACTAACAAGCAATAGAGCAGAGGAGAGCTTCTCTGCTAGCCCTTTTTCTCATTTCACCAGGAGGTACCAGAAAGAAAGCTGATTGAGGCATCATCAAGAGAACGGGATTCACTGAGGGCATTTTTATGACTGTTGCTTCAACCTCACACGGCCTGTTGAAATGCAGGTGCAGAAATCAGTGAACTTCTGATTGATTGATGGTGTGACATCAGTTTTGGACAGGGGTATCAAACTCGTGTTGTCACGGCATCGTCATGTGATGTATCATGACTTTTCCCCCCTTTGCTAAACGGGGCGTGGGTGTGGCCAGCGCATGACGCATTCGGGCCGCGAGTTTGACAGCAAGTTTGATTTAGGCCTACAATGTTTAAGCTGTAAAAAATACCAATGACTGCTAGATGGCGTCAAGAAGCTGTTTGATAGCCTTATTATGCCTATGACCAGATTTAATCCGTAGCACAGGGGCCGGCAACCTTAAACACTCAAAGAGCCACAAAAGTCCTAACCAGAAGCCCCCGTTCAATTCTGGAGCCAACCGGAAGTCCGGTTCCCCCATCATAGAGTCTCCTCCTAGCATGGCGTCCTTTTTCCTCTGCTGATTGGAAGTCAATTTCCCCACCATCCTCCTAGCGCTGCGTCCATTTTCCTCTACCTGTCCTAACCGAAATCCCTATCAATTGTGGAGCCGACCAGCAACAGGGAGTCACAGCAGAGGGATGAAAGAGCCACATGCGGCTCCAGAGCCGCAGATTGCTGACCCCTGCCCTAGCATCATAAGACCCTTTACCTGTCATGTTAAATTGACCAAGTATCCCACTTCACAAGAGGATCTGTACCAAATTGTAATCATGTCAAAATGAAGAAATATGTGTGAAGATGTCATTATGTAGATGCTCTGCTTACAACCTTGAATCAAAACATTTCTGACACTGGTATGTAATCTTTAGTGTTTGTGATGACATCATCTCACATGTGTTGTCATATTAATTGATTAGATTTTTATCTCACCTTTATTACACCTTTATAAGTAACTCAGGGTGGCGAATAGATCTAATGCTCCTTCCTCCTCTTGTTTTCCTCACTGCAACAACACTGTGGAGTTGCTTCCCTCTGCAGACTCCCAGGCTGCTACAAAGCAGTTCCCAATCTGTTTACCAAAATATTCTATTTTGCCCCCAGATATAAAAGGCTGTGTTCTACAGATTGCAGATTTGTTATAACTCTGCCCTGTGTATAACTTTTAAAAGCAGCAGATTATAAACTGCAACTGTGATAAATCTCTTGTCTGTGTCCGCCCTCCCTCCCCCCCCATTTCTGATCCTGCTTGCATTAGCCTCAGTTTCCCATCTCTTTTGATAATGTGGTGTTGCTATTATTTAAGAAAACGAGAAAAGGATTTGGGGATTGCTGCTGGAAAGTAGCAAGGGTCCCAACCTCGGCAACCCTTTTGCGGCATAACCAAACCTAAACTCACCGTGGATAGTCAGGATTTTGCAGCTATTTCCCCAGTTCTGTGGTGAGGACTGGATCTCAGGCCTTTTGCATGCAAACCATGTACTCTCCCATTAAGTTATGGCCTATCAAGAAGATACTGTGAGTTTTAACATTGATTACAGAAAATAAATACAAAAGATTGTCACCTAGAATGGCTCCAGTTTCTTGGAAACGGGACATATATTTTACACCATATTCAGTCGTACCCTCCAACAACAGAATAATATATACATGTGATGAAAAGAGAAAGTAGGCAGCATAATTAGAATTTAACAAACTCTTTTACAACTGGTGATATTTTATACTCTAGGTATTTATGCATTGTTAATCTACACTATTGATGCCTGGGATTTATTGCTACTTTATCCTACAGGGAAACTTTATGAATTTACTATGCATGTTTATTAATTGTAAAATATTAATCAATTTGATGTGACTTGGTCAATAAATAGTAGTTACTGGTTCTTAGTGGCCACCAGGTGGCGCATGGATAGGAAGATAGTAAGAAAGCAGGCAATTCCAAGGATGGGTAGCTGATCACATTATGCCTTTCCACTGAAACAGGCTGATACTTCTAGATGCTGTCATTTTAAGCTGTCAATCAGTCCTGCATACAGTACAGCTAATCTTGTTACTTTCAGCATACCTGAATGAATTGCCTGAATAGCAGCAGGCCTAGAATTTGGCTGGAGCTCATCCATTGCTGTTATCCTCTTATGATAACAACAGATCTTTAAGGCATAAAGAACGCAATCCTCAGCTCAGTCCCTGAAAAAAGCGCAGTGCTTTCCTACGAGTTGTCATCCTACAGTTGCAGGTAAATTATATAAACGCCTTTGAACTACAACTCCCAACATCCCTCACTGTTAAGCTGGTCGGGTTTGCTGGGATTCAACTGCAAGTTCCTGGTATCAGGCGAAATCCTAGTGGACACGAGGAGGGGGACAACTAAGAACCACTGCAGCAATGCAGAGAGGTTGCATTACTTTGCTTTAAATACAATTTCTAATGAAAAGGATCTGTGCTGACCAAGGGAAAACTCCCTGCTTGAGATCCTTCCCCAACCCCAACGACCGTGCATTAGATGAGCAAACCCTCTAATTTAACTTCTCATTTGTTTAAAAAGAGAGAGAGAGAGAGGCTATAGACCAGTAATTAGAGAGCTTCTGCTGCAGATACTGTCTCAGCCAGGTTCGCTGAATGATGAATGGATGGGAGCAAAATTTGGGATTGCATGGAAGCAATTATGCTGAAACAGAGGGCTGTATTGAAGCAATAGACCACTATTCAGAAACGTCCCTTAATAGTCCAATGTAATTTGGCTTGCACTGAAAGCTGGACAAAGAGGCACATATCCAGGAACACTTTTAGCGAGATGAATAGAAGGGTCCTCAGTGAATCCACCCTATTTTATCACCATTTGAAATAAGAGAAGTAATAAATGGAGCTAGCTATAAGAGCAGCTTTCTCCCCTAAATTATTACCGTCAGGGTCTAAATTTATCTATCGGTACTACTGACTAGTCCAATCAGAGACACAATAAATTTAGCTGCATGGGATATCAGAATTCAAAAGGAGCTGGGCTATATTGGGAAATTGTCAGGGTAGCAGAAGTGGGGGGGAGCATTTCTCTTCCCTCCATCTCCTGCCAAACTTTCTCAAACGCCTCAATTTTTCTCTTTTTTTTGAGGAAAAAGGATTGGACTCACATAGCCATTTTTTTTTCTTCCCCGGCCAAGGAAAATTGTCAAATTGTCTTATTATATAGAGAAGCTAAGAAGGTTTGACTTATAGCAGAAATTCATCAAGGGGAGCAAGAAGCTACACTTGGAATGTTTTTGTTTCGAATAAAATGGATTTAACTTTTCTGTTTATTAGCTTGAGCGTCATCAATCAAACACACACACATTCTCCAAGGTTGAAAAAGGGATAACCAAAATACACCCAGACAGGTCATCTACAGCTGGGTCAGTGGTGGGACTCAGCTGGTTCGCACCATTTCGGGAGAACCGGTTAACTTTCTGAGCAGTTTGGCGAACTGGTTGTTGGAAGAAATCATTAGGGAAGAGAACCGGTTGTTAAATTATTTGAATCCCTATAATCCCTGATAATGGCACAATAGGGTTAAGGGTTATACTGGCACATTTTAGCCAGTAGACCATAAGCACAGCTGAAACCCAGATTTACCCCAACTATGCTCAGACATCTAGGGAAGTGAGAACATGCAGTGTGATATGAGAAAAACCTTGGGAGACAGGAGGAAGAGAAACTACAGCCTAACAATAGCAATAGCACTTATATACTGCTTCACAGTGCTTTACAGCCCTCTCTAAGCAGTTCACAGAGTCAGCATATTGCCCCCAACAACCTGGGTCCTCGTTTTACCCACCTCAGAAGGATGGAAGGCTGAGCCCCATCAGGATCGAACTCCAGGCTGTGGACAAAGTTTGCCTGCAATATTGCACTTTAACTACTGCGCCATCAGGGCCCATAGAATCGTCAGACAAGAGATATCTCAGCCCACAGAAGCAACGAGGTGGAGAAAGCAGCTCAGAAGGGACCCTCCCTAGTTCTTTAAAAAGTAAAATGCTTTCAGATGTGCAAGTTTCTGTTACTGTAACCTTAACAATATAAAGGTAGTGTTAGTATCTTGTGTTTTGTGTGTCTGGACATCTTGAAGGGCTGACAATGTATTATTGCCTACATCCCAACAACCAGAAAGACATGCAATGGACTAACATATCCAACATGAGATAGTGGTGGGTTTCAATTTTTTCTACTACCAGTTCTGTGGGTGTGGCTTGGTGGGCATGACAAGGCTTGGTGGGCGTGGTGTGGCTTGGTAGGCATGGCTTGGTGGGCGTGGCAGGGGAAGGATACTGTAAAATCCCCATTTCCTCCCAATCAGCTGGGACTTGGGAAGCAGAGAATAAATGGAGGGCAGGGCCAGTCAGAATTTTTACTACCGGTTCTCCGAACTACTCAAAATTTCCGATACCGGTTCTCCAGAACTGGTCAGAACCTGCTGAAACCCACCTCTGAGATAGAGGGAGAAATGTAAAGAACAGTAGGAAATATATTTTTTGTGGAAGCACAAATGGTTTTCAATGTTTGGAATGCAGAGTGGTAGTGAAGGGATAACTGTTAGTGCAAATTAAATTTAGTTAAATTTCTTTTCCTTTCATCTCTTGTCTTTAAATTCCTTTGCTTACTACCTCTTCCTCATTTTCTCTTTTTTCATATCATTCTTTACTCTGAAGAGGAGTAGGCTAAGTTTATATATATGAATGAATGAATGAATGAATGAATTCATAACAGTAAACAGGTCAGCCACCGAACCAATTATTCCCCCTAGCATTTTTAAAGCTCTCATAATACCATTAAGCACAAAATATCTCCTTCATGATTTTTAAAAAAAAATATATGTAAGAGTAACATCTTGATTATTCTGGTAGCAAGCAGAATCCTAGAAAAACTGTTCCCTTTCTATTTGAATCCAGAATTTACATGTTTTGGATAACTGAAACTTTGACTTTTAAATTGTTAATGCCCTCTCAATTCCTGGCAAATAGATGGGGAAGAAATGGAGGTAGTGACAGATTTTATTTTCCTTGGCTTCAAGATCACTGCACATGGGGACTACAGCCAAGAAATTAAAAGATGCTTGCTTCTGGGGAGCATGGCACAGTTAGCAGCATACTAAAAAGCAGAGACATCATCCTGCCAACAAAAGTGCATATAGTCAAGACTATGGTTTTCCCAGTTGCAATGTATGGTTGTGAAAGTTGGACCATAAGGAAGGCTGAGCGTCAAGGAATTGAGGCCTTTGAACTATGGTGCTGGAGAAGACTCCTACGAGTCCCTTGGATTGCAAGGCGATTCAATTGGTCAGTCCTAGAGGAGATCAATCCTGACTGCTCTTTAGAAGGCCAGATCCTGAAGATGAAACTGAAATACTTTGGTCACTGAATGAGAAGGAAGGATTCACTGGAGAAGAGCCTAATGCTGGGAACGATTGAGGGTAAAAGAAGAAGGGGACGGCAGAGAATGAAGTGGCTGGCTGGAGTCATTGAAGCAGTCGGCGTGAGCTTAAATGGTCTCCAGGGGATGGTAGAGGACTGGAAGGCCTGGAGTAAAGTTGTCCATGGGGTCGCGATGGGTCAGACACGACTAACAACACATTAACTAACAACAACAACAACAACACATTAAAAAACATAGTTCCAGACTGGTTGAAATCCCAGTTTATTTCTGTGACATTATCAGCATTGACTGGGGTTTGTAAACCATCATGACAATTGGACTGTTGTTGCTTGTTCTTATTGCCCACATAGTCCTGGGGTGTTGCTCTAGCAAATTGTTGCCAATGTATGTGTAGCTGGAATATTGCAGTCCCAATCCACGTGCACAACTGGCGGCTAGACTAGGATTTTTTTGGTCCAGTTAAGCCTTGCGTAGGAGATGACCAGGCTGAGCCAGAAGGAGGAGTCAAGTGTGTTATCAGTCTGGAGTCCCTTCGTGCCCACAAGAGATGTACTGTAAGTCCAGCCCTCCTTGAATTCCGTTGACTCTTATCTACCACCAATTTGCCTTGATGGTTAGTTCAGATTCTTACTTATGGATAGCATGGAATAAACTTGTACTCAGTTGAACAACCCTGGTTCCTGATTTCTTGCACTTGACACCTTATCTAGCTTAGATGCCCTTCAGACATGTGAGCTTCAGCTCCCAGAATTCTTAGCAACAGCTTTGCTGATTTGGGGATTCTGGGAATAAAGATCATATGTCTAAAGGGTGACAGGTTGGAGGATGCTAAACCAATCTTCCACTCTGCTGTGAGGTGCCTTTAATGTCATTTAAGTCTTGGCCATGGTACACTACTGGTGGCAACCATTGCAGGGATTAAGTTGAACAACACAGGTTTACACCACACACACACACAAATCTGGCTGTGGAAAACTGCTTCTGCCTAGTTTGGTCTTGAGAAATGGCCAGGATATGTCAAGATGAAGGAACAGAAGCAAAACTAAGAAAAAGACATGACATAGCTGGAAATAGCCATTATTCTTTCTTGCCCCGCCTCCTTACCTCAGTTTTCTTCCAGTTTTCTCTTACCATGAAGATTTCTCTTCTGCACCTACAACTTTGGATCTTTCATGGTCTGCTTTCTTTCCACTCTCTAAAGACACCTTGTTGAATTATGGGTAACACTGCTCTCTCCCTTGTAAAATATTATGAAAACATCTGTAGCACTACTTGAATTTATGATTTGTGACCTTTGGCTGCTCACTTTGAATGCACCAGCCCTCGTGGGCTGGCACTTGAGAGCTGTCAGCTGTGGAGCTTCAGGCAAAATTCCTCAGGTGTGAGATGGTGAGGAAGAGAAAAGAGGCAAAACGGAGAGAAAGGGATTTCCCCATATTTTGATGACTCTGGAGCAAGGAATGGGGCAGATGTGGCTTCAGACTATCTTGGTCACATGTCTGACGTTTACTTTGGGGATTGCTTCAGCTACAATAATTACAATAATTTGACATTTTTGAGGGAAAGTTGACCATCCAGGCAGTGAGATTCAAATAATTTAACAACCGGTTCTCTGCCCTAATGATTTCTTCCAACAACCAGTTCACCAAACTGCTCAGAAAGTTAACAACTGGTTCTCCCGAAGTGGTGCGAACTGGCTGAATCTGACCACTGCATCCAGGTTTCTATAAGCACAGCCATCCTGGGGACCAATGCACACGCCATGTGTGTTTATGTGTGATGTCAAAGCATGTGTGCAACATTTGCAATGGAAAGTTGTGGCACATGCAATACACAACCAACCTTAATGATTTAGAACATTGGCCAACATCTGGAATCAGAGCACTTTGCACTGCAAAGGTTTGTGGTCGAGAGCAGTGGTGGGTTGCTCCCGGTTCTGTCTGGTTCTTGTGAACCGGTAGTAAAAGTGGAGGGAGGCTCTGCCCACCTGCCTGGACGTCATAAGGTATGATCTGCGCATGCGAAGAAGCGTGGGTGTGGTTGCTCCTGTTGCAAACCAGTAGTAAAGGTAAGTAGAATCCACCCCTGGTCGAGAGGTGGTGGGTTTTATGGATTTTATCTTGTGGATTTTTAAGGCTGTAAGCTGCCTGAAGTCACTGTACATGAGTTGAGTGGCCCTATGCATTTGTTTAATAAATAATATAACAAAATTCAGTGATGTGTTTTTAAATTTCAGAAAAGTTTAATTTTGCAACCTTTTTTTTTTGTTGTTGTTGATATCCATTCCATGCGGAAAGCTGGATTTGCTTAATGACCAGTGTAACATTGCTCTAAAACAGGTTTTGCCTCATGACCGCAACAACTTACAAGGTAAAATCCTGTCCCAATTGTGGTCATAAGTAGAGGACTTCCTGCAAGCATCTCTAAAAACCTGGCAGGAGTCAGCAGCAGAAGAGATTAATGGCAACAATTCAAGACTGGCCACACTAGCTAGGAATTCTGGGAGTTGAAGTCCCAGAACAATGGGTGGGGTGGGAAACAAGCTGGAGAAAAGATGAAATATCAGACATAACTACTGTACAGCTTCTGCAGACATTTGGGGCAGGTTTTAATTATTCCCAGAATTTTATCATTCCTATTGGGGAAACATTCAAATAACTACTTCATTCACAGCAGGAATATTGTCAACAGACTCATGATGATGGAAGAATCCAGAGGAATTCTCTCCCTCCACATAATGCCTATTGCTTTCAGCTTGTCTCACTCTAACATACTTCATAGTAGCCGGAGTTGTTGTTTGTGAGGGAAAATGGGAACAAGGCGGCCCTATTCTGAACAAAAGGCAGGACATAAATTTAATAAATAAAACAATAATTATTCAGGATTTTAGCTAGGACCACTTTTATTATTTATTGGGGTTAGATTTTGCTCCGGTCACGGTTCACTCTCAGTAGCATACATGCCCAAAACAGTAATCAGAGAAAAGTTTTTAAAAAGGTATAATTAACTTATCTATTTATATCCTTTTTTTCTTGTAAATTTACCCCCTGAAATTATAGCTCTTATAAATATCTCTTGCTGCTACTTGATTTGGGGACCTCTCTATTGAGTTAGACCCTGGACAAATGGACATGTTGGGGTCCTACTCTGAGGGCATAATTGTTCATCAGTGAAGGAAGAGATTGCCAACTGTGGGTGGCACCTCCAGAGAATTGTGAGCAATTTTGTGTATGTATGTGTCTTGTCCAAGCAAAGCAGAATCGCCACCAATACTTCTGCTCTGTGTGGACAAGGTGGTAGCCAGCTTGCCATGAAATACCCTGAGCGAGTTTGGAAAATTTCAACAGCAGCATTGTCAGAACTTGTTCCTCTCTGCCTGGGCAAGTTGATGGCGAAGTCAGGATTGTCTATAGTTGCTGCTATAAATTCAGAATAAATTTATAGTGGCTGTTTCAAAAATTAAATCCAGATTCTGGGAATTATGCCAAACTAAACAAGCTCATCCTTCCTGTTAACTAAAATGGTTTTAAACTGGATTGTTTCATTATTTCTTCCCCACTGGAAATATTCTATTTTATAAAGTTCTAAAATACGATCATCATTTTATTAGATACGTAGATAAAAGTGCAGCTTCTTGATTGATTTGATACAATTTGATTCCGGCACTGCCCAACTCCAAACTAGGTGACTTTCAATCTAAACAGAACAAAATAAAGCACACAAAAAAGGTAAATAAAAATACACTAATGGAAATAAACCAGATGTAAAATTAGGACAGCCAACATCAAACTTATTGTATGTCAAGCATATCCAAAGGAGACTTCACCCAGTATATCCCTAGATAGGTGTTTAAGCCTCTCTTGAATGCTATCAGGGTAGGAGCCACACAAATTCCATGGTGCAGGAGGTTCTGTCTTAACTTCAATGTAATCATGAATTCCCTTCATGGAGGAGGGACACACAAGTTCATTTCTCAATTTAAAGCAATGTTTTTCAAACCTGGCAACTTTTAAGATGTGTGGACTTCAACTCCCAGAAGAAGGGTTGAAGCTGAAGTTGGAAATTGAAGTCTACACATCTTTAAAGTTGCCAAGTGTGAAAAACGCTGCTTTACAGGGTTGTGGCCTACCGAGTGCAAGATCCAGATGAAAAAGCTGAAGGAAGCCCCCAGCCCTATTCAGCATTCCATTGGATACGCTTTGCTGTGATCCCATCACCATTCATTTTCAGGATTTTCTTTGCAGCTCCTTTTATCTTATCTTTAAAGATAAGGAAAATAGATTCCTTTGCAGCTGCAAAAAAAAGAAGAGCATTGCTTCTCTGGAGGCTGACACTGACCTTTTCATTCTGAATGTCTTGCTTGCCGTATCTGAGAATACATGCCTAGAATATACTGGCAGCCTTGCTTAAATGATGCAGAAAACTGCAATTCAGAACTTCTGTAGTTCCCTTGTTGTCCAATTCAGGAAACCTCAATGTTCCCCTGGTGCCTCTCCTTGCTCTTTCGGGCCTGCCTGCCTCGTCTCTCTTCAGACACCAAAGTCTGTAGGTTCTGACTCTACAAGCATCAGATACCTCAATTCGTGGCAAAAGAACAATTTCCAAATCCACAAAGCATACATTGTAAAAAAAAAAAACCCACCAAAAACCCAGCCTTGATCCTGACCCAGTCTGAAAATTATGTGGAAGTAGCTCCCCTCCATAAATTTGTTGTTGAGTGCATTCAGACAATACAAGCAACATGATTCTCATCAATCCCAGTGGAATAAAATATATTTATTAGTTAACACTGGGGAAATTCATCAAAGGGTATCTATTAGGTATCAAGGAGGGCATTCATTTCACTGAGTGCAGAGATCCCCAAACCAGATTGCACTTTAGTGTCTCCACGTTGAGAGTTAGTTTCAGGCCAAATGATTTCATATGCAGGCACCATTCTATCCAGTGAACATTGCAAAATAGGGAAGAACCAGATCTCATTAGCAGAATGCTCGCTTTCCATGCAAAAGGTCACTGGTATTTACAGTTAAAAGGGGAACTGCAGATAATGGGAGAAAATCTCTTTTACCAGAGAGCACTTTACTCTTTAACCTATGGCTTGACCAGTTGCAGTTCAGGAGCTTAACAAGAAAGTGGTGCTAGAATGTGAAATGGTTCTCTACCTGCAGTCTCTCTCCCACACACCAGACATCTCATAGAAAAAAAAATATTCCAGAAATGCTTTTATCCTCTGCTTATGGTTCCCATATCCTGCCATCCAGGGGCTGACAGATTCTGGAAAACCGGTAGCAGAAATTTTGAGCAGTTCAGAGAACTGGCAAATGCCATCTCTGGCTGGCCCCAGAGTGGGGTAGGAATGGGGATTTTGCAATATCTTTCCCCCAGGAGTGGGGAGGGAATGGGGATTTTGCAGCATCCTTCCCCTGCCACGCCCACCAAGCCACGCCCACAGAACCGGTAGTAAAAAAAAAATTGGATTTCACCACGGCTGCCATCCCTGGTTGCTGATTAACTCATTCTCCCCTGCACTTCTTTAACTATTGAGAGTAGGATTGTTCTATAGATCTGTCTATAGCTGAGCTGTCCTCAGCCACAGCTTCTGGATTTTCATGTGGGACAGCCTAGAGCAG
Organism: Arizona elegans; assembly: GCA_022577455.1. Classification (NCBI taxonomy): domain Eukaryota; kingdom Metazoa; phylum Chordata; class Lepidosauria; order Squamata; family Colubridae; genus Arizona; species Arizona elegans. Next base: position 21,557,157 of record JAKOOJ010000003.1, read on the forward strand.
TGGCCCCCAACCTTTTGGGCACCAGGGACCGATTCCCTGGAGAGAGGTTTTTCTGCAGACTGGAGCAGGCATGGTTTTGTATGCTCCCTGTATCCCGTGGATGGAGCTTCGCTTGTTTGCATGAACCAGTTTCTGGCATGCCACGGACCGGGGGGCGGAGGGGGGGGACATCCCTGGCCTACAGGAGCGGTTCTCAAAGTGTATTCTGAGTGTCCCCTGGGGAAATAGAATAGAATAGAATAGAATAGAATAGAATAGAATAGAATAGAATAGAATAGAATAGAATAGAATAGAATAATAGAATAACAGAGTTGGAAGGGACCTTGGAGGTCTTCTAGTCCAAACCCCTGCCCAGGCAGGAAACCCTACACCACTTCAGAAAAATGGTTATCCAACATCTTCTTAAAAATTTCCAGTGTTGGAGCATTCACAACTTCTGCAGGCAAGTTGTTCCACTTATTAATTGTTCTAACTGTATCTATTAATTGTATTTATTAATTAATTATATTAATTGTTCTAACTATATCTGCAAGACCCTTTCAGGGCGTTCACAAAGTCAAATAAATATTTTAAAACATGTCATTTTTCTTTCTAATACAGTTAATGTTGATAGACTTTTACAAGTGAAAATTATTTTTAAAGTTAGATATTTTAAAATATTTACAACTAGAGAGGTAATTTGATACAGTGGTTAAGGTGGTGGCCTAGAAACCAGGGGATTTTGAGTTCTGGTCCTGGCATAGGCATGAAAAACCAGCATGGCTGGCTCAGGAATTCTGGGAGATGAAGTCCACAAGTCATAAAAGGGCCATACTTCCCCACCTCTGCTTAGACTATGGGGTGGGGTGGGGAGAAAGGGGGAAGGCTAATCATTTCAATGTGCAAATAGTAACCTGCTCAATTATCTTATTTTGTGCTATTTGTGAAAGATTATTAGAGAAAGTGGCAAAGACAGTGGAGAGGAGCATGTAAAAGCCACAATAGCAATGTGAGTAAAACAAGCCCTATACAGTATTAAACTGGCTATCTCAGCAAACTGTTCACTGGTAGAAAGATGATCATTGAGTGGTTTGGAGGTCAGGTCCCACCATTTTGCTTAATCTTATTCACAGGTTGTTATGAAGGCAAAATGGAGCTGAGAGGAAAGATGCATATTGCACTTTGAGCCATTACAAAACAGGTCTGTTTGTTAAAAGAGTTCTGTGCCTTCAAAATTAACTGAAAACTGAGTTGGGGGGTGTTTGGGGACTGAGGTTTTAGGGTCTGTATGTATTGTATTTTTATTACCGTATTTTCCGGCGTATAAGATGACTTTTTAACCCAGGAAAATCATCTCAAAAGTCGGGGGTCGTCTTATACGCCGGGTACCCGAATCTGAGTTGCTGGCGCTGACCGATGACACTTTGGGAGTGCCGGCAACATTGAGGGGAAGCTGTACTCCAAATTAGTTCCAACCTACAAGAGGTGCCAGGCAGTGCGCGGCCCACGAGAAAGGAACGCGTCCCCACTCTACCCCAGAATTCGGGTCACCTTCCTTTCTTTCCCAGCAGTCCACGGTGAAAGCGGCGCCGCGGTTGACCTGGGCCAGTGTCTTGCACGCCTGGCTCTGCGTCTCCATTATGAGAAGCTCCATGCGACTTCGCATGTCTCCGCCCCAGTCGCGCAGCTCTCGCAATCCGCTCACCGGAGGAGCCATGAAGTGCTCGCACCGCCTTGCCAGATCTTCCTCATCCTCCTTTCCCCATGGCTTTTCTGGTTGTAATTGGTGCTGCTGCCGCCGCCGAGGCTCCTCCTTCATCTCCACCCACCACACCAGACCCAGCCCGGCCAGCACCGCCGTGGCTCCCGCAGTCCAAGCGGATCGGCACCAGGGCTCGCAAGCGAAGGGTGGGAGTGCGCAGCGCACTTTCCTGGCTTGGCGCCGATCCGGATGGCTGCAGAAGGAACTGGGCACCGGCTGTCATGTCTTTTCTGCTGTGCGGGATTCGGCACCTGGGCTCCCGGGGTTTAAGCCTCCGGGCCGGCCCGCGCTGCTCCAGGATGTTCGCTTCGGGCTCCTTGGAATCGCTGCCGGGCGGTTCTTCCCGTTGGGGCGATGGTGGGTGGCAGCGATCGGCGTTGCTTGGACTGCGGGAGCCACGGCGACTCCTTCCCCACGAGGTATTGCTCTGCATTTCATCACCTCTTCCAGGCTCGCAGCCACCCACCATCGCCCCAACGGGAAGAACCGCCCGGCAGCGATTCCAAGGAGCCTGAAGCGAACATCCTGGAGCAGCGCTAAGTTACCTTCCAGGGTGGAGGGGTGTGTGTGGAAGAATAAGTGAAGCTAAAACGGCTTTCTCGTTCATCCCGGTGTTGGGAGAAGCGGCTTGAGGGGCGCCCGAGCTTTTAAGATTTTAACCTGGGCTAATCGGGCGGGGGAAAGAAGTGCTCTAGTCTGCTTGTTCCAATGCCTTCGCGATAAGCCGGCAGAATCAAAACTCTTTTTTTTCTTTCTTTCCCTCTCTCTCTCTCTCTCTCTCTCTCTCTCGGCGGCTTTGAACCCGTGGAATTGGGTGGGGGAGAGGGGGAATGTTATCAGCAACAAACAACAACAAAAAGTGTGTGTTTGTGGAGAGGGGAGGTAGTGGTAAAGGCGGCAGACCGGTTTTTTTTTCCCCAAGCCGATCTCTTTCGCGGCGTATCCAGCCCGACCCCATTCAGAAGAAAGGCTGCAGCCGCAAAGAAACGGGGAGGGGGGAGACATCTGCACCTTTTGTTACATACACACACACACAAAACCCACAGTTTTCTGGCCTCTTGCGCAGATCTGTTGTGGGGTGGGGTGGGTGGGAGCCACATAATTCCGGGAGGCGAAAAGGGGCGCAGGGATATTTCCAGAAATGAGCGAAATAATGCAATCCACGCAGCGACGCCCATATTCTCCCGTTCAGATTCTACCTCTGGCTGAGAGAAAACTGCCTTGAAAGTTTCTCTGCCCCCCCACCCTTTAAACCCAAGACTCTGCCTCATTTGCAGACTAGAGCACTTCTTTCCCCCGCCCGATTAGCCCAGGTTAAAATCTTAAAAGCTCGGGCGCCCCTCAAGCCGCTTCTCCCGACACCGGGATGAACGAGAAAGCCGTTTTAGCTTCACCTATTCTTCCACACACACCCCTCCACCCCGGAAGGTAACTTAGTGCTGCTCCAGGATGTTCGCTTCGGGCTCCTTGGAATCGCTGCCGGGCGGTTCTTCCCGTTGGGGCGATGGTGGGTGGCTGCGAGCCTGGAAGAGGTGGTGAAATGCAGACCAATACCTCGTGGGGAAGGAGTTCGCCGTGGGTCCCGCAGTCCAAGCAACGCCGATCGCTGCCACCCACCATCGCCCCAACGGGAAGAACCGCCCGGCAGCGATTCCAAGGAGCCCGAAGCGAACATCCTGGAGCAGCGCGGGCCGGCCCGGAGGCTTAAACCCCGGGAGCCCAGGTGCCGAATCCCGCACAGCAGAAAAGACATGACAGCCGGTGCCCAGTTCCTTCTGCAGCCATCCGGATCGGCGCCAAGCCAGGAAAGTGCACTGCGCACTCCCACCCTTCACCTGCGAGCCCGCGTGCCGATCCGCTTGGACTGCGGGAGCCACGGTGGCGCTGGCCGGGCTGGGTCTGGTGCGGCGGGCGGAGATGAAGGAGCTGCCTCGGCGGCGGCGGCAGCAGCAATTACAACCGGAAAAACCATGGGGAAAGGAAGATGAGGAAGATCTGGCAAGGCGGTGCGAGCACTTCATGGCTCCTCCGGTGAGCGGATTGCGAGAGCTGCGCGTCTGGGGCGGAGACATGTGAAGTCGCATGGAGCTTCTCATAATGGAGACGCAGAGCCAGGTGTGCAAGGTGCTGGCCCAGGTCAACCGCGGCGCCGCTTTCACCGTGGACCTCCTTGGAATCGCCTTGGAATGCTGGAACCAGCTGGTTGCTGCGCGGAGCTTCCCCCAGGCATCCAGGGAGAGATTACCGACGCTCTGACTTCCCCAGACCGGTGGAGCTCGCCATCAGTGGGGGTCAGCTGGGGAAGTCGGAGCGTCGGTAATACCCCCCTAGATGCCTGGGAGAAGCTCTGCTCAGCAGCCAGCTGGTTCCAGCATTCAGCAGCATGCAGCCTTGACTAGATCGGCACAGCTTTCTGTCAATGTTGTCGGCCCTCCCCTAGCGTCATCAGTCAGTGCCAGCAACTCAGATTCATGAAGCTGTGCGGATCTCAACAAGGCTGCATGGGTGAAGGAAAAAAACCTGGAACAAAATAGCCCTCTTGCCACTACACGTAGCGTAGCCCATTACCTTTCTCTACAGTACAGCAACAGTACATACAGTATAGTATACAAATATAACAGTCAAGACCCCATCATGGCTCCACCAGCAAGAAGAAAGAAATTTGAAGCCAGTTTTAAACTTAAAGTTGTAAACTTTGCCATGGAACATAATAACTGTGCTGCTGCAAGACAATATGAAGTAACAGAAAAGATGGTTCGGGACTGGAAAGCAAATGTAAAAGCGTTAAAGAGTATGCCAAGGGGTAAGTGTGCATTAAGAAGAGGCACCCCACATTGGCCAGAACTCGAAAAACATGTAGCAGACATGGTGAATGAGCATCGCCAAAACGGTTATGTAGTGACACGAAATAAAATACGTTTGTTTGCACTTCAGTAGGCCAAATCTAACCCAGATCACAGCAACAGATTTAAGGCCACTGTATCCTGGTGTACTAGATTCTTGGAAAGGCATAAGCATTTGAATTAAAATTACCATATTGAAATCAAATCTGATGTTTTTTAATTTTTATTTGGTGTGCGTTGGAAGAGGGGTAGTCTTATACGGCGAGTATAGCCCAAACCCTATATTTTAACAGGAAAAGTAGGGGGTCGTCTTATACCCCCAGTCGTCTTATACGCCGGAAAATACGGTATTTGTGATCAGGTTATTCTAAATTGTGACCTGCCAAGAGTATTTAGGACTGTAGTGGTAGAATATAAGCTAAAGGTAAAGGTTCCAAGGATGGATTCTATTTTTTTTTACTACCGGTTTTGTGGGCATGGCTTACTTTGTGGGTGTGGCTTGGTCATGTGATGGTGGGAGTGGCTTCATGGTCATGTGACTGGGTGGGCGTGGCCAACTCAATGTCACTCACGTCAAGGGATCCCTCGCCTGGCCCCTCCCCTCCCAGCCATTCCTTGTCACACACAGCCTCAATGTATCTATAGTTCTGTAAAAATGTTGTTCACCTTTTTTCAACTTTATTATCTACATGCTATAGATGTACTTTCATGGACCACTGAAAGGAGGAAATGGCTCACATGCTTTGCCCTAGAGTGTGATAGGCAACAGGTTTTTAAGGGGCTGCCAGAAAGAAGGTATAGGCAATGTATTTTCCAAAGCACCAGAAGGCAAAATAAGAAGCAATGGATGGAAACTGAACAAAGAGAGAAGTTAATTTTTCTCCTAAAACTAAGGAGAAACTTCCTGACAGTGAGAACCAATATAGGTGCAGAAATATTTCAGTCATAATTTCACATATAAAATAGCCATTCGTGTATATTGTTCCAAACAGTAATTAGTATTATGGCTGATGTTTGATAGCAAGCGTAAAAGTCAAAGATCACAAGAGTGCTTCTTTCTCTGTATGTATACAAAACATCACATACCAGGGATAGCATATTAAGATGGACTTATGCAACCTGATGTACAAAATAAACACACACATATTTATGCTCTGGGCTATAGACATTGAATGCATGTAAATCCCTGAAAAATATATGGTAGCTCTGGGCAAAAGAAAGGCAATAAAATCATTCTAGGTGTAGGGACAGTGTAAAATATTAACACATGATAAATAATGGAACAATTAAAAATAATAGCACAGAGTTTTTTTCTCTCTCTCTCCCTTCCTTCCTCTTTCTTTCTCTTTCTCTCTCTCTGTCTTTTTGGGGGGAGAGTGTTTGTGGCTATGACAACTACTTTCAAAATTGTTACTGGATATTTCCTGTTACATGAAACTGCTAAAAGGCTTTTGCAGTCATATAATGCAACAAAACATTTTTTAATGGTAAAAGTAAACTGATATATGAAGCTACTTCTAAAATAACTATGTAAGAGACGAATAAATATTTTTCTGAAAATTACTGATGCAAATACACAAAATTAGAGCTGTACAGTGTGGTAATATTATTTATAATAGAATTTTGGTGGAGGAAATAGAGTAGCAAGGAGATTGACACATTGAGAACTATATGAAAGGAACACGAAAGTGATAAAATCACTGTATATGAGTTGGGTAGCTATATAAATTTGTTTAATAAATACAATGGGAAAGGTCTTTGGGGATTCCAGAATTTACATGGCACTAATTAGATTTTTGTTCTCCCTTTTATTTTGAGACATAATAGACTAGTTTTACACTATAACTAAATTACACAAGAGAATGTAGTATATATACAAAAAATAATTCAATAACAATTTAATCTGATACATTGGGTTAAGTGATGTAGGGCTTGATCTAATTTCAGGCAAGTTCAAGTCTCTGTTAAGAGATACATGCATTCTCTCTCTCCCTTCCTTTTTCTTTCTCTTTCTTTCTTTGTCTCTTTCTTTCTTCTCTCTCTCTCTTTCTCTCTCTCTCTCTTTCTCCCTCCCTTTCTCCTTTCTCCCTTCCGGTGAAGAACCCCAGAAGGTCCTTGGTAGGAGGAAGAAAAGCCAGACATTTTGAAACTCAGAACATGCCCATTGATCATCTGGCATTCTTAGAGCTCCTTATTGATTAGCTTAGCTTGAGCAAGGATAGCTAGCAGCCACTTAACAATAAGCTCTCAACTCAAGCTCAGTGCACCTGGGGATCTCCCTAAACATTCAGGATTTCTTTGTTTCTTTCTCCCTTGAAGTCCCCTCCCCCTGCAGCCCATTTTTGCTTCCAGGGGGCTGCAGGGAGTCTTGCTAAGCACCCCCCCACCCCATTTTGGCCTTAGCAAGCCTCCCTGCAGTCCCTGGGAGCCAAAACAGGGCGCAGGGGGTAGACTCCTGTAAGGGGCAGGGAAGGAAAGGTTGTGAGCCCGGTGGGGGTGGCGCAGCATGCTTGGGGGGGGGGGTAGGGTGGCTTACCTATAGGCAGGAGGTGGCAGCTCAGTTGGGGCGCATGGCAGGCACCACGTGGGAAGGCAGCAAGCCGCCCGGGTGGTAAGGAGGAAAAGGAAGTGACTGGGTGGGGTGGGGACCGGTTCGGGGGCATGGCCAGCCAGCAATTAATACCGGTTCTGTAACCCTTACCAATTTATTGCTACCGGTCCTTCCGAACTGGTGCGAACTGGTAGCAACCCACCACTGAAAGGTTCCCCTCGCACATATGTGCTAGTCGTTCCCGACTCTAGGGGATGGTGCTCATCTCCGTTTCAAAGCCGAAGAGCCAGCGCTTTCCGAAGATGTCTCCGTGATCATGTGGCTGGCATGACTAAGCACCAAAGGCGTACAGAACACTGTTACCTTCCCACCAAAGGTGATCCCTATTTTTCTACTTGCATTTTTTACGTGCTTTCGAACTGCTAGGTTGGCAGAATCTGGACAAGTAACGGGAGCTCACCCCGTTACGCGGCACTAGGGATTCAAACTGCTGAACTGCCGACCTTTCGATCGACAAGCTCAGCGTCTTAGCCACTGAGCCACTGCTCAGTGGTGATTAATATATATGAATGAATGAATGAATGAATGAATGAATGAATGAATGAGACTTGTGAAAAGAAAATTAGAATTTTTGGACAAGTCAGCACAGTACTGGTAAAATTAGCAACTGGATCAAACTTTAAACTGATAGAATGAAGCCACAAAGCTTGGCTTTGTCGTAAGCCAAAAATAAGTCATCAGTAGATGTTTCTGGTAGTAGCTGACATACCAGCAGATGGGCCAGACTCTGTGTCTTTCCACATTCATATAGCACGTTGTTATCCTTTAAGAACCTCCACTCAAGCATATTGGCTTTACATTTAGGCACTCCAACTCTCAACCTATCCAGGTCATCCATGTAGTATAAGGGAGGTCAGAATCCTTCAGCCATATCCTCCTTTAATGTTATTCCTAGCTCAATGATCTCCTTCCTCCATCTTTTAATTCGATTTTGTTCTTGTGTACCCTCAAGAATGTTTGTTCTTGCGCATAAAGCTGTTCCCGAGTCAGCGGGCTTGGGGCATATGTCCGTTCAGAGGATGTCAAGAACCATTCTCTTGCTTAGTTCTCTCAGCATCTGCTGCTACTTCTTGTTCTGACCTAGGCTTCCTGAGACAGTAAAAAGCACACAATTAGTCCGGGGGTAGGTTCTAAATTCTTTTACTACTGGTTCTGTGAACGTGGCTTATTTTGTGGGCATGGCTTGAGGGGTAATGTGACTGGGTGGGCGTGGCCAAGTTTTTTTTTTTTACTTTTAAAAGCATTTTTTTCTACAACCTTAAGAGGTTGCAGAAAAAAATGCTTTTAGAAGCCTCTGACGATCCCAGCTGAGCCGCGCGATCATCAGAGGCTCTTTTTTTTTTACTTATAAAAGCATTTTTTTGGCCGAAGAGGTTGTAGAAAAAATGCTTTTAAAAGTAAAAAAAAAAAAAGCCTCTGATAAGGTGGGTGGAGTAAGCGAGCGGCGACCAGGCCGGGGACTGGTTCGGGGGCGTGGCCAGCCAATGTTATTACTGGTTCTCCGAACTACTACAAATTTTTACTACTGGTTCTTGCGAACTGGTGCAAACCGGGAACAATCCACCACTGTACTGCAGGCTAACTCTGTTCACACATTGCCAGGAGTTCAATCCCCTCAATCCTGACCAGCTCGAGGTTGATTCAGCCTTCCATCCTTCTGAGGTGGGTAAAATGAGGACCCAGATTGTTGGGGGCAATATGCTGACTCTGTAAACTGCTTAGAGAGGGCTGCAAAGCACTGTGAAGTGGTATATAAGTCTAAATGCTATTGCTATCTTGCTGCAGCTGGTTCTTTTAACAGAACAAAATCACAGAATAACAGAGTTGGAAGGGACCTTGGAGGTCTTCTAATCCAACCTCCTGCTCAGGCAGGAAACCCTATACCCGTGATGGCAAACCTATGGCACGCGTGCCACAGGGGCACGTGGAGCCGTATCAGTGGGCACGCGAGCTCAGGTCCGCCAGCTGATTTTCAGGCCTTCTGGGCCCACCGGAAGTCGACAAACAGGCCATTTCTGGCTTCCGGAAGGCCTCTGGAGGGGTGGGGAAGGCCGTTTTCTCCCTTCCCAGGTTCCAAGAAAGCCTCTGGAGCCTAGGGAGGGCAAAAAACAGGTGTACCAGGGTCACTGTGCCATCACGTGCCAAAAGCGGGGGAGCCTAGGGGGTCGGGGCGCATTAAATTATGGAGGTGAGCATACGTGTGTATGCTCATGCTCCTCCTGCTTTTGGCACGTGATGGCAAAAAGGTTAGCCATCACTGCCCTATACCATTCCAGACAAATGGCTATCAAATAAAAAAATACCTCTCTGCCGATCAGGCAACTCAGCTGGGATCAGCAGAGACTTTTCAAAGCATTTTTAAAACCACCTCTTCGGCCAAGAGGTTGCAGAAAAAAATGCTTTGAAAAGCCTCTGATGATCCCAGCTGAGCCTTGCGATCATCAGAGGCTTTTTTTTTTCTTTTAAAAGCATTTTTTTGGCCGAAGAGGTTGTAGAAAAAAATGCTTTTAAAAGTAAAAAAAAAAGCCTCTGATGATCGTGCAGATCAGCTAGGCATGGGGGGAGGGGGCTCAGGGATTTTTGCTACCAGTTCTCCGAACCACCCGCCGCCATCGCTACCGGATCAGGTGATCCGGTCCGAACCGGGAGCATTTCACCCCTGATCATGTGCCCCATACTGGAGCAGCATACTCTGCTGCAGAGATGCTCGAGGGCAAAGCTGATATGCGCAACGTAGATAGGTGAGCTCCCCATGTGTAGTTAATCAATTTCTTGAGTCATGAGGAAGTGTCATGAGCTGCTTAAAGCAGTTTTCCCTCCTCTTACGTTGCCAACTCAATAAGAGAGAGAAAGAGGAAGATGCTGTTTCTCAGCGGGCGCCCAGAGAAACTCCAGCTTCCTCAAATAATATGCATATATTTTATGGATGAAAGCAGGAGAAGGCTATATGAGCGTCAGACAGTGTATTTAATAGGCATTTCTGCTCACAGCTGAATGCATATTACACGTTTGTTTTACTTGGTGCATGGCAAGAGATCAGTCCATCTTTCCTGGCTATTGCTCATCTAATTGCCCCCCCCCACCCACCCCCCAGGCAGTTTTTTTATGGCTGGGTACAACCATTTTATCCTTTTAGGCCAGTTGCCAGAATGGGAGAACTTGTCTACTTCCTGCCAGGATTTTGAAAGTTTTTGGGAGAGAAAACTCCCTTTAGCCCCATCAACATCTGAAATGTATTTAGGCAAGACTCAAAAGAGAACTCTTTTTGGAAATGGTGCAAACTCTGAAACATCTTTCTTTAGAAGGTCTGTTTAATGGCATTTTATAAAAACCAGTCTTTGAGCTGAATTTGGGGTGTGCAAGTTGTGGGAGAGCTCTCTAGCGTTCCCATTATTCTCTGTGGTGGAACATACAAGTCATTCGGAGTTGGACAGTTTGTTCCAAGCATGGAACAAAAAAAAACAAAAAAACATGCTTGCTGTTTGAGCCAATAGGTCTGCTCTGAGCATGTTTGCATTTTTTTGCTAGGTGATGACAAAGTCAGAAGTCAAATACGGGCAGGGTGAATGTGTCTTGAGATCTTGTAGCATTAATTCTTTGGCTTTTTCAAGCCTTCCTTATTTACTTCCTGATGGTATTATTAATTAAGCAATGCATTTTTCTAATCGTTTCTTTATTTATCAAACTTGCATGTTACCTAAATGGCCAGAGGCCATTGTTTGTTTGTTTTGTTTTATTGGATTTATATACCGCCCTACTCCTGAAGGACTCAGGGCGGTGAACAGCCACAGAATAAAACACATAAATACAAAAATTTAAAATAGAATAAAAACGAATTAAATAATTTGGCTGAGACAAATTTAAAATACCCAATAATTTAAAAACAAATTAAAATTTACATTTAAAAGGGGAAAAGATTTAGGCCAGGCCAGCTTGATGAAATAAGAAAGTTTTGAGCACGCGACGGAAGGTGCGCAGATCCGGGATCCTCCGTATCTCAGGGGGGAGCTTGTTCCAGATCGTAGGTGCCCCCACAGAGAAGGGTCTCCCCCTAGGGGCCGCCAGTTGACATTGTTTGGCCGACGGCACCCGGAGAAGCCCCTCTCTATGGGAGCATACTGGCTGGTGGGAGGCTATTGGTGGTAGCAGGCGGTTCCGTAGATAACCAGGTCCTAAGCCATGGAGCGCTCTAAAGGTGATAAGCAAAACCTTGAAGCGCACCCGGAAGATCACCAGGAGCCAGTGCAGCTCACGTAGGAGAGGTGTTACATGGGAACGCCACGTCGCTCCCATAACCACCCGCGCAGCCGCACTCATTCTAGGCGGCTTACAGACATTGAATAAAATACACTACAAAACATTAGAATGAGTAAATAAGGATCTTACATTTACTGTTTTGCTGTTACTTCTTAAACTTGATTAATCAGTGGAATGGCTTGCCTCCAGAAGTTGTGGGTGCTCCAACTCTGGAGATTTTTAAGAAATGATTTGATAGCCATTTGTCTGGAATGGTATAGGGTTTCCTGCCTGAGCAGGAGGTTGGACTAGAAGACCTCCAAGGTCCCTTCCAACTCTGTTATTCTGTGATTTTGTTCTGTTAAAAGAACCAGCTGCAGCAAGATAGCAATAGCATTTAGACTTACATACCGCTTCACAGTGCTTTGCAGCCCTCTCTAAGCAGTTTACAGAGTCAGCATATTGCCTCCAACAATCTGGGTCCTCATTTTGCCCACCTCAGAAGGATGGAAGGCTGAGTCAACCTTGAGCTGGTCAGGATTGAGGGGATCGAACTCCTGGCAATGTGAACAGAGTTAGCCTGCAGTACAGTGGTGGGTTGCTCCCAGTTCGCACTGGTTCGCAAGAACCAGTAGTAAAAATTTGTAGTAGTTCGGAGAACCAGTAACAACATTGGCTGGCCATTCCCCCGAACTGGTCCCCGGCCTGGTTGCCGCTCGTTTACCCCGCCCACCTCATCAGAGGCTTTTTTGTTTTAACTTTTAAAAGCATTTTTTCTACAACCTCTTCGGCCGAAAAAATGCTTTTATAAGTAAAAAAAAAGCCTCTGATGATTGCGCAGCTCAGCTGGGATCGTCAGAGGCTTCTAAAAGCATTTTTTTCTGCAACCTCTTAAGGTTGTAGAAAAAAATGCTTTTAAAAGTAAAAAAAAAAAAAAGTTGGCCACGCCCACCCAATCACATTACCCCCAAGCCACACTCACAAAATAAGCCACACCCACAGAACCGGTAGTAAAAATTTTCATACTAAATTAGATGGTTTGGGGTTCTGCCAGACAGTTGCCAACAATTAAGTTGGGCAAAGACAAGGCTGAAAGCTGTGGTTTTTGGTTTATCTATTTATTTTAAGTGAGCAAGATCTCGGGATCATATCCCCCCCCCTTTCTCTCTCTTTCTCTCTCCCCCTCTTCTCTCTCTCTCCCCCTCTCCCCCTCTCCTCTCTCCCTCCCTCCCCCCCCCCCTCTCTCTCTCTCTTTCCACTAATCCCTGTGCTTTCAGGATAGCAAACATGGTTGTTATGCTAATACTTTGAAAATAGGACTTTGGAGTTTTGCCCACAAATCCTCCTGCTGGCTCATTAACTTAAAGTCTGCACCTAGTGGGCTTGATGAATTAGAAATAACTTCTGAAGAGACTGTTCTTGCTTATGTCACTCCTGAGGCTTGTAAGCACCTTCTTAACAATGGTAGAAAGCTAGCTTAGAGGAATTATGGAGCACCCATCCTCATTACCTCCACCATTAAGCACGGTGATGCAGCAGTAAAAACGGGGAAACTATGAAACACGTGTCTACAGTATGTAAATGTCAATCTGGAACATCCCAATCTAACATCTCTTTAAAATGATGGCATTTTTAAGACTACCCACCCCAGCTCTCAAATCTCAGGAGCACAAACTCCTGTGCTCAAAACAGGGAGAAGAGGCCATGTGGATTTTCCTTTCATCAGTGCAAACCAGATTAGTCAGCTGCCAAAGGTGATGGAGACAGTTTGGTACAGTGGTTAAGACACCAGGCTAGTAAGCAAGAGACTTGGGAGTTCTAGTGCCGCCTTAGGCATAAAGCCAGCTGGGTGACATTGAGCCAGTCCGTCCCTCCCTCCCTCCCTCTCCACCCAACCCACCTCACAGGGAAAGTAGGAGAAGGAAAGAATATTAAATATGTTTTTGAGTTGGTCATAAAAATAAGGTAAGGTATGAGTAAAGATAAATAATCCAGCTACATCTGGAAAGTCACAAATGTCTCTTCTTCCACAGTATTTCCCTTCACTGAGCTTCTGCAGTTGTGCAGTTTTCCTAACAACAACAGGACTATTATGGCTATTTTCCAACTCAGAAATGTGTAATGTGTAATATAATTTTAAGTAAGCTCCCTATGCATATGATTTCTTGGGACTCATTCAGCACCCTCAGAGATGAGAAGTGATAGAAGATGGAAGGAAGAGTACCTTTACAACTGTGTAGGAGATACATACATACATACATACATACATACATACATACATAGTTTGAATCCGAGTAAGGGTATGGCTAGCTGTAATAGTTTATCAAGGATAGCTGAAAATAGGGCCATTGGACATACCAGAGAAGGAATGGTTCTTTTCCTTCCTTAAACCTATACTTATTTGGTAAGGAAAGGATTTTGGTATGCAATGATGTTATGAGGGCAGATATCCAATATTCTAGATCAGGGTCCCCAAACTTAGCCAATTTGGCCACTTATGGACTTCAACTCCCAGAATTCCTCAGGCAGCCATGCTGGCTGGGCAATTCTGGGAATTGAAGTCCATAAGTTTTTAAGTTGCCAAGTTTGGAGAGCACTGTCCTAGCTAGGGGAGCATTCAGAGGAAGGATTGCTAAATTATCCCTCAAATCCCCTTTCCTTTTTGCTCTGTTCAATCCTCTCCAGAGATCTGTATATATTTCACAAGACCAACCCTAACTTAATCCACAATCCTGGGACTTTCAAGTGAGTTTCCACCTGAGGATAAATCTGACTCTGCTGAGTTTTGGGGGATCAACTAAGGCCAAGTAGGTGCTGCCACCTAGCTGACCTCAGAAACTAAACACAAGATCAATATAGTCCAAAAGATTTTTTATTCCCAAACATTTCCCCTCAACCAGGAGAAAAATGCACCTTCTTTCTTAAGTCTCCGCTCTAAAAACAAAGTACATTACGCTGAGCACGGAACAAAATCCTTCAGGCTGGCACGTTCCCAGTCTGTCTGAGTAGATGGTGCCCACTTGCCTCTCCTTGCCAGCTATTCATTGCAGAAAGCACTAAACATCAGTGAGCAGTTTTTAATAAGCAATTGGTATTTAACTGGCTAAAAGGTACTAAATGTCAGATCGGGGAACTCCAAATCCATTGCAGGTTTAATGGACTAGGAATGCAATCCATTAATTGCTTCTGTTTTATGTTAATTACACTCCGCCAGGGATTGATGGCCAAGCTGCCCTGCCAGCACCCGCCATGCTGGCAAACTCTGCTATGCTGGGAAGTCTGGAGATGGAACAGAGTCTGGTAACCTGAGAAAATCTCCAGGGCTTGTGGAAATTGTTAGGGGTCCTTATAATTCAGGGAGAGAGAGAGAGAGAGACCAAGTTGGAAGAGTACTTTCAGAATCAGTTTCCATCTGAAGAGACAGGAGCATTCTGGTACTCTTGTAATAGTTGGTGACAAATCAGAAGCTGAACAAGAGCAGATTGTCATGATTAAGACACGTAACGCCAGTCTTTAAAACGGCATCAAGCCTTGCCAAAGCGAATCTACTGAATGAGAGCCAAGTTCCAATTCCTGTTGCTTAGCCACGCCCACAATCCCATGATCCCGCAGTCTGTCACGAAGGCGCGGTAAGTCAGTACAACAAGGAGTCAGCAGTAACCTCAAAAAGGAAAACAAACTCCAACACACCCACTCAGAGGCGCAAAAAAAAAACCAGGGCAGGAGGCCAGAAACAAACAAGGGAGGGAATGGATAGTGGTCGCAGCGCCCAGAAAAGGGATGTTCAGGTAAGACAACGTCCGTTCCCAACCAAATGTGAAATGTACTTTTCTGTTTGTCTTCAAGTCACCGTTTCTTTCCCAGAGTCCAGCAGAGATCTATGTAGGCAGGATGATGGTTTTGGCTACAGATCTCTTAAGGCCTGACGTCATTCAGGATGCTTTCTGACGTCCATCACCAACTCTGACGGCCAACTTTGCTAATCAAACTATTACCTCATTTTGCCGTCTCTCATATTGGACAATCAAGATTCCTGGCTGTCTGAACCAACATCATTCAGAAGAAGGATGCTATGCAAAGATCTACTATTACTAGTGCTGGAGTGGTTAAAAAAAATATGACAACCTCTGTAGGAGCATTTTAGGAGAAACAATGTCTGTTTTGTGTGTTTAGAGAAGAGAATGCTATCTCCTTGCTAATACTTAGGTCAGGCTGTTGAGACAAACTGTTCCTGGATGCATTTGATACTTAGACAAGCCAGTCCAAGAAGGCATGATTGGTTGTTTCATTGGAAGTTGTAGGTTGTTTAGCCATTTTGTGCTGAATGAACTACCCTTGGCTTCACACAGTACGCAAAGCCATACAAACCACAGGGGCTAATCACACACAGCATGTTAAGCTAGAAAGCAGCTACATTTTGGCCTAGCACCTGGTATGTATGGGTCAAGCCAGTATTTTTTTACTATGGGTTCTGTGGGCGTGGCTTGGTGGGTGTGATGTGGTTTGGTGGGCGTGGCAGGGGAAGGATACTGCAAAATCCCCATTCCCTCCCCACTCCTGGGGGAAGGATATTGCAAAATCTCCATTCCCACCCCACTCTGGGACCAGCCAGAGGTGGTATTTGCCGGTTCTCTGAACTACTCAAAATTTCCGCTACTGGTTCTCCAGAACCTGTCAGAACCTGCTGGATTTCACCCCTGGGTCAAGCTATATGTCACAGGTAGAATTGGCAACAGATAACTGGCTTTAACTGTTTTGGATCAAGCAGAATTCAGATCCTGAAATTGTCATGTCCCAGCTTGTCACATTGGGAAATTTCCTGATGATGCAACCTTTAGTCTATATGTGTACATGATGTCCTGAACTACAGTTTTTTTAAATTATTATTTTTCAAACTAGTCTTGATTCCTGGCAACTGCACAAGTCCCTGCAGTTTTCTTGCCAACATTTTCAGAAGTTTCCCTTGCCTTCTTCCTAGGGTTGAAAGAGGCCAGATGGCTTCTGTCCCCAAGGCAGGATTTGAACTCAATCTCTCCATTCCTAGCCAATTACCTATAACCACTGCACCAGACTGGCCCTTGAACAACAACTGAGCCGATCCTATTTTAACCTGGAATATTGGATAAACCCAGGTCAAGGGTTGTGCAAACTAAAAAGTTGTGGTTACATCAAGAAATCATGGTTAAATTAACCCTTCATGAAGGAAACACAGTTCACCTGTACTTGTTTGTTGTTTTTTAAAATTAAAATACGTAGGTTATAAAAACTGAGATGGTGCAAAAAATCCTTCTCAACAAGTTCCACTGAATTCAGTAGGTTTTATTAACAGGGGTGGAGAAACTTGCTCTGGACATTTCTCTCCAGCATCTCTCATTACTACTATAACCATGCTAGTTGGGGCTGCTGGGAATTGTAGTTCAGCAATTTATAGAAGACTCCAGGTGCTGTAGCTTAGGTTTTTATTTATTTATTTAATATATGGTGTATCACACATGGACTAGCAATATAAATTAACTTTTCAACTAGGTTAGTGAAACGCAATAAAATATAAAGGTCAAAAAGATCTATGTTCAGGTATCACTATCTAGCAATGTTTGCCCCTTGGGGTGCAGGTCCGTTAACTAACACGTAAGATCCCAGCCAGGCCTGACCGTGGCACCTGTTATTTTAGAAACGGGGTCCATCTATTCTCCCCCCCACCGCTCTCCTCATTCCTGTTTCTCGAAGGCAGCGCTTCTCTTTGTTCTCCTCATCTGGTTTCTGCCAGCTGGGCCCGCTGCTTCTTCGCAGCCGTGCTCCCGCCTTCAATCATAACGCAATCAACCTCTACTTATATTTAACTCTCATGATCTGCTTTCGTAACTCATTCCCACCAGCCTCTTCCATCATTTTTGTAGCTCCTTCCTCCCGCCCCCTCCCCCCCCCACTTCCAGTTTGTCAATATCTTTCACTGGTAATGAACTGCTTTTGCAGAGAGAAAAAGGGACGAGGCGGCGGTCGCCTGCTATGGCGGCAGAAGGATGGAGAGAGAGAAAGTAGCGGGGGGTGGGGGTCGGGAGCGTTTGAGAGTGAAAGTGAAGGGTCTGTCTCTTGAACTGCTTTTGCCATAATGTATTTAATGTGGACCAGCAATCTCCGCCTTCCCATGCCTGTGTGTGCATACACACAGCTTTATTTGTGTCAAAGGTATTTAGATCTTTAGAAATGAGTACTCCAAGGTCCTTATCAGAGTGAGGGTCATCTACAAGGTCATGTCCATCTAATTTGTATTTTATGTTTTGATTTTTTTGGCAATGTGCAAGACAGAGCATTTGTTGGTTGAGATTTGAAGTTGCCACTTGTTAGATTCAATCTAACACATAGTCAAGGTCTTTTTGAAGGGTAGTTGCATTGTCGGTGGTGTTGAATAGTTTAACATCATCAGCAAAGAGAACACAGTTGCTTTTAATATGATCACAAAGGTCATTTATGTAAAGTATGAAGAGTGTTGGACCTAAAGCACTGCCTTGGGGAACACCACTATTAACAGGTACAGGATTTGATAGAGCGCTTCCTATTTTGACCACTTGTTGTCTGTTTGACAGGAAGGCAGCTATCCATTTATGTAGGAGTCCAGAAATGCTATAGGATTTTAGTTTTAGAAGTAATTTGTTGTGTACCACTGAATCAAAAGCTTTACAGAAGTCTATGTAATTTGCTTCTATTGCTTTGCCCTGATCGAGATGTGTAGTCCATATGTTTTTGCAATGTAGTAGTTGTAGATTACAGGATAATTTTTTTCTGAAACCAAATTGTTTGTTGGAGAGTAGGTTGTTTGTCTCTAGGTGGAGGGTAATAGATTGATTAATGATTGATTCCATGACTTTGGAGGTGACACAACATAAAGAGATTGATCTGTAATTTTCAACTAGGCTACGGTCTCCCTTTTTGAAGATAGGGATGACCATGGCTTGTGACCATTGGTAGGGCAAGGAGCTGGTACTGAAAGATTTTTCAAAAATTATGCTTAGAGGTTCTGCAATTGCAGTGGAAAGCTTTTTTAAGAAGTATGTACATAATCCATGAGGGCCAATAGATAGAGATGGTTTTAGATTGCGTAGTGCCTTTTCAACGTTGTCTTCTGTAAAATCGATAGGTATAAGATCACCGTAATCGTTGTAATTGTCTGTAGTATGACTGGGAAATATTGGGTATGTGTTATTGCTGTTTACAAAGACTGAGCTGAAGAACATGTTAAAGAGATTGGCTTTAATGGTTTCGTCAATACGTTCCCAGGTGACTGATTCAGCATATTGCCCCCAACAATCTGAGTCCACATTTTACCAACCTCAGAAGGAGGGAAGGCTGAGTCAATCTGGAGTCTGGTGAGATTTGAACTGCCAAATTGCAGGTACCCGGCAGCCAGCAGAAGTAGCCTGCAGTACTGCATTCTAACCACTGTGCCACTGCGGCTCATGGAAAGATGGAATCTTTACAAAAAGGAATGTGGTTAGCATTCTTTTCATCACTGAATTCTGCTTCATTGGTTGTGATGTTTGCATGAGTGTGTATGAGAGACAAAAGCTAAGATGATGATTGCACATTACATTTTGCCAACCAGAGTTACCTTCACTGGATTTGTTCCTCTCTGGGTTGAAGTAGAGGTGTTTTCCCAGTGTTGAGGACAGTAGTCTTAAGTGACTCATATGCAGCAACATCTCTGCCCAAAAAACTGAGATATCTGATTGAGAGTTGGGGTACACATTTTCAGTCCATCATTCCATATCTTAAATATACATTTCCCATCCAAGAAGCCTGGGTATCACCTAATGAGGGGGACCTTGTATGCTGGTTATATTATATGTAATGCCAGTTTGGTTTGAGAGCCAGTTTAATGTAATGGTTACAATGCTGGCCCAGAAACCAGGAGACTGAATTCTAATCCCACCTTACAGTAGTGGCCAAAATTGTGGAAACCTTTTGGGAAGAGTGTATTTTCTAAAACTAGCTAATAACACCACCTTTTTTTTGAGTGGTACCATAAAATTATATATCAATGGAAAGACAATATAATCAAGAATGTAATGCAATAACTTTCATGAAGGATTTCCTATTAGAATAGCAGTTACAGTATAAAGAAGAAAAGTGAAACATGTAGAAAAAAATGAGATATACAAAAATTATCACTATGTCAGTTAATACTTAGTTGGATAACCTTTAGCATGAATTACAGCCTTACAATGTCTTCCCATGGAGTGAACCAAGTCTTTTAGTTCTGCAGCTGTTATAATGTGAATCCAAGATTGAATGATTGCTTCTGTTAACTGGGTTGTATTGCTGGGTCACTTCTGACTAACAAGTTTCTTTAGTCGGCTCCATAGATTTTCAATTGGGTTAAGGTTTGGGCTATTCCCAGGTCATTCCAGCAGTGGAAAATAATTATCTTGAAGCTCAAAAAAAAAAAAAAAGTAATATTAGCCATCAAACCCCAAAAATGCACATTTATTTATTTATTTATTTATTTATTTATTTATTTATTTATTTATTTATTTATTGTTTATATTTATATACTGCCCTTCTCCCGAAGGACTCGGGGCGGTGAACAGCCAACAGATAAAACACAGAAATACAAAATTTAAAACAATATTAAAATCCGATTAAATTAATTTGACCCCCAATTAAAAACGCCCCTGTATTAAAACTCATAATTAAACAGTTTAAAAATTAAAACAATTTAAAAGAGTTAGGCCAGCCTGGCTTGTTGGAATAAATACGTCTTTAGGGCGCAGCGAAAGGTGCATAGATCCGGGATCCGCCGTATCTCCGGGGGCAGCTCATTCCAGAGGGTAGGTGCCCCCACAGAGAAGGCTCTCCCCCTTGGGGCCACCAGTTGGCATTGTTTGACCGAAGGCACCCTGAGGAGCCCCTGTCTGTGGGAGCGTACTGGTCGGTAGGAGGCTATCAGTCGCAGAAGGCGGTCTCGTAAATACCCGGGTCCTAAGCCATTTTCCCAAAAGGTTTTTACAATTTTGGCCACTATGGTAGCTGTGAAAGCCAGCTGGGTGACTTTGGGCCAGTCCCTCTTTCCCAGCTCTTGGAGGAGTAGTTGTGAGGAAAATAGAGGATAAGAGGTATTAGGCATGTTCACTGCCTTGAGTTATTGATAAAGTAATAAAGGTGAGATAAAAATATAATCAATAAAATAATATTTCTCCTGTGATCTTGCATTAATTTGTTTTTATCCAAGTTTATTGTTTAGCTGATTTTATTGAATGTTTTAATCTCTGGTTTTTATTGCATACCAGTCAGTGTCACTTTATGGGAGATGGGCGATAAATAAATGAATAATATCTGATAACCTAGAAGTGTGAAAAGCAATGTATAAAGCAAGGGTAGACAGGAATGGAGAAATACAGAGGCACCTTTAGGATTTGATGCAATCATCGAAACTACAAAAGTAGTTGTGATGCAAGTTCCAATCCCCTTGTACATGGATGCAATGTTATGCAATCCACATACACAAGGACAAAGCTTGCAGTGCAACGCAATACTACTTTCAATGTTTGCTCCGACCGTGGATCCATCTGGTAGAATGTAGGAAATGGTGTTAGTATATATTTGTCTTAGCTACGTTTCCTTTTTCTTTTAACTCATGTTCTTAATTTCTTTGGCTCATTTTTTTTCTTTTTCACTCTGAATCATGCTGCTTACTACAAAAAGAAATAGCCTGGTGGATATTCACACCTGTGTGTAATTTGTCACACAAGGATAAACAACCAACTCTCCAGTTGTCTTGGACCGCTTCTAATCTTCCCTTACTGCAAAGCATCAGTTTTACACCTGGGGGCAGCAGTTACTCAGTCTTTAATCTGTGTTTCAAGAGTTCAGTATACAGGAATGATATATAGGCAGTCCTCAAGTTACGGCCATTTGAACTGGTAAATACCACCTCTGACTGGCCCTGCCCCCATCTATTTTCTGCTTCCCGAGTCCCTGCTGATTGGGAGGGAATGGGGATTTTGCAGTATCCTTCCCTTGGAGTGGGGTGGGAATGGAGATTTTATAGTATCCTTCCCCTGCCACGCCCACCATGCCACACCCACCAAGCCATGCCACGCCCACCAAGCCACACCCACAGAACCGGTAGTAAAAGAAATTGATTCCCATCACTGGACCACATGATTCATTTAACAGCTGCAGCAAAAATATCGTAAAATCGAGCATGGTTACATTAATGATCGCATCACATAGTGATGGAAGTTCCAGTCCCAATTGCAGTTGTAAGAGCCGATTTGTTCTAGTGATTAAGGCACCAAACTAGAAAGTGGAAATCCATGAGTTCAAGTCCCATCTTAGCCATGAAAGCCAGCTGGGTAACCTTGGGCCAGTCACTCTCTCTTAGTTCAACCTACTCCGCAGGATTGTTGTTGTGGGGAAAATAGGAGGAGGAAGATGTGTTGGATATGTTTGCTGCCTTGAGTTTTATGTAAAAATAAAGGCAGGATATAAACAATCTGTACAGTCAGCACTTTCTCAGGAGAAAGCTGTCAAATTTGGGTGCAAACAATTCAGATGACCACTAGATGGCAGAAAAGAGATTGTGTGGTGTGTCTGCTTGTGGTTGTCCAGATTTTTGCAGCTGAAATCTGGTAGCCTTAGCCTAGTT
The DNA here is from genome assembly GCA_022577455.1 of Arizona elegans. Taxonomy (NCBI): domain Eukaryota; kingdom Metazoa; phylum Chordata; class Lepidosauria; order Squamata; family Colubridae; genus Arizona; species Arizona elegans. Next base: position 21,579,233 of record JAKOOJ010000003.1, read on the forward strand.
CTGTGATGGCGAACCTATGGCACATATGCCACAGGTGGCACGCGGAGCCATATCGGTGGGCACGTGAGCTCAGCTCTGGCACACATGTGCACACCGGCCAGCTGATTTTTGGGCCTTCTGGGCCCTCTGGAAGTCTGCAAACAGGCCATTTCTGGCCTCCAGAGGGCCTCCAGGAGGTTGGGAAAGGCCATTTTCGCCCTCCCCAGGCTCCTAGAAAGGCTTTGGAGCCTGGGGAGGGCGAAAAAACGGGCCTACCAGGCCCGCCGTGCCATCACATGCCAAAAGCGAGGAAAGCGCAGCGGGGGGGGGGGGTCACACACACATGCGCAGGGGCGGGGCGCATAGAATTATGGGTGTGGGCACGCACACATGCAACCCCTCTGCATTCCCCCCACTTTTGGCACGCAATGGCAAAAAGGTTAGCCATCACTGGCCTAGTTAGTTTGGTCTGTCTCCCTTCCTCAATCCCCCTGGGATCTTTTCCAGAATGAGAACAGCTTTTCAAGGTCTCTTTCTCTTAAAAAAAAAAAAAAAAAGCACATGCTGACAAAGATAGGTTTTGGACTTGTTAGTCTTTGGACCGTTTGACATGCAAACCTTGTATTTTATTCTTGAGCTATAGTCCCTTAGGACTCCCACATTGGGGCTGCAAAAATTCAGATCACTGATGGCAGCATAGGAGAGTCAGAAAACCCTAGCCATGCCATGTCATACATTTGTGGCATAATAGAACACACATAAAGGGCATCCATGCCTAAGGGGACAAATGGAGAGAAAGATACAAAAGGCATTGTTGTGCCCTTCATGAAATGAGGCCTCTTGAGTGCTGTGATTTACTCTTTCCATTTGATCTTCCCTCAGTCCTCTGTCTAAGAGTGCTAGGCAGGTAACAGCCAGGGACGATCACTCAGTGGCAAAACACCAGCTATGCACACAGGTGGTTGGTTGCAGGTTCAACTTGTAAAAAGGATTTCCAATAGAGTGGAATGAGTTATGACTTGGGTGTCTCCAATCTGAAATCCCTGGTTTTGCTTGCACTTAAATTCTTGCACTTTAGATTAGATTAACAGAGTTGGAAGGGACCTTGTAGGACATCTAGGCCAACCCCCACTCCTGGCCAAGCAGGAGACCCTTCATCAGTGATGGCTAATCTTTTCCGGACCGAGTGCCCAAAGCGCGTGCCTGAACCCCCCAAATGCAATGCACATGGCCCCCTGCGCATATGTGTGGCCCCTGTACATGCACGTGGCCCCCACATGCCCCTCACACATGCGCACATGCCCCCCATGCCCCAGCACACACACTGCCTCCCCACACATACGTGCGACCCCCACAAGCCCCCCACATGTGCGTATGCCCTCCTGCACATGCCGTGCCCCCCAAGCAAGCACGCACAGCCCTCCTGCACATTCCCCACCCCCGCGCATGCGCAGTAGAGACCCAAAGACCAGCTGGCTGGCGGGAGGCCCGCGCACATGCGCGGCAAAGCTGAACTGGGACAACGGCTTGCAGGCCCATAGAGAGGGCGCTGTATGCCACCTCTGGCATGTGTGCCATAGGTTCGCCATCACGGCCCTCCACCATTTCTGACAAATGGCAGTCCCATCTCTTCTTGAAAGCCTCCAGTGATGAAGCTCCCACAACTTCTGAAGGCAACTTCTGTTCCATTGGTTGATTGTTCTCACTGTCAGAAAATTTCTCCTTATTTCTAGGTTGAACCTCTCCTTGATCAGTTTCCACTTGCACATCAATGTACAGGTAGTCCTTGGCTTGTGACCAAAATGAACCAAACATTTCTGCTGCTAAGCAAGGCAGTTGTTCAGTGAGTTTTGGCCCATTTTATGATCTTTTTGCCATAGTTGCTAAGTGAATCATGTGGGAACACCTACCAAGCCACCCCATGCCCACCAAGCCACACCCACAGAACCGGTTGTAAAAAATTTTGAAACCCACCACTGAACCCGTGTTACTAACTTAACGACTGCAGTGATTAACTTAACAGCTGTGGCAAGAAAGGTCATAAAATGGGGCAAAATCACAACATCTATCTCACTTCACAACAAAACTTGGGGGCTCAGTTGTGGTCCTAAGTCGAGGACTACCTGTATTTGTTAAACAATTTGTGTTGCTGTTCTTATCACCATCATTATCACCAGACTCAAGGTTGACTCAGCCTTCCATCCTTTTGAGGTAGGTAAAATGAGGACCCAAATTATTGGGGGCAATAGGCTGACTCTGTAAACCGCTTAGAGAGGGCTGTAAACAGAGGTGGTATTCAACCGGTTCGGAGTGGTTCAGGTGAACCGGTAGCTCCAACGATCAGTGTGCGTGGAAGCGAAGCGAGCATGTGCGATCCTGTTGCGAACTGGTAGTAAAGGTAAGTAGAACCCACTCCTGCCTTAGGCGTGTGCAAAGCGCACGCTCCCCGAACTGGTTGTTAAACCGGCAGCATCCAACCACTGGCTGTAAAGCACTGTAGAGCAGTATATAAGTCTAAGTGCTATGGCTATTCTGTGTGTGTTCTGGCTTTTTCCCACCCTAATGCCTTTTAGATGTATTAAAAAGCAGTTCCTTTCATGTCCAACCAGCCTCTCTGGAAAAAAAACAGAATTCCAGACATTTGCATCTCTTTGACTCCCAGGCCATATAACCAGGGGTGAAATGTAAAATTTGTTACTACCGGTTCTGTGGGCGTGGCTTGGTGTGTGGGGGTGTGTAATGTGACTGGGTGGGCGTGGCCAACTTTTTTAAAAAAAAACTTTTCAAAGCATTTTTTCTAATGCTTTGAAAAGCTTCTGTCGATCAGGCAACTCAGCTGGGAAGGTTGTAGAAAAATCCTCTGATGATCGTGCGGCTCAGCTGGGCATGATGGGTGGGTGGGGGGCGCAGGGATTTTTGCTACCGGTTCTCCGAACCACCCACCGCCATTGCTACCGGATCTGGCGGGAGCATTTCACCCCTCCATATAACTCTCAAAGTAGGGAACCAAAGTTGTAATACCAGCACATTTTTCAGCTTTCTGAGCTCAAGACTCCATTTCCTTCTCTCCAAACCTCTTCTCATTTTTCATATTCTATCATGCCTTTTGCTAAACCCCATCCATTTTCATTCTGCGGGAAATGGTTTTCAATGTAGATAATGGAAACAGCATGCAAATATTGGAGGTGCAAAGAAAGGGAGAGAGAGAGAAAAAAAATTAGATACGCATTCCACAACTGGAAAGTGTTTGGATGGAGCGGTTGGAGCGATCCATCTGAAACGGACTTGCATGGACAGCCAGTCCTTGACTTAACAACAGTTCACTTAGTGACTGTTCGAAATTATAATGTGAAAAAAGTGACTTATGACCATTTTTCACACAACCGCTGTAGCATCTCCATGGTCACGTGACCAGAATTCAGATGCTTGGCAACTGACTCATATTTATGATGGTTACCGTGACCCCTTTTGTGATGATCTGATGAGCAAAGTCAATGGGGGGGGGGCGGAGCCAGATTCACTTAACAACAGTGTTCTAACTTAACAACTGCCATGATTCCCTTAAACAACTGTGGCAAAAAGGTTGTAAAATGGGGCAAAACTCAGTTAACAACTGTCTCAAATGTTGGGCTTAATTGTGGTCGTAAATTGAGGACTAACTTTATATGAGCAAGATAATGTTGAAAAAGGACAAGTTGAAAAAAGATCAAGAACCCTCTGCCACTTCCCATGTGTCAGTACCAGTAGTGAGATTCAGGCGAACCGGTAATTAAATTGCTGGCTGGCCCCTCCCCGCCCCTTCCAGGAGTCCCCACGTGCCCCATTTTGGCTCCCAGGCAGGGCCGGATTTTCCTATAGGCTAACTAGGCTTCAGCCTAGGGCTTCAAGATCAAGAGGGGCCTACATTCAAATTGTTAGCAAAATTAAAATTACACTTTCACTATAGGTGAAAGGGCCTTATAAGTGGAATAGCCTAGGGCCTCTTTTCATCTAAATCCGACCCTGCTCCCAGGTAAGTGCAGAGAGGCCTCCTAGGCCCAAAATTGGGCACGGGGGGAGCGGCATGACCCCTCCGTGACCCGTTTTTGTTCCCAGGAGGCTGCAGAGGCCTAGGCCCAAAACAGGGGGAGGGGGTGCAGCGCGTCGTCCCCCCCGTGGCCCGTTTTTGCTCCCAGGAGGCTGCAGAGGCGTAGGCCCAAAACAGGGGGAGGGGGGCAGTGCGTCATCCCCCCGGGGCCCGTTTTTGCTCCCAAGAGGCTGCAGAGGCCTAAGCCCAAAACAGGGGGAGGCGGGGCAGCGCATCCCGCCCCATGGCCCGTTGTTGCTCCCAGGGGGGTGCAGGAGGCTGAGTGCTGTCTGTCACACCCATGGCCACGCCCACCCAGACAGTCATTAGGGTAGAGAACCGGGTGTTAAATTATTTGAATCCCACCACTGGTCTGTACCAATGAATCATTAGGTCCTCTGTTTTCATGTTACTTTTTTTAACATAAGATGGATCCTACAAGGTAAATCTTCCCAATCATTTTTACATAACTACCTTGGTTTTCAAAACACTTCGCCTGCCCACCCCTCGCTGTAGGCAAGGTTTGCTATTTTATGTCTCACAACCCAGAAAAGTTTGTTTCATCTCAAGGAAGAGATTAACACAGTACCATGACTTTTAACAGAATACTTTCAGATGAAAAAAAGAATCTTGCAATAACAACTGGATAATGAAGTAATAGAAGGGTAGGCAATCTGTGGTGGGGGGAATAGCTGTCATTTTGGAATCTGGGGATGCTTTCAATAAGTGGCTGTTTTGTGTGTGTATGCATGTGCATGGTTTAAGTTAGCATGTTGACTCCTGGTGACTGCCTGACCCTGCAGTTTTTGTGACAATTTTTTTCCCCCCAGAACTGGCTTACCCTTGCCTCCTTCTTAGGGCTGAGAGAGAATGACTGGCCCAAAGTCACCCAGCAGGGCAAGATTAGAACTCTCAATCCTCCTGGTTCCTAGCCTGGTACCTTAACCACCACAATGGCTCCCATACTGTAGAGAGTTTCAAAGTCACCTTTTAGCAGATGAAGGTGCTCTCTGCTGTGCCTTCCAGCCCCCTCATCCCTATTATCTTAGCTCTCCTTCCTTACCCTCTCCCCTCCCGCCCCCACAACCAGACACTTTCCAGCAAAGCACTGGATTCCAGACATTCAACACTGTTATTTTCTAAGCATGCTTGCTCAGATGTGAGATTTACAGCCATTCTTAGAAATAAAATTAATGCCGAAGACAAATGTTTTTCAGCATCAAACTTTTTTTTTTTTTTTTTTAAATGAAAAGCATTTTTTAGAAGATTCAGATGGGACAGGAAGCCTGGAAGAAAGAGATTCTCACTCTGGCATATTAGCAACAGACTGCTGACCCCTGAGGCATTGTCACTTCAGGATAGATAGACATTTGTAAGAAAAGGCACCTAAAGCACAGGAAATGTGCTCTTTACTAACGCAGTTTATTCCTGCCGATTGTATCTCTATCCTGGACATTCAGCAAATACTACAGGCCTGTATTTTTTAAACCCTGCAGATTTTTTAAAATTGGTGATACTTGATAGAGGAGGTGCTGTGGTACATGATACTTGAAAAGCTGAAGCTCCTGGTATTTTTTTTTATTTGTCGCCTGCCACAAATATTAAGATGTATCAAACTCAGTTTAAACATTGAATTGCTGAATTATGGACTAATACCAGCATGACAGAATTGGAGAATGTCAATGAATTTGACGTATGTTTTTTTCATTTTCAATAATTGTCAGTTTAGGAGGGATATTTTTAAATGGTCAAATAATCTAATCTCCTGGCACATTAATCAATTTGGCCCCAAACCTTCTGTTTTTATTTCCATTTTTATCCCTGAACTTGGTTGTCTACCAGTTCCTGAAGTATTTTTTTCCCCTTTGTAGCTAATAGACAAGCAAATCTTTCTTGCAACTAAGGTCACATTTATAACACAATACTAAGAAAACTGAATACATCCTAACTTTGGTATACTACACCTTCCTCCAACAAGCATAAACAATCCCTTTCCTCAGATGTTTTTGGGCATCTAATAATCTGGGCTAGGGGTGACATGATACCAGTATTCTAATTTTTGAGGGACTGCCACAAAGAGGAGGGAGTCAACTTATTTCCCAAAGCACCAGAAGGCAGGACAAGAAACAATGGATGGAAACTAATGAAGGAGAAAAACAACCTGGAATTAAGGAGAAACTTCCTAACAGTGAGGACAATTAACCAGTGGAACAACTTGCCATCAAAAGTTGTGGGTGCTTCATTACTGGAGGTTTTTAAGATTGGACAGCCACTTGTTTCAAATTGTATAGGGTCTCCTGCTTTTTTTTTTTTTTTTTTTAATTTGATTTATATGCCGCCCTTCTCCGGAGACTCAGGGCGGCTTACAATGTGTTAAGCAATAGCCTTCATACTTTTGTATATTTATACAAAGTCAGCTTATTGCCCCCACAAACTGGGTCCTCATTTCACCTACCTTAGAAAGGATGGAAGGCTGAGTCAACCTTGAGCCTTGGAGAGATTCGAACCAGCAGAAATTGCAGGCAGCTGTGTTAATAACAGGGTGCATTAAACCACTGTACCATCAAGGTTCTTGAGGCCCCTGCTTGAGCAGGGGGCCCCTGCTTGAGCAGAGGGTTGGACTAGAAGACCTCCAAGGTCCCTTCAAGCTCTATTCTGAATATCAATGCAACTAAGTAACTTGCTTTTTTTTGTGTGTGAAGCAGCCTGGAATATGCATTTCATTGAAGATTCTGAAAGTTATGTGAAATTCCTCCAAATAAAAATTGTGCTGTGGACCAATGGTGCAGTCAGGTACAGATTTTATGTGAAAGGATGTCTTAAAGTTCTTCATTCACTTATTAAGAGGCCTGGACAAAATATTAACTTGTTACGTTTTATATCATTGGAAGTAGTTCTCAAGAAGCTGTTATCTCATTTCGTCCAGCAGAGGGTGCTCAAGCCCATTTTTTTCTTATCCCAGGGGGATGTTCTTGTCAGCATCTAGAATAGAGAGTCCTGCTTTCCTGGCACACGATGTTCACGACCGCTCATCCCCATGCAGCATGTTCAACTGAAGTCTGCCTTGCATCCTGTGACAACATGGAAGAACATTGGTCACAGTGGAAGAAAATTCTGCATCCCATCCAGGGTGAAATGCTACCGGTTCGGACTGGTTCTCCCAAACTGGTAGTAAAAAAATGCTACCAGTTCTGGCAAACCGGTATTTCCGACAATCAGCTGGGTGACGATCAGCTGGGCGAAGCGCACTTTTGGTAGCAGACTAACAGAACCGGTAGCAGACTTCAGAGGATTTCACCGCTGATCCCATCCCTTGCTGCAGTGGTGAAATCCAACTCTTTTTATTATCGATTCTGTGGGCATGGCTTGTTGGGCATAGTGTGGCTTGTTGGGCGTGGCTTCGTGGGCATGGTAGGGTAAGGATACTGCAAAATCCCCATTCCCTCCCCACTCCTGGGCAAAGGATACTGCAAAATCCCCATTCCCTCCCCACTCCTGGGGGGAAGGATATTGCAAAATCTCCATTCCCACCCCACTTTGGGGCCAGCCAGAGGTGGTATATGCCGGTTCTCCGAACTGCGCAAAATTTCCGCTACCAGTTCTCCAGAACCTGACAGAACCTGCTGGATTTCACCCCTGTCTTGCTGGGAACATATTGTTATTGCACTCCAAGAATGCTGGATCCATCTAGTTAAGCTTCTCTTTGCCCGTGGTGTCCTTGGCTGGATTTATTTGGAAGTGGGCCCTAAACTAAGTGCCAGCCAAGCTCTTACAAGGTGAAGGGCCATCAGATCTCAAAGCAGGATATCCAAGTGACATTAAGATCAACATCACTTCCCTTTGTCAGATAATACTAAGCTTTATATGTCCCACCCAAAGAGTGAGAACAGCTCATTTCCGCAGTCTGGTCATCTGTCCCCTCTTCCATGAATATGTTCCAGTTGTGCTGCTCCACAGGTAAAGAAGGAAGCAGATGATCATATCTGAGAAGAGTTATGGGTTATGGAAGCATTTTGCCAGCTGTTGGAATCTGGTGTGAAGATGATTTGCCCTGGCCGTTACACAACAGCATCTGGCTTTTAAGGGATGCCTTTATATGGGGAGTGTCTTACAGATTGTGTCTCTTTCTGCATAATGGCAGGAAACTACTTGGTTCATTTTCAGCAGTAATTGATAAGCGAGGATGTCCGGGCGGGGAGGCACATAAACAATGGGCTCAAGGCCATAGACTGCTCACTTTGGTTTTAACTGGAAATGGTTTGAAGTGGACTTCCTGCATCCCGAGATACCTGCCCATTTACACTAACCACAACCACTTTGTCTGATGGCTCTAGGAAGCTGCTAAAGCTGGCCTCTACCCTGATTCAGGAATGTGATATGTCTGGGTGAGGGATATAATATTGGCCTTATTTAAAGGACTGTTGTTGTACAGGTGATTGACACAATGTGCATGGGGTACGCTGAACTTTCTGCAAACACAGTTAAAAGAGCCCAGCGATGATTGGATTTCTTCATTACGTGTATTCCAGAATGCATTTCTTTTGCACAAAAAGGATTTTGGTTCCTGAACTTAAATCTGATTGGAGGAAAAGGAATCCATTGCGGAAAACCTGCCCCTTTCATGCCACTTGCCTACCTTTGTGTGAATAGGAAAAAGTCATTGACATCCTGGTACTGGAGGAGCTGCTTCCGGTTCTGGATTAGGACTGCAATGCAAAGTAACACTTCAAACGTAATCTCATCCCGATCCACGGACGTGATAGGAGCTGGTGCTTCCACACCTATGAATAGGGAACAGGATGTGTTTGAAAAGACCTCCTCCTGAATTGGACCTGATCTAAGATCAGTTTTGGAAGACATCTGGAAGGAAGAGATGTGGGTAGCAATCACAGGAGAAGTTGGCAACCAGAGTGGGGAAGAAAGGGATCAAGATTTTCTTTTCTTGGTCACACTTCCTTTGAGGAAACCAGAAACATTCTGTCTGCTTCTGGAGCTAAAGCAAAAATTGTACAACATTTACTGTGTTTCCCTGAAAATAAGACCCTGTCTTATATTTTTTTGAACCCTGAAATAAGCGCTTGGCCTTATTGCCATGCGCTCAAAAGCCCCATTGGGCTTATTATCAGGGGATGTCTTATTTTGGGAGAAACAGGATAGTAGGAACCAACATCCTGCTCCCCATATCTACCTATATGGATTCAAAGGCAATTTATACTTAACCAGGGTAGCTAGCTGAAGGCAGAAAATCAAAATGTCATCAAAATGATAGTGGTGTGGTATGTATTTTTAATAACTTAGAATATTATGTGTTATATTTATATTTAATGTGAATGTGTTATGTGTTAATGTGTTATGTTTAATGTGAAAGCTCTCACCAAAGCTAACACACAACCCGATTACAAAGATGAGAATAAAATTTCTCTGTGTATTTGTGCCACATGATTTATCCATATAGAAATCTAAAAACTTGAATATCACAGAGTGCCTATTACTAACTAAGCCCTGAATTTAATACCGTATAATATACTATATTCAGGGCATGCCCTGAAAAGAAGGTCAAGCTGTCTTTTAAATAAAGTCCCAAAGGTGCTTTTTCAAAAGGCAACTGGACTTTCTTTTTCCTTGAAGATGTTTCACTTCTCATCCAAGAAACTTCTTCAGTTCTCTTGGATGAGAAGTGAAACGTCTTCAAGGAAAAACAAAGGAAGACCAGTTGCCCTTTGGAAACATACCTTTGGGACAACCTAATCAAGAGATGCCTTGACTTACTTCTGCAATGACTGACAGCCATAATTCTGAGCTCAATTACAGTCATAAGTTGAAGACTGCCTGTGATGAATTTTGATAAGCAATTGCATTATCAATTCCTTTATGCTCTTTGCAGCTTAACCTACCAAAGGGTCCTACACCCTTACTTACTTCTGAGCCTTTCTGGCTTCCTGGATCAGCATCCGAGATCTCAGCTCACGTTGCTGAGCATTTAACAATAGACTCATATAGTGCTTTACAGCACTCTCTGAGCAGTTTACAATCTCAGCATATTGCCCCCAACATTCCTCATTTTACTGAATTAGGAAGGACGGAAGGCTGAGTGAATCTTTTTTTTTTTTTTTTGAAATTGATTCTCTTCTCCAAGAGGGCTGTTTAGATTTTATTATTTTTTTTTATTGAAAAAGTTTTCAAATACAAGTTTTTCCCCCTTTCCCCCCTCTTCCCTAACCCCCCCTCACCACCCATCCCCCCCTGTGACTTCTTCACAACAATAAGCTAATTCATAACTAATTACATAATATTTTACCATTCCCTTAATCCCTCCTCAAAATACTGACCCTTAGCATAATATTCTTATATCCCATTTTTACAATAATCTGCCCTTTTTCTCCTCCCCCAAACTTATAGTATATTATTACAACAATTTAACATTTAATCTTTTATATATATTAATATAACATTTCAAAGCAGCCTTCTCCCTATATCCAAATTTAACATTTATTCAGTTCTATCCGATTCCTCCGCTCCCCTAAATATAAAAATCCTTTTTCTTAAACTAATCAATCAGTAAACTAACCTTTTTCAACCCAAATTCCTGCAAAATTACCATGCAATACAATTCTAAATATAATCCACTGCCCACTCTGCTAAAATATACATATATCTATATATGCATTCCATTTTATAAAAAGAAAAAAGACAATAACTTTAAATTTATAATCCATATAATATCTTCTTTGATGTCTTTCCACTGGATTGTTAAATCCATCATCCATAATAGGGTAAGATAACATACTAGTGCAACAGTTTGTTCAAGATCTTCAATCATCTTCTGCCCCCATCAGTAATAGATATCCTCAAATATATATGAAAGTAAAAACAACCACCCGAGTGACATTATAATTATATTCCATATAGTTGTAATTGTGGTTTTCATCAGGATTATTAATTCCCATCATCCTAGTGGGTAACATCCAGATCTTCTGCATGCCCCAGCGTGATTCTCTTGCCTTGTAACTCGAAATAGTTATAATATATTTACCAATAAAAAAAAATCCAAAATAGATAATTCAAATCCAAGAATGTAAGTCTCTTTTCACACCCCAAAATCACAGCATTGCAGAGATCTGCCACTATCCTCAAGATAGTATTAAACAATTGTTCGCCTCCACTATCTTTTCACATATTCATTCATTTTTTAAAGTCCCTGGCTTCACTGTTGCTTGGTTTAGAAACTGCTATTTCTATGAGATCTATTTCTTTTCTTTTTCTTTTGCGGGTTGAATTTCCATCCTGGTTTCCTTCCTACAAATTGTGTATCAGCTGATCGATTTTCATTCTGCTTTATAAATTGATCTTGTTGGTTTTGTTTTATTATCTCATCTTTCTTTTCCATCACTTGTATATCAACTGGTTGATTTACGCACTTGTCTGTAACTTGATGATTCATCACATTGGAGTCGGATGACACTGCTCTCATATTTATAGACAGTCCAGCTGGGGTATCCAGGGAGTCCAAAGACAATTTATCTACCACAGCCTCTGTAATTTGATATTTTCCTTTTGTTTCCAACTCCATTTGCTTGTCCTGTATTGTGCCTAAAGATGTTAAATTCATTTTTAAAATTTTTTAATAAAATTCTTCTGCTTTTTCAACAGTGTTCAGTTGGTATCTTACTTCTTGGTGTCTCAATATTAAACCAACTGGGACATCCCACCTAAATAGAATATTTCTTTTTTTTAACTCAGTCACTAGAAAGCCAAATTTCTTCCTCTCCATTAATATCTTAGGCGGGAGCTCCTTAAAAATCCAAATCTTTCTTCCATGAAATTGCAATGTAGAATTAAAAGAGTTCTGCACAATATTATTCCTAATTTCTTTATCTGTAAAATAAATCACCACATCTCTAGGCAATTGCCTTTGCTTTGCCAACCAGGAGTTTATTCTATAAATTCTGTCAATCCTGCAAAACACTTTATCAGGTTGAACCTTTAAAATCCCAGCCAGAATTTCAGAGGATATTTTCCTTAAATCATCTCTGTTATTTTCCTGCAGACCTCTCAGTCTAATTGCATATTCTGTAAAATTATATTGAATCATTAAAACTTCTCTTTCAATCCTCTGTTGCACATTTTCTTCATTACCAGTCTTTTGATCAACCTCCATTTTAGGTTTGTCTTCTGAACTATTATCCTGAGTGTTTGCCAAATCCTTTTTAATTTTTTGGATCTTGTCATCCAAATTCTCCTCAGTTTCTTTCATTTTAGACTCTAATAGTTTAGTCTTTACATCCAACTGAATCAGAAAGTCTGATAAACCGTTAGCTGTTTTTAAAATCTTTCGATCCAAAAAGTCAAACTTTGATTTCACCAATTCACCAATTTCTTTAATTTCCTGCTTAAATTTTTCAAGTTGCTGGTTCACAATCTCATCCCTTCTTACAATCTCTTCAAGAAGAAATTCTATTATATTAAAGTCAGGTTTCTGAGACTGGAGAGTTAAAACTTGTTCATGTAATTTATTAATGGGGGAATTCCCCCCCACTGCCTGTTTGTCTGACTATATAAGTCTCAGTGCCATTTTCCACACAGACAAGATTTAGTGGAAAAGAGAAAAAAAAGCTTGTTTCCAACCAAGATCAATATCAGATCCCCAGGAAAAAAAAAAAGAAAAAAAAACAAGACTGAGAGTGAGGTTTTGCCTTCAATTACAGCCAGGAGTATTCATTCCGCTACTTTGTAATAGAAAACGGAAGGACTTTCCCTTTCAGCCTCTCTTCAAGCCTCAGCAATCGCCATTTTAAAAATCTTTTTTCCTTTCATTTCTTGAACAACTTCAGTAACTTTTCTAAAATAAAAAGAATACTTGCGCTTCAGGATCAGAGGTCCAGCTCACGTCTTCTTTAATTAATTTAACAAATTTACAGGCTTGCTTTTGCCACCTAGCTCTGCGTATAGTAGAGATCTCCCAGAGCCCGGAGCATCGGCTGGGGATACGGGGAGTCTCTTTCGCTCCGTCCCAAAAGTAAATAAAAAACTTTTGGGATTAGGCAGAGGACTCTACCCACCCCAGCCGGCTCTATCTCCGTTTCCTAATGGAAACGGAGTTTGTTCGAGCCGCCATTCCGCTATAAAGGCTGCTCTTCACAGGCAGTGGGTTCGACGATCCCGAAGGAGCGTCCGGCGGGGACAAACAGCAAACCGGAAGTTTCAGAAGGCTGAGTGAATCTTGAGCCCCGTCAGGATTGAACTCCTGGCTGTGAGCAGAGTTTGCCTGCAATACTACAGTTCAACCACTGAGCCGCCAGGGCTCTTTAGGGTAGCTTTAGCTTCAGAAGAATAACAGAATAAAAGAATTGGAAGGGACCTTGGAGGTCTTCTAGTCCAGGGGTGCCAAACTCAAAGCCTGGGGGGGGGCAAATCCGGCCCGTGGGGTGCTTAGATCTGGCCCGTGGGGCCGCCAGCGAAGGACCACAGTGCATCTGCCAGTGAAAATGGAGCTCAGAAGGGCCCTCCCGAGCTCCATTTTCGCTGGCAGAGGGTTTCAGGAGCTCGGGAGCCCGTTTTCGCTGGCTCGTTGGCTCGTTTTCACTTGGGCCACTCCAGACGCCCCCGACACGAGTGATGTTGAGCTGGCCACACCCACCCTGGCTACACCCACCCCAGCCCCCCAAGGTCAAACACAACCCTGATGTGGCCCTCAATGAAATCGAGTTTGACAGGCCTGTTCTAGTCCAACTCCCTGCTCAAACAGGAGACACTTTGATATAGAATAACAGAATATGTTGTGGATCGCTCTTCCGCATGGAGAAGTGCTCACCTTCCCTGCGTGTCCGCCATATCCAGGCACCAAAGTTCATCTTTCCAGACTCCAAAGCGCTGATTTCCAAGACTCTCACGGCATCGGAGTGTTCCAAGTCCTTCTGGAAAAGCAGCAGCAGCCACCTGAGATGAAGGCAGGAGGAGAGCTGTGGCAGAAGGCGAGAAAAAGAGCTTGCCGTCCTAACCTCCCCCTTGGCCAGGACCCCCCCAACCCACTTTCCCATTGATAGATGCTTTCTCAGCCCATTATGCCTGCTGCAAAAAGCTTGCTGGGGTTTGACCTGAGCATTTATTTTGAATATTATGCTCCGGAAAAGGAAGGATGGACAGACTCTGCTTCTTCCACTATTTAATCGTCAAATCTGAAATGAGAGGGCAGGTTTTTCCAAGTCTAGGACCTAATTGTGAACCTATCTCCATGATTAAGTTAAAGTACTCTCTGTTCCTTCTCTGAACCATCTAAAAAAAGTAAAGTAGTACAGCAGGGCTATACTGCTGCTACTCTTCCCAGATGCCTAGACTCTGGTTTGCTTCTTGGTGGTGATATTTTGAATTTTGCATTTGCAGAGTGTGCTATGTACACTTGTTGGCTCATGTGCTGGCCTGTTTTTCTTCTTTTTCTTTTCCTTTTTTTTTGGTGAGCAACACTCAATCAGCTCTCAACCCTGCTTAACAGTTAGCAATAGCAATAGCCCTTAGACTTAAATACCACCTCCAGAGGTGGTATTCAGCCGGTTCTGACAGGTTTTGGCGAACTGGTAGCGGAAATTTTGAGTAGTTCGGAGAACTGGCAAATACCACCTTTGGCTGGCCCCAAAGTGGGGTGGGAATGGAGGTTTTGCAATATCCTTCCCCTGCCACGCCCACCAAGCCACACCACACCATGCCCACCAAGCCACGCCCACAGAACCGGTAGTAAAAAAATTTGGATTTCACCACTGACCCAAATTCTGATTTTGTGTGCAAGGGCTGCATCACTTGTAAGTGTGAGGACAGTTGCAAGTCACTTTCCCCCTCACCCCCAATGCCATTGTAACTTTGAACGGTTACTAAACGAAGGGTTGTAAGTCGAAAACTGCCCTTATTGGACCAGTAAAGGCAATTTAAAGGCTAGAATGGGTTGGGGATGAAATGAAAGCGATGTCATGGGGCTACAGCAGTAAACCAGATGTTCCTGGCATGTGCCATTCTTATGTGTGACTGGAGTCAAGACTTCTATCTTCAAACAAGGGTAGTTCTGCCAGATTAAAGAAGACTTTAGGCCAGGTGCCCATTAGGGGTCCTTACACCCAACTGATGGTATTTTAGACGCTTCTCCCCACCCAGTTTCTTTTTCTACTCAGCCCTCCCCCCCTCCCCTCCCCCCCATCATGCTCCCTTTGATCATCCTGCTTTGCCAGGAAACAGCAGAGACATCTCTCCCCCCCGCCACTCCACCACACGCTTTCTTTTCTAATATTTTCCATGTGAAAAATCAAGATATTGGGCTGCACAGCTGCTTATTATCTCTGTGGTGCTTATAAGTCTTTTATTTTTTTTGACAAATTACTTTTTTGTTTTATTAAAAGTTTTTTTTTTTTTTTAAAAAAAAGCTTTTTAAACAGGTGAAAGGACTGACCAAGAGGGCTTTCTTCTCATGATATAACTCAGGACAGGAGAAAAAGTGAGCACACATATATAAGCCAGGGGGCCAGTTGTGGGAGAAGCGAGCACATAGGACAGGACAAGAGGTGGGTTTCAGCAGGTTCTTACCAGTTCTGGAGAATCGGTAGTGGAAATTTTGACTAGTTCGGAGAACTGGTAAATACCACCTCTGACTGGCCCCACCCCCATCTATTCTCTGCCTCCTGAATCCCAGCTGATCAGGAGGAAATGGGGATTTTGCAGTAACCTTCCCCTGGAGAGGGGAGGGAATGAAGATTTTACAGTATCCTTCCCCTGCCACGCCCACCAAGCCATGTCATGCCCACCAAGCCACGCCCACAGAACCGGTAGTAAAAAAAAATTTGAATCCCATCACTGGACAGGACTAATTCTAAATTTGTTTAGAAGAAGCCTGCCTGCTGGATTTTATTTTATTGCAAACCGCCTCAAGTTACCATGCGGTAAGATGGACGGTCAATAAATTCAATAAAGTAAAAATATATAAATAGATTTAGGAGCCTTCCGTAGCGTAGGACCTGGGAACCCATACCTAGTGGCCTAGAGCCCTAATAGTCCCTCTATTCCTGCTCAGTTGCTGGCATCTGCGTTTTAGGGCATTAAGAAAGGCAGCTGAGCAATCTTACAGCAGATGGTGGCATCTAGGTGACCGCGTCTAATATCAGGAAGCTAACTTAAGCCTGGTTTAATATTTGGAAAGGAGACCACCAGAAAATCCAGGGCTATTAGCTAGATGGGAGTTAAAAACATCTTGTCATGCACCAAGGAAATTGGGAGATCCAGGCAGTTCAAACGAGTATAAAGATTTATTGTAAGCTTAAGCTCTCTACAAATTCTCTACAAGAATTTGAACTACTAACAGGTCCAACCAAACAAATTGGTGGTAGATAAAAGTCACATAAATTCCTGGGGGAGAGGAGGGGGAGCTGGACTTAGATCTCTTTTGGCCATGAAGGAACTCATGACTGATGACGCATTTGACCCAGTGGTGAAATCCAATTTTTTTTACTACCGGTTCTGTGGGTATGGTTTGGTGCGCCGTGGTGTGGCTTGGTGTGTGTGGCTTGGTGTGTGTGTCAGGGGAAGGAAACTGCAAAAACTCCATTCGCACCCCACTCCTGGGGAAAGGATATTGCAAAATCTTAATTCCCACCCCACTCTCAGGCCAGCCAGAGGTGGTATTTGCCGGTTCTCCGAACTACTCAAAATTTCTGCTACCGGTTCTCCAGAACCTGTCAGAACCTGGTGGATTTCACCCCTGATTTGACCCCTCCCTCCAACTCAGCCTGGTCATCTCCTATATATCCCAGAATGAGGCAGTGGCAAACCACTTTTCTATCTGTAAAGGGGAGAGGGAATGGCTCTGAAGGACAGGAAGAAGAGCTGCTACCAAGGCAATGGTGAGATAAAAAGGGTCTGAGCCCAGGTCAAAAAAGTAACTTGAGAACACATCTCGGACAAGCCCCTCCCTCGCTCATACGGAGATAATGGGCAGGAGGGGGAAGCACATTGAAACTTGAAAAATCCTATTTTATGACCTTCCTTGCCACAGTTGTTAAGTGAATCACTGCAGTTGATACATTAATAACTCGGTTGTTAAGTGAATCTGGCTTCCCCTTTGACTTTGCTTGTCAGAAGGTCACAAAAGCGGATCACGTGACCTCGGGACACAGCAACGGTCATAAGTATGAGCCAGTTGCCAAGCATCTGCATTTTTATCACATGATCGTGGGGATGCTTCAAACTGTGAAAAATGGTCATGGGTCACTTTTCTCAGAGCTGTTGTAACTTTGAATGGTCACTAAATGAACTGTTCCAAGTTGAGGACTATCTGTAGATGACTTTTTGCAGGGATGTTTTATCTTCCAAATAAAAAAGTGTCTCCTTAGAGATATGTAAATCTTTCCCCTCCAGAAGTACCAGTATATATCGGAGTCTTTTGTTAGTTACTTAATATTTTATATATATATCTTAGTGCGGTACAGATGCAAAACCATTGTTTAAATGAGGCAAATGCCTAACTGCATTTAGGCAAGTTGCAGATAATGACTTCTCTGCAGACTTTGGTGACCTCTAGCTGCAACCTTCTGCATCCTGCAACCTTAGATGATGCTAGCATGGGCAGTCCCAGAGAATGATGAGAATGGTAGATATGCCTTCTGGAGAAGGAAGGTTTGCGGGGGAGGGGAATGCTATCCTACAAGCAGGTGGAAGGCAGTTGGTCAGCTCCCGTTATACCCGACGGAAGGAAATGGATATTTACCTGAGGCAGAAGAGCAGCTTTTCCTTGGAGACGCTCTCAATATGGTCATAGAGTTCGGGGTCGACGTGCTTCAGAAGTTCCTCACAGATTTCTGTATGGACATGACAAGAGAAGATCATCCTTCTTTTCAGTATGTCTTGATGTCATCTCTCTGTCAGAGAAGGATCAGAACTGGAGTGTTGCTCACAAAGATTCCGATTGGGTAAACACTTTACACAAATTTACACCTGAAGTGTAATTTCTCACACTTCAGGTAAAGCGGGTTTGTTCGCCCAGTTGTGCCAAGCCTGAATCTCCACTGATACAAGAAGTCTTACCTGTCAACAACTTCTTCAGCTTCAACCTCAATAATACACGGGCAAACAATCGATAGAAACTCAAGATAAACCGTTCCAAACTCAATTACAGAAAATACGACTTCAGCAACAGAGTGGTCAATGCCTGGAATGCTCTACCCGTCTCCATTGTTACAGCCTCAAACCCCCACAGCTTCAACCTCAAACTGTCTACCGTGGACCTCACCCCATTCCTAAGAGGTCCGTAAAGGGGGCGTGCATAAGCGCACAAGCGTGTCTACCGCCCCTGTCTTACTGTCCCCATTTATCTGTATTTACGGTACTTCCTTCGTTCATGTTTATGTTCATACGTATACTTGCTACCTTGTACATGTTTGACAAATAAATAAATAAATAAATAAATAAATAAATAAATAAATAAGAAAGAGAGAATGGTCAGGAAGCATTGTCCTGGCAGTCTGTACAGATTCTCTGTCATCCAGATCATGGTTATCCCAAATGTGCTTTTTTAGGAGGCAACTGGACTTTCTTGTTTTTTTTTTCTTTTGAAGACATTTCGCTTCTCATCCAAGAAGTTTCTTCAGCTCTGACAGGATAGTGGGGGGTTCTGCAGCTCTGACAGGATCCCCACTATCCTGTCAGAGCTGAAGAAGCTTCTTGGATGAGAAGCAAAATGTCTTCAAATGAAAAAAAAACAAGAAAGTCCAGTTGCCTCCTGAAAAAGCACCTTTGGGACAACCATGACTTGGATGAGAACCTCTACAGACAATGTTTCCTGACCATTCCTGTATCAGTGGAGATTCAGACTTGGCAGATGGCACACATTAACAAACTTTAGCCCTTTGGCATGTCTCTTCACTTATACAAATTGCGAAGCTTGTATTTTCTTGACACAGATTATTATTTTTTAAATCATTAAATCCACACAACCTTGCTTTAGATACCCATTTATCTTTCCGAAGCTGAATATACACAGGCAAGTCAATGCCTGCAGCCAGTGTCTCAACATCTAATAATCTTTCCCAGTCCCTCTTCTAATTTCTCTTCCACCTGCTCAGAAACTACCTGCTCAATTTTCTCTTGCCCCTCTTCTCAAAGACAGCTATAATTAAAACAATGGTAGAGCAGGGTGGTATTTTGTTGTGGGTTTTTTTTTGCTGCCATTGTGAAAATGTCTTTCTTTTCATTTTGATGATACATATCAGGGTTGGCTTGTATACATGGCTCTACATATATTTTCTTCCCCAGGGCCACAACACATAGATGTTGATTTCTTTATGTGTTGGCTTTTGGTCTTTAAAAAAGAATCCTGCTTTGAGACTTGCAGTGACAAGTCTTAGGATCTACCCCACCCCACACTTAATCATAGCACAGACAATACCCTTTATCTCTTGTGTCCCCATGATATTGCTATCAATGAACCCTTCTTAAATCACCCTTAGGCATACAGTATAGAAATTGCATTTTCCCCTTCATTTTGACACTGTCTCAGGGCAGCCTCAGGGTGAATGAAATCTATTACCGTGTTTCACTGAAAATAAGACCCTGTCTTATATTTTTTTTAATCCTGAAATAAGCTCTTGGCCTTATTGGCATGCGCTCAAAAACCCGATTGGGCTTATTATCAGGGGATGTCTTATTTTGGGGGAAACAGGGTAGGCATTTCACTCATGAAAGAAGTCTTGTGAATGCAATGACTGGGCAGGATAGAGAATGGCAAAAGGGACAACATGTTTCACACCGTTACCATCTTCTGCCAGCTCCAGGATAGCTGAAGGACATTTTAACTCTCCAGTGGGGGAAGGTCCCTGAGTGGCGTTGCAGCCAAAATACCAGACAATGGCTATTTTTCACAATCCATTTTTGCTGCAAACTTGCAGAAAGCATCCTATTCTTCCCTTGAAGCTTTCTCTGAAGAGAAGACATGATGTTTGCCTCAAACATCATGCTTCTAGTCAGCAGAGCCTCTTTGCAAAGCTTGCATCTGTTTTCACCCCTCCATTTTCCCTTCACTCACGTATCTTCCGACGGACACCCGTGGTGGTGAAGCCCCATGCAGACCGCCGCATGTATCCTACAAAGCACCAAAAAGCCTCTGTCTCATTGTCCAGAGTCTCTAAGAAGCGGCTGGCAAAGTAATGCATCCCCCGGCAGTATCCAATCTCTATGGGATAGGAGAGAACAAAGCAGAAGCGGGAAGAAAAGGGAGGACTACTCGACAACCACTCATTCAGAATTTAGATTCAGAACACTTTGCAGGGTTGGGAAGCTAAGCAGGCTCAACACTGGTTAGCACTTGAATGGGAGTCACTGTGGAATTCCACCATCCTTGGCTAGATTGGGAAATGGAAAAAACAGCTGGGAAGAGGGTGGTGGCAAACCAATTTCATAATGCAGCCATGAAATCTGCACAAAGGCAGTCTCCATGAACTGAACTGGATTCCAGAGTATCTTTACCTCAGTGGTGAAATCTAAAATTTGTTATTACCAGTTCTGTGGGCGTGGCTTGGTGGTGGTGTGGTAATGTGACTGGGTGGGCATGGCCATTTTTTTTTTACTTTTAAAACCATTTTTTCTACAACCACTTTGGCGAAGAGGTTGTAAAAAAATGCTTTCAAAAGGCTCTGCCAATCCCAGCTGAGTTGCCTGATCGGCAGAGGCTTTTTTTCTTTTAAAAAAGAAAAAACCTCTGGATCATCAGAGGTTTTTAAAACCTCTGGATCATCAGAGGTTTTTAAAAGCATTTGACGATCCCAGCTGAGCCGCGCAATCATTAGAGGCTTCTTTTTTTAACTTTTAAAAGCATTTTTTCCGCCGAAGAGGTTGTAGAAAAAATGCTTTTAAAAATAATTTTAAAAAAGCCTCTGATGATTGTGCGGCTCAGCTGGGCGTGGGGTGAGGGTGGGGGCAGGGATTTTTGCTACCAGTTCTCCGAACTACCCGCCTCCATCACTACCGGATTGGGCGATCCGGTCCGAACCGGGAGCATTTCACCCCTGCTTTACCTGTGGTGGAATGTAGTCTGGATTCCCAGGAGGGAAAGGCTGCATTTCAGAGAGCAAAGAGGTAGGGAAGTTTAGATAGTTTGGTTGGGAGAAACAAGTGATTAATGTTCTGATTAATGGTGGAAGTAGTTGCTTTAGTTTGGCAAGTTTTCTGTCTACAGGGGAGGAATAATAAAGGAAACTGCTCAGAAGTCATTCTATGTGTCTTCCTTGGGGCCTGAATTCCCGATCAGTATGGTTGAATTGTTCAAAACTAGATAGGGGAGGTTAGCTCAATAATATGAATTGCATAATAATAATGAGAACAGAGAAGTTCAACACTGTCATTTCTCACACAAAGGCTCTCTGAGTTCTACACGCTGTTATATATACTATATGTATTACTTTTGCACATTATAGTTTCTTCGTAAGTTTGGTCATTTGCCCAGCAAAATAAAAACAGGAAATAAATACTAAATGTCCTATTAGAATGCTCTTATGCAGGCAACAGAGTCATCTGCGTGGCTTCTTAAAAAATATGTCTCACCGGATTCATAGATAAAAGCATGCACAGAAGTGCAACTCCGACTGATCTGAATTAGCTGTCAATCCTCATTATGTGTGGGTTCCGTATTTGAGGATTTGCCTTATTGCTAAATTTATTTGTAACCCCAAAATCAATACTTGAAATGCTTTTGCGGTTATTTGAGGACATGTGCAATGTGGTGAAAATTTTGAGTGACCTGTCTGTTGCATGCCTGCCGTCTGATCTCACTGGTTAAAATGGCCATTATAAATAAGATTGTTTAATGAAACTTTAAATACTTGGTCTTTGTTTAATCTTTTTTTCCCCCCCGAGGACTTTTATTTGCAAGAAATATATATTAAATAAGGTGTCCTTTAACAGAAACACACATAAAACAAGGTGATGTATTGATCAGTTGATGAACATGTTGTACCAGAAGTTTGCAGGAATCTAATGTTGTATTTCCCTAGGAGTAATGGTTCAGTATTCATTAATTTACTATTCGTGACAATTTGATAAAATGTAACTACTGCAAGTGATAAGAATTTACTATAATTCCAGGACTAAAGCTGACAATGGTTCAGTATTTGCTAATTCACTATCTGCAGCAATGGAACTTTCTACTCCTGTACCACAACGATTAATACTCTGGTATGAATTTTCTTTCCTTCAAAATGAAGAAGCTGTGCTTGTGGAACAGAAGGTCCCCAACCTTACAGCATCCCTTCCCAGCAGGTAGAATTTTACATCTAGGCTGTAATGTGATGCATCCCTCTTTGGGAAAATATCCTATCGAATTAGAACAGATTTTAGAATAAGAAGGGATTTTTTGGCTTGATAAACTTTTTAAAGTGAGATATGTGCACCATCTTTATGCTGCTTCCTATATACCAGCATTTCAAAGCACTTTACAAAACGAAGAATAGAGAACAGTCTAAAGCTGGGATGTCCAACCTTGCCAATTTTAAGACCTATGGATTTCAACTTCCAGAATTCCCTAGCCAGCCATGAATTTTCTCTATGCTGGCTAGGGAATTCTGGGAGTTGAAGTCCACAGGTCTTAAAATTGGCAAGGTTGGATACTCTTGATCTAAGAGGGAAGAACAGAAATTAAGTGACCGCTTCAGGCGTTTATGGGTGGGGAATAGAGCTAGCCTAAGACAATTTGCTGCTTGAGGCTCACCCAGCCACCTATCCAAATTTAATCAGTACATTAACTGATTAGCTAATTAGACTGGTGTCCTTCCACCACCTGAGAGCAGTAGCTACTATATCTTAGAAAGCATGCAGAGATTGCCCTGCTTACTCTATAAGCATGTTTGGCCTAAGGCAGATGCCCAATGATGGAGCCAGCCCTGCGTGCGGAGAGACGGAGATAGGGTTTTGCACATCCTGCATTATGCAACAGCTACCTGGCTCTGTGTGAAATATGGGAATGTTTAGCACAACATTCAGCAGATACCTCTGGAGGACAAATCTGTTCCTTCCTTAGACCTCCTTAAGAAAAGCCCTGCCTGCATCTATTTGAAAAATACTTTGAACTAGAAAGTATTTGGCACATTGAGAGACCCATATAAATGATGAACGGTAGAACAGTTAAGTGTCAGGAATAGAGAGACTGGGGGGGAGGGTAGAGAATAGGGAAAAAATAGGCAGCAGACTCATACTGCCAGCTGCAATTCCTGGAAGTACATTGTGTGGCGGTTTCCTCACCTTGGTGAAAGGCCGCAAACGTGATGAGAATATCCCGGAGGTAAAGCAGCTTCACTAGCCCTTCACGTCTATAAAGAGAGAGAGGAATGTCACAGGTGCGAGCTACAGCGGCAGGGACAGATCATTCATCTCCAAATAAGAGAAGACACGGGTTTAAACAGAGTTTGCAGATTATACAGTGATATGTGAGTTTCTGCATTCATGTATAAATAATACTTAGAATCTAAGTAGAAATATAAATCAAAGTTTGCGCAATCTGCTGCTGGAAGGTAACTAAGCAACTTCAAGGTTGTCCCTGTTTTGTTGTTGTGGTTCTTGGCACAGATAAACTGAGGCTGTCCTTAAAAAAGCAATAAAGCATTTTGGAGGTGGGGAGAACCAATTTGATTAGAGCAGTGGTTTAAGGCAGGGATGTTTAACTCCTTTAAGTGGCCTCTTTTGAGAAAGCTAGTAACTATATTAGGAGGTACAGAAATGGGAAAGTTAAGCATCTGTTTGTCTAGATACCCAGCCATGAGTAAGACCGGATCACACTATAACTGCTTTTAATTTTTTTTTAAAAAACACATGGTCAATTTAAGGTTAGATAGATAGAATAAATCTGAAAAGAAATTGAAAGAAAGTATATATGAGTAGAATATAAGAGTTGCTCGGATACCAAACAAGAAGAATATTATATAGCAAAGAAGATAGAAAGGAGAGGGGAGTAGAGGATAGGAAGAGGAGAAGGAGTGAGAGGAAAGGAAGAAAGGGAAAAGGAGAGGAAGGAAGGGCAGGGGACAGGAGTAGGGGAGAAGGGGAGAAGGGGGAAAAGAAGAGAGGAGTAGAGGAAAGAAGGGGAAATAGGATGAGGTAGGAGAGGAGGAAGGAGAAAGGAGGAGAGGAGAGGAGGCTGGGAAGGGAAAGAAAGGAGAAGAAGAAGGTTTGTTGCGAAAAGAAAGAAGAAAGGGTAGAAGAGCAACCCCGGATGTAATTAAAATGTCTTATTTTAATGCTTTCTTTAAGGAAAATATATATATGTATGATTAATTATGTATAAGAAAATGTACGTTTTATATTATGTGTAGAAAAAATAAAACTGAAAAAACTTTTCAAAAAAACCCCAAAAACCCATGGTCAAGAAATATGACTTTAGATCACCGAATCTGTCTTGGCTGTAAGAGTTCACTTTTGAGTAATTTTGTTTTCTCCAAAATAGAATGCAGGGTAAATTTCAGCAAAGAAAAGCACGGTAAAAAAAAGATTCCGCATTTTCTGAGAGGGATGAGTAATCAAATCAGTTCGTAGTAAAAATGCAAATATTCCTCCCGATAGTGCCTTTGTGTTTCTGATATGCCCATATTTTAATCAAATCGGATTAGATAGATATTCCCACTTAGCCCTGCACAAATTTTGATCTGTCAAGCCCAATGAAACCTGTCAGTTATTCAGTTCACTAGATGTTTATAAATGTTCTACTTCCTGAGTCTGGCAAAATGGAAGAAATAGCCACCCAGCCTGAAAATTGAAAGTTTGCAAAATGGTCTTGGCAATCAGCCTTTTTTGTTTCGGCTTAGTTGTGGAAGGGGAAGGAGTTGTTCTTACTGGAAGAAGGTTCGGTGTCGGTCAGTCCGGGGAATGTCAGCCTCAATATCTCTCAGTGCCTTTTGGAACTGTTGTTCATTAACATATTGGAAGGACGCACTATTCTGGTGAAAGACAGAATATTAGTTTAGGCTTACTGATTCAGCACCCACAATGCACACGTTAGGTTCAGTCCTAGCATCACTGGCAGGTAACATCCTGATTGGTATTTGAGAGACCATCTCTCAGTCGGTGTCAACAACAGTGGATAAAATGAATCTAACCAACCTCCCATGTTTTTAGGTTTCGTGCAAATCAGGGGTGAAATCCAGCAGGTTCTGACAGGTTCTGGAGAACCGGGAGCGGAAATTTTGAGTAGTCCGGAGAACAGGCAAATACCATCTCTGGCTGGTCCCTGAGTGGGGTGGGAATGGAGATTTTGCAATATCCTTCCCCCAGGAGTGGGGTGGGAATGGGGATTTTGCAGTATCCTTCCCCTGCCATGCCCACCAAGTCCACCAAATCACACCCACAGAACTGGTAGTAAAAAAATTCGAATTTTACCACTGGTGCAAATGGAATGGTTTTTAGGCATATTCTCTTACTTACGCTCTACATCCTGGACATAAACTGTTTCAACTTCTTCCCTCAAGACGACACTATAGGGCATTGCACACCAAAACAATTAGACACAAGGACAGTTCCCCTCCGCTCCCCCATGCCATCATTCTGCTAAACAACTAATTCCCACAACACTGTCAAACTACCAAGTAGGGCTGTATTACTATTATTATTCTCAACTTTCCTATTACCTATTTCCTTATCCTCTTATGACTATAACTTAGTTGCTTGTATCTTACGATTTATATTAATTGTTTTATTTAGTATCCTAGTATGATTTATGTTGGTTGCTTATTTAGTATCCTATGTCTATCACTAAGTGTTGTATCTTATGATTTATGATTAATGTATTTTAGGATGATTATGATCATGATTTATCACTTGTTGCTTTTATGTACACTGAGAGCTTATGCACCAGAAGCAAATTCCTTGTGTATCCAACCACATTTGGCCAATAAAGTATTCTATTTCTATTTCTATTTCTATTTCTATTTCTATTTCTATTTCTATTTCTATTTCTGTCCTGTCCTGTCCTGTCCTGTCCTGTCCTGTCCTGTCCTGTCCTATCCTATCCTATCCTATCCTATCCTATCCTATCCTATCCTATCCTATTCTATTACTTAACTTTTGCAAGATTGCAAAAGTTTTGCCCTTTGACCATCACATATTCTTGCTACCAAACAAACTCCATACTGATTCATATAGAATATAGTCTTTGGTGCATATGCTCTCAGTATACATAAAAAGACAAGATACATTTGTCAAGAATCATAAGGTACAACACTTAATGGTAGTCATAGGGTACAAATAAGCAATCAAATCATACTAGGAAACAATATAAATTGTAAGGATGTATCTACTCAAACTTTCTTTCTTTCTTTCTCTTTCTTTTTCCCTTTCTACTAGTACTAATTTCCTAATCACACAATCCATCCTGATTCACCCCTCCCAAAGTTGACTATGAAAAGTTTCTGAGATTTCATTCTCCCCCACACCCACCCCAAGAAATACTAACTTTGACTATTCTGAGACTATTTGGCCTTGATTGACAAGTTCATCAATACTTGGCATGGAAACCTCTAATTTTATAGGAGTGCTGACTGCTTATAGACATTCAGTGGTAAGTGGAAAATATGCACGTCTAATTTAAAAAAACAAACAAACAAACAAACAAACAAAAAACAGCAAGCAGCCATCTCAATGCTGAGCCATGCACCAAACCAACAGACAACATGAAAAATGGCAGTGCACAGCAAGTTTTCTAATTGCTCTGGCTTATTTTATTTTCAAGAAACATGGTTTCTGCTTTATTCCTCACCTCATTGTAGGTATCTGTAGGTGGATTGGCTGCTTCCATTTCCCTCTGATCCTCATTGTGTTTCTGGATGGCCAAGGAAAGCTCAACTGCAGGCATAATGGAACAGTTAGGATCACCTTATTGTCCAGGGCAGCAGCCCTTTAAAAGGTGGAGCTCTGTTTCTCCACCCAGTGGGAGGAGCCTAGGAAGATATCAAACCAACTGGAGAAGCAGGACTTACAGTCACACTGGGTTCTCATGGTGGCAGCCCAGGGGAAGCGCTGTTTCCATGAATGCTTCATCCATTGATACTGGGAAGCCATTTGCCGATCCAGCTCCTTCCTCTCTTCAGTTGTGGATTTCTCAGGGTACACACCAAACAGGAACTTCCAGGTTATTTTTCTTTCATTGGGATGTGTGCCTTGATAGAATGATGATAGACAGATGATAGACAGATGATACCTAGCTAGTTAGCTAGAGATATTCCCATGTAGCTCTCATGATACCTTGGTTGGGAAATATACAGGTTGTCTTTGACTTACGACCACAATTGAGCCCAAAATTTCTGTTGTTAAGTGAGATGTTTGTTAAGTGAATTTTTGCCCCATTTTACAACCTTAGTAAATCACTGCAGTTGATAAGTTAGTAACCTGGCTGTTAAGTGAATCTGGCCATTGACTTTGCTTGTCAAAATGTCACAACAGATGATCACATGACCTTGGGACACAACAATGGTCGTAAGTATGAACCAGTTGCCAAGCATCTGAATTTTGATAATATGATCATGGGGATGCTACAAACTGTGAAGAATAGTCATGTCACCTTTTTAAAAAAATGTTGTTGTAACTTTGAACATTCACTAAATGAACTGTTGTAAGTCAAGGACCCCATATCCTGTTGAAGATCTTGAAAAATACTGACTGGCAGGGGAGGAAAGGGAACCAAGGGGAACAGAGTATTTTGCTCCAAATTTTCCTTTTCCTAGCTGCCAGAGGATGTGGTGCAGTATCCAATACTTTGAAAGCTGGTTTCAAAGTGTTCTCTTCTGCTGATGAAATTGCAAAATCCTGTTTACACAGCTTGTGCTGAGACTTTCTGCCAAATAGATTACCCTGGCACAGAACTTCATCATTAATTCCAAATCTGTGCCCCATCCTTATTACACAGTTCCCAAACTATGCTTAAAACCTTTCTGTTTTGCTGCTGCTTCTGCTTGGAAAATAAATCTGTTTTCTGCAGGAATGAATGCATTTGGTTTCCAACATCCTTGGCTTCATTTCTACCATCGATGAAGTTAATTCATCATGCTGGTACATTGATCTTAGTTCTTCCCTCTGCCTACTGGTCTAGACAAAAGAAATCAAGTCACATATCAGGATATGGGTGATTACAGTTTGATCACCACCCAAATATATGATGTTGGTGGACATTTGGTCATTCTGTTATTGATGTTCTTGGGGCATCTTGGGTATAGACTGAACTAGCAGAATAGCAAGAGCCTTTGCTGTAGGGAAGGGCAAGATATGTCTTTGATACAGGGGTGAAATCCAGCAGGTTCTAACAGGTTCTGGAGAACTAGTAGCGGAAATTTTGAGTAGTTCAGAGAACTGGCAAATACCACTTCTGGCTGGCCCCAGAGTAGGGTGGGAATGGACATTTTGCAATATCCTTTCCCCAGGAGGGGAGAGAATGGAGATTTTGCAGTATCCTTCCCCTGGAGTGAGGTGGGAATGGGGATTTTGCAATATCCTTCCCCTGCCATGCCCACCAAGCCACGCCCATAGAACCGGTAGGGAAAAATTTTGGATTTCACCCCTGCTTTGATAGCTCTATCTTGACTGCAGAATTTCAGGCAAGGTTTGGTATTTCTTTGTCATCCTTTGATGGTCACTTGAACATTTGCAACTCAAGAGATGGTATGACCCAATTGACACCGGAGAAGTTTGCTCTGCATTTCTAAATACCCAATCTGGATTGCAAGCTAAAATTATGGATCACAGGACCAAGCTGATTTTAGACTTTGCGTGATCATGCTTTCCTGTCTGCATCCCTGTTGTCTGTGAATGTATTTTAAATTACAAAGCAAAACTGCTTATTCAGGGGTAGCTTAGCGTTCAAGGAATAATCATACAAGGTATGCTAAGCACGGCTTCTCACTTGAGAATAGGAAATACCTTGCCAGCTCATACTGTTTTTTTCCCAAACTGATCTTAGCATAGCCTGCAACAATTTAAGCAACCAGCAAGCATCTTACAAGGTGTTTATCTGCCCAATTCTAGACTCTCATGCTTAAATCGGCTTCTTCTAGAGATTCTCTCTGGATGCATAAGGGCTATAACTCTCCAAACGCCTAGGCCACACTGGCTAAGAACTTCGGTGACCCCAGTCCCTGCACTTCTAAAGAGCACCTAATTGGGTAACATTCTTCTATGTGAACTGGAATTGTCCTTAGAGTACGGTTACTCCGTAACATCCAAACACAATTGGGCCCAACGTTTATCTTACTAAGCAAGATGTTGTGAGTTTGCCCCATTTTGTGACCTTTCTTGTCACAGTTGTTAAGTGAATCACTACAGTTGTTAAGTTAGTAACATGGTTGTTAAATGAATCTGTCTTCCCCATTGACTTTGCCTGTCAGAAGGTCACAAATGATGATTGAGTGACACCCCCCCCCCCCAGGACACTGCAACCGTCATAAATATGAACCAGTTGCCAAGTTTCTGAATTTTGATCCCGTGACCATCGAGATGCTGCAATAGTTGTATGTGTGAAACATGGTCATAAGTCACTTTTGTCAGGGCTGTGTAACTTTGAATGGTCACTAAATGAATGGTTGTAAGTCAAAGACTATATTTATAACTGGAGTGTTTGACGCAACTACTGCCTGTTGTTTTAGCCTCAAGCAAGGCCTTCTTTTGCCATACAGTTCAGAGAAGCTGTTAAACTTCCATCCCCACAATGCTTTGCAAAACTGAAAGCTCCTGTTTAAAAAGTGCCAAGAAAGACTGCTCTAGTTTCCCCTCTGCATAATAACCACAACCCTGATCAACAAAGTAATGTAAATTATTCCAACATCTATCAGACTGAGGGCCAACTTGATGCCCTCCAGATGGTTTGGATTGAAATTTCCATAACAGATGGCCATCACGCTAATTAGAACTAATAAGGATTTGTGGTTTGATATATTTCTGAGGCACCCACTTGCCTGAGTTTAATCTGCTGTATAAGATCTGTGGTCAGTTATGTAATATTGGATTCGTTAGATCATTCCTCCCCTATCTCTCAAACTAAATCTCCTCCCACTTATGTCTTAATGACTGTAACATTGTTGCTTGTATCCTTACGATTTATATTGACTGTTTCCTAATATGATTTGATTGCTTATTTGTACCCTATGACTATCATTAAACATTGTACCTTATGATTCTTGATGAATATATCTTGTCTTTTTATGTACACTGAGAGCATATGCACCAAGACAAATTCCTTGTGTGTCCAATCACACTTGGCCAATAAAGAATTCTATTCTATTCTATTCTATTCTATTCTATTCTATTCTATTCTATTCTATTCTATTCTATTCTATTCTATTCTATTCTATTCTATTAAGAAAGAAGAAAAAGCTTTCTGCTTGCATTGGTCAGAACCAGCTCTGCTTTTTTTTTGGTGTCTACTGGGATCTTCTCACCACAGAAATGACAAATATAAAACCAGGTTTCACTCTTTGCCCTGACATATCATCTTTACCTCTCTCATAGACCAGCTTCCGCATACTAAAGACATCTAACCGCCCATCATTGTCAAACAAGCCGTAGATAGATTTAGAAGGCAGTGACGTTCTCTCTCTGCCATCTTCCCTTGGCTGATTTGTAGCACGCTTCTTCTGATTAGCATCTGCTCTCTTCCTTTCATCCTTTCCTTGGAGTGCTGTGAGCTGAGCTTTCATTCTTCATTCGATCAAATAGGAAAACATGCCAAAACAGTTAAGACTGTAAAATCAAACCATGACTTGGAAAGTTTGTTTCACAAATCATTTTGGAAGCACCCTGAATATGAGTAGTAGCAGAAAAACTATAGCTAAAACAACGTTTCACTTTAGTGCAAATGGTACATATTTGAAATCCTTATCACTGTTTTTAATTTATCGATTTACCCAAACAGCTGTATTTAAAGGCAGTTCACTTCCAAAGATAGGGCAGTTTCAGTGATGGAGTCCTCCCAGCTGGCTTTATTTTTGTGCAAGGGCTTTAGAAATTTATCATGTTGCTCCTATTAATGGCATGCAAAAATCGTCTATCCAGGGTTTTTTTTTTTTAGCCGTTGTTTTGTCTGTTGCTTATCAGTGTTTGGCTGTTTATCCGTATAAAAAATTAAAAGCATTTTAACTGTTTGAATGGTACATTAATTTGAGTGCTTTTTAATGGAATTCAAGGAGAACTTTTAAAAATAACAGATTTAATAACTGGCGATAAAATTTGCAACAATTGAGTGAGCAATGAATATCTTTGTCAAAGTGAGTCCTTTTTAGATACAGCTATATATTCTTTCCCTTCTGTACCTATTATCTTCCCTGCTCTAGATGTTTAGCTTGTTCTTTAGAGGTTCCCACCTGAAAAAGCGTCCCCAACATGGAATCAGTTGCAGTAAGCGGTTATTGGAAAGTCGTTGGAATAACCTCTGGGCCTGGTATTCTGCAAACTGCAACAGGAGCGTAATGGTTTCTCTGTGGAGAATAAGGATTTGATTAGTTCTGGTTTGGTGCAGACATGACTTACTGTTCTGTCCCCGTACCACACACCCACACCCACAGACGGCCCGGAGTTAATAAGCCACACAACAAAACTCTTTGAAGATAAAGCTGGCAGCAACCCAGTGGCTAGCTGCCAATTCAGACTTTACTCACACAAAACAAAGATTAGACTGCAAGCATTCCGATAAAACAGGCAGAGTGTCAATAATACAAGGATTAATCCAAATGCAGTCCGATAAAGCAGGCAAAGTCCAGTAACACAGAGATCATGGAGTATTTCCAGTTTTTGCTCGTCACAAACTGAACCGGCCACCACACTCACATTTATACCCTGTGGGGTGTGGTCCAGTGACTCAGCTAATCTCTGGCACGCCTTCCCCTCTGCTGCGCACGCTTCTCCCTGCGCTTCTGTCGAGGGTCCAGCCAGCATTTATTTACTTCATCACTGTCCACCTGTGGCTGTGTGGACGTGCTTGGCTCTGAGCGTATCATTTGGCCTTCGGTGTCCTCCGGAGGCATTGCCAGAGAGGAGGGTCCTGGAGAGGGAGGCCTTGCCAACTCCTCTCCCTCACTCTCAGAGTCTGCATCTGTCGATAGCCCAGGCTCAGGCAACGGAGCCACAACACTTACTGCAGACTTCAAGCTTCTGAGATCAAGTGGTCCATTATTGTAAGTTCAGGATTCACCAATCAAAACCAAAAGCAAAATAAGGTGTGGTGTTTTGTTTTTTTTTGATCCATGACAAAAATTGTAAATTGCATGGTCATTCCCAATCATATTAAAATATACACTTTATCAGTAGGTGAGTTGGTGGGAATTCTGGTTTTATAACTTACCGGGTTGTTTGAAACCAGCTCCATAGGAGCTGATTCACTAGATCTGTAGTCTGTATAACCTTCATCCCCTGCTCCTGGTGCTCTAGGCATGGGAACTATGGCTGGATATACATGATTTTCATGGTCCCGGATTCCTGTCTTAGTTATCCACCTGCTTGTCTTAACATCTCTACCTAACAACGTTACCAACATTGTGGAATTTTCAATCTCCATGATGTCATAATGGCCCTTTCTGTTCTAAAAGACCCATCAAAGCACCAATTGTTTAGTTTTATAGTATATTTACTGATTTTTCTCTCTTCATTCTAAGCACTGGTCCATGAAGGCCTGCTTCCCATCCATATGTGAAAAAGGGAGTAATTTAAAAACAACAGTTTCATTATTTAGGATTAAAGACAGAGAAAATTAATGGAGGAGAAAGAGTAGTTTGGAACATGGGACAAATTGCTATTTCATAATGCAAAGAACATATCCCGGGAGGAAAAGGGGCATGGAAGAAAAAGAAAAAAGTGAGAGAAATTAGAGTGGAAGTAGGAAGAGTGAGAGAAGAAAAACTATGACTTATTTATGGAAATAGGACTGGAGGACAGATAATCTCCCCGTAAAGTCAATGGAATGTGCAAATAAGAAAAAAAGATATGATGGCTGTTCGGAAGAGATTCAAAATAAGTAGATTATAGAATGCCGTAGAAGTGAGTGGAATTGTGCTAATGGCAGATATGAAAATGGATGCTAGGTAATATGATGAAGCAAAAAGGCTACAGATCAGCAGCCCCCAACTGTTTGGGCACCAGGAACCGATTCCATGGAGAGAGGTTTTTCTGCAGACTGGAGGAGGCATGGTTTCATGTGCTTCTCTTGGATGGGGCTTTGCTTGTTTGTGCGGCCCGGTTTATGGCACACTGCGCCTTGGTGCCAGCCCACAGACCGGGGTTTGGGGACCCCTGCGGTAGATGACAAAATGCTTATAAGAGAATGATTTAGCAAAAACAACAAGGATATTGCATATGAAATAAAGAGAAAAGATTAATTGCAAGCAATGTAGTTAAAGAGAAGAAGGAATAGTTAGAATTAAAAGGGACAGAGGCGATTGCAGAATGCTTTTGAAAATAATAAGCACCATGTGGGAAGCCAGTGAAAGGGGAAACAACCCTCTGACAGAGGTATTAAAAGTAAAAGTGATGAAATGAAATGTGATACATTTGAATAATAATATTGAAGCATAATATCAATCATACATCAGTGGCTCTCATTGTTGAGATACACAATGTTGTTGGAGAAATATGGATGCCAGTTTGCTTTTGCACAGTGGTTATGTGGCTTATTTAATGGGTGTGAAGAGTTCATCTGCAGGGGATGATTAGAAGTATGCTAATATTGTCCCACTCTAAAAAGGAATGGTAGCAAGAGTGCATGCCTAAACTACAGGGGCATTAGTTTAGGAAAGACATTTTTCTAGAACTCTAATTAAAAAGATACAAGTGATGACAGTGAACAAAATCTGGGAAATACAACTTAAGTTTAAACCAGACAGAATATGCAGCCCAGATTTTACTCTTCGGGAGGTACCAGAAAAATGTTTGCATCTGAGAAAGCCAGCGGCGCATATGTTTTGACTGTTGAACATTTTGCACAAGTATACAATTGAATGTTTCTTGTGGAATGCAATAAAAGTGATATGCAATAGAAATAAAGCATATAGCAATCAATGGAATGCTTAGCGAAATGTTCAGTTCTAAGTAGGGAATAATTAAATACAATAACTGTATAAAGACTGTGATGAAGAAGAAGCGTATTGGCTAGAGACACACATGTACGTGTCATTTTACATGGAGGCGATGCCGTGTTGCTGGTTGAGAACCCAAATGAATTGCAGCAAGTGTTGGACAGGCTGCATAATGCAAAGATAAGTATAGATGTGAAAAATAATGCATCAAAGATAAAGGGAAATGCATTCATCACGAGGAAATGAAAGAATTCAAATTATACTTGAAGGATGGAAACTACAGTAAATCAATTAATGTACTGTATGTATCTTGGTGGAATATTTACCAAAGATGGGAAAATTGCTGGAACATTCAAGTGCTGGTAGAAGAGAAGGAGCAGTATGTGACATATTGCCAAGAATGAAAAATGAAAATGGCTGCCTATAAGACAGTGTTTCCATCCTGTTTATTATGTGCACAGCAGAGGTGGTTTTCAAAAGGTTCTGACCAGTTCTGGAGAACCGGTAGAGGAAATTTTGAGTAGTTCGGAGAACCGGTAGTAAAAATTCTGACTGGCCCCACCCTCCATTTATTCTCTGCCTCTCAAATCCCAGCTGATCGGGAGGAAATGGGGATTTTGCAGTAACCTTTCCCTGGATTGGTGAGGGAATGGAGGTTTTACAGTATCCTTCCCCTGCCACGCCCACCAAGCCATGCCACGCCCACCAAGCCACACCCACAGAACCGGTAGCAAAAAAATTTGAAACCCACCACTGGTGCACATGGGACATGGGCATGCCAGGAGAAACATGAAATTGAACGCAGTGGTAATGAGTTGCCTAAGAAATGTTAATGGTAAAACGAGGGGCCCTTGGTGGTCTCTGAGCTTGCTTGTTTTTTTGCCGTCGTTTTATTACCCTACTTAGGTCACATCATCAGTGCTAGTAAGGAGTGCTGTCTGCTGAAAGTTTATATTCTGGCAGCAAACAGCACTCCTCACTAGCACTGATGATGTTACCTAGGTAGGGTAATGAAACAACGGCAAGAAAACAAGAAAACCCAAGAGAGCCTCAAGGAACCCTTGTTTCAACCCTGAGCTGCAAATATTCTCCTTTATTAATGGTAAAACACAAAGAGATTGCAACAAGAATGAACCGGACCTGAATGAATGTGGATTTCTCTGCACCTCCAGGTCAGGATTCAGGTGGGTAGGTGATGGGAAGGTTTTCTTTCTACCTGAGAATACAGATAGGTGCTGCTAGTACAGGGAATTCTTGACGTACAACCATTTGTTCAATGACCTTCTGAAGGTATAACGGCACTGAAAAAAGTGACTTTTGGCTGTTTTCCACACTTATGAGCATTGCAGCATCCCCATGGCCATGTTCTCAAAATCCCAACATTTGGCAACTAGCATGTATTTGTGACGGTTGCGGTATCCCAGGGTCATGTGATCATCTTTTGAGACCTTCTGACAAACAAAGTCAATGGGGGAAGCCAGATTAACTAAACAACCATGTTACTAATTTAACAACTACTAATTTAAGAATCTGTGGCTGCCCCAGCTCTCTGGAACCAGTTACCTCCTGAGGTCTGGACCATCCCCACCCTATTGGCCTTCCAAAAAGCGGTAAACACCTGGCTTTTCCGGCAGGCCTGAGACCGTTGATCTCGCTCTTGCGATCTGGCGAGATCCGGCCATTAATGGTGTGAATGAGTTTTAATGTTTTTAATGTTTTTAATTCTTAAATGTTTTTTATAATGATTTTAAATGCATTGTGAGCTGCCCTGAGTCTTCGGAGAGGGGAGGCATACAAATTGAATTAGTAAATAATAATAATAAATAAACCAAAAAAGGTCACCTGTGTCAAAAGATCATACAATGGAATGAAACTTACTTAACAACTCTCTTGCATAACAATGGAAATTTGAGGCTCAGTTGGGGTTGTATGTCGAGGAGTACCTGTAGTAGTAGAGTTGGACTAGTCTGGCTGGATAGTCTACCCAGTGCCTCTCTATGTGAAGCAGCTGGTAAAGAGTGAGTTATGGCAGAAATGGGGAGAGGAAATATCTTAGTTATCTTTTCTTTGAGGCTTCAGGGAAGAATTTTTCCGTCCCTCTCTTTGATTGTATCACTTTTCTTACTAACTTTCTGAATTAATTATTTCCACTTGGGGTTTTTTTTTGTGTGTGTTGGTTCGTGGTCACTTGCTTGATATTTAGAGAGATAATGTCTTAGTTAATTTGGCCTTAATCTTCAATGTGGTGTTCATTAGTGCTCATATTGCCTGGGGCAGAGAAATAACATTTCAGCGAAACATTTTCCAGATACCTCATTGCTTCTTCTTTAAAATTAAATTAAATTAAATTAAATTAAAGAAAGGTAGGGTCTTTGCCACGATGTGCGAGAGAACAATTAAAGTAAAAGGAGTATCAATGAATATGGGAGGAGTACAGGTCAAGCATAAACTCTAAATAAACTCTGTAGCTTTAAATTCTCCACAGGAAACTTATTTTATGGTTTTCCATCCATGCAAGTATGCAGAGGAGATGAACATAAACAACAAAAAGGCTGTGGCTCAATGGAAGAGGACATGCTTTGCATACAAAGGGTTCTGAGTAGATCTCTGACACCTCTGCATGGACAGGTCTGAAAATTCGGACAGTCATTGCATTTTGGGCTTCCTCAACTTGAAGCCTTCTAGAAGTGTTGGACCATTCCTTTCTTCCCAGTGGGCCTAGTCAAAAGCTGGAGGCCCAGCACGTCTGAAGGACACCAGGCTAGAGAAAGCTGAAGAAAGCAGTAGAAATTACATAATCAGTGGGCAATGTTACTTTGGATACTCCATCACAGGCTGAGATAAATGGCTATTTGTAGAAGCATCCTCAAGGGTGGTATCTCTTTGTGGAAACCTCTTCAGGTGTATTGGGATAGTGAATATTTTGGCTCATTTCATTGCCTGAGATCAAAAGGATATATTGAGGTGGCTGCTTTCTCCAAAATATTGGGTCTATTTGGATAAGGTGACCAGATTTTAACATTGGTAAAGAGAGACATTGTGGGCGTGGCTTATTTTGTGGGCGTGGCTAGCTGGTCATGTGACTGGGTAGGCGTGGCTAGCTGGTCATGTGACTGGGTGGGTGTGGCTAGCTGGTCATGTGACCGGGTGGCCATGGCTATGCGTATAGGGTAAGGTGAACAGATTTTAACATTGGTAAGAAGGACACCATTGTGGGCGTGACTTATTGTGTGGGCGTGGCTTGGAGGCCATGTGACTGGGTGGGCGTGGCTAGCTGGTCATGTGACCGGGTGGCCATGGCTATGTGTATAGGGACTACTCAGAGGGCTGAAAAGTCATTTCTGACAGGTCCTCACACTTTTGACTGGTCCTCACACTTATGACCATCCTCACATTTATGCCCGTGCAGTATTCTTAACAACCACGTCACTCATTTCACAACTGCTTCTCTTCACCATGGTGACAAGATAGGGCAAAAACGTAAAATGTGAGGACAGTCGTAAGTTCAAGGACTGGTCAAAAGTGTGAGGACCAGTCAAAAATAACTTTTTCAGCCCTCTGAGTAGTCCATATGCACAAAAGGACTAACCAGAGGGCTGAAAAAAGTCATTTCTGACAGGTCCTCGCACTTTTGACTGGTCCTCACACTTATGACCATCCTCACATTTATGCCCGTGCAGCATTCTTAACAACCATGTCACTCATTTCACAACTGCTTCTCTTCACCATGATGACAAGATAGGGCAAAAATGTAAAATGTGAGGACAGTCATAAATTCGAGGACTGGTCAAAAGTGTGAGGACCAGTCAAAAATAACTTTTTCAGCCCTCTGAGTAGTCCATATGCATTAAAGGATACAGCAATAGAGAGGGATGAAGGAATGGAAATTAGAGTAGGAGTGAGGGTAAGAGAGGGAGGAAGAGAGGAGGAGAAGGAGAAAGGAAGAGGAAGTAGGGAGGAGAAAAAGAGGGTGGGGGGAAGAGAAAGTAAGAAGGAAAGAAAAGAGAGTGGTGGTAGGTTTGAGGAGAAAGATTGCTGTACAATAAAAAAGATGAAAGGGAAGAAAGCCAACCCCAAGCAAATATAAAGATATTAAGATTAAGAATGAATTGTTAAACTTTAAAGAATAAAAGAGAACAAATATGAATAAATAGCAATAATTAGAAACACACATACAAACATGCAATGTATTTTCTTTGAACAGAATATTTGGCTGGTTCACAAATTTAAACAGCGTTTAGTCATTTCAATTAAATT
This sequence comes from Arizona elegans, assembly GCA_022577455.1. NCBI lineage: Eukaryota > Metazoa > Chordata > Lepidosauria > Squamata > Colubridae > Arizona > Arizona elegans. Next base: position 21,617,585 of record JAKOOJ010000003.1, read on the forward strand.
TACAATTTCTATATTTCCTTTTTGCCATATTTATTCCTCATCTATTTTTTTAAAAAAACAATATTACCCTTCATCCTCATCTCTAATCTTAATCAAATTCAATTTTTCCCTTCTATTCTATATTATACCCCTTCCCATTGTCATCTATTTTTATATTCATCCTCACATTGGTTAATTATGTAATTATGTAATACAGTTGTTTAATACAAATTCAACATTTTAATATAAATCAATTAGTTATATAACTATCTTTTTTGTATATTAATCAATATGAACATGAATATTCCAATTATTTCCATGCAATCCAATTTCTTACAAATCAATTAATTATATTTACCAATAATAATAAACCAAATAATTTCCCCCATATATTCCTCCAAACCACAACTTAACCATTTCTGCTTTCAACACAATATACAATTATTAATAGTATCTCAATTATTACAATTCCCTAGTTAAATAGAGCTTTTTTTCTTTTGTGTTTTAAAATCTTGAACTCTCCTCTTTTGCCCAAAATTTCCCATTGTTTGCAGTTTTGTACCTACCTTTTTTGGTGAGGAAAAAGAAAAAGAAAAAGAAAGAAATCTCTCTCTGCCTCATTTTGTCATGTTGCAGGTTTAGTTTCGCTTTCGCCTTTGTTTTCAATATAGCTAGGGGGGGGGGGGGAAATCTGCTCCAGGAACTTTTTGCAGCTTTTTGCAGCTAATTAACCTAGCGGAAGCTGTTAACAGGGGCTGTTTTTTCTATTTTTGCAGGCATGGGTCTATTCATTTTTTTTTTAACACTGATCAGCTGTAGGTCGGCCCTTTGAAGCCCCGCGGCAAGAGTTTAAAGAGTTTTTTTTCCCTCTAGCCATCAGCGGGGATTCAGGAGGCAGAATGAAAAATCGGGACTTTTTTAAAACGCCGCGGGACACGGGACAAATTGCTCAAAAGCGGGACTGTCCCGCCAAAAGCGGGACGTCTGGTCACCTTATATTTGGACCTCATAATAAGTTAAAAGCATGGTGTCAGCACTTGAGATGGGAGGGGGGAGATTCCTGGGAGCTTAAGTAGTAGATATGGGGAGAGTGATTTGGAAGAAGGCCAATGAGACGCAGAGAATTGGGGAACGGAAAGGGAAGGTTTGGGGTCAGGAAGTCAGAGTTGGCTACGCCACAATCGGGGACAGATTGTCGTGCTTAATAAAATGAAAGATTTCTTCAAAGACTATCTGTTTGGAAATGCAATTTATTTTATTTGAGATGACATCGAAACCTGTCACATGGCTTATTGGTGAATGTGCCTACTCTCCCTCAGTGCAGATAGGAAACAAATATCTACAGTTTGTTTTAAGCTTACTTATTGTGTGTAATGTCCTTCCAGAAGCAATTAATCAGAAAGTAGTTCCATAAATCAGGAGTGGGGGAAAAACCCTTCTGAGGTGGAGGGACACACTTTTTCTTTTAATTGGAGGGGATGTGATAGTGATGAGGTGATGTCTCCAGAGGGGGTAAATTTGGTGGAGAGGAGCTGTAATATTCTTCCTCCCTCCATAACTTGGATCTCCTGATCCAAGAGTTCTGTGGAAACATACCATTAAGAACTTTGTATGACTATCTTTAAGCACAAGATAGTCATGATGGTTGTCCTCTGACAACCATCTACAAGATAGATGGACTCAGTTACAGTGGCGATTAATGCTCAATTGGGAGTCCTGAACAAACAGGCTGATCATCATGGAGAAAATCTGTGTGGTTGAAAATGACTTGACATCATCCATCTATCCATCCAACCAACCAATCAACCATCCATCATCTTACATCAGCTTTTATGGAATTTCCATTGGGAACGTTCCCCTTGCTCAGGGTTTTCAGCTTTTGCATTTAGCATCCCTTTGGTGGGAGTGAAAGGGGCAGTCAAAGTTTAGGTTAGCCTAAGGATACATCCAGATGGCAAAGTTGAAATACCATCCATCAGCCCTTGAGAGTAATAGGGCAAAATGAAGAGTGATTTTTCTTATGAAGGCAAGTTAAGTGTAAACCAATTGGTGGATTCTCTGGGCTTAATTTCTCTTTCCATCAAGCCTTAACAGGTAAAGAAACATAAATGTGGAAGGGGGAGAGTTTAGATGGATGCATAGAGTGCTAGATTTAGACACCTCCCAAGTTGCCCAACTAATAGATGACAGGTCCAGGGGAGAGCATGGAGTGAGGTAGAGGAAACCCACCTTCTTCATCCCACATTCCTGCTCTGCACCTGTTATCTGCTAGCCTGGTTATTTCCAACCTGTGTTTAAAATCAGACCAAGTAACAGGTAAAAGATGGAGGAAGGGCATGAAACAAAGAAAAAGAATGCATCAATAGTAATGACTGAGCTCCAACCTCAGCTAGGGCTGAAGGAAATGTCCATGCTGGTGGCACATGTCCCAGATCTGAAACCAGCCCCTGGAAATAGTTAGAGGTGCTCATGGAGAAGGAGAAAAAATGCAGAGGAAATAGCCATTAGAAGGGAGAAAATCTACCCCCTCCCCAAGCTTCACACTCTTCCGAAGGGAGAGTTGGTTATGAAAGGAACTGCTATACACCCCACCTAAGATTGTGTCAGCCCCAACAGGTAGGCCTGGCCAGAAATCCACTCCACAGGAAGGTTCAGAATACTTCGATGGAAACTGTCGGTATTAACAAAATCTTGCAAGTCTGATTATGCTGTGCCTCCCACTCCACTTCCTATACTTAGGTGAATTAGGGAAGGGTCTGTCTGGGCCACTTTCACACACTTTCTGCATGATTTGACTTAAGATAAATTGTTCCCCTTGTTGCTTTGATAAGGAATCTTGTTTATTTCTGTCAAGGTCATCTTCTTTACTCTCTGCAGATTGACACATGAAAAATCTATTTCACACACACAAGCAGGCTTCCTCTATTCTGTCTGTCTGTTCATCCATCCATGCATCCATGCATCCATCCATCCATCCATCTATCTATCTATCTATCTATCTATCTATCTATCTATCTATCTATCTAATCTATGTCTGTCTGTCTGTCTATCTATCTATCTATCTATCTATCTAATCTATGTCTGTCTGTCTATGTCTATCTGTCTGTCTATCTATCTATCTATCTATCTATCTATCTATCTATCTATCTAATCTATGTCCGTCTGTCTGTCTATCTAGCTATCTACCTATCTAGCTATCTAGCTAATCTATGTATGTCTGTCTGTCTGTCTGTCTGTCTGTCTATCTATCTATCTATCTATCTATCTATCTATCTATCTATCTATCTAATCTATGGCTGTCTGTCTATGTCTATCTGTCTGTCTTTCTGTCTGTGTGTATGTCTGTCTGTCTATCTATCTGTCTGTGTCTGCTTGTCTGTCTGTCTAGCTATCTAGATATCCAGCTATCTATCTTGGAATTGTAATGGATGGCTTGAATCCTGACATAACTCTAAGGCGCACAAAGAAATCCCTAACAGGTTCAATTAAATGGGTATATGTGTGGGTGTTGATGCATGCACACACATTCATACACCTCTTTTCAGGAAGGGAGGTGGGGAGCCCAGAACAATGCTAATTATCCTAATTAGTATGAATTAAATGCAACGCGCAAAGGAAAGAGGTGATAGGGGAATATGTCAGCAGACCAAGTCAGCAGGATTTATATGTGGAAGATATAATTCGCAGCTTCTTTAGCTGTGCAGCTTGCAGGTAAGGTGCTTTTCTGGGGGAGTGGGAGGAGGATGCACAAAGGATTTTTTTTTTTAAATTACTGCAAGAAGAAATTCTGAGGCTTCTTGATTAAAAGGTGGGTAATGAAGGAAAGCCTGGTTGCCCGATGTTTGTAATCCTTAGCAGGGAATATTGGGCGAGTCTTAGGATGCACATGCAGGGCAATGGGTGAGTTTGTCCTAGCAGGCCTAGCCATGGTCCTGTCTGAATAATCTGAAACATGGGTAGGTATTTTACCTGTGAGAAAGGCAGAACCCTACATCTTTTCCTACCTGTTAGCATATGTTGTCTGAGTTACCACTATGTTGTGGCCCACCAGCAGCCGGCACGGATCGTGGCTGATCCTGACAACGAGGAGGCTGGTGTGGTGTCGCGCCAGCAGCCTGCGCAGCTGGCGCTCGCATTGGACAGCGAGGAGGCCGAAGAGGATGTGATGTCAAAGGCAGAGACTCAGCCAGGGGCCTTCAGAACCTCCAGAGGCTCCTTCCAGTGGAGAGAGCGAAGTGGAGGAGCCTCTCCTCAATGCTCGGGCATGCAGGGCTGCCAAAAGGCAGGAGTGGCTACTCAGGAGGAGGAGGTCTACTCGAGAGTAGGGCTTGAGCATAATTGGCCACTCCCTTAGCCTATTTAAGTCGCACGCAGCTAGTGCTTTCTTGCTAGAAACAACATCTCATTACTACAGAGCATCTTGGAGAGCGAACAACTTCTCATATCTGGTTTTCTGGGTTGGTTGCCAACCTTTGTCGGACTTTGTTCTTAATAACTTTGATAAGGACCCTGTTATGTAAATAGGTTTGTTTGGCGGGAAGTTCGAATTAACTGACCCTCAGCTGATTGGCTGACCACCACAGCTGCAAGGTATATAAAGGGAGCTGGCTCCCCAGGTCAGTTGCTGGAGTCTCACCCTATAATAAAGAGCTGTTGTCACTTACTACTCTGGCTTGCTGCGTCCTCATTCACCCAACTTAACATTGGCAACGAAGGTGGGATTTTGAGGCCAGAAGCAGAGGAGAGCTGAAGCCACACGCAAAAGAGCTGAAGCCACACTCAAAGGAGCTGAAGCCACGTTCAGAGAAGGGGACCCGAGACCGCATCTGAATCCAGCCAGGTGAGCGAGCGGAACACAGGAGAATCCCGAAACGATGTCTGCCTACACCCCGCCAGCGCCTCTCGACCCCAAGGAAGAGAAGTGGGGATCCTACATGTCCCGGTTCGAGTGCTTCATGGTGGCAAACGACATGCAAGGGCTACCGGACGTTCGGAAGAAAGCCCTGTTCCCGAGTCACTGCGGGCCAAGGGTCTTCGACACAGCCAAGGCATTGTCGGAGCCGAATTCGGTCCACAACATCTCCTGGTCGACGCTGCAGACCCTGTTGAAAGACCACTATGCGCCAACGCCATCGAAGTACGTCCAGCGCTACGACTTCAGGCAACGGCTACAGCAGGAGGGCGAATCGATCAGCGAGTACGTCGCCGCCCTGCGTAAGGCCGCAACCCAATGTGAGTACCGAGACGTGGATGAGATGCTCCTAGAGCAACTAATTTGCGGAGTGAGAGATAGCCGGCTCCAGAGAAGACTGCTTGCGAGGTCAAACCTGACCCTACACATCACGCTAGACGAGGCCAGGGCGCAAGAGTCGTCAGTAAAGGCCGCAGAGAAACTAAAGAGCTCCCGCCTCACCAGAACAACGCAGAAGACGGCGCCTGTGCACCGAGAGGCCGTAAGCACCGCCAGCGAGGGGGAGTCTGAAGAAGAGGTCTACCGCACCGAGCAGCCCCGCACAGCCCGCAGAGAGCCCAGAGACGGATGCGCCAGCTGCGGAGGGTCCCACTCACGACAAAACTGTAAGTTCAGGGACGCCGTTTGCCGTTCCTGTGAAAAGAGGGGCCACATCGCTAGAGTCTGTAGGTCGAAAACACACCAGAGCTACAGACCACGTGGCCAAACGGCCCAATCCGAGATGGCGCCACACCGAAGGCCCAACAGGGATGGCGGAACCCGGAAGGGCACGAAATTTGAAGACGCTGGGGCCTACACCATTCGCATCGCACGGACCTGCACCTCGCCCGGAGAAAAGACCTACACCACGGTCGAGATCGAGGGACGGGAGTGCCAGATGGAGATCGACACGGGATCGCCGATATCCATCATGTCTTGGGAAACCCTAAAGAGAGTCATCCCCAGCGCACACAAGCGACAGCTCCAGCCACAGCTTCGCAGACTGAAGGATTACCAAGGGAACCGCATACCCGTCGAAGGCAGAGGCGAGTTCCAAGTCCAGTACAGGGAGTTTACCGAGAAACTGCCCCTCACCATCGTCAGAGACAACCTTCCCAGCCTACTGGGCATGGACTGGTTTAGAGCCCTAGGCATGGGATTCACCGGGGTAAGGAACGTTCGAAGCACCCTGAAGGAAGACCTGATGCAGGAGTTCCAGGACGTGTTCGACGAGAGGCTTGGCAAGTATGTGGGGACCCTGATTTCATTTAATCTAGACCCCAACATCGCACCCATCCGCTTAAAGCCCAGGCGTGTACCATTTGCCCTGAAGCCCAAAATAGACATTGAGCTGGATAAATTGATCAAACAAGGGGTGCTCGTTCCAGTCGACCACGCCAAATGGGAGACCCCAATTGTGACACCGGTCAAGCCAGACGGATCAGTGCGCATATGCACTGATTATAAATGCACAATCAATAAGGCCCTGCAGCAGAGCGCCTATCCAGTGCCAGTCGTTCACCACTTGTTGCATTCCCTGGGCCCCGGCAAGATATTTGCAAAACTCGATCTTGCGCAGGCGTACCAGCAGCTGCCAGTAGATGGCACTACCGCAGAGGCACAGACTATCGTAACCCACAGAGGGGCCTTCAAGTGCACCCGTTTGCAATTCGGAGTAAGCGTGGCCCCCGGACTGTTCCAAAGTACCATGGAGCGGCTTCTACAAGGGATCCCCGGGGTGGTGCCCTATTTTGATGACGTGCTCATCACCGCGGACAATGAGCAGCAGCTAAGAGAAAGGCTGAGGGAGGTCCTAAGGAAATTCAGGGATGCGGGACTCAGAGTAAAACGCAATAAATGCATGATCGCAGTCCCCTCAGTCAAATTCCTGGGATACAGGGTAGATGGCACCGGCATACACCCCACAGAGAGCAAGATCAGGGCAATCAGAGAAGCACCCACCCCCAGGGACAAGGCAGAGTTACAGGCCTTCCTGGGACTATTAAATTTTTATGCAATCTTCCTCAAAGACAAGGCAACAGTGGCAGAACTCCTACATAGACTGTTAACCAAGAAAGCCATTTGGAAATGGGGGAAGGCTGAAGACAGGGCATTTGCCGGCATTAAAAAACTACTATCAGCTGAAAGCTTCTTAATTCAATACAACGCAACGCTCCCCCTTGTCCTAGCATGTGACGCGTCCCCGTTCGGGGTGGGAGCCGTCCTGAGCCATAGACTCCCGAATGGCCTGGAAGTGCCCATCGCATATTACTCCCAAACTCTATCAAGTGCCGAGCGAAATTACAGCCAGCTCGACAAGGAGGCCCTCGCCGCCGTTTCGGGAGTAAAGAAATTCCACGAGTACTTGTTCGGGAGGGATTTTGAGCTAATCACAGACCATTGACCACTCCTGGGTCTCCTCGCGGGAGATCGACCAACCCCGGCAGCACTGTCGCCCAGGATGACACGCTGGGCCATCTTCCTCGCAGCATACTCCTATCGCCTGGTACATTGACCAGGGGCGAACATGGGCAACGCAGACGCACTCAGCCGATGCCCACTACCCGACAGCCTAGAAGACCCCACACCCGGCATCCCCATCCTGCTGATAGACGTTTTGGACTCTGGGCCCATAACATCAGCCGAGGTTGCAAGAGCCTCAACCAAGGACCACGTGATCCGGACAGTCGCAAGTTGGGTCATGAGGGGGTGGCCGGAAAAGATTGGGAGCGGGGAATTTAAACCGTTCGCGGGAAAACGAGACGAATTGACAATGCAAGGGGGTTGTTTACTATGGGGCGATTGGGTTGTTATTCCCTCACGCTTAAGGGAAAAGGTTTTAACGTTGTTGCATGAGGGGCACCCTGGGATTGTGAGAATGAAGGGGCTAGCCAGGAGCTACGTCTGGTGGCCCAGCATGGATGCAGACATTACAGAGTGGGTGGGGAGATGTCAGCCCTGCCAAGAGTCCAGATCAGACCCGCCAACGGCACCCGTGAGGGAGTGGGAAAGGCCCCAGGGACCCTGGTCCAGAATACATATTGACTTTGCAGGCCCATTCCATGGACAGACCTTCATGGTCGTCGTAGACGCATTCTCCAAATGGCTGGAGATCAAGCTAATGAAGGCCACTACCACCGACGCAACCATCAGAGAGCTAAGACAATTATTCGCCACACATGGGTTACCGGACATCCTAGTGTCAGATAACGGGCCACAGTTCACCGCAACACAGTTCGAGGGGTACTTAGCGGGACTTGGGATCAGACATGTCCTTTCTGCCCCGTTTCACCCGGCTAGTAACGGACAGGCGGAGAGATTTGTGAGGTCAGCAAAGGAGGCCCTCTCACGCTTAAGCCCCGGAGACTGGCAGGAAAGGGTAGACAAATTCTTAATAGCCCAGCACTCCACACCCTGTACAGCCACAGGCCGAAGTCCGGCCGAACTACTAATGGGGCGGAAACTCCGGGGAGTTCTAGACAGACTAAACCCCAATTACTCCCCAGAGGTCTTCAAGGGGGGGGAAAGGAAACTTAGAGAGTTCACCATAGGAACACCGGTACACGCTAGAAACTATGGACAGGGCCCACTCTGGGAGGCCGGAACAATCACAGAAATCACAGGCCCCAAGTCATACAGGGTAGACATGGGGGACGGGAGAGTTTGGCGCAGGCACATTGACCAATTAAGGAAAAGAGTAACCACAGACACCGAAGACACACCAGACGACCCCATCGCCGACCACGACTACCAACCAGAAGCACAAACCACTAGCCTGAGTAGAGCGGAGGACTTAGCTGAGGACTTTGGTATCCAGCGCCGCCCCGTCGAGGTAGTCCCAACAACAGGAGAAGTCGCCGCCCACGAGGAAGTCCCGGAGGCTTCATTGGCGGAGCAGGGAGAAACAGAAAGTCCCTCCGACCTGCTCAATGCCGCCCCTCCGACTGAACTGCGCAGGTCAGCTAGGACTCACACACGCCCTAGTCACCTGAGAGACTTTGTATGCAAATAACACCCCAAGTGACTTCTGGGAGGGGAGGAGTGTTATGTAAATAGGTTTGTTTGGCGGGAAGTTCGAATTAACTGACCCTCAGCTGATTGGCTGACCACCACAGCTGCAAGGTATATAAAGGGAGCTGGCTCCCCAGGTCAGTTGCTGGAGTCTCACCCTATAATAAAGAGCTGTTGTCACTTACTACTCTGGCTTGCTGCGTCCTCATTCACCCAACTTAACAGACCCTTTGCACAGGAAGCCTGCATTCTTGAAAGGGGTTTGCTTGGAATTAAACAGTGTTTGCGAAGCTTGGTGTGTGTCACATTCTCTGGGAATCTGAAGCTGGGGCAGAACACACTATAGGTTTAGATTTTTTAAAAATTTATACATTTATTTTTATCCTGCCTTTATTTTTATATTATTTTTATGAATAACTCAAGGTGGCTAACATACCCAATACTCTTTCCTCCTCCTATTTTCTCCACATCAACAATCCTGTGAGAATAATCCACAAGAACAATATTTTCATGCCTACAGTAGGAGTAGAATTCACAATTTCCTGGTTTCTAGCCTGATGCTTTAACCACTAAACCAAAATTGGCTGTGTGTAATCATATGTGCTGGTTTACTGTACTTTTGTCCTACCTGCAAGTAATGGTGTTAAACTGGCAAGTAATGTTAAACTTATGCCTGTTGTGTTTTCTTCTCATGATACTGCATCCAGTTTTGGTTGCCATGATGTAAAAAAGATGTTGAGACTCTAGAAAGAGTGCAGAGAAGGGCAACAAAGATGATTAGGGGACTGGAAGCTAAAACATATAAAGAATGGTTGCTGGAACTGGGTATGTCTAGTCTGATAAAAAGAAGACATGATAGCAGTGTTCCAATATCTCAGGGGCTGCCACAAACAAGAGGGAGCGAAGCTATTCTCCAAAGCACCTGAGGGCAGGACAAGAAGCAAAGGATGGAAACTAATGAAGGAGAGAAGCAACTTAGAACTAAGGAGAAATTTCCTGACAGTTAGAACCATTAATCAGTGGAACAGCTTGCCTCCAGAGGTTGTGAATGCTCCAACACTGGAAGTTTTAAAGAATATGTTGGATAACCATTTGTCTGAAGTGGTGTAGGGTTTCCTGCCTAAGCAGGGGGTTGGACTAGAAGACCTCCAAGGTCCCTTCCAACTCTGTTATTCTATATTCTATATTATGATGTTCCTTACTCTAGTTTTCAGCTGTGCATTTCTCATGCATGGAGAATGCTTCCCTCCACAGATTAGGTAAAGTGGAACAGAATCCAGGAAAGCTTGTCCTACAATAAAACTGTTAGTTTGTAAGAAGCCAGGAGTCTGTTATTTCTCCTTGTTATTTTGAATTTTATAAGACATGTGTATATTGCAGCATGAATAAAAACATGTGGCTGGTTCAGTTCATGCTGAATTATAACTCCAAGCACCTTTCAGCATATGGGGTTCAACATCTTAAAATAAGAACAATGTGAGACCTTTGAACCTTTCTCAGTTCGGCTGCAAAGACTTAGTTTTCCTGAGTTTGATGTAAAATATCAAGAAATCTAAGACTTGGGGTCTCAACACATTCAGAAGGCGCCATGTTGAGGAGGACAAATCTGTGTTAAATCCCTTTTCTGTCCCTCCAGTTCCATACTCGGAACTGTAGCTGCTTTTAGCCTTCGCTAATAGTGGATGCAATCTCAAAGACCCCAACTCCCCTGCAAATTTTGACTAACTGCATATTGGAGCAAGAGCTTTTCCTGACTTAGAAAACATCAAAGGACAGTTTTCATCGGTGAAACCTGGACTGCGCTAATAGTTGGCAGTATGCCTTTGTCGGAATATGAAAATAATGATTTTCCAACACCACTTGATGATATCCATCTGTGGGGATTGTTTTAATTTGGAATCATACTGAGCAGGGGCTTGATGACCTAAATGGCCCTTCCCAATTCTTCCCCTTCCCCCATCCATTCCTCAGGAAACATTTTTTTTTTTGCTTTCTTTTTTACAAAACATTTTGTGCAGAATCAGTTGACCAACTGGGCAGTTCACATTCTAACGCAGTGATGGCTAACTTTTTTGTTGTGTGCTGACAGCGCGCGCCAGCACCCATAATGCAATGTGCACACGCACCCCGTGCGTCCTGCCCCCCATGCATGCACACACAACCCCCCTGCGTTTGCCACCCCCCACATGCATGCACATGTGACCTCCCCCCACCCCCTGTGCATGAACGTGTGACCCCTGCGCATGCACACAGGACACTCCCAAGGGCCCCGTGCATGTGCATGTGTCTCCCGCATGCACCCCGCCCCCCCACACATGCGCGGCAGAGACCTGAAAATCAGTTGGCCAGCGGGAGGCACGCATGCAGGTGCGGTGGAGCTGAGTTGAACTGGGGGGACAGCTTCCGCCACACTTCCACCACACTGCGCTTCAGGAGAAGGGAGCCTGGCTCGCAAGGAGGTCTCCTGGCCTCAGGTGATCTAGCACTGAGTTGAAAGGCGGCCTGGCTCGTAAAGAGCTCTCCTGCCACAGCTGTAATGGCGCTGGGTGCTTCAGCCGCATTGTGCTCCAGTAGAAGGCCATCTGGCTCGCAAGGAGCTGTCCTGCGTTAGGTGACAACGCTGATTTAGAAGCGGACTGGCTCATAAAGAGCTCTCCTGCCGCGGCTGTAAGGATGCTGGTTGCTTCCGCCGCATTGCGCTCTTGTAGGCGGTCACCTGGCTCACAAGGAGCTCTCCTGTCACAGGTTGTAAGGCGGCCTGGCTTAACATAGAACAGAGTTGTAAGGTGGACTGACTCATAAGGAGCTCTCCCACTGCGACTGTACCTGCGCAGGGGGCTTCCGCTGCGTCGCGCCTCAGGAGGAGGCAATCTGGCTCATAAAGAGCTCTCCTGGAACAGCTTCGACGTCGCTGGGATATCAGTCCTTACCACGCGTGCCATAGGTTCGCCATCATGGTTCTAACAGATGCGGTCTTTTTCCTTTGCATGTGGTCCTTGGTTAATGACCACTCATTCAGTGACCATTCAAACTTGCAATGAGGGGTCCTTAAAGTTCTGCCTGTTGCAGCTCCCTCGCGATCATGTGACTGCAATATGGCTCCTCAGTAATCTACCTGGATTTTTGACTATTGTTTTGTCCCGAGGTCATGTGGTCACAATTTGTGACCTTCCCTGCCAGCTTGCCACAAACATAGTCAATAGCAGGGGTGTCAAACCCACGTCGTCACAGCATCGTAACATGATGTATCGTGACTTTTTCCCCCTTCGCTAAACCGGGCGTGGGCATGGCCAGCGTGTGACGCATCTGGCCCATGGGCTGTGAGTTGACAGCCTTGGTCAATAGGGAAGGCAGCAATAAGTCAGAAGTTTCAGTCCCATGAGGTTCTCATTTAATGACCCATAGGGATTTGCTTAATGACAGTAACCTGGGACTACCAAAACTGTTATTGCAGTTACATGATATCACATTTTATGATTGCACTGTTTAGCAATTCCAATCCCAATTACCATTGTTTTGTTTTTTTTTTTTTTTTTTTATTGCAAAAGTTTTACCAATTACCATTGTTAAGCAAGGACGACCTGCAGTTCATTTTAATCAGTCCACTATCATAGAAATATTTAAAGAAGAGGACTGAGAAAATATCTACAGATCCCTCACATCCTGGACGTAAACCATTTCAGCTCCTCCGCTCAGGATGCAACTATAGGGCATTGCATGCCAAAACAATTAGACAGTTTTTCCCCCTTGTGCAATCACTCTGCTGAACACCTAATTCCCACAGTATTGTCTTATGTCTAAAGATATTTACCTTTTTAAGGATAGTATGGCTGTATTACTATTCTTCTTATCTTTTCTACTACCTTCTGTTATTGCTATCTTATGATTATATTACTTTGTTTGCATGTACACTGAGAGCTTATGCACCGAAGACAAATTCCTTGGATGTCCAATCACAAATGGCCAATGAAGTATTCTATCTATTAAAAAGAGTTTGGATTTTTCATTACTAACAAAGACTTGCCATCTTTTAGTTGGCCACAGGAGGGCTCCTGTGTGTTGTCTCATTTCTAAAACCTTTCCCATCGTTTGCTACTTACCTGGTATTAGATTCCTAAGTGATTGGGAAGACAGTGTGAGTAAATGTAGAGAGAAGCCAAGCTCGCTGTTCATTTTTGTCATGATATGAAATCCCAGTCCATAAAAATGACTCACTCCTGATCTTCAAACGTACAAGAATTTTTCTGTTCTAAATGAGAAAAGTAATTAAAACTCATATGCAACCTAGATTAGGATATTAGTTTAAACATCTAAAAATGTTAGTTTTACCACTTCTGTGCATGTATATGAATGATTGAGACTTCCCTGTAGAAATGTAGGGCTACCAGATCTAGGCTGCAAAAGCCTGGGTGACCACTGTATGGCAATGGAGAGATGGCATTTTCTGTACTTCATTGCAATAGTAATGACAATGATGTTGATCATAATAGCACCTTTACCTGTAGGTTCCTTGCTAATTTCTTGAGCCACGATGGCGCAGTGGTTAGAGTGCAGTACTGCAGGCTACTTCTGCTGACTGCCACCTGCCTGCAATTTGGCAGTTTGAATCTCACCAGGCTCAAGGTTGATTCAGCCTTCCCTCCTTCCGAGGTGGGTAAAACGAGGACCCAGATTGTTGGGGGCAATAGGTTGACTCTGTAAACCGCTTAGAGAGGGCTGTAAAGCGGTATATAAATCTAAGTGCTACTGCTAATTTCTAAGCTATAGAAATCGCATAATATTTCTCCCTCCTATAAACATTTAGGAGAGCCAGTTTAATGTAGTAGTTAAAGGCATCAGGCTAAAAACTGGGAGACCCTGATTATAAGTATATAAGTATATAAGTAAATGCTGTTGCTATTATCGCTTGCAGAACTTAACCTGAATTGTTAAATTGTTTAACAATTAAATGGATTGCATTTTTCTGCAAATAAATCTGCTCCATTCACCCATACCTTAGATAGATTGGGATGAGTTACTACCTAGGAGCAACTCCACCTGTTTTATTATTGTTGATGTTTTGCATCAGTTCAAAATTAGCTCTGAATCACAGAATCACTCTGTTGCTGTTTTTAACTGGTTCAGCCAGTTTATCTAAAAACCAGAGCAAAACAGTCTTTTTGCTGTGCTGCAAATGCACACAACATGTGTTTGAAAGGAGTGGGAAGGATGGAGCTGCTAGAAATTTACGTTATTCCCCTTTTGTGTGGTGAGGTTTAGATGAAGGGATTTCTGTTGCTTCAGGATTCTGGGATAGATCTCATGGGACATGAAGTTGGGTAATGTGTCGCATTCTTCTATTGGTCAGCTGGAAATGAGCACTGATTGGCTCATGGTGGGTTCCCATCTGTTGTCGGTGTTTGGAGGTTTGCAGAAGTGATGACTGCAACTTGGCTTCAAGCAGCTTTGTTAAAGATCGAGGAGTGCAACTAGCCTCATATGGTATGGAAATGCCTTAAATCACTTTTCCCTTTTGCCTGCCAGCCATTCATCCCTCTGAACACAGTAATAATTGTAAGCAAGTGCACAGAAGACTCTTAACGCCTGTACTGTGTGCATGTTTTTGTGTACGGATTTTGTAAAAAGAGGCATTTCTGAATTTCCAAATGCCCCTAACTGTTAACTTCTGAGTCCTCCTATGATTATATTAGTAGTTCTGTGTTGAAAATAATGAAGAAATGGATACGTGTAGCACAACATTAAAAAACTGGACTTATTGGGTCAACCCAGGGAGCTTCATGTGGTCAAGAATTGCATCAAAGAATTGTATAATTTGGACAGTATCCGAAAAAGGTTGTCTGTATCTTCACAATCTTGTCTCCCTCTTTCAGCATTACAATACTATTTTAGGCTCTGCATATTAGAATATTCTAATATTAGAATATAAAAATATCCCTTTTACTCAGAATCTAAAACAGGGGTGTCGAACTCAAGGCCTGCAGGCTGCATCCAGACAACAGAGTACTTAGATCTGGCCCATGCAGCTTCCCAGGAAACAGTGAAGGACCGGCCCATGGTGCCTCTGTCAGCAAAAACGGATCTCGGGAGGGCTGCAGTGCACTTGGGCCATCACAGGCACCCCCAACACAAGTGAGATCGAGCTGGCCATGCCTCCTGACCAGTGGTGGGTTTCAAAAATTTTTACTACTGGTTCTGTGGGTGTGGCTTGGTGCGTGTGGCTTGGTGGGTGTGGCAGGGAAGGATACTATAAAATCTCCATTCCCACCCCACTCTGGGGGAAGGATACTGCAAAGTCCCCATTTCCTCCCGATTATCTGGGATTTGGGAGGCAGAGAATAGATGGGGGCAGGCCCAGTCAGAATTTTTACTACTGGTTCTCCGAAGTACTCAAAATTTCTGCTACCTGTTCTCCAGAACTGGTCAGAACCTGCTGAAACCCACCTCTGCTCCTGACCATGCCCCCCCCCCCAAGGTCAAACACAACCCTGATGCGGCTCTCAATGAAATCAAGTTTGACACCCCTATCTAAAAGATAGAGATAAAGCACAATCTAAAAAAAAAAAAAAAAGTGAAGGTGTAAATTTCAGAATTTGATTTAGGAAAAAAAAATGCACCTTCAAAATTTGCCAGGGATGGAGTGGGGCTGAAGAGATGCACAAGGGAAATGTGAAAATGAAGAATATCACTGCAGATGACAAACCCATCCCAATTCCAATAGGATCAAAGTGCTGTTTGAACAAACCAGTTTCTGAGATTTCTGCCTTTATGCCCTCTTGCTAAGCATATGATCCTCATTAAGAGGAAAAATGACTTAAAAGAATATAACATATGGTCTGATGAATAAAGTTTGAAGATAAAATTATTGTAATGAGTGATACATCTTGATTGGTCATTAAAAAAAAGTTCTTCTGGGAGAAGATCACAGATAACTACAAAATTCTGCATGCAATTTGTATGTATGTGTGTGAGAGAATTTGTTCATAATATGTATTATGGGGAGGACCTTAATACATAGTGTTGACTTTTTCAAACAGCGTGAGGAGGTGAGGAAGGAAGGACCATACCTGAGAAAGATTTGGCAATTCAGGTGCATCTTTCGGCAGAGGTCATGTTGAAGTCAACTTCAGGATGACCTCATAGCCCAGGGAACAAATATCTGCCAGATGCAGGGAACCTATGGCCCTCCAGATGTTGTTGAACTACAATTCCCAGCATTTCCCATAATTTACCAAGCTGCCTAGGGCTGTTGGGAGTTGTATTTCATCAACATTTAAAAGACACCAGGTTTCTTGCTTAACTTAGCTAAGTGATGAAGAATACCACAAGTGATTTAATGCTGAGTCCACAATTATAGACTCTAATATGTGGACAGAGACAGCTTTTGGAAGAAAACTAGACTATAGTTTGGGGAAGGGCCGAGGCTCTGGGGGATAACATTTCCAGCAGGTTCAATAATTGGACATGTGACACAGAGGACAGTAATATGGATGGATGAAAAGGCATTGCTGCTAATAGGAGCCAATGATCCTAGGAAAATTACCCGGGCAGTAAGCAAAGCCATTGACAGTAAATTATAATTTAGACAGAAGATGCCTAAAAGTCTCCAGTTTCACGGAGGGTCCAAAAAGTATGCTTGCTTTGGGACTTACACTTATGAATTACTTTAGCTGTCCAGGGCATCTTCTGAAATCTTCATCCAGTACCAGAACTTGGGGTCAAATGAGAGATGTAAAGGATTATACAGGAAATCCCCAGTTTAGGAAATATTGCCATTCCCAAGGACTGTCTTTAAGTCGAATTTGTATGTAAGCTCTGCACAATAAATAATATTGTGCAATGAACTTGAACTATTGTGTATTTAACTTGAATTATTGTATGTTTATCTCAGATTTTGTTACAATAGACTCCATTCTTAACTATGGGTCATCCTTAAATCATATTCTTAACCTGGGGGCTTGTATCTTAAGGTCAATGTTATTTCTGAATAGAGAAGCAAGAGTTTTAAATCCTGGAAATCTGGGAATAGGTAATCTGGCACATGTTGGGCCCCATGTATACATTTCTTGGAAACCTCCTAACCTAATTACATTATTGTAATTAAAAATAAATAATCCTATTTTTTTCTGTTTCTCTGGAGCTGAAGAACCATATAATGTTAGGTGTCAATCTTAACTGTTTCTGGCAGTGCCAGCATTTCTCAGCAAGACCAACCTTTGATAGTTGCACTTGTAAAGAAATCTCCCTGGAAAACCTCAACAGATGATTTCCTCTGGTTAATTTCATGGAATTTCAAGGGCTTGGCCATAGGCGCAGTTCCTCCATTGGGCACCGATTGCTATCTGGCTGCTAATGAACCACTTTCATTCACTGGAAAATTTGTCCTGAGAGGAGAAGAGGAGGAGATGGTTGTGGGGAGCCAGCAAGCATGCTGAGGAGGACACTCTGTTTGCAACAGCCCACAACTGGAAGCTGTTTGCCACAGGGGTGAGTTCTACTTACCTTTACTACCGGTTCGCAACAGGGCCACTCACACATGCACCCTGATGACATTGGAATCGGTGAGTGGAGCCTCCCGCCGGTTTTACTACCGGTTCTATAGAACTGGTCCGAACCGGGAGCAACCCAACATTGGTTTGCCAGCAGGCTTATGTTGTGATTGTGGTTCCTCAGTACCCACAGGGGTAAGTAGCAGAAGACAGTCGATGGGATAAACCCTTTTGCGTTTAGCTTGGAAAATGGATAGAGGAAGAAAGAGTGGCTAAGATGCTGAGCTTGTCGATCAGAAAGGTCGGCAGTTCAGCGGTTCGAATCCCTAGTATAGGTCTCCTGCGTGAGCAGGGGGTTGGACTAGATGACCTCCAAGGTCCCTTCCAAATCCGTTACTGTTATACATCTGTTGTAGGAAGGGGTTACTTTTGATATAGGCACCACAAGAGCTTGTCTGGGCATTTAAAAATGGCATCTGTTTTAAAGCTGCCTTTGGGCTACCTTCATCCCAAATGGCTTCTAGAAAGAGGATTCAAAAGTAGTCATACTCAACTTATTCTTTGTGAATAGATGTATTATTTTAGCCATGAAAGTTAGGAAGGGGCTCTGTCCTCAGAGGGAACATACATATTATATACCTCTGCCTTCCAGGAATGGGAAAGAAGCAGAGAATGGAGTCCTGCAAGATCCTTGTGCTCTGTTTGTGGGCTTTGCAGGGTCATTTCCTGCTAGCAGTTAATAAGAGGACTGGGATAAATGAAAGCTTTCTTTAATATAGGGGGGCCATTCCATATCATAAGCCTTTCTCAAAAATACATAGAAGACCTGACTGGGAGGCCAGAATGAATTCTAGCCGCCTGGTTAGCGTTGGCATGCAAATACTCATATTATAATTAAGGCTTGTGTTTAAAACTGCCAGGATGAAATCTTGCCTCAATTATACCCTGCAAAACCTTTATTTAAAGTACCACATCCTTTAAGTAACGTATGTCTTGAGCTAAGTCAGTGGGAGCATTTCTTTCATCTAAAAAGCTAGTATAATTTTCTTTTTTTGCTGTTTGCTTAAAGAAAGCTATAAAATGCACACATGCAATCTTAATGCAGCCTCCTGCATATACATGGGTCTGTCTTCATCTCTTTTCTTCTCTTAACGTATGTATGTATGTATGTATGAGCCAACCAGGTTCTTCTTTTCACTTCCACCGATGAATGTTAGCAGATGGTTCCATTCTCTTTCTTACAGCTCAAAGTGGACCAGGTAACACGTGTGCCACTTCAGAATGCACCAGAATCCAAATGAATGCAATCAGGGAAAAGACAAAGAGTGTATGTTTCCTGTGTGAATGCAACCAAACAGGGCATTCTTTCATAGCCTGAAATATTAATTGTGGTTTGAGGAAGAGATGTTGCAAGTGGGGATTAATAACCTACAAGCTGTACAAAGGAGCTTTCTGATTTCTACACATCAGGCACAATAAGGTCCTGCCCAATAGGTCATTTTACAAGCGTTGCTTCTTAACTGTCATTCATATCTTTTAAAGATACTAGCAGCTTGATAAAGAGAATCGTAACAAGGATATCATCATCAAAATGGCAATGCAGGTTGTATAATAGAAAATTTGTGGACTTTCAGACAATACAGTACTACTAGCATAGCTGAAGGTCACAGATTTTCCAACCTGCTAAATGGAACGTGGATGCACATGTAAAATACCCTGTTTCCCCCAAAATAAGACATCCCCTGATAATAAGCCCAACTGGGCTTTTGAGCGCATGGCAATAAGGTCAAGCACTTATTTCAGGGTTCAAAAAAATATAAGACAGGGTCTTATTTTCGGGGAAACACGGTAGCAATAGCACTTAGACTTATATACCGCTTCACAGTGCCTTATAGCCCTCTCTAAGCGGTTTACAGAGTCAGCATATTGCCCCCAACAATCTGGGTTCTCATTTTACCAACCTCGGAAGGATGGAAGGCTGAGTCAACCTTCAGCCTGGTGAGATTTGAATTGCCAAATTGCAGGTAATCGGCAGGCAGCAGAAATAGTCTGTGGTACTGCATTCTAACCACTGTGCCACAAAAGCTGTGCCTGCTGAATTTTTTACCAGGAATCCATCTTTTAAATGCCTGGGGAAATGGGATAACCCTACATCTCTTCCTCTCATTATGTTTTCTCTAGCCTTCTTCAGCCTGTGACATCCATCCCTTTCAGTATGTCTGAGCTCAAATAATCTGGAATCATGGAATAAAAGAAGAGACTGTGAAAAATCAAGGCAAAGCTTCCATTTCAGGTTAAGCACATTTACCCCCCACCCTTTAAAAAAAATCCATATCTTAATATCGCTGCTCCTGGAGAGCACGCTTATAAATGCTCCAAGGTTTGCAGTATTTGGGGAAAAGAGAATGCCTCATCTTTTTAACACAGTTGTTCCTGGTGGTTTGCCATGGCATTGAGGCTTAGTTATTTGGAATGAGGATAACACAAAGCTTGCTGTTCGTCTACCACTGGCGTTCAGGTATGTTTTTGGAAAGCCTCCTAGCCATGATCTGAATCATACAGCACCTGGAATAAGGCAGACAATGCGACTTGTTCCAACTACAGGTGGTGTGTGCTACAATGCAGGGCTGACAGCTCCAGCAATTTCCCCAGCAGGCCATATATCCAGTCGGATATTGTAGAGTTCTCTGCATGTGTTTATAGATGCTACTGTACTTGTTTCCCCACCAGGCGCTGTCTCAGCATTCACACAATCTCCAAGAAGCACAATTACTGAGGAACATGCTACTGTTCTTCTCCAGATTATACAATATATTCAAGTGGAAAATGTCACTGGGAATATTTAATCCTCTCAAGGAATCGAAAAACTACAATATTGACTTGCAATATATAAAAGCGATGGTGAAACCTATCCACACATCTTACTATTGCACCCATTCAAAATGAAAGTATCTCTTTTTTCATGATTGGTTTCATAATTACTCATGGCAGCGGATATATTTTTGGTTTGGCCCCACTACCAGCTGGCCGTAAGCCTTTGCACATTACTTTGTGTGGATGGTGGGTTGAAAAAGGGCAGAGAAGGATTATTTAAAAACTCACTAGTGGACTCCTCTTTCAAAATAGCCCATTAAATATTATTATGATTGGCTGCCATTTCTTGGGCTAAATGTCCTGACACACCCTTGTTTGTCTCATTGGGGAATTTTTAACTTTTCTGTCCAAGATTTCAAACTCTTGGAAAAATAGAAAGGAAGATAATTTGGAGCCACTTTCTAAAATCTAAAAGAACGAGTTAAATAACTCTGGTGCCAAGCTTAAGAGGTAGCTGTACAGTTGTGTGGTCTTGCACATATGGAAGGTTTCATGAGAATTTTTCTTTCTAAACCAATGGAGCCAAAACTCTAATTATAAAAAGTTTAGGGGGAAAAGAGGAATATAGCCTAACCCTAATTCCAACCCTAAAATCAATACAGTCAGGATCAGATTACCTGTTTGCATAAATTCTTGGATTTCAGCACATGTTAAAAATTTGTTGCAGAGAAAATGACTGGAGAAGGGTCATTTGGGCCTCCTTCTTGGATGTTTTTATGCAGACCTTCTTCCCAAGCATTCATTTTTACAGAGGGTGGAAGACAACTGAAAGGTAACGTTTCTGGGAAGACTGATTCTTGTTTTGCTCAGTTAGTGCCCCATTTGGGTATTAGGAGTTTACCCAGCAAATCAGAAAATCATGTACCTATAGCTGATGAACTCACCCTTCTAACAACTGTGCACCTGAATGTTAAGTGGGCTAACTTTCTTTCTTCCATTCTTAAATTATGTGGGAGGCGCTTTTTAAAGAATAACTATTGCATGTATTCAGGCGTCAATTTACTAATGCTTTACTTGGCACTGTTGCACTGTACCAAAAACTAGATATTTCTCCAAGGCGCAACCAGGACTTTTCTGATTCTTTCCTCTATTGAACGTTTCCGTTGTTCTGTTTCTTCTCAGTGCTTCACTGGTGATGCTAATTGTAATCTGTCATATCTGGAAAACAACAGTATGAGCAAAGATGCAGATAGAGGAGTGGTGGCGAACCTATGATATACATGTCAAAGAAGGCATGCTATGAAGTTTTGGGTGACATGCCAGTGTTCACTAAACAGTCGACAATAACTATTCTGGAAAGCACGCCCCCATTCTCAAATGATTTTTGGAGGATGTACAGGCATTGTGTGAATGAGGTATGCTTGTGTGTTGCCTCTGCACCTCCGAAAATTGTATAAGAACAGGATGTGTTTTTGCATTGGCTGCAGAAGTGCATTTTCTGAAGCCACTTCAAGAATGAAGGCCTGATGGGATCCAGATCAGCCTTGAGTAGGCCACAGGGGCCTGTCGAAAGAAAGAAAATATAGCCTTAAGGTAAGCGGCACGTGGCAAATCCTGGGGCTGCAAGGTGGCCTTTTTGAGTGGCAGTGGTGGCACTGGGGCTGAAGTTAAGGCCTGGGCCTCTATTTCAGGCCCATCCTTGACACTGCTGCTGAGTGCCACTGTTCATGGTGGCATAGATTGGTGGGGAGAAGAGATAGAGAATTACTTCTCTTTTGTTCAGTGTGTGTATGTGTGAGACCTGCCAACACAGTCAAATTAGCATTTTCTGAATTTTTGAATTGCTGAGCTTAAAAAGATTCACCATCATTGAAAGAATGCTAATGATGGGAGAAATTCTACATTTCTTCATGGCAAAAATTCTGCTTCTGCCCACTGGAAAATAAGAAATAAGCCCTAGATCTGCAGAACAAGCATGGCTGAACATGTAACCGGCTAGTTGGTGACTCAGCATATTAAACGGTATGATTAGGGTATAGGTTGGATAGTGTATCCTGCAGATCGAGAAAATTAATTCAGGTTAATTCAGTAAATTGTAGTTCAGTTAATCACGGATGGCTTTGTTGTTACAAACACGGCTCAGACATTATCCCAGAGAAATGCCCGACTTGCATAAATACTCTTAAGTGGTATTTTCATGATTACATATAATGATGTTTTTATTTATTTATTTAATATTTTAAAAAATATCCTATTGTATGTATAGTCACCATGCACATTTTTAAAAAATCCAATTAATTGCAAATAATTACTCTGAGGTGTTTTGAGTAAGGGCGCCTACACAAGGTCTATTTATAAGCAAAACCATATTACCTAATTTTGGGAGTCCAAAATTATTTCTCTGCCTCAGTACTGCTTGAGGATATTGCTTGGCTTTTACTCATTCGACTGAATGGTGATCACTGACCTATATGCATGAATTCTGACTTTGATAAATTTCATTAAGCATAAACATTTTAAAATTTAACCCAGGGATAGGCCCTCCAGATAGGGCTGAACTACAGTTTCCAGCAGCTCCAGCCAATTTGGTTAATGGTAAGAGATGCTGGAAGTTGCTGTTCAGCAATATCTGGGGAGCCACCCATTGTCTAGCCCTGGAGCTACTTTCATTCACCTTCATAATCCCATATTAGCCAACAGGTTTTCCATGCTAGAGTGTTGTGTAAACCCAATCTATGTGGCATGTGTTTTGTTCAGCATGTTATGAGAATCTATAGAATTTGGTGGATGAATTCAATAAACCATGGGTAAAGGTAAAGGTAAAGTTTCCCCTCACACATATGTGCTAGTCATTCCCGACTCTAGAGGGTGGTGCTCATCTCCATTTCAAAGCTGAAGAGCCAGCGCTATCCGAAGATGTCTCCGTGGTAACGTGCTTTCGAACTGCTAGATTGGCAGAAGCTGGGACAAGTAACGGGAGCTCATCCCATTATGTGGCACTAGGGATTCGAACCGCTGAACTGCCAACCTTTTGATTGACAAGCTCAGCGTCCCATCCACTGAGCCACCGCATCCCATCCACTGAGCCACTGCATCTTTTGTTTGGTGGATGAATTCAATAAACCATGGTTAACCATGTATAAATGTCTTGTGGAAACATTCTAGTGTTGTCCTATTGCAAGTAGATTCGATGTGTGTGTGTATGTCAGGGTAGGAGAAGTCAATTGACGGGAAGAACAGAAACATTTTTTAATGTTATAATTCCATTGCCTCCATTAGTAAACAATAACCTTTGCTTGCTATCCAACTACAATTAGTCCTTGTTTAGCTATTTTCTTGTTTAATGACTGCTTGTAGTTAGGGCCTGGTGGCTCAGCAGACTGATAGCATTGTGATTAATACTAGCTGTCTGCAATTACTGTAAGTTCGAATCTCACCAGGCTTAAGGTTGACTCAGCCTTCCATCCTTTCTAAGGTAGGTAAATTGAGGACCCAGTTTGTGGGGGCAATAAACTGACTTTGTATAAATATACAAAAGTATGAAGGCTATTGCTTAACGCATTGTAAGCCGCCCTGAGTCTCCGGAGAAGGGCGGCATATAAATCAAATTAAAAATAAAAAAACAATGATATAAAAGTAACTTTGTGACTAAACCTCACACTTACAGACTTTGCAGGTCTGTAAAACAAGGCAAAATTGAAGTAAGATTGTAAGCACAGTTGTAGTTTTAGTGGTTTTATTTAGAGACAATTTCACTTAATAACCAAGTTGCCAGTTCCAATTGTGGTTGTGAAATGATGATTACCTGTATCTATATTTTTCCTGGAAGTAGATAATGATCTACTGTGAATGTTTATTTTTTTTAAGGTCAAAGACTAAAACCCATTTCCTTCTGAGCAAACTTTATTGAAAATAGTGAGATTTACCTCTGAGTAAATGGTATAATATTGCAGAATAGGAAGGTTCATTTATGGAGTTCATGTATTTAATAAGAGTCGCTGAATTTTTAAGATGGCCCACATAGAAAATTAATCAATAAATAAACAAATAATCTCTCAAAAAGAGCGGGAACCCTTTGAAAAAACAGAATTTACTTTTTAAACATAAAATACAGAATGGGGTTCTTCTTTCTCTACACGTTGTTCTTTTTAAGCTGCTTTTATTCATACTCTCACAGAATTCCCAAATAAGCAGCTTTCTTTAGATGATGTAATGTAATCAGTTATGCAGTTAAAAGCCAGACCGTTCACTGATTAAAAGTTCTTGGATCTTTGATCTTGACATTCTTGATTTCAGCATAAAATTATTTGAGGTTGACCTTATAGTTAAATGTTCCAAACTGAGGCCATGCAGCCATGCTATCTGGACACTAGAGGGCATGAAAGTGCTTTATCTAAGGAACCCTTGGCTTTTTATTATGGCAGACTCCAAAATGGCTAATAAATAAGGAAAGAATGGGAATTTGCGTATAATGTGTTCATTAATGGGGATAATTGGCATAGTTTAGAGCTGTCTGTTTGCTCCCCACCCCCTCTCTCATTCTCTATATGTCATAGGCTGAGGCTGGAGTGTTCACTATCGTATCATCTAGGACTTTTTTCTAATATTATTTGAACAATTGAATTTAACAATTGCTCAAAGATAGACATTTAACGGGTTTAGAAGAGGTGTTGCCTGTTGTGAATCCAAAATGAATACAATCAGGGAAAAGACAAAGTGTGTATGTTTCCTGTGTGAATACAACCATACAGGGGCATTATTTCATAGCCTGAAATACTAATTGTGATTTGAGATAGAGATGTTGTGAGTGGGGATTAATAACCTACAAGCTGTACACAGGAGCTTTCTGATTTCTACACATCAGGCACAATAAGGTCCTGCCCAATAGGTCATTTTGCAAGCGTTGCTTCTTAACTGTCATTCATATCTTTTAAAGAACAGAAATAAAAGTTTGTGGATAATTTATAAAAGCGTACCGATTGATTGACTTTCTAGCCATGCATATCAGGATGGAATTGTATTGCTAAAACTGCCTTGCATTCAAATGAATTGATCTTGTAATAAATCAATACAAAGAGCATTGTAATCTATTCCTAGCTGTAATGATAATGTGTGAAAAGAATCTAAATTAAGAAACATAGAAAAGGTAGAAATCACCAGAAAAAACAGAAATGTGTGGCTTGAAACTAGGTTATTGGACAGTCAGTTCCCACACCTGAAGATTCTTGACAATCATATGAAAACAATTTTGAGTCTCCAGGAACTACATTGGCTGTGTTTACTTATTTTTATGTATTTGATTTTTGTCCTGCCTTTATTATTTTTTATAAGTAACTCAAGGCAGCGAACATATCTAATACTCCATCCCACTCCTATTTTCTCCACAAAACAGCCTATAAGGTACATTGGGTGATAGATAACAATTGGCCCAAAGTCATCCAGCTGGTTTTTCATGCCTAAAATGAGACTAGAACTCACCATCTCCAGGTTCCCAGGCTAGCACCTTAACCACTAGACCAAACTGGCTCTCTAGACTAAAGTAAATCAAATTGGTTTGAGAGCTGAGCCTGTTCTTTTTCAATAAACACAACATTATGACTCTATGGAATTGTGATTTCATTGCCCTTTGTAAGGACAGCGTTTTTGTCTCACTTTACCTTATAGCACCTAGACTTCAGGGGGAAAGTAGCTTAGCTGCTTAGTAACTCCTTCTCGAAGGAAGAAGGTGCTTTGGAATATGACTAGATAAATACAACAACTTGAAATAAGGATCGGGACAAGGAAACATGAGCAAGCAACTTAATTGTCTTTTTGTGTAGAATGTGGCTAAAAAATCTGACAGTAGGGTAGGTGATTCTTTGCTCTTCATTTTCAACAGTTCAAGGTCAGCAGAATAGAATGTGATTACAGATTATCTTCAAATCACTATTGAAAGATTGGGAAATGTGAAAATGCCCACATATGCAATGTGGGCAAATGATCTACAACTTCTCCGAAAAAAGGTGGCCAATCTATACTCACTCCTTTGCTGTCTGCCATTATAGACAGACTGTGTGGAAATGATATTATGAAAGAGGAACAAGTTTTATTTGATAGGACTGAAATTGATTGAAACATGGATTTAAAAATGACAGGCTATAATGAAACAAACAAAATGTTAAAAAGTTACGATATTTATGTAGCTAATTACGAGCACATTAAATTATATTAAAGTAACCAAAATATCTTTACAATCCCCAAGGCATGTCACAACTTTCTATTCTATTCTATTCTATTCTATTCTATTCTAATGTTTGGAAATTGAAAGTTGAAAAATTTGACACACCCTATAAATTACTGGAAAAGATGATATATTTGATATATAAATGAAACCAGCTAATGTCATTATTATTAAAATGGACATCAAATGACAAATCAGAAGAATGACTTGCATATTTTCCATATTGTACTAGACTTACAAAAAAGAAACTATTGAAGTTTTAAAAGATTAAGTGAGCAGAGACAAAGATAAAAGAAGACCAAATAAAGTTCAAGTTCATTATTTGAATGGATTAAAGACCAAGATTGTTAAAAGTAAAGGCAAGGAATATAAATATGGGTTATTTGATCAAGGTTAAAATAGATATGTTGTTATCTTTGGTAAGCCTTAATAGACTTTTGCTGACACAGAGATTTTAAGGATTTGTTTATAGATAAGAAATGAGATATGGGAAGAATATTCGTTGTATTTTAGAACATGATATATTATTAAAATGGTTAATACCACATGTATTAAAGAGGGAAGTTACTTCTTTATATATTTTCTTTTTCTTTACTATATTCCTTTACTCACTTTTCTTCTTTTCTGCATTTTTTTCTTTTTATTCTTATTTTTGATAGTATTAGCTTTTATCTTTTTAATGCAACATTTAATAAAATTATTGCAAAAAAAGGTTTGTCCAAATTGAGGTATGATGGTTGATCATAGTATAAAGCAGGTTTAGGTATTTGATATTCATCCTGTGACTTCTTGTAACTGAATCCTGTTTAGATAAACTGTCAAAGAGAATAAAAGGGAAACTAGAATGAATGCTACATGTGTAAGTCAAGTGAGGATATACCCTAATACAAGCTGTGTAAACAAGACCCACCCTTGTGCTCTCATGAAACAGCTGAATAGGTTCTTTCTGTACAGGTTGAATGAATACTCAGAAGTTAGTGGTTAAATCCAATGTACAATAATAGGAGTGAGGTTTTATTTTCAAAGGAGTCTTCTCTTCAAAATCCCTCTAGGATTCTACCCATTGACTCAAACCTGCTATTTCCCAAATTAAATGGCTGTTTAGCGACAGGTAGGAGGAAGGATTCAATTTGATATCATTGTTCTTTCTGTTAGTGGAAGAACCCTGCTGGACCCGATTCTTAACCTCTTTTTGATGTCTCCCATCTCTCTGGCAAGGCGTTTATCACTTGACACTTGTGAAGTCACCTATGAATATGTGAACTTTCTTAATTTAAAAAAAAACCATTGTGAAATGAACTGAGGAGTTGCTATGAAATGTGGCACGGTTCGTTCACTTGATGCTGCTGGTTTGATGAGCATGCATGTGTGAATGAGTCCTTCAAGATTAACATAATCTCTCCTAGATTTTTAGGGAATGCAAAAGCCTAGAGCTGATGGCTAACTTTTTTGCCGTTGTTTGCCAAAAGTGAGGGTGAGCGCGGGAGGTCGTGTGTGTGCGTGCCCACACCCATAATTCAATGCGCCCCGCCCCCCGTGCATGCACGTGTGACCCCCCCGCACTCCCCCACTTTTGGCACATGATGGCATGTTGGGCCTGGTAGGCCTGCTTTTTGCCCTCCCCAGGCTCCAGAGACTTTCCAGGAGCCGGGGAAGGCAAAAACAGCCTCCCCCGCCCCCCGGAGGCCCTCCAGAGGCCGGAAATGGCCCATTTCCTGACTTCCGGTGGGCCCAAAAGGCCCAAAAATCAGCTGGCCGGCACACGCATGCATGCTGGAGCTGAGCTAGGGCAACACTCGCGTGCCCACAGATATGGTTCCGTGTGCCACCTGTGGCACGCGTGGCATAGGTTTGCCATTATGGGCCTAGAGCATCTCCACACAAAACATCTCAGAGAAATGGAGTAGGGAGTTGGAGAGATATTGAATTTAGGCTTGCCCTGTCTAAAAATAAAACCTTTAGAAGCTTTGAACTAAGAGAAAACATTTACATTTGTACAAAAAAGGCACTCATATTGCTCCAGACAATTCTGTAAATTTTAGCAACAACTTTTTGGGGAGAGGACATTTGTTTGTGGGGGGGGGGATGCAAATTTTGTACATATATTTAGTTGGTAACATGGGATGCCCGTCCTTTTACAAATAAAAGGCAAAGCATCCTTGGATCTAGCCCATTGTGCTTAATATTTACAAAGCATCCATAGGATTGAAGACCAACTTTTAAGATCTCTGAGCAATGGCTCTGGGATAAAAAGTCCCTTGTTGGATTAGAACAAGCTTGGATTCATCTAGAACTTTTGATAGGACTCTCAGCTAGACACTACTGCATGGTCCACTAGAAACTTGCCAGTGGACCTCTATGACATTGATCTATCTATCCATCTTTGCTGAAATGAGGGTTAGTTTGTATGCATCCCACTGGCTTTAGGAAAATGGGAGATGGGTGGGCTTGTCCTCCTGCTAACCCTCCATGGAAGGGATAATAGAATATGTTTATCTTACAGGGGGAACCAGCTTGTCTGTCTGTGGTGATCTTGCCACATTCCAATGTCATTTTCTCCTCTCCCATTCCTTGCCAGTTCTTCCTTCTATCCAGCCTAATCCATATATTTAGTCTCCCCCCCCCACCAACTGCCCCCCAAAAAGGCAGTTTTGCACATTCCCTCCAATCATAAATCAAAGTAAAGCAAGATTAGGGAGGCCAGTACAGGATGCTGTACAAGTTGAGAGCTCAACCTTTGCCTCTGTTCCATCGAGCCTGGATTGCGCCATCCCTTTTGGGCTTAGGCCCTGTTCTTTCTCCTCTCCTCTCCTCTCCTCTCCTCTCCCCTCCTGTCCTCTTCTCTGATTTCAAATATTCATTTTAATATCTCTGTCCTGTCCCCCCCCCCTGTCTAGGTTCTAAAACTAGCTCTTAATAAGATGTAAAACAAAATAGGGAATCAAAACAATTTCCATGAAAATAAATCAGAAGGCGGGCAGAAAGTCTGCTCCTTTACAGGAACCACAGTTTAATAATCTGGCTCAAGGATTGTGCTCAAAGGACCTTATGTTTGGCCCCAAGACATGTTCAGTTGAAAAATAAAATCAGATGGCCAAATGATGGGAACCTGAGAACCTGAAGTCCAGTCACAATGGACCAGATTTGGGTTCTCTCTGGGCATCCACACTGACTTCCTTTAAACATAAAACAATACGTATTTTTTTGATCTCCAGATAGTGACAGTCCCTGTATGTGAGCTGAAGATTAAGCTGCTGGAGTCCGGCTGGCATAGTGTCTCCATTCGTAGCTGGGATCATGTATCATTCAGTAGGCTAACAAGTTGTGCTGTTAATGCTGCTACCGCCATCTTAAAACTGGACATTAGACAGAAGCGATTTTTATTTTATTTTTTATTTAATTTTTATCTCATCTTTATTACTTTATAAATAACTCAAGGTTTTTGCTGTTGTTCAGTTGCTAAGTCGTGTCTGTCTCTTCACGACTCCATGGACCATAGCACACCAGGCAGTGGTGAAATCCAAACTTTTTTACTACCGGTTCTGTGGGCGTGGCTTGATGGGCATGGCAGGGGAAGGCTACTGCAAAATCTCCATTCCCACCCCACTCTGGGACCAGCCAGAGGTTGTATTTGCCGGTTCTCCGAACTGCTCAAAATTTCCGCTACCGGTTCTCCAGAACCTGTCAGAACCTGCTGGATTTCACCCCGACACCAGCCCCCCCCCTCCACTGTCTCCCACTGTCTGACCAAATTCATGCACCCTGCATCGATGACACTAACTATCTCATCCTCTGCCGTCCCCTTCTCCTTTTGCCTTCAATCTTTCCTAACATGAGGGACTTTTCCAATGAGAACTCAAGATGGCGAACAACAAACCTAATATTCATTCCTTTGGGGGACAGGCCCAAAGTCGCCCTGCCTAAGGTGGGACTAGAACTCATGATCTCTCAGTTTCTAGCCTGGTGCCTTAACATCAAGCTGTAGCTATACAAACACTGTGCATGCATGTGCGTGCACCCAGACACAGAACAGCAAAAGCCGCAGATGGAAGATGAAAGTATATATGTTGATCCAGCTACTCTTGCACTGCAGGCGCAGGATTAGTGGGGTGCTGGGGGGAGGTTGAGTGTGTGTGTGTGGAGGGGAAGCTGGAACTCAGAAACAAGTCCCCAGGTTTTTGTATTTTCCCCATCCTGCTCCTCTCCTAACCTTCCTTTCCCAATTTGGCTGGTGAGGGGGAGGATGGCTGGAGTCATAGATAATACCCAAAGAGTAGCTGTGATACATCTCAGGTGTGACAGGAAGCCTTTATCATTTCATAAACTTGAGCCATAAGGAAGAGGTTATCTGCGTGTGACCAGGGACATGCCATTCTTTAAAATTACTCTTATGAAAAATGTGGATCCAAGAACTCGCAGCCTCTGTTTCACCTTCCTCCTTCTAAGCAGCATGGTCCTGCTGTCCACCTTGATCTTGGTGTTTGGGCAAGGGCCTTGCCTCTGCCAGGCATGGATCAGGGATGCCCATGGGGCTGCAATGACCCTTTTGCTGTGGCTTTTCCTGCCTCCTTTGCTCTTCTGTCTGCCCGCCTGCCTGTTTGTTGAGCATTTGGAATCCAAGGAGGTCAGAGGTCAGCTGGTGAAGGCCATCTGTATGGGATCAGTGACTGTGTTTACACAGGAGGCTTTGCCAGGAAGGTGTCTGGCCCAACAGAGATGGGTAACAGCAGACTCCCACTGACCAGCAATCTGGTTGAGGTGGGAATGGGCTGTCACGTCAATCAGTCTGCCTGTCTCTCTGTCTGTCTGCATTTGGTCAGGCCATAAATTGCAAGTGAGACGGTGGGAGGAATAGCAGCCTTACAGAGGCCGATTTTATGGCTAGTCTTGGTCTGCTCAAGAGCTCAATGGTACCCCCCCTTCCCAAAATAGTCTTGCATCCATCTTTGATCTCTTGTCAAGACTGGCTGGGCAGTTTCCTCATTAGCACCTTGTCCTTCATACCTTCCATTTTCTCCATTGCTGTATGTCTGCTGTGATCAAGAAAGGATGATGTATCCCACCCACCCATGTTTCCAGGCAGAGCAATCCTATATGCATAATCCTAGTTAGTAGAACAAAGTTTATGGAAATGTGACTGCCAGATAAGCTTTCTTGATACATTCTCTCAGCCATATCAAATTAACATTGAAAAAAAATGTGAATTGCTGGCTTCTCCGTCAATCAGTCTAAATTTCTCATCTAAACCAGTATAACTTCTGAATTTGGCTATACCAGGAAGCATTTGCAACAGTTTTATCTGCAAGAGGACTCAAGCATTTATTTTCATTCATTTATCAAACATAGCCCAATTTAGTTGGGCTGCTCACAACTAAAACAAATAAATACAATCAACACCAAGTATAAATAAATAAGGTGAGAATGACAAACTGGATAAGGAGGAAGCAGAGAGCTTCCCTTCTCCTTTGCCAAAAATCTGGGCGATCTTCCAACTTTGCTAGACTTTTGCAGCAAAAACATTAAAAAGTTTGAGGGAAAATTAATAATATTCAAGCACAAACATTTGTAAGTCACATTCTACCATATCAGATATATGGAGTCTTACCACTGAGAAAAACCTATGATCTGGTAGCGGTGATGATAGAGATGTTTTAAAAGAAGAGGTTAAAAGTTAGTAACACATTGGTTACAGAGTGTGGTAGTCTCCTAAATAGAATGCCTATCACATAACAAGTGTTGATGGGATACAGACGTTCCTGCATTATACATTAATACTCCCGCTGAATTTATGAAATTGACTGGATAAGAAATCAAATCAGTCAACAGAATAAACATGACTGATTCATACCCTATTTTCCCCAAAATAAGACATCCCCTGATAATAAGCCCAATCGGG
This sequence comes from Arizona elegans, assembly GCA_022577455.1. NCBI lineage: Eukaryota > Metazoa > Chordata > Lepidosauria > Squamata > Colubridae > Arizona > Arizona elegans. The sequence continues at coordinate 21,649,942 of JAKOOJ010000003.1, forward strand.
CTTATTTCAGGTTTCAAAAAAATATAAGACAGGATCTTATTTTTGGGGAAACATGGTATATCAAAAGAAGAGGAATGGGATGGAAATCATGTACCAGACTGCTAACCAGTCCTTTAATCAACTAAACCCAACAATACACATTTCAACAATGAGCTTTTTACAACCTGGTTTTCTTTGGTTAGTTAATTTGAACATGCTAAAATAACTTATCCAGCATAAGCTTCTTGGAGTTGAGGAGAAAAGGAAAAAAAAACATTAAAAATTAAAGAATTTTTTAAAACCTAAACTTGTAAGATATCTATTCTGTTTGAAGCACATCTACAATTTAATGAAGGCACAGATATGAAGCACTTAACTAAAATTACCCAACATTTTTAATTTCTAAAGAAGTTTATAAGTCCCATTTGGGTTATGTTACTCAAGGTGGATACATATACTTGATAAACTCTCCAACTATCTCTCCCCCAACTTTGGCAACTAACAATAACAAATGCAAATGAAGCTCACTTTGCATTAATTAACTTTGCATAATTCTGTTTTCTTCTACAATTCAAATTTAAAAAGCTTTTTTACACCTTTTTCAAAACTGGAGGCTGAGGCATGAAAACAGCAGGAAATGGAAGGACATTATCAGAGGGTTTGGAAAATAGGCCAGGCTGATGGACAGATTGGCAAGTTCATGAGTTTGGCAAGTGGCCAACATGTTAATCCCAATGCAAGTTAAATATTTCTTCCATTTCTAGATTATTCCACTACAAAATACAGTGGTATGTCTCCTGATATATAGAAGGGTAAAGCATCAGTGTCAAAATGCTATGAATGATCTGTTTGATTCAAGAGGTGGTCTACAGGAAAATACCATATCCAATTGAACCAGGGGTGGGTTTCAAATTTTTTTACTACCGGTTCTGTGGGTGTGGCTTGGTGGGCGTGGCATGGCTTGGTGGGCGTGACAGGGGAAGGATACTGTAAAATCCCCAATCCTTCCCCACTCCAGATGAAGGTTACTGTGAAATCCCTATTTCCTCCTGATCAGCTGGGACTCGGGAGGCAGAGAATAGATGGGATGGGGCCAGTCAGAGGTGGTATTTACCAGTTCTCCGAACTACTCAAAATTTCCGCTACCGGTTCTCCAGAACTGGTCAGAACCTGCTGAAACCCACCTCTGAACTGAACGTTGCAGAAGTAATTGTTCACATGAAATACATTCCCCATAGGAGCTGTTCTCCTTCCATGTTAACACTTCTTCCATTAACACTTGGTAGATATGTTACAGAAATGCCTACAATAAATGCAAAGTGGCTGGCATGTAAATAGAAAGGCCACTTAAAGTCGAAGAGACGTGCATGGAGAGGCTGCTAGGGTTTACACGCTATACGGATCACATCTTTCAGAGTTGTCCAGAAATATATATTTTAATACACATTTAGTAATATTGCTTTCTTACACAGTATGGTAGCCATATTACCACTTGGAATAATTTTCAACTGATATATGCTTCAAGGCCACTCTCTCATTCTTCTTTTGGATGCTCACTTGAGGTTGGATTTTTAGCTCATAAACCAAAGATGTTTATCTACCATGATTAGAAAACCTCCAACATGAGGAGTCTTCTCAGTCCTTAATTGCCTTGTTTTCTTTTTTCTTTTTTCCCCCATCCTGCCCTTTAAGTCTATCTTGCCGATTCTAAATCTTTTCTCACTAGACATAAACAAGTTAAAGCCTTTCCATTTTCCTTCTTTCTGGATCTTCCTCCCTCCTGAAACCTTTTATCACCTTCAATGTTGCCCTTTGATCCCTGTCCCATGTTTCTTCATTGTTTTTAAAAGGCTAAGAACCCAAATGGATGTCCAGCTACTCCCACTGAGGTCCTGCCAATGCTAATTAGGGCAAAATTAGGACAGTAAATCTCTTCTGAAAATAATGAGCACTAGAAAAACTTTCAATATTTAACTCGCAGTGTGTCTATCAAGACACAATCAGGATGCTAACAAGCATCCAAGATTGCACTAGACAATTTTGGAAATTTGGGGATACAGTTTTATGCTTGGGCGATCCATGTCCAGATTTCTATGTATGCAGTGAAAGATATTTTCATCTTTAATAATTTAATCACAATTGTAATCAGGCATAGCTGAAGCTGTGTCAAAAAAGACACCATATAGATCCCATTGTGTCCAGTAGTATTTGCTTTTATGCAGGTTTAGGATAGTATCATTTAAAGGGATGTGTAACCAAGATCCTATGCCAGAGCGCGTATCCATAAAAAGTAGAATAACAAGAGTGACAATTCTTTTTGTTACGCCAGAATTTTCCTTAAGTATAATTTGTTAATAACTGTTTGAATTCTCTAATAGCTGCCAGGCAGCTGTAATACACATGTGTTACAATAACAAGTGGTTTCATGTCAGCCTTCCCCATCCTGGTGTCTTGCAGATGTGTTATAACTTCAAGTTTTCAGAATAGTGGTAGACTGAGGGTAGGAAATAGATATGCAGGTGTGTAAGTACCAGTATGTAAAACTATACAGCTCCAATCTCCAAAGTCGTTGTCAATCCAACTTCCACTTCTTGTAATAGTAGAGGTGGGTAAAATTGGTCTGACTGGTTTATTTTTGGGGACGAGAACAAACTGGAGTTTTGTGGTTAGGTAGCTCACAAAATGGCTTCTGCAGAAGATGTATTTATTCATAGAACGGTTGCCTTAGTAGGCATGGCCACTCACAAACACTGCATTAGACCATTCAATTTTCATCTGAACAGATGCCACAAAATTGCAATTGTAGTCCAAAATTCCTTGAGGCTCCTTAGTTGCTTTACTAATAGAATTAATCCTCCTGCTTTTGCCCTGTCCTACAACAGAGTAGGAACAAGAGCAAAAGGGCCTTCCAAGGTGAGGAAGGAAACTAGCATAGTTACGCATGCAGAGTTCACTTCTCCAAGCTCATTTAGTTTCCTTGTCCCATCCTGCTAAGAGAGAAAGTGAAAATGGCCACTGCTCACAATTTTTATTGAGGGACAGGTACAACATAGGGGCTGATGACAAGTGAGTGTAGTCAGTTTACCCTTGACTGGCTCACCTGATTAGTATGATGGAAAGGAACGTTGGAACCAGTCAGGCTGACCATTGCCATCCACAACACTTAGCCAAAGCGGAGGAGTGAATAAGGGTAACAACTGCTTTTCTAAGGGGCAGCCACCTTTGACCCTTCCTCTTGCTTACTCATTCCTCTCTTCCAGTCCACTCTTTATAGAGAGTGAATAAAAAGCCCAGTTTCCTTTACTCTCTACTGGGAATCCCTGTTCTGCTGCCTTGCCAGCTAACATGAGCAAACAGGAGGAACAATTGGAATCAGGGGAAACATCATTAATTGAATCCTTATCAAAAGAACAAAAGGCTGAGCAGCTAGTAATACAGGTAGTCCTCGATTTACGACAGTTCCTTTAGTGACTGTTCGAAGTTACTGCGGCACTGAAATAACTGGCTTATGACCATTTTTCACAGCTACGACCTTTGCAGCATCCCCACGATCACGTAATCAAAATTCGGATGCTTGCCAACTGGTTCATACTTATGACCATTGCAGCACCCGGGGTCATGTGATCCCCTTGTGCAACCTTCTGACAAGCAAAGTCAACGGGGGAAGCCAGATTCACTTAATAACCAGGCTATTAACTTATCAACTGTAGTGATTCACTTCACAAAGTGGGCACGAAATGTTGTAAAATGGGGCACCTAACAAATGTCTCACTTAACAACAGAAATTTTGGGCTCAATTGTCGTAAATCGAGGACTACCTGCAGAGCTGCTCATTTCTCTGGCAGGCTTTCCTCTGAGTGGCACACCTAGGGAGAATCGGTTCCTGAGCAGAATAGCTGCTACTCTATAAGATCCAGAGGAAGAATTCATGCGATCAAAGGAGAGAACGTGATCGAAATGGTTGCTTCCATGACCAGGTTTTCATTTTTCATTGCCAGACGCCAGAGGGATAAAGTGACAACACAGCAGAGATAGCAGCTTCACTGAGGCAACACCATTGTTCCAATTCTCCCTTGCCCGAATCCTTTTCCTGGGGAAGGAAAGTCAAGCCCTGCCAAGAAGGGATAAAGGAAGGAAAGGGTTTAAAAAAACAACAACATGACTTTGCTTGTTTTCCTATGCTCTAAATCTGGCAGCGTTCAAAAGTGGAGGATAAGGAGGGGAAGGGGGAGAAGGAGGAAGGATCAGGGGGCTTCTTCATTGCCACCCTTTCTTCCCATCTTCTGCTGAACGGACAAGGGAGTAGAAGTGGCTGTTTATCATTTACTATTTGTTTTTACTCAACCTGCTTTTTTCCCCACATTAAAAAAAAAAAAACAAAACACCTCACCACCCTTTTCCAAATATGCAACTAATCCAGGGGTGAAATCCAGCAGGTTCTAACACTTCTGGAGAACTGGTAGTGGAAATTTTGAATAGTTCAGAGAACCGGCAAATACCACCTCTGGCTGGCCCCAGAGTGGGGTGGGAATGGGGATTTTGCAGTATCCTTCCCCTGCCATGCCCACAGAACCGGTAGGGAAAAATTTTGGATTTCACCCCTGAGCTAATATGTCTAGTTAGGCTCGGATACAACAGAAATGCAAGGAGTAGCAAAGGTCCTAGACAAGGACATCCCTGAGTAATACGAAAACTGCTCCGAAGCAGAGCCCAAGTTCTTCTATGTGACCCAGGAGCCAAAGGCTGAATTTAGAAGATTTGGCCCATGCAGAAGCCAGCCTGACACCTTCTTCTCCTGCTCCAGTTTTAATATGGTTCTTTCTGACTTCTTCTGGCACAGGCTTTGCCATGCCCTCTGTCTGAAGCTCAGAGTTGGTAAAACGGCTCCCTTTCCCTTCTGCTTGATGGTTATGATTTTCAGAGCCCATTTTTTGGTAATTTGGAAAGTCAAGGCTGTGTCCAGCAGCTATCTATTTTGTTTGCCTAGCTATCCCACAGTGAGAGGAAAAGGAGAGAGAGGAAAGAAAAAGTGTTTTTAGAGTGCAGGTACTCTTGGCACCAAAAAGATCTTCTTCTCTCCATGATGGCTAAAAAGGCAAATGGAAATGAGTAGAAAAGGTTCTTTAGCCAGCACTGTCAATAAACTCCCTCTTTACTATAGGAGTGGACGACATGGCGGCTCAGTGGTTAAGATGCTAGGCTTGTCAGCTGCAAAACCAGCAGCCTGGGTTCAAGACTCGAGTGCCATGTGATGGGGTGAGCTCCTATCCTCGTCCCAGCTCCTGCCAACCTAGCAGTTCGAAAGCATGCAAACGCAAGTAGATAAATAGGTACCACTTCGGTGGGAAGGTAACAGCACTCTGTGATGTCATGCTGGCCACATGACCACGGAAATGTCTTCGGACAGCGCTGGCTCAATGGCCTTGAGATGAATATGAGCACCACGCCCTAAAGTTGGCAACAACTAACAGAGTAAAAATCCGCAGGGACTCTTTTACCTTTTACTTTATTATAGGGGTGCTGGTTGAAAAGGCCCTTTCCCTGAGGATAGGTTTTCGTTGGTCAGTTGCAAGGGATTTATATCCATATCAGATTTGCCTGCTTGAGCAGGGGGTTGGACAAGAAGACTTCCAAGGTCCCTTTCAACTCATTTACTCTATATTTTGCATGCCCTGTGTGCTGCTAGTTGCAGAGCTGCTTTAAAACTAGAGGGGCCTCACCTGCAGTCCACCTTTACCTGCAGTCCACCTCAATTTGCCTTTGGTGCCAGGGCTCCAGAAGGGAAATGGGGGTGGGCCCTCAGATGCCACTTCTATGGATAATGAGAGAAGAGAAGAGATGGAGTCTCTTTGCTACCAGGTCTCCAATAACCCCATCATTCTGTGGAAAATTGACGGATCTACTTAAGTCCTTCTTTGCCTCTCCAAATAGCTCTTGCCTTCCAAGTAGTTGTTATTACTAATATATTTCTTTCTTTCTTTTTTTTAAAGCTATCCAGTTAATATGGGGAGTGGGGGGAGAAGAGGGAGAGAGAGAGAGAAAGGGACAGCTTTTAATCAATGGATTGTCAAGTGATTTATCTAACAAATATATGGTGTTACCAACGAATACTAGTCTGATAGCTTGACATCCTCCCAATCGCCTAAATTTCTGAAATGTCAGAGTATTTACAACCAGTCTGTGATTAAGAGGAGAAGGAGGATGTTTATTACAAAGGTGGAAAAACAGCATTTCTATTATGCAGAAACTGTCAGGTTAGTTTTGTTTACATGTTACCCATAATTTATTGAGAGGAGAAACCTTGGAAATAGGCTAAGGAACTTGAAGAGGTCAGAAATTCTGGAACAAATCTTAACCCCAAAGTATGTAGATAAGACATGGGAGGCTCCATCCTGCATCTTTTACATGTGTGGATGAAGGACAAATCACTTACGGAGTGGCTAGGTCACAAATATCACTACTATACTGTGTAACTAGTTAGGCTTCATGAGATGGTATCCTTCACTTGCCCCACTAGAGGGCATTGCCTGGAGTACCACAGGGAAAATTTCAGTAAGGATGCATAGGTGCGAATAAACAAACAAACAAATAAATAAGGTAATTACCTGGGCTCTTATCGGCTTAAAAAAAAAGAATGTACACCTTCAATGTTACATATTCCCTGGTTTATGCGACTCTTGCTTAGTTTTATTTCAGACACCAATTTGATCCCCAGGTGTGCCTCTTTACCACTCATTTCATCTCAAATTATAATTTTGCATATTCATGCCTTCCAGGAGAGCCCATCCTCATCTGTCAGCCTTGAAACTGAATATTTCCCTTGGAAGACAGACATGAAGGAGCGGAGGGCGGGGGGACCACAAGAAGAAAACAAATCACTGGGGAAAGCAGATGTGATAATTGCCATGGTTCAAAGGGATTGAGGGCTGGGCATCCCTTCCATTGAGGCCTGGGAGGGACAATTCTGTTCTGTGTGAAGAGCGCTCCTGCAGATGGAGCGGAGCGCAAGGAGACAAGACAACAGGCTCACAACCATGTGCAATAAAAGGCCAGCAGCGGCTAGCCATAAATACCTTGGCTTGAGGCCTGGTGGTGGAATGCCTCTCCAGAGCAGGATGTGTCTCGCTGCAGGGCCCGGATGGACACCCTGGCAGTCTGCCGCCCCCTCCATATCCTGGGCCTCTTTGCAGCCTTCGCCTGGGCAAGACGTGGGAGGGAGAAGGGTGTGCAGGGGGCAGATGGGGGAGAGAACAGAGACCCAGCCAGACACTTTGTGGCTCTCCCCTCTTCAACAACAAAGCGCAGGCCAGGCGGGGAGATACTTATCTGTTGTGCCTGGGCTGGGGAGGCCTCTGGGGAGCTCAGAGAAGGAGGCAATTATGCAGCAGCCTGTGATGGCTTTATGGCTTAAGAGGAGGGTGGCAGCTAAACTGCTTCTCTCCTGGGAGAAAAATTGGCTGTGGGAGCAATTCAGCATTTGGAGTCCAATTTCCGGGAGTTGTCTTTGCTACTTCCAGACGGCAAGGCTCTTCCGGCTAAGAGGGCTGGCTTTTGTCTAGGGCCATGGATGGAACTATAAAAGATGGGCCAATTTGATATTAGGCACAGACCTAAGCATGAAGGAAATCCCTTAGGCATGTGGTATTTTCCCTTTCAACCTACCAGGTAGCCTCACCCTGGCTGGGAGAAGATAGTTGCAAAAACAATCCAGGCCATGATGCTACTATATCTTGATAAACCAAATGCCTGATAAAATACACAAGCCCTATCTGAGTTTAGTTTTATCTGTTAATGCTGGCAATTCAACTTTTCCCCCATCCTGTTAATCTCACATCTGGACTTGGCAGCTGGATGTTTATGCTAGTAGTGGATAGACAGCCTGATTCTCCTCATGGATCAGGGGCCAGGTTCTTCTAAAAATGGCTATCCAGAGAAGGCCTCCTTCCTCCCTCAATCAACTTCTATTATAGCATCACAGAAAGCAGAGATTTTCTTCTTAGTTACCAGCATGGAATTACACCATATGGGGCTGTACAAGTGCTGCACCATTTGCATCGGCCCTTATCAGAAGAAGGCCAAGATGTGCAATAATAAGATAATTCTGCACGCAAGGGAAATCAGGATTAATGAACCTTTGCTCTCCCAAGTCAGTTTGTGTGTGTGTGTGTGTGCTCTTACCTCCTATTCAGAATGGCTAATAGGTAATACAAAAAAAACAAAAAAAACAAAACCCAATATCATTTAAAAGAAAAAGAAAGAAAGAAAAAAGTTGTATTATAAAATGAAGCAAATACATTTGGTAAATCAGGTAAAAGTTGTAATTAGTACTTTAAACAAAAAAAAAGAAAGTGATCTAGGTACCAACCTGACAGCCAGTGTGGTCTAATGGTTAAGGTGTTGCCCTAGAAACCAGGAGACTATGAGTTCTAGTCCTGCCTTAGACATGAAATCTGTCTTGGTGATCCTGGGCTAGTCACTTTCTCTCAGCTCAACTCACTTCACAGGGTTGTTGTGGGGAAATTGGAGGAGGAAGGAGTATTAGGTAAATTTGTCACCTTGAGTTGTTTATAAAAATAATGTGAGATAAAAAAAATCTAATAAATGCATATATTCTGGCTGTCAATGTTTTATTATACACATTTAAGCTTGCTGTGCAATAATAAGGAAGCCATACCTGCTTAAATGTATGCCTGCCTTTGCATTAGGTAAGAACGACTGAAAGCTTAGAGACGGAGGGATATGTTAAAATATGTCTACGCTCTGCACCATAATGTACTGAATCCTTGAAATTAATAGAGCTGCCTTCCAACAATTCTATAGTTTGGATTTTGATTTGCTCAAGAGTCAATCTCATTGTGATAAAAGAGGGATATAAATACATACATACATAAAGTAAAATAACCCAGCTTCCCCAGGCAAGTATCCTTTGCTGGCTGCTGGCTGGGGGATTCTGGGAGTTGAAGTCCACCCATCTTCAAGCTACCAAGGTTGAGAAACACTGCACTACAGTATACCATCACCATAATTAAAACATAGGGAACGGTCTCAACATTAAACATTAGGATGACGGTGGTAAAGATGGCACTATGCCATCCCTAAAGGGTCTGGACATAGCCAAATCCTCAATTTTCTGCAGAAACTAAGTGCAGGATCAGTATTTAAGTCCAACATAACTTACTTGAAGGGTGCCAGGTTGGAAAAAGCATCAGTATTGTTTTATTGCTTTCAAGCTGTCTTAGGTTGATAGGAGTGATATCTGAAGATTACTAAATAGGGAAGGGCTGCTATGATAGAAAAACCATATGCTATTTTTTTAAAATTAACTTATTTATTAATTTTCTATGCCGCCCATTTCTCCTACAAGGTGACTCTGGGCTATACTATAGAAAGGCCAGATTTCACTCTACATTAAAATCAGAAGGTGGCAACCATACATCACTTTTGTACTGTGGCCAAGAAGTCAAATGGACATGCCCACAAAATTACCAAGAGATTAGCCCCATTTCAGGGAGACTTTGCTTTGAATATAAAGTAGTGGGAGACTATCCAGAGACTTGGGTCAGCTTTTGCTAGACAGAGTAGGATACAGAAGAGCACATAGTACCATAAGGATGAGTTTGGTCTAGTGCAGCGGTCCCCAACTTTCCCAGTTTCTCAACCCTGTGAACGTGGTTGGGTGTGCGAGTGGCAGGTGCCCGTGCGCGCACAGCTCCATTTATGCGAATGGTGCATGTGTACACTCTCCAATGGAGTTTCGCATACAAGCGGAGGGTGCTTGCGCTCATGTAGGAAGCTCAACTTACGAGTGGCAAGCACTTGCCCTCACGCGCAAAGCTCCATTCATGCCAATGGAGCTTAGCGTGCAAGCACCAGCGCCCTCCACTCACGCGAGTACAGCTTCACACGTGCTTGCACATTTCTCCTGTGGCCTGGTTTTGAACAGACTGCCGCCCAGTAGTGGGCCACGGCATGGGGGTTGGAGACCCTTGGTCTAGTGGTTAAGTCTCTAGACTAGAAAGCGTGACACTGTGAGGTCTAGTCCTGCTTTAACCACAAAAGCCACTTTGTGACCTTGGGCCAGTCACTCTCTCTTAGCCCAACTCACCTTACAGGGTTGTTGTTATGAGGGGGGGAGAGAAAGGAGGAGGAAGGAGCATTAATTTCTTCACCACCTTGATTTATTTGTAAAAATAGTAAAGGTGAAATAAAAATCTAATAATTAATACATATATTCTGGCCTACAATGACTTCCGATGTTTTATATACACAACAATAAGGAAGCTGCTTGCAAGAAGTTCAGGGAGGGAGGGGTTCGTCGAAGTGTCCTCTTGCATTGAATCCTTGAAATTAATAGAGATTAATAAATTCTATAGTTTGCTCCATAGTCAGTCTCACTGATAAACCAACTTCGGATAGAAGGAACTAACATAACTAGTATATCACTACAAAGACCCCTCCTATTGAGGCAATGCTCTGTTAAGCTCACAGTAGGAAGTAAACAGGATTATGTTACATACTTTTAAATTTTTATTGGGCTAACAAAAAAAAAAAAAAAAACTTATGTCAAGTTCTCTCCAGATCGTGTTTCTGCCAGGCAAAGTGTGCTGGCTGTTTACTCTGGTTCTTCCTTTGCCCTCAGTAAAGTTGTTGAAAGTACTTTGTGCTCTGTATTTTACAATGATGTTGCAAAGATAACCTCCCTGGAACAATTAAAGTAAAAAAGCAATAGAACTGTTTATATTATTTAAAGGCTCCTTTTGGGCGGGGGGTGGGGTCCTTCTAAATATTTTCTTATTTCCTTGATCCTCGGTAGAAAAATGATAACAATACTGTCATAACTGACTAAGCTCTGTATATAAATAGGATTAGGCAAATTTGGAGAGCTTGATGAATGAAAGAGAATCTCTCTTTCCTCACAAGGACAAATCTGGATACTGATTCCCACCCACCCCCTCACCCAGACACCATATGCATCTGGAGAGTCTATTCAGAAAACATCTGGACTTTCTCTGGGCTACAGTAAAGAAAGAAATTGTGCTACAGTTGACAACACTATTACAAAAGAGGGAAAAGCTTGTTCTTTCTGACCCATTAGTCTTCACTTTTACTATATCATGGAACATATAATTAGGTCCCCCTGAAATGAATATCATTAATGATAACTGCATGGTAATCATGACACCTTATGGGAAAACATGACTTGGGAATTTTAGTCCCATTGTGTAGTCCAGAGAGCACAAAACTATCCAGTCAATAGATGATAATGGTAGGACGTTCTTGTTTTGGGAAGTCAGCCGGTGCCTTTCTAATATTGTTTGAGGAATTCCTAATAAACTTTTCAGGAATCAAAATGTTTCTATGCTCTCCTGTAGAAAAATTCTTGACCTTTCCCCTCCTATATCTCTATTATCTGAACCATCCAGGAATCACCAGAAGATGAGCTTAACTGGAAGGGGATTTTTTTTCCCTGCCACTGATAGCTAGCAATCTAAATCCTAGTTATCTTCAACAGCTTTTCCCTCCCACCTGATATTTTAAGGCAAGTGAAGTACTCCCCCCAACTACACTGGGATTCTTCATTGCATATGGGGCAAAAATAAACTTCTGGAATTTGGGAGGACCTTCACAACATCTCTACTTCCCTCCCATTTGCAAATAATCATATTCAGATATCTATCATGAAACCCAAAAATATCCTTTCTACAAAATTTTCAAAAGTCCATTAAAGTTAGGGTAGGGTAAAAAATACTCACCTTGCACAATACTATACAATTAGTAAAAATAAGTACAAGTAAAAATAGTTTTAAGGCCAGAAGGGAATGTTAAATATTGTATGCAAGTCAGAAGAATATTACTGTATCCTTTGGTAAAGCTGGTTAAATGATATGCTAAATCAGTGGTCCCCAACCTTTGTGACTTGGCGGCCTGACTAGGGAGGGCAGAGGGGAACTGGGCTGTTCAAGTGGCAGGCTGGTCCGCACGTGCACGCAGCTTGACTCGTGTGAGCAGTGGGGTGGCATGCATGCACACGCAGCTCGATTGTGCAAGTTGCTGGCCAGCACACGTGCATGCACATGCAGCATGACAACAAGTTGTCAAGCTGCGTGCCAGCCCGCCGCTTGCGCACATCAACTTGCGTTGCACGCCTGTGTGCTGGCCTGCAGCCCCGTTGCAAACAGGCCACAGCCCGGTAATGGGTTGTGGCCCAGGGGTTGGGGACCCTCGTGCTAAATGACATACAACCGACCTTGTGATTTTTGTGACACCACTGTAGCATGGAGGGCTCTATTTTGACCAAATCACTACGCTCACCCAATCCCCCTTTGCTTTGCGATATTACAGGTATTCCTTGACTTACAACAATTCATTGAGCGAACATTATGAGTTACAACAAAGGGACTTACTTACAACCATTCTCATACTTATGACTGTCACAGCATCTCGCTAATTTCATGCTGAAAATTTGGGCGCTTGGCAACCAGTATATATATATTTACAATGGCTGCAGTGTCTCCTTCCCAACTGGCTTCTGAGAAGCAATGGGGGAAGCCAGATTCACTTAACAACTGCAGTGACTTGCTTAACAGCCATGGCAAAGATGTTTGTAAAATTGGGCACAACTCATCTTGCTTAGCAATGGAAATTCTAGTTCCAATTGTGGATGTAAGTTGAAGACTACTTATGCCCTCTTTTCTACCAAAGTTTTTTTAAACAAACATTGAACCAAGTACTCTGTGGCTTAACATAATACTTTGTTTAGGTCATGGTTTGCTAAACAAACACCAAGTACTTCTCATTCAGCCAAAGAATATTATGATTTATTGTGAGAACCCAGCCCCGGTACAGTTACCTTGCACCCCTTACTTGGAAAACCCACTGCACACAATGGAAAGTGTTTGTTTGTTAAGTTGCTTGGTTAATAAGGCACTTCCTGATGGACAGTGGTATAGAGCCCAGCCTTCTCCTTCCTGCTCTAAATTTAACACAAAGATGGAAGAAGTGATGGGAAAGCATGGGAAAGTTTCCCACCAGCGTCTGGACCCCCTAACAAAAAATCTTTTGTTTCGTTGGTTATACATTAACCGCTTACAGTAGTTTGAAAGCACTTTTAGGACCCAATTTTCTTTTTCTTTTTGGTAATGTTCCCCCCACCTTCCCTTTCCACAAAAAGTCAGACTATAAAGTTGAGCCTTATTTGTGGCATAGCTGGATCCTCCCAGTCTTCCCCCATCTCAACAGATGATCCACCCTAAAATAGATTTGACTTTGGGCAAGATGTGATTCTATTCAATTCAAATCTTTATTGTCAGTGCACAACCTATGTACAATGAGATTGGTTGAGCTCCCTCAGTGCACACCCACCCACAATACAGTGATCCATTTTGGGATTTTTTGCACCCCCTCCCTTAATGTAGTTAGAGCCAAGAGCGGTCTAATGGGAGCCGCTTAGATTTTTATAGTTCCATAAACCATAATGGAAGGGAGATGCTAAGCCACTGTTTCCGGATCGGGAGCGAAGCCGGACGGGAGAAGCGATCTCCGAGCTTCCCCGCACCGCGCCCCGAAAATTCAGGCTGCAACGGGAATCAAAAGCTCCGCCTAAGCAATTCATTCCAATCTCGTATTTTCCGGGACGGATAAAATGTATCTTGGTGTCTACAGTGCAATGCAGCCGGCTGGTCACATGACCAATGCTTTCCCCCCCCCCTCCACCCCCTCCACCCCGCTTCATAGTTACCCACTTTCACGCCTGCCCCTCGAGAGGGAAATCCTTTGCCTCCCTTGCACAACCAGGTTGTGGTTTTTTTATATAGAGAGAGCGAGCGCACAAGCGAACGCTGCCTGCTGTTCCTAGGATTGGACCAGCAGGGGGCAGCAAATGCCTGGCGTGGAAGAAAACCTAACTGGGCGGGGAAAAGGAATGTTGCTACAAGGCAAAGGCGGAAGAGTCACCTGGGCTTTGCAGGCGTGGGCGTGTCTGCGCATGAGCATTGCTTCTCCTTAATTTTTAGTTCTTAAATCGGACGGGTGGCAATTGCTACTAAACATTGGTGGGCGGGGGAATAATATGCATTTTTCTTTCAAGCAGAAAGACACCTAAGGATAAAGAATGGGAAAGACTGAAGGGAGACTGAAGGGTTTTTGATTTGTTTTCTTAGTGAGCACAATGCTCTTTATGTTTTCTCCGCCTCCGTCAGAGGCGATTCAAGCCTTTGGCTTGTTCCCAAACGTGGTTAGGAATTCTCTGCAAAGCCACCTGGTTTGGTGGTTAGAAAGGGAGGATGCTGTTAAAGGGCAGATTTAGAGGGGTCCAATGGGAAAGAGTGGGATGCGGTGGCTCAGTGGCTAAGATGCTGAGCTTGTCGATCGAAAGGTCGGCAGTTCAACGGTTCGAATCCCTAGTGCCGCATAACGGGGTGAGCTCCTGTTACTTGTCCCAGCTTCTGACAACCTAGCAGTTCAAAAGCACGTAAGAAATGCAAGTAGAAAAATAGGGACCACCTTTGGTGGGAAGGTAACAGAGTTCCGTGCGCCTTTGGCGTTTAGTTTTGCTGGCCACATGACCACGGAGATGTCTTCGGACAGCACTGGCTCTTCGGCTTTGAAATGGAGATGAGCACCGCCCCCTAGAGTCGGGAACGACTAGCACATAAGTGTGAGGGGAACCTTTACCTTTAATGGGAAAGAGCAGGGGTCTGCAGGGCAGTTCACCCTTAATTTTATTATCAAATTTAGAAACCACCCAGCTCCCCTGCAGAGGGATGAATAATCCGTGAATGATATAAGTGACTTGGGACAAGCAAAACTATGACCCATCTACTGAGATTCTCCTTTTTGGAGAACTATAAAGATGAAGGAAGCCTATTCTCCTAGCCATTCTTAAGGAAAACCCTTAATGGGAAAATGGGGAGGAGGAGGTGAGCTTGGAAAAGCTGCAGTCAACAAAAGCCATCAATAATCTTCTCTTCCCTAGAAAATGCTCTCCTTGTTAAGTACTGCTAGGAAAAATGTTCTCAGGAGTTTCAGCAATTTTACAAGGCGAACTGTGTGTGGTGGTGGGTTCCCACTACAGGTAGTCCTCGACTTACAACAGTTCACTTAGTGACCGTTGAAAGTGACAATGGCACTGAAAAAAGTGACTTACGACCATTGTTCACACTTACGACCATTGTAACATCCCCATGGCCACATGATCAAAATTCAGATGCTTGGCAATTGGTTCATATTTATGACCTTCGCTGTGTCCCAGTTTCTTGTCATCCTCATTTGGACCTTCTGACAAGCAAAGTCAACTTAACAACTGAGTTACTAACTTAACAATTGCAATGATTCACTTAACAACTGGTGCAAGAAAGGTAGTAAAATGGGGCAAAATTCACTTAACAAATGCCTCACTTAGCAACAGAAATTTTGGCCTCAATTGTGGTCGTAACTCGAGGACCTCCATGCAATTCCATTGTACAGAGTTACTGCAGGGTGAGGTCACATACAATTGCTTTGTCAAAACAGATTATTGACAACCCAAACTGAAATGTAATTACTCCAAGTGTGTTGGATATGTTCGCCGCCTTATTTGTAGAAATAATAAAAAAATAGAAATAATTAAAATGGTATATCAGGTAGAAATGGAATATTCTATAAGTAAAGCCTCTTCTAGCTTTTCATCTTTAAAAAAAAAATCTTTGCAAGGATGCCTTGAGTTTTCGCTGCCTACCTATGGGAAGTGGGTGGTTCTGTCTTGGCATCCTGTAATCTGAATCATACTCATTTGATTTATAGTTATTCTGAAAAACGATTTGCATTCAATGCGAATATATGAAATCTTGTTTATTGCCCTGAACGCATGCTAGGAGTCTGCGACTCCTACTACATTGACCAGAGAAGGAATGTGGCGAATTTTGGCAATTTTGGGATGGAAACGCAAATGGGCTGTCAAACTTCTGGCCTGTGGGCTGGATGCGTCACACGCTGACCACGCCCACACCCAGTTTAGCGAAGGGGGGGAAAAAGTCCCATATGTCATGTGACACCGCCATGACGACATGAGTTTGACACCTCTGATCTAGATCCTCTCCATTCCCCCAAGGTTAAATTTATTTTTAAACACTTTCACTCTGCTGCGCGTTACAGCTCACCTTTTGTGAATTTCCAGCTCTGCAGAGTCCCAAGATAAAAGAACAGAATAATGATGGTGTGATGCTGATGATCAATTGCCTCATCTGCCTGTCTTTGAGGGAAAAGCCTGAGGCCTAAAACATGAACAGAGTTCATTGTTGAGTCAGGGAAGAACAGATCCTCCAGGTCACGGTGGGCTAAGCAGCGAATGTGACTGCAGGCAGCGCAATATGGAGTGCTCCCTCTCTGCCAGGACTTGCCAACGGGAAATATCGCTGAGGGGTGAGAGCCTTCCAGATACTTCTCTGGCTCCGATGAATGATTGGGCTCTTGAGAGTGAACTGTGAAAAACAGGGACACCTGCTAGCTCACTCCGCAGCTGCCGAGGAATGGGCTGGACTATCTGGGATTCCTACCGTAGTACTTTGATGAGAGAAGGAATGTGGTTTGTACCAGCTTTACATTTTCCCCCTCCTGTTCTGCTCCAGGTGGCTGTGCTAACCACAGTTAGGCCAATTTTTAAAGACAAATTCTGCACTGTCCAGCACAGGAAGGCTCTCAAGGAAAGTTGTAACGGCAACAAGAAGCAGTTGACAAGATTTTCTTGTCAGCTTTTCCTGCAAGCAGCTGAGGAATACCATTAGTGACCAAGGATAGAAACCACAAGACTGAGTAGTTTCTTGCAGTGCATGGTCTCTGCCGAACCAAGGAAACAAAAATGTGCAGTAGGCCAAAGGAGGCCTTGTATAGATGCCTCGTACCAGAAAAATTCTGGTTTGGTACCTTCATTGAAAAGGTAGTGGTCTAGAGGTGAAGACGCTCACTTCCCACTGGGAAGATTGAGAGTTTTTTTGTTTTTTTTTTTAAATTTGATTTATATACCGCCCTTCTCTGGAGACTCAGGGCGGCTTACAATGCGTTAAGCAATAGCCTTCATACTTTTGTATATTTTTACAAAGTCAGCTTATTGCCCCAACAAACTGGGTCCTCAATTTACCCACCTTAGAAAGGATGGAAGGCTGAGTCAACCTTGAGCCTGGCAAGATTCGAACTTACTAATTGCAGACAGCTGGAGTTAAATTACAATGCATTAGTCTGCTGAGCTATCCAGGCTCCTAGTGTTCAATCCTAAGCAGTGACAGATGTTTATCAGGGCACAAAGAAAATATTTGCTGCGAACTCCAGGTAGGCATCAGGAAGGGCATCCAGGCAGTAAATACTTAATTACATTCAGTCGCTCTTACTTTACCCCAAATCAAGGGATTACAGGATCGTAAAAAGAAAAAAAATAATGAAAAGGTAACAGGTGGAGAGAAGGCCCAGGAAGTCCAAGATCCTCTGAATGCAAACATATAGTTTTGAAGTAAAAATGAACCAATTAACTAAAGCTGCTTCCTAACTTCATGCAAGGATTTGCTCATCTGGGCATTCCTTTCACTGTTGAAGGAAGATATTGTCTTCATGAGCACTCACATCCAGAAGATGCTAATCCTTAGATTAGGATTAATGGCTGATTGTCCACTAACTATCAGGCACACACCACATGCTTGGAGAGGGGCTGGAGATAAAGGATAACCGGTTTTTTTTTTTTATGTGAAAGGCAAATTCTGCCTTTGGCCACTCAATTCATATCTTGTTCTGAGTAAAAACTGCATCTGGCTTTTGAATGCCATGTTGGAAGACAGGCAAAATCCCCCAAAATAGTGGATAGGATAAAAATTCCTGTTAAATGTCAGGGCAGGTAGTCCTCGACTTACAACCATTCATTTTAGTAACCGTTTGAAGTTACAAAGGCACTGGAAAAAAAGTGACTTAATGATCGTTTTTCACACAACAGTTGCAGCATCCCCTTGGTCACGTGAGCAAATTTCGGACACTTGGCAATTGGCATGTATTTATGACGGTTGCAGTATCCTGGGGTCATGTGATCCACTTTTGAGACCTGACAAGCAAAGTCAAAGGGAAGCCAGGTTTACTTAACAACCATGTTACTAACTTAACAACTGCAGAGATTCACTTAACAACCATGGCAAGAAAGGTTATAAAATAGGGAGTCAAAACTCACTGAACAAATGTCTTGCTTAGCAGTAGAAATTTTGGGTTCAATTGTGATCATATGTTGAGGACTACATGTAATGCGATGGTTATTCCTTTGTGTATTAAATAATGTCCTCTTTCTGCTCTATTAAGCATTAGAATTTCCGAAGGATTTCTGGAGCTCTCTGATTGCCACAGCCAAGGTGGGCCTGAGACCTCTGGTATTTAGAGCCATGGTGGCGCAGTGGTTAGAATGCATTACTGCAGGCTACTTCTGCTGACTGCCAGCTGACAGCAGTTTGAATCTCACCAGGCTCACGGTTGACTCAGCCTTCCATCCTTCTGAGGTGGGTAAAATGAGGACCCAGATTGTTGGGGGCAAGATGCTGACTCTGTAAACTGCTTAGAGAGGGCTGTAAAGCACTGTGAAGCGATATATAAGTCTAAGTGCTAGTGCTATTGCTATTTATCCATTGTTGTGGCCTGCCAGCGGCCTGTGCAGATCGTGGCTGATCGCGACGAGGAGGAGGCTGGTGTGGTGTTGTGCCAGCAGTCAGCGCAGCCGGCGCTCGCGTTGGACAGCGATGAGGCTGAAGAGGATGTGATGCCATAGGCAGAGACTCAGCCAGGGCCTTCAGAACTTCCAGAGGCTCCTTCAAGTGGAGAGAGCGAAGTGGAGGAGCCTCTCCTCAATACTTGAGCACGCAGGGCTGCCAAAAGGCAGGAGGAGGAGGTCTCCTCGAGAATAAGGCTTGAGGATAATTGTCCACTCCCTTAGCCTATTTAAGTCACACGCCGTTAGTAAGTTTCTTGCTGGAAACAACTTGTAATTATCATCAGAGCATTTTTGGAAAAGTCTTATCGTATCTTGTTTTCTGGGCTGGTTGCCAACCTTTTCCAGACTTTGGTTTATTCTTGCTACTTAATAAATTTGATAAGGACCGTTGGTGTGTGTCAATATCCTTGGGAATCCGGAGCTGGGGCAGAACATCCATGCAGATTTTTAGACCATTTCAATATGACACATTGTGCATCTTTAATGCGTGCCTAGTGGAACTGCAAAGCTTTGAAGGGCTGCTTTAGTTTTGACATTGTTTCCAGCAAAGCGTCTTTTAAAACTGATTTGTAAAGTGTCACAGCTCCTTACAGTATTGATAAAGAGGAATGCAAACATGCCACATAACTTCAGTTTGGCCACCAGCATGTCCAGTGGCTGAAAGAGGCTCAGCCCAGTGGTGAAATGTAAAATTTGTTACTACCGGTTCTGTGGGCGTGGCTTGGTGGGGGTGTAATGTGACTGGGTGAGCGTGGCCAACTTTTTTTTTACTTTTTTAAAGCATTTTTTTACAACCTATTCGGGTGAATAGGTTGTTAAAAAATGCTTTTAAAAGGTTAAAAAAAGGCTCTGATGATCACAGCTGTGGCGCATGACCGTCAGAGCCTTTTTCTTACCTTTTAAAAGCAGGAAGCAACGATACCCGGGTGGGTGGGCGGAGCCTCGCGCCACCATCGCTACCGATTCTCCTAACCACCTGCCACAATCCCTACCGGATCGTCCGAACCGGTCCGAACCGGGAGCATTTCACCCCTGGTTCAGTCCCCTGGACGTGTGCTTTGCAGAAGACTTTCCTAGTGACCCCTGTAACTCAGTGGAAGAGGCTTTTAGCTGCTGGATGTGCTGGCATGACAGTTCTCAGAAGTGACCCAAAATGCCTTGATATATGGCAACTCTTGTCTTCACTGCACCTTGATGACATTAACTGTTTTATATTTGCAGCGTTCAAGAACATGGAGTGTTGTGTAATCAAGGAAACTTTTACAGCAAAAAAGAAGTGAAAAGAAGTAAGGCAAAGAGATAAGAAAAATAAAACGAACACACCTAAGACTGGCTTATACCAAACCATTCACTATATCTTTCCATTTTTCCTTTCCTTTTTTTTTTTTTTTAGAAATCACTCCTCCATGATTCATCCATTGCCTTCTGTTCTTCTGTTCTTCTCACTTCCTTTTTTCCCCCCAGGTTCATTACTTCCATCCAGCCTCAGCTTTCTTGGTCTTCCCCTTCTCAATCCATTCACTCTTTGGCATTTGATTCTCATTCGTTCTATCCACAGGGTGCCCCTTTCTCAATGTCCTTATATCCAACTGGTCACTCGCTATTTAATTGAATCTACATTAATTTAACTTCCACTTTTTATTTTAAGTACCCCATTCCCACTGAATTTGTCTTAGTTTCATAGATTTCTTGGCCTATGCAACTCTCACTTCCATGTAACAAAATGAGTAACAGCATATGTTTATTCACTGCCGCCTTTTCATCTTTCAACAATGTTCTTCACAATAGATGACATACATTTCTAGCAACATTTATGTTTGGAAAATTGCCCATTCATTTCTCAGGTAGCAAATACAACATCATCTGCATTTAAAAGTTCGCATAGATCCATGTCCCCAACCAACAATTTCTCTGACATCACCACTATCATTCCTTATATATTTGTCAATAAATACAGTAAACAAACAAGGAAGCATAACATATTCTTGCTCGCTTCCTGATCTATGCTGAACCATTTGTATGTGTTCTATTTAGTTCTGCCTAGAACAGTTATGGCTAACCTTTTTGCCATCGTGTACTAGGAGCAGGAGGGCATGTGCATGCCCACACCCATAATTCTATGCACCCTGCCCCTGCGCATGTGTGTGTGACCCCCCCCACGCTCCCCATGCTCCTGGCACGCAATGGCACAGTAGGCCCATTTTTTGCTCTCCCCAGCCTCTAGAGCCTTTCTAGGAGTCTGGGGAGGGTGAAAACAGCCTTCCCAACCCCCCCGGAGGCCCTCTGGTGGCCAAAAATGGCCCGTTTGCCAACTTCCCGGAAGTTGGCAAATGGGCCATTTCCGGTGTCTGGAGGGCCTCCAGGGTGGTGGCGGCCATTTTCACCCTCCCCAGACTCCTGGAAAGGCTCTGGAGTTTGGGGAGAGAGAAAAACGGGCCTTCCCCAGCCCCCCGCCCTCCAGAGGCAGGAAACAGCCTGTTTCCCTACTTCTGCTGGGCCCAGAAGGCCCAAAAATCAGCTGAGCTCGTGTGCCCGCCAATATGGGTTCGCCATCACAGGCCTAGAACATACACTGATCTTAATCACATTCAAGCACCAACCTTCAGTATTTGTGCAAATCCTGCCCATATTCACATTATCACATGATTTCTCAGAAAGAAAAGGTATGCCAAATTCACCAGAATAATTTTTGGCTCGTCTGCTGTGAGTTGCAGTTTTCTGCCCAAACCTAGAATGAAGCTGGGACGGAGAGATCCATGATCAATTTTGTCTCTTCTTCACTGATTCCTGTGAAGCGGAGAAGTGATGATGATGATGATGATGATGATTCTTTGATTCCCCAGTGCTGTCCAAAGCCTCCATTCTCTTTCAAACAATGATCAGATATTGATATATTTATCAGTTATAAGCAGCGTCAAACACAAATGCAGCTTACACAGTAAAATTAAAACATCCAGGTAAAATAACAACTAAAAATAACAGATGGCAGAAGAATAAATGGGCCACATTGGATGGATAATGAATATATTCCCTATCACCGCCTGACCTTCCTGCAAGGCCTGTTGAAAAAGGCATTTTTTAATGGGTATATGAAAGTCCACCAAGTTTGGGGGCCTACTTGACGTTGGTTTCCTTTGTGATATCCTCTTAAGATCAGCTAAGAAATTCTTGTGTATATATAACAATAAAAGGATAACTTGTGGCTGTTCACTTTTCCCTGATTCTGGAAATCCTATCCTATGTAAATTGCCAAAGATTGTGCTCTGGCATTTTTGGAATCTGTTTGAAAAAACCAGCTTAAAAAAAAAAAAAAAAAACCACCTCATTTTTCAGCTATTACAACATTCAGCCAACTACAACAGAGTTTCAAGTAAAACAATTACAATGGAATTACCTAATTAAGGCAGTGGCATAAGTTAAGACTTGAAAGTTAATTACATTTTTTTAAAAAAAAAAAAAAACCCTTATAATAGTAATGTTCCAAACTGCACACAGTGGCTTTGGAAATAAATCCCTTTGGACAGATATTTGAGTAAATAGGCACTGGAGCTCGTTGTAAATTGGGTCTCATTTCTAACAGCTGGACAGAAACCAAAATACTGGAGCTGGAAGCTTAGGAAACAGAAGACATTAGAAGGTTTTAAAACTTAAAATACTGGTGCTCTTTCAAACATATTTTCTTAGATTGACGTGAACAGATTTTTAAATTACCATTAAAAAGTATTAAATAAGGACTTCTTTCCCCGGTTTTTAAGTGTAACCATCCTTGGCACCAGTGGTGAAATCCAAATTTTTTTTACTACCGGTTCTGTGGGCATGGTTTGGTGGGTGTGGCAAGGGAAGGATACTGCAAAATCTCTATTCCCACCCCATTCCAGAGGAAGGATACTGCAAAATCTCCATTCACACCCCACTCTGGGGCCAGTCAGAGGTCATATTTGCCGGTTTTCCAAACTACTCAAAATTTCAGCTACTGGTTCTGTCAGAACCTGCTGGATTTCACCCCTGCTTGGTACCCTCTGGATGTCTTGAACTACAAGACCTATAGTTCAAAATTGCCCTATCACCTGAGAATTACAGAAGTAGCAAACGAGCATATCTGGAGAACACTGAAGAAAGCTGACTTGGAAATAGATTCTCATTTGTGCTTGGTGCGCTACACATCGGCATATCAGACCATTGGGCACACTTATTAAATAGTCTGGTAAGTGTCTGTGCATATGCACATAGATACGGAGCTCCCCTCACTGTGTTGGTTAGTGTTGGTGGGAGTTGGAGATCCACATGCAAAAGTCCAGAGCAGGGGTGAAATGCTTCTGGTTCGGACTGGATCGCCCGATCCGGTAGCGATGGTGGTGGGTGGTTTGGAGAACCTGTAGCAAAAATCCCTGAGCCCTCCTCCCCTTCCCCCCCCCCCCGATGCGCAACTGAGCCATGCAATCATCAGAGGCTTCTTTTTTTACTTTTAAAAGTATTTTTTCTACAACCTATTCAGCTGAAAAAATGCTTTTAAAAGAAAAAAAAAGCCTCTTATGATCGCGCAGCTCAGCTGGGATTGTCAGAGGCTTTAAAGGCATTTTTTCCCTTACAACCTCTTTGGCTGAAGAGGTTGTAGAAAAAAAAAATGCCTTTCAAAGCCTCTGGCAATCCCAGCTGAGTTGCCTGATTGTCAGAGGCTTTTAAAAGCATTTTTTCTACAACCTCTTAAAGTTGTAGAAAAAATGCTTTTAAAAGTAAAAAAAAAAGTTGGCCACGCCCACCCAGTCACATTACCCCCTCCACCAAGCCACGCCCACAGAACCGGTAGTAACAAATTTTACATTTCACCCCTGGTCCAGAGGTTGCCTTTTGTAATTTAGAGTAGAAGCGGATAATGTCCTGAGCTTCTGGGGATAACAATGTAGTCATTGCATTCTGGACATTTTTGGCATTTTTATGCTGCTATGAAACCTCAAAAATTCTGCCTCAGTTCAAACTCATTAAAAAACCAGAATTCTTCCCCCAAGCAGAACACAAACATTCAATTCTGTAGTCAACTGTGAGCATAGCCATGGACAACTGCCAAAATTATATAAAGCAAGGGGAAAATGGGAGATGCACTGGCATCCTGAGGGGGAAACACCCCCCCCCCCCAAGATGGTGCCTTTGTATTCATGTACTAAAGACGAATGATTGAAGGGAGTGGCTTTTTTTAGCTCTGGCAGTGGGACAATATTGCATCAGGAGGAATTAAGCTCCTAATTTAGTTGAGGGGCTTGGCAGTAGTTATGAGACAGACAATCCCCCTTCTCTAACTGCCACCTTACATCATTTCTGCCTGAGGCATAGCGTTCATTCTTCTGACTGGTAGGCCTGGCCCTGCCTGAATTTTTAAATGAGGAGTCCCAAATGAGAAGAGATGGAGACATGAGCACCAAAACAATTCTGCGTGTCTCCCAGAGATGGGAATGAGTTGGAGAGCCTTAAAAACCTAAAGTATGAATGAATGAATTCCATTTTTTTAAAAAAAAATCAACACTGCTGTAATTTAATTTGTTTTATATGATTTTGGCAATAATCTGTGACCTTAAAGAAAGGACTGTCACTGGGCACTTGTAGATGAAGTTCTCTTTTTCAACTGGGTGACCTTGGGCCAGTCATTTTCTCTCAGTCCTAGGAAGGAGGCAAATGATAAACCACTTCTGAAAAACCTTGCTAAGAAAACGGAAAGGAATTGCCCAGGCGGTCTCTGAAAATCTGATACAACTGAACAGGAAAAAAAAACCCCTGCCTTTTTAATGCAATGTGAACTTTCAACCATCTCCACTAGGTGGCACTTTGGACCATTATCCCAAGTAGCTCAGGCTACTGCTGAGTAATAAAAGCTGGATGATGCTCAGTTGTTTAAACTGGTGAAGAGATTCTGACTAGCTGCTAGTAACCATCAAGAAATGCTTGGAAAACAGAGGCATTCAAACCCCACTGCTGCAGAAGCTTAAATGGAAAGCAACACATTATTCCTTTTGATAAAAAATCAAGGCAAAGATTTTGACCATCAATTTCTTTTCTTCTAATAGATCCTGATAAGAATGTATACAGCCCATGGGGCTAATTAGATTGCAATATGATTAATACATAAGTATAAAATAATTAGGTCTCACTGTAACCAAAGCTAGGAGATTGGGGTGAAAGTTTGACTTTCTAGACAGATCTGTGTACAGTCATGAAAAGTCAAAATCTTATCCTAACTTCCTCACCTGTAGACCCGTAGGACTTGTTCTGGGATGTGAGATGTCTTCTTTGATTCTCTTGGGGTGACTCTCACTTGGAGGAATACAGAGGACTTACAGGAAAAAGAAGACCTTCATCTCTGTGGATGGAGAAAGAGATATGCAATATCTTATAACCTTAGGATCAGTGGTGAAATCCAAATTTTTTTACTACCGGTTCTGTGGGCGTGGCTTAGTGGGCGTGATGCAGCTTGGTGGGTGTGGCTTGGTGGGCATGGCAGGGGAAGGATACTGCAAAATCCCCATTCTCTCCCCACTCCTGGGGCAAGGATATTGCAAAATGTTCATTCCCACCCCACTCTGGGGCCAGCCAGAGGTGGTATTTGCCGGTTCTCCAAACTGCTCAAAATTTCCGCTATCGGTTCTCCAAAACCAGTCAGAACCTGCTGGATTTCACCCTGCTTAGGATGCGATCACAGAGATCACAAGATTATGTGCTTGGTCTTCCTTCACCAGCTTTTTGGTAAAACGGAGGCCTCTTTTGAAACTCTTAGTTTAAAATCTAATGATCTTCATTCATTTTTCTCCCCACATCTCTAGAAAATTTAATTGCACTTGATTACATTTTTCATGCTACATCCAAATCGAACAGATGCAGGTTTTTACATTTCATTGATTAGCTAATAGTTTCTTAAGGCCATAAAATTTATGATTAGATTTCCCTCCAGCATAGAAGTATTTTGAGGAGACTATTTGTTTTGACAGCACAATGCTTGGGGGATTCTGGGAGTTGAAGTCCACTCATCTTAAAGTTGTTGAGACTAGATATTTTGCAGGCTGCCACCCTTGGCCCGTGCCAATGTCAAGAGATCATTAAAAAGACAATTGCACTGACCGTCACTAAATGCTAGCTTGCTAACAAAAGGAATGCTAATATAAGTTGCTAGAAAGATTGTGACCTTGTATATTTCTCTCAGCATTCATGGCCCGACCTGAAAACCAACATTTTAGGGCAGATCTCTTAACTAGAGACATACAGTAGCTGAATAGGGAGTTTCAACTCAACCCAAAAACTCAGTGAGCTAAGCTCTCTGAAACAGTTTTGGGCAAAAGCTTCTGAAGTAGGTATTTTCCACTATTACCCCCTTAGTGAAGACCTTGCAAGGAATTTTTGAAGCCCTCTCCCAGAAAAAAATATGTATAGAACACATGCATCTAACACAGAGAGAAGCCAATACAATATTTTTTTAACATCTTAACTTTCCCAACTGCTCTGAAATGGGTGAGACTGCCTATATTGGTGTAGAATTAGGTTGAGATTTAGAAATTGGTATGTAGTATCAAAGTTCACTAATTCCTATATTATAGATTATTTCTTTATTTAACTTTCTTGATCCTTATTGTCAGGTTTTCACCAGAGAAGAGATAAATGCTCTCAAAGGAAGCTTGTCCCATGATTTTGGACATTAATTACCCTGTTTCCCCTAAAATAAGACATCCCCTGATAATAAGCCCAATCAGGCTTTTGAGCACATGCACTAAAATAAGCCCCCCCCCGGAAAATAAGCCCTCCCAAAAATATTTAAAGGCATGGGCAGCCGTCCCTGCCATTTCTTCTGGATAGGGTTAGGGAGACAGAGCTGGAAATCAGGTAAGACTGCAAGAGGAGCCCCGTCTTGCTCCACGCACCCCAAAATAATAAGACCTCCCTGAAAATAAGGTCAAGCGCTTATTTCGGGGTTCAAAAAAAGTATAAGACAGGGCCTTGTTTTCAGGGAAACACGGTATTTTGTAGATTGAAGCAAGTGGAAAATAAACCCAGTAGGTCCCATAGAAAACTTCTAATGTGAAAGCATTTTTTTTGCTGTGAGGCTCACCATGGTATGTTGTGGTTTCAGTAATCACTCCAAGTAGGGATTGAGAAAAGGCTATGGTTCGGCGTGGAACCAGGCACCAACCAAAGGAACAAACCAACTCTGGTCCTCTAGGAAGAGATTGCAGGATAGGTTAAAGTTATGACAAGGATTTTCTAGCATCTCTGTCATTTTCCCCTATAAAGGATTGGTGAAATGTTTGTATGTATAGGGCAGGATGCTACTGAGGTCTGGAGCCATTTCTGAATCGCTGCACAAATACTGATATCTGCAGGAGCTTGTCGTTGTCATCGGAAGGATAAAAGCAATCTTGTAGCACGGCATCACCCCTTTTGTATGGGCATACAGTACCACAACAAAGCACCCAAGTTGTTGATGTATGCCACCCAGAATCACTTGTTGTGATGGGCGGCTACAGAAATTAAATCAAGTCAAGTCAAATCAAATCAAATTCAATCAATCAATCAATCAATGGTTGGTGTCATCATGACACTACAATCCTAATTTCATCATTCTCTTCCCTGCCCTCCATCCTCACAGATGTCTGTTCACAGACTCTGTAAACTTAACCACCATGCTATTAATTTAACTGCAATGATTCACTTAACAACTGAGGCATGAAAGGTTGTAAAACAGGGCCAAACTCACTTAACAATTGTTTTGTTTAGCAACAAACATTTTGGGCTCAATTGTGGTCTTAAATCAAGGACTATCTGTAGTGTGCTACCAACCTGCAGATCACAGGAACATATGCTTTTGAATAAAATTGGTCCCTCGGAAAAAGTATTACCTGGCTCTTGATTTTGACACCAGAGACTTCCTTCTATAACTCACACCCCTTTACATTGTACATTTTTTGGGTCAATTTGCAACCAGTTGCTTAGTGAATATTCAACGATATGATGGACCCCAAAAATGGGATTTATAACCCAGTTTCAAAGTTTCCACGTCTGGACACCCTCCCTGTGGGGTTTATGACAACTCACTACAGCC
This sequence comes from Arizona elegans, assembly GCA_022577455.1. NCBI lineage: Eukaryota > Metazoa > Chordata > Lepidosauria > Squamata > Colubridae > Arizona > Arizona elegans. Next base: position 21,677,706 of record JAKOOJ010000003.1, read on the forward strand.
AACTTGCTGTGGCCAACTTACCATGGCCATCTCCGCCAGGGGTGGGTTCTAAATTTTTTTACTACCGGTTCTGTGGGTGTGGCTTATTTTGTGGGCATGGCTTTTGTGGGCATGGCTTGATGGTCATGTGACAATTCTTTAGGATTTAGCAGAGGTACTGATCTATCAGGCTTTTAACTGCTTGCAGAGCTGTACCGATCTACTCGTTTATTTTTACAGGCACCGGTCTACCACCAAACTGCCTTTTACCACTGATCAGTTGTAGGGTGGCCCTTTGAAGCCCCGCAGCAAGAGTTTAAACAGTTTTTTTCCTTATAGCCCATCAGCTGGGACTCAGGAGGCAGCAATAGATTGGGAGTGGGGCCAAATAAAAGGTAAGAATAACGTGCGGGGCGGGGGGGGGGGCGGGGAGGCAGAACCAGTTTGGTGATGTCATATAGTCACCGCTACCGGCTCGGAGGAACCGGGAGGAACCCACCACTGATCTTCGCCACAGGCCAACTCGCTGTGGGACAAGAGTTACACTAATATCACTAATGGTGGAATAGAATCATTAAAAAAAAATGCAAAAGGAGGGACAGAATGAAATGTGAATGACAAAAATGAAAATATTTTTTAAATAATTATTTAATTATTTTAAATAATTAAATAGAATTGTCAAATTGTCCTGTGGTGAGTTGGCCATAGTGAGTTGTGTTATGGTGAGTTAACCATGCTGAGTTAGCTGTGGCGAGTTGGCCACAGCAAGTTCTCCCATTCCGCTCCCTGTGTTCATATGACTACATTTTGGGCACTTGACAACTGGCCCACAATTATGGCTCTTTGCAGTGCCCTGCAATCACGTGACTGCAATTTATGACATTTTTGCCGAAAATCCGCTTTCATTTCTGGTTTCTCACAGAAACCACCCCATAGCAAACAATGGTTTCACTTAAGGACCACAGTGTTCGCTTCATGAACACCACGAAAAAAGTCATAAAATCAGATCTGGTTCCATGGTGACCCACTTTATGACTGTCATGAATTATGACCAAAATTGTGGACTCAGTTATGGTCGGAAGGTGAGAACTACCTGTATAATGTGCTTAAAGGAACTTCTCTTATTCAGACTAAGGGGAATCCATCCAGAAAACCCACTAATTTTAAATCATTTGTCTATTCTTCATTGCTGCTCTTCTTCTCAAAAGTGATATGCAGTCCTTACTCTCATGTTTCCACTATGGATTGTTACCGATAGGAGAAAAGTTTATTGTTGATTAGCTATTAGGCCACATCAAAATACAGAATACAAAACACAGAACATTAATAAAATCGTATATATCAAAACAGAATAAATGAAACAATTTTTAAGAAAGAATAAGAATAAAGAATGCAAACCATATCTCTATGCCCTACAATTTAGCCCAGTCAGATGCACATATGTGGACTTCATCTGAACTGTTTTATTCAAATAAAGGGCTGTATTGTATGTCATTTTTTTTTAGTTCTGACTGTACATGAAATATGTTGTTTTAACATAAGGATTCCAATAGGTCATTTGTTCAATGTATGGTCCAAGATACTATTCTTTCTCTCTCTGACATTCAAATAATATATGTATATTATGTCTTCTCTCTCTGGAGTTCTGCAAATATAAGTGCTTTCAGTTTAAGGGACTTGGTTCAATCTTCAATACTTAAACATTTTGTCCAACTACTTGCTTGAGCAAAGACGGTATTTAAATACTTGGCAATTTGGAAGGTACATTTATAGTGGCTCATCCGTTTCAATCTGCCAACTTCACTAAGGATGGCTATATCTTTTCGGTGCTTCTATATTCAAGATGCTTTGTGCAGCAAACTTTTTAGCTTGTTCTCCAATTGTACGAGAGACAGGGAGGCCGCAGCTCCTAATATAATTTGTCAGTTGTACAATCTAAGAGGGCTTCAGTTGAAATTGTGTCTGTTCTAACATGTTTGGGTTTCTGTCGGTTTGCATAGCACTAATTTTGCATCAACATGTGTCTCAATATTAGGCAAATAACAAATTGTACACATCCCCAAATCAGTTGTGACTGTAGCAGCTGTAGTCTTTTTATTCACACCCAAGTTACTTCTCAGATGCTGTGTTCTAGTAATGATATATCTTTTAAGGCTCAAACATGAGTTCTGTATGAGAGCATGGAGGTAACCTTGGCCTTATATACTTTAATAATCAGGCTAAGGAACCTGGATAGCTGTGCTTTTTTTAAAAAAATTAAGCAATAGTTTCACTGGTGCCTTTGCTCAATTATGGTAGGTGGCTCAGTGGCTAAGACACAGCTTGTTGAACAGAAAGATTGGCAGGTCAGCAGTTCAAATCCCTAGTACAGGTCTCCTGCGTGAGCAGGGGGTTGGACTATATGACCTCCAAAGGTCCCTTCCAACTCTGTTACTGTTACTGAATTGTTGAGCAAGTCACAATTGGTTAGGTTCAAACATTGTGCTAAACCAAAACTAAAACATCTGCACCGAGTTTATCAAATGGGTTGACAGCACATTAAAATCACAGTGAAAAATTAGCTGAATACATGGAAATCAGCCGCAGAGATCAAACAGCTGTGACATGATGGATTGCATCAGTCTTGAATGAAGTGGTTAGGTAACTCAGTCTTTCGAAAAACAGGCTTTAGAAGCTTCATGACTAAATTAAGTCTGGGCAAAAGGCTTTGCAGGTGTGATGAAATCCACAGGGAGAATCCTCCATACAAGGTGCAGTGTCTTCTTATGGTGGGATGGTGCATGGTCAAGCAGAGAGAATCTCTTTATCCATCAAGTAAATATATGGTAGATGTGGCCATCAGGTGCACCCCCTCCCCAAAGCAGGGGTGTCAAACTGGCACACAGGCCACGCCCACCCCAGCTCCGCGAAGGGGACAAATGTTGTGATACATCACGTGATGCTGTGAGGTTGACACCATGCCCCAAAGCAACATTGGGCACTATTCAGATTGGCTGAAATCACCATCGCACTGGCAGTGTAGTATGGTAGAAAAGGACTCCAATGACTTTCTCCCTGCTTCCATAGAAGAAAGCATGACTTTTAAGCCAGACACAATTGAAGAATGCCTTCTTTTTGAAGTCATGTGCTTTCACTAAAGATTTCTGAAACCTAGAAAGATGATGGGACAGATGTACTAAATTATTTCATCAGAAAGCCAAATGACATATTTTTGGGAAACCTAGAGTCACTGTAATTTACCTTTTTTGTGTGTACAGTATATGTGTGATTCAGCCTAGTCTGCTTGGACAAATCCCTACAGGATTTTATTTTAAGCAAAATTGTCTGAGAGTGATATATGACATTGCTTCCTTCTTAGGGTGGAGAGATAATGACTGGCCCCAAGTTGCCCAGCTGGCTTCCATGCCTAAGGCAGAACTGAGACTCTCGGTTTACAGATTTCTAGCCTGGTGCAGAGGTGGGTTTCAGCAGGTTCTGACCAGTTCTGGAGAAACGGTAGCAGAAATTTTGAGTAATTTGGAGAACTGGTAAATACCACCTCTGACTGGCTCCGCCCCCATCTATTCTCTGCCTCCTGAGTCCCAGCTGATCGGGAGGAAATTGAGATTTTGCAGTATCCTTCCCCTGGAGTGGGGTGGCAATGGAGATTTTACAGTATCCTTCCCCTGTCACATCCACCAAAGCACGCCCACAGAACCAGTAGTAAAAAAATTTGAAACCCACCACTGGCCTGGTGCCTTTAACCACCACGCCAGACTGGCCTGTAATTTATAGGGATACACACTTTCTCTTTCCCTACCCATATGAAGCCCATTGCACTACCTATGCTCCACTTAAAAACCAGCAGAATATCTTTCAATAGCCACTGGCAAGCATCTTTTTTAAAAACATTTTTTATTAAGTTATAAAGTATTATAAAATACAAAATACAAAAGTAAATAAAGGAGCAATGAAGGGGGAGGGGAAAGGGGAAAGAGAAGTGAGAAAGGTTGGGAAAATAAAAGAAAAGGAAGCATTAGACTTCCGACTCTCTCTGTTGCAGTAGAATAAGGCATTAGCATCAAATCACAGCTTTTTGTTTTTCCATAATAATATGAACAAATCATTTCTATAATGATCTATCAATCTACTCTATAAAACACAAAGTCAAAGTTACATTCTTTTCCACATCAAGCATGAAATTCAGGAGCGGTCTCCATGTGCATCTTTTAACCAAGGTATCATTCCACTGTTTCTTTACATATCCATAGGTCTAATTATATGGTTCTCCTGACTTGGGGCAACACAGTTAGTCCTCGGCATACTAGCACTAGCACTTAGACTTATATACCGCTTTACAGTGTTTTTACAGCCCTCCCTAAGCAGTTTACAGAGTCAACCTCTTGCCCCCAACAATTTGGCTCCTCATTTTACCAACCTTGGAAGGATGGAAGGCTGAGTCAACCTTGAGCCTGGTGAGATTTGAACTGCCAAATTGCAGGCAGCCAGCAATCAGCAGAAGTAGCCTGCAGTACTGCACTCTAACCACTGCCCCACCGTGGCTCGACTATTTGTTTAGCGACTTTTCAAAGTTACTGAAAAGTTACTGAAGTTACTGTTCAAAGTTACCATTCAAAGTTACTGAAAAAAGGATTTACAACTGTCCTCACATTTACAACCTTCTCAGTATTCCCAGAATCGCACAATCAAAATTCAGGTGTTTGACAATGACAGGCATGTATTTATGACAATTTCAGTGTCTCCCAGGGTCATGGGATTGCTATTCACGACCTTCCCACCAGGCTTCTGACAAGCAAATTCAATGGGAGAAGACAGATTCACTTAATGATTGCATGATTCACTTAACGACTGCAGCAATCGGATGGCAAGAAAGGTCGTAAAATTGGGTGTGACTCATTCAACAATTGTACTGCTTAGCAGTGGAAATCCTCGGCTCAACTGTGGTCATAAGTCGAGGAGTACCCGCATAAGTAGATTTCTGTGGCAATAATTTTACTTTGCCGTATCTTTAGCTGTGTATCTTTAGCGGTGGCTCAATGGCTAAGATGCTGAACTTGTCGATCAGAAAGGTCGGTAGTTCGGCAGTTCGAATCCCTAGTGCTGCGAAACGGAGTGAGCTCCCGTTACTTCTCCCAGCTTCTGCCAACCTAGCAGTTTGAAAGCATGTAAAAAATGCAAGTAGAAAAATAGGGAGCACCTTTGGTGGGAAGATAACAGCGTTCTGTGCACCTTTGGCATTGAGTCATGCCGTCCACATGATCATGGAGGCGTCTTCGGACAGCGCTGGCTCTTCGGCTTTGAAACGGAGATGAGCACCACCCCCTAGAGTTGGGAACGACTAGCACATATGTCCGAGGGGAACCTTTACCTTTACCTTATCTTTAGTTGGGGCTAATTGTGGAGCCCAGTTCCTTTCCATGGGATCCTCTCACAGACTGGTTGCTCCTAAGTAAATTGGACACCTGCCTAAGACAGCCCGCTTTCCCTCAGCAGACACAGTGTTTTATGACTTCTTGGCCTGCTTTATGGTTCTTCTGCCGTGCCGATCTCAGCCAAGGCCATAAAAGACAGGAAGGAATAACCCTTTTGGGGAGTCGCCTTACATGGCTCCAATAATTAAACAAGCACGGAGAGCAGAGAAGCACGCAGGCTGGGGTGAAGGCGGGGGGGGGCATAGCTCACTCACCATATGGTGGCCATGCCAGTTGTTCAAGGGGTTGGGCCTGGAAGGAAGACAACAGATCTAGTTTAATGGCTGAGACTGATGTTTGCAAGACGTTGGAGTTCGGTTGAGGCGCTTTTCCAGATTTCTGTGATGGGATCTTTTTCTTTTCTTTACAATTCTGCCCCTTGGCTCATCCACCCTCAGTGAGGCAATTTTAAGCCATGCATTATCTGGAATAACAATCATCATGTTCATCCAGATACTGTCCTGTTTTAATTTTTTTTTTTTTCAATAGGCTAGCTAAGAAATAGAGGTTCTGCAGTGTTTGTGAGAACACGGAGGTACTCTGGAGGCTATATTAAAACAGAAGCCGAAGCTAATACAGGTATACCTCGATTTACAACAGTTTGTTTGGTGACCATTTGAAGTTACAACGGCACTGAAAAAAGTGACTTACAACCATTTTTCACACTTACGACCGTTGCAGCATCCCCATGTCCACGTGAATAAAATTCAGATGCTTGGCAACTAACTCATATTTATGATGGTTGCAGTGTTGCGGGGTCCTGGGATCCCCTCTTGCGACCTTCTGACAAGCAGTCAATGGGGAATCCGATTCACTTAACAACTGTGTTACTAATTTAATAACTGCAATGATTCACTTAATAAATGTGTTAAGAAAAGACCTAAAACAGGACAACGGTGGCTTAATAAATTTCTCACTTAACAACATACATTTTGGCCTCAGTTGTGGCTGTAAGTTGATGACTACCTATATCAGTTAAACATGTCCTGAGTTCACATTGTCTATTTCATGTGCTTTACAAAACGTTTGAATTGTGAAACTTTGTTATTTTTTATTGCAACCAAATTTGGACAGAAATCATACATATGCTTTATTTTTTTTTCCCATACAGCAGAGGTGGGTTTCAGCAGGTTCTGACCAGTTCTGGAGAAATGGTAACGGAAATTTTGAGTAGTTCGGAGAACCGGTAGTAAAAATTCTGACAGGCCCCGCCCACATCTATTCTCTGCCTCCCAAGTCCCAGTTGATCAGGAGGAAATGGGGATTTTGCAGTATTCTTCCCCTGGAGTAGGGTGAGAATGGAGATTTTACAGTATCCATCCCCTGCCACGCCCACCATGCCACGCCCACCAAGCCATACCCACAGAACCAGTAGTAAAAATTTTTGAAACCCACCACTGCCATACAGGTAGTCCTTGACTTACAACAGTTCGTTTAGTGACTGTTTGAAGTTACCACAGCACAGGGAAAAAAAGTAACTTATGACCATTTTTCACACTTGCAGCATCCCCATGATCAGGTGATCAAAATTCAGATGCTTGGCAACTTACTCGTATTTATGATATTCGAAGTGTCCTGGGATCAACTGATCCCCTTTTGCAACATTCTGGAAGCAAAGTCAAGGGGGAAGCTGGAGTCACTTAACAGCTGTGTTACTAACTTAACAACTGCAGTGATTCACTTAACAACTGTGGCGAGAAAGGTCATAAAATGGAGCAAAACTCACTTAACAACTACCTGGCTTACCAACCAAAATTTTGGGCTCAACTGTGGTTGTAACTTGAAGACTACCTGCGTAAGCCACAAGGTCTGAGCTTGTCCTCTGTAAATTCTACAATTCTGTAAAGACACACATTCCACTTTCAATAGTTTCTGGAGTTCTTGCTCAAATTTGAGCAAGACGTGAAGTGTTAATGAAGTATAGGCTCCTTATTTTGATTCTGAACAGTGTTGCACAGACTCAGCCAGACACAGTGGCTCCTTCTCTCTGAATTTTTTGCCTTTAAAAAGTCTAGAAACCCTAAAGGAAAGAGAGATGGAAGACATGCACCAGCCTGTTGTGTTGGCAACTTCCAGCTGCTGTTCATCTCCTGGACACATTATTATTTGCAGTGAGATGATCAGGGCAGGGAATGTGGGTCTGTCATCTGGGATTGATGTGTTGTTGGAAAGAAAATACCAGTTCCTGCAAAGAAATGGGGGAGAGTCTCTTACTTCATGAGCTTCAAGTCTCTTACTTCACAGGCTTCAACATACCAACCCAATGCAAGAGAGGCAGAACTGACAGTGGGGTGACTGGCAGCTACAATAAAGCCCAAAGTGATATTTCTGCATCTCTAATGTAATCTCTACATAGGCATCTAAAGGTGTGGAAGATTTGCACCAGGAGGAGGAGAAAGAGAGGATGAAGTGAGTTCAAGGGGAAGTTGTCCTTCACAGCAAAATGAGAGAGAGTTGAGCAGTGTGGCTTAGGTAGTAACTCAAGGCAGTGGTGAAATCCAATTTTTTTTTAGTACCGGTTCTGTGGGTGTGGCTTGGTGGGTGTGGCTTGGTGGGCGTGGCAGGGGAAGGATACTGCAAAATCCCCATTCCCTCCCCACTCCTGGGGGAAGGATATTACAAAATCTCCATTCCCATCCCACTCTGGGGCCAATCAGAGGTGGTATTTGCTGGTTCTCCAAATTACTCGAAATTTCCGCTACCGGTTCTCCAGAACCTGTCAGAACCTGCTGGATTTCACCCCTGATTCAAGGACAGGAGATGGTGAGGTGATTCACAGCTGTTATTCCAGTCTGGATGTTTCAGATCCTTGTTTGAACACCAATTGAATGAAAAGTGATCCCATCCATGTTGCTTTCTTGACAATAATGCAGTGGGGGTTTTTTTGGGAGGGGGAGGGATGTTTTCTTCAACTTCTCAGATCCCAAAGAAGCTTGATGAACCGTCATCTTTGATTTCAACTATATAAAAGATTGCACCAACCCAGAGATGACTTGGGGGTTTGTTTTAGACTCTGGTTTAGCAGTGTTTGTTTCACAAAGAGTATTACACCCACATACAAAAGTAGACCACATAACATTTGGTAGAAGCAACCTCACCCTAACCCTGCTTTCTCCTCCACTTTATTACACAGTCTCTCTTGCCTCCTCCGGTTAGCTGCTGTTTGGGCTAATCCAAGCCTCCAAACTGGGAACAGCGGGAGAAACCAGTTTGAAAGAACCACACTCTCCCATAGCCCAGAGTGGGTAGATACAAATAGGACCCAACCACCCCAAATACTTTCTTCTAATGTTTCTCAATCTTGGCAACTTTAAGATGTGTGGACTTCAACTCCCAGAATCCCTCAGCTGGCATTGCCGGCTGGGGGATTCTGGGAGTTGAAGTCCACATATCTTAAAGTTGCCAAGATTGAAGAGAATAGATGATCTCAATGGGAAAAGGGGTCTTCTCAGTGACTGCTCCCAAACTTTGAGGGGTCCCTATCAGGGGCGGGCTCCAAATCCTGTTGCTACCGGTTCGCTCATGTGCTCGTGCGTGCAGCACTTCTGCACATGCGCAGAAGCTTCCTGATGGGTGGGCGGAGCCTCCTGTCGCCGCTACCGTTTCACCCAATCCGGTGCGAACTGGTAGCAACCCACTACTGGTCCCTATTTAGCATGGACTTCCACAGAATGAGAAAAGTAGCATTGTTCTGTCCCATCACAAACTCAACCCCTTCGGACATGGGGGCAACATCATGATGTAGATTCCATAAGGACAGGGCTATTGGGGCAAGTTGCTTTTTTTTTTAAAAAGACTGAACCTATTTTCCTCCCTACAAGTCAAGGATCAGCCAGCTCTCTTCTTCTCCTGGCAGGCTAAATAAATAAGCAAATAAATAAAGGAGATGGGTCTTTTGGTGAGAAAGCTGATTCCCTTACAAAGATGTATGGCTCTGTTTTATATGTGCCGTTTTAATGCTGGGGGTGAATTTTAAATTTATTATCTGCTAGGCTTTAAAAAAAAAAAATACTGGTAGTATTTTGTGGCTTGCCGCCTCACACAAGGTTAAAATCCAATAGATAAAGAAATGACATACAACAGAAGAAATGAAGGCCACAGGGCTGGCCTCTACTATATGCTGCCAGAAATGGAGAATAATAGATAGATAGATAGATAGATAGATAGATAGATAGATAGATAGATAGATAGATAACCTTTATCATCATTTTTCACTGTAGGCACACTAGTACACATTAAAAATGAAATTCTATTGCCTGCTCTCAAAAGTGTACATATACATAACACACATAGACATATGCTATAGACCAGTGATGGCTAACCTTTTTGGCACTGAGTGGCCAAAGCATGCACGTGAACGCCCCCCAATGCAATGCGAGTGCACCCGTGCATGTGCACGTATGACCCTGCCCCCATGCATGTGCAGCAGAGACCGAAAGACCAGCTGGCCAGCAGGAGGCGCGTGCGCATGTCCGGCAGATCTGAGCTGGGGTGATGGCTCGCGTGGCCACAGAGAGGGCTCTGCATGCCATCTGTGGCACACGTGCCATAGGTTCGCCACCACGGCTATAGACACACTCTACACCCATTCATATAAATACACGTACCCTGTCCATCTTGAATACATATTGGAAAGAGGAAGCTTGAGAGTTCACAAGGTTGATACTATATGGAACGAAACTGTGACCGAATCTGAATGTTCTACTTCGGATCGCATGAAGCCTCCCCAGTCCCCACCCCAGGAGGTAACAAGGAAAACAGGTCGTGAAGAGGATGTATAACACCCCAGACAATCCCGCAGACCCTGTCAAGCATCGTTTATATGCTATGTCTTGGATAGATGGAAGTGAGCTGCCAATAATCTTTTCTCACCACTCTCTGCACCAGTGGGGGTTTCTACTGGTTCGTCCCGGTTCGGGTAAACCGTTTGTGGCGGCAGCGGCAGGAGGCTCCGCCCACCTGCCTGGAAGTAATCACAGATGCTCTGCACATGCAAAGTAGTGGGTTCTGCACATGCGCAGAAATGCTGCACATGAGCAAAGCAAGCGCACATGTGCGCACTCCCGATTCCAAACCGGTAGCAAAGGTAAGTGAAACCCACTACTGCTCTGCATCGCCTTCTTGTCCGAAGCAGTAATGCAGTAATGCAATATCACAGGATGTTCTTGATCGTCCCTCTATAGAAAAATAGTAATGACTGGAGAAGGAAAATGTACTTTTCTCATGCGATGCAGAAAATGCAGGTGCTTCTGTACCCTCTTCACCAGTGTCTCTAGGGGTGGGTTCTACTTACCTTTACTACCGGTTCGCAACGGGACTGCACATGCGCAGAAGCTTCCTGATGATGTTGGGGTCGATGGGCAGAGCCTCCCATTGGTTTTAATTCCGGTTCTTGCGAACCAGTCTGAACCGGGGGAAACCCACCACTGAGTGTCTCGCTGTTGAGCGACCAAGCCAGCCTACTTGTTAGCTGTATACCCAGAAACTTGATGCTGCTTATCATCTCCACAGGTAAGATTGTACCTCTCAGCCACCTGAGCCAAGATCTGTAGCACCCGCACCTGCACCAGCCAAAGCTAGAGATGTTACCAGGCATACATGCGAGGCAAAAAAAAAAAAAATCTAAATGTTTCTCTTCACCTCCCACCAGAAAACAATTCAATGATACATTTAAAACATTTGCTGGCTTTTCATGAAAGGCTAAGCAAGGGTCTAGTTCAGGGGTCTGCAACTTTAAACACTCAAAGAGCCATTTGGACCCATTTCCCACAGAAAAGAAAACACAGGGAGCCACAAAACCCTTCCCGTCCTTGAACGGCCACAAAACTAGCATATGTAGTTGAATTAAATGTTCTGTTCTCTTCTGAAACTTTTCTTTTCTTCAATTTATCCATGGTTGGCCTACCGGGGGTTGAAAAGCTCAATAAATTGTGTGCCGGAGGATGTCACACGTTGGCAGTTGTGACATCTATTTTGAGTGACAGCAGAGGGGTGAAAGAGCCACATGTGGCTCCAGAGACACAGGTTGTTGACCCCTGGTCTAGTTTTAGGAGTCATGACCACCCATCGTGACATTTTGACCTTATCCTGCCTGATGTTAAAGCTTGCTTTGAGCAGAAGCTGCAGTCAAAAAGTATAGGGCAGGAGTCTGCATCCTTAAATACTCAAAGATCCATTTGGACCCGTTTCCCACAGAAAAGAAAACACTGGGAGCCACAAAACCTGGGTGGGCATGGGCAACTCGATGTCACTCACTTCCACCAGTCACATGACACCCCCCTAGTCACGCCTACCTAGCTGGTCATTAGGGCAGAGAAACCACTGTTAAAAAACACCGGGAACCACAAAATCCTTTTGACATCTTTCTCTTTCCCCTCCCTCCCTCCCTCCCTCTCTCCCCCCTCTCTCTGTATCTCTCTATGTCTCTTTCTCCCCCTCTCTCTGTATCTCCCTGTTTCTGCCCTGGCCGCTTCTCCATCCCGCACTGTCCCCCAGCGTCGCCCTTACCTTCTCAGGCCAGGCGAGGAGTGACTGGGAGGGGAGGGCGAGGGGTGGGGCCAGCCAGTGGTGGGATCACCTGACAGGGAGCCACAGCAGAGGGCCCAAAGAGCTGCATGTGACCCCTGGTATAGGGTATAGTATTAAGGGGCATCTGCCAAGTACTCCTGCCTCTTAAATTTCCACAGTTTATTTTTTATTTCTAAAAGATGGAAACATCTGAGTACAAACCGTAACCATAAAGCATCTAAGGTAACCCTTGGGGAAGCGGCTAATTCTTAGCAACATTTATTTACAGGGCCCTGTTGCTGAATTTATATGCTATGCCTTCTGCATCTTAAGTGCTCTCAAGGTGGTCACAGTACAAAAGTAAAAAAATGCATTTGATCATAAATATACATAAAACAAGAAAAGAGTAAATCAGCAGTATGTAAAACAAACAAGAAAACACCTGTATAATCTCCTCAATAGAAAGAAGAATTTTGGGTGTAAAAGTGTGAGTAATTCTCAAATTTAAGGAGTGCTGTGTTTTCCTAAGAATCACTAGATCAATGTTTCTTATCTGTGGACTTTTAACTTAATGCATCTTAAGGTTGCCAAGGTTGAGAAACAATTTTTGAAGCAAGTCTTCTGCTAATGTCACTTTGAGCCTTTCCCTACTAGCACATAAACATGGTAGAACTAAGTCCTGGCACCATCTCATCCCCAGACCTTGGTGAGGTGGTCTTAAGTCATCCTTAACTGTACCAATATTAAAGTTGCATTTCCCCCTTATTCTGACACCATCCAAGATCAGTTGCATACATACTTATAAAACATATTCCATCAGATTATTCCCTTCCGGCAACACAGAACACAGAACACAGAAAGGGAATAAGATAGAGAAATGCAAAGCAATGAAAGAAAAGCAATACTTCTAAAATCAGTTTATGTCATTCATGGTACCTCTCCATATTTATCCTTGCAAACCATCCTTGCTTCCACCTTATCCGTATATTGGTTAATACATTACCCTTTGTTTTTTCAACCCCTTACTTCTCTTTTTGGAGGATCTTATTGTTTGCACCCAACCACAATTTTTGTAGCCTTTCCTTACCGTGACCTCTTACAACTCTTCTGATATTTCTGTGATATTCGTATCAGTGTGTTTCAAGCAAACACTGTTGCCTGTATCCTATTTCTGTTCATTCTGTTGAGAGATTCACTGTCTAATGGGATTGATTCTTGTACACTGAAATGCACTGAAGATCCTTTGAGTTTGAAGGAGATGCTGATTCCAGAGAGTGTTGAAACAGTAAGGAACTCTAAATGAATGGCAAGATAAAAAAGCCATGTTTTTCAGCTGTTTCCAACAGCTTGTTGATGCCCAACGATCTCATCTTCTATTTGGGGATTCCCCAGATATTTTTTTTATTTTTTATTTTTTTTTATTTATTTAATTTTTATTTATTTTATTTTTTAAAATTTGATTTATATGCCGCCCTTCTCCGGAGACTCAGGGCGGCTTACAATGCGTTAAGCAATAGCCTTCATCCTTTTGTATATTTATACAAAGTCAGCTTATTGCCCCCACAAACTGGGTCCTCATTTCACCTACCTTAGAAAGGATGGAAGGCTGAGTCAACCTTGAGCCTGGGGAGATTTGAACTTGCAGTAATTGCAGGCAGCTGAATGTTAATAACAGGCTATTAGTCTGCTGCGCCACCAGGCTCTTTTTGTGGGGGAAATGCTGGGATCTTTCTGGATTAGGTTGCACCAGATTTGGCTAAGTGCCAGAACATTTTAGGATTTCAGTCACTGTGAAGTGAGGAATTATAGTCATTAACACAACTTGGACGACTGATCCTAGGCATGGGAAGATGGATTAAAGGAGCTGGAGTGACATAAAAAAATAACTTCAGGTACATGGGGCAAAACTCTGACAATGTATTTCATATTTTCATTCACACCTTTCTGATATAATTTCAGCTCTTACATCTATAATTAAATCAACACCTGCACAAAATTAGATGACTATCATTTAGATTTATTACATCTTCCCCTTTCTTTCAGTTTGACAGACATACATCTATTTTCTTTTTCTTTCCTTTGATAACTCATGCACTTGACCACTTACCTTACTTTCCAAGCCGCAGTCTTCCTTGTGCTATGGTCATTACCCAGATGGGCCCATTAACACCAACCTTCACTGCTCATCAATTTTGGTCAATCAAAGCTTTAGCATGGAACTTTTTAGTAAATAGAGAAGATATACACTACATTATCAAACTGGGTTGAAACCATGGCACATGCAGCATTAATGGCTTAAGGACAAAAATGGCCAGTTTTCATACAATTTGGTCAATATGCTACAGCCAAGTCCACTTTTATCCCAAGCACATGAATTTTATTTTATATAAGGTAGGATCTCAGAAAACACCTTGTAAGCTAATTTACACATTCACAACTCACTAAGTATGAGTTATGTGCAGTGAAAGATGAAGACCATACTTTGCTGAGAAGGAAGTCAGGTGACAGTAATAGATGGGATTGCAGTGTATTTTCTTGGCTGTTTCATGCTCATATAGGCATTTCCACCTGTCTCTGGTCAGCCTCATTTGCTACCATTCTGCAGCTCTCTTCCTAAACAGCTGGATACTGTAGCACTATACAATAGGCTGTCAGCGTTTAGTGCTCCGTTGCCTTTCTTAGATTACTTTAGTTTAGTTTAGCCCATAACAGCAAAGGAGTGGAATGATGGGGACCACCCCCTATGCACAATGTCTCTAAAGCAGACCATGCAGGAATCTAGAAGTCAGCAGGATGATGTAGGAGTCCTTCAGCCAAGCTGATTATACTCCTGCAATAGTGTTGTGACTGGCAGATGTTTTTCTCATTGGCTGCTGACATGCAAAAGAAGAGGGAGGAAGGCAAAGCCAGAAGAATCAAGCAATTGCTTTGCTCATTGTGCATTGCTCATGCAAAATTAGGACAACACAGGATGGTTATAGAGTTAGTTTGATTCTGGTATACCAATTCTGTTTGGAAAAGTAAGAAATGGGAGAAGGCAAGATTGCTCTCTCTCTCTCTCTCACACACACACACACACCACTCCTCCTACAGTTTCCGTGCAGGATAACTTCATCACCCTGTTGTTATCACTCTGCTGCACAGCACAAAGTTCAAATGGTCAGTCAAATCCCCCAGCAAACTCCAAGCATCTGAGTTACTGCTATCCTGCCCAGTCATCCTGCTTCTTCAGCTGCCAACGGCATCCTGGGAAATGTAGTACAGAGGCATCTGGATTTGGAGGACATATTTTCTTCCTTTAAGCTTTGCATTGATGCCATCTCAGAAATGGTAATTATTTATGAGGGAAAAAGTGAGGTAATCCTTTTGAAATAAAGCATCCTCTTTCAGACAACCTTCTTTAAAATTGTTGATGAAAAGTACAGAAGGATGGAGCAAAATTTATTCCAGTTTAGAATAGGCGCCAGATTTAATTTCATCTTTACTCCTTTATCCAATCAGGATGTATGCATTTTTGGGGTACATTTAAGTATACTTCTGAATTTGAGCATTTGTCAAGAAACAACATTTGAATGAGGATCCCCATTTAACTCTGATCTGGATTTCATATACGGGATGTGATGCTTACTTAGTTAAGATTAAGGCTTTTAAAAATTTAATAAAATTATGTTTATTGACATACTATGATATTCTTTGTTTGTGACTCACAGAGATGTTTGCACCATTGTAATGAAAACTCCTCAGTGTTGTGACCCTCTGAGCTAATGAATTAATATTAATGTGGCACTTCTGATCCTCTTATTATGCTCTTGAGACTCAAGTTCATTTGCATTTTCAGCTATCAAAAAGTTTTAGTTTTTTGTGTCTGAGTCAGTTTTTACTTGTGGCTACTATTTGGACCAGTCTCTTCAGTTTTCTTGGCAAGATTTCAGAAGTGGTTTGCTCTTGCCTGCTTCCTAGGGCTGAGAGAAAGTGACTGGCTCAGTCACCCAGCTCGTGACTGGGGCAGGTTTAGAACTCAGTCTCCTGGTTTTTAATCTAGTGATTTTAACCACTACGCCAAATTGTTTCTCATCAAAAAGTAGAAATACAGTACTGAATTATATGCAGTTTATCACTAAAAGAAAAAGTGTTCTTGTACATAGTGATAATTTTAAAAAAATAAATAAGGTACACTAGGTTTTTCAGGGTTTTTATTAAGCACAGTACTGTATTGCCTTTCTAATTTACATTAAAACACTTCTAAAAGTATTTTAGAAGAACATTTAATTAATTGTGCATTTACTGTATATCTTAAAGCAACGTTTAAGTGTAAAGCAAAAAAAAAAAGAAGAAGAAGAAGAAGAAGAAGAAGAAGAAGAAGAAGAAGAAGAAGAAGAAGAAGAAGAAGAAGAAGAAGAAGAAGAGATTGCCAAACTTCTGTGTTGGCAGACTTGCTATCATGTGGCTGGCTCGTTGTTGGTCATGAAAAATTATCATCAGAATTATTCTATGTTACTAATTTAAATATCACCTCTGGGATTAATACCTTTTGGCAGTGAGTCAAAACATACACAATAAAGGCCGGATAAAGATCAGCTATGGGTCAGTGGTGGGTTGCTCCCGGTTCTGTCCGGTTCTTTAGAACTGGTAGATTCAGCGGGAGGCTCCACCCACCCGGCTGGACATCATAATTGACGATCTGTGCATGCGCAGAAGCGTGCATGCACGCTCCCATTGCAAACCAGTAGTAAAGTTAAGTAGAACCCACCCCTGCTACCCTAATTCATATTGATGCAATTTTTTGTTTATAGTTATATGAATAGTTTTATAGCACATAATTCTTATCTGCCATAACTTTCCACCAACTCAAGGATAGAAGGTTAGCACTTCAACTCATCAGCAAGGAAAAGTTTTTACACACTCATCAGGACCTTCTACTTGTTGGTTTGTAATATAGGTTTACAGTAAAGACACTGTTGAATCTGCTCTATGTGTGAGTACAGGTAGTCCTTGACTTACGACCACAATCGAGCCCCAAATTTCTGTTGCTAAGTGAGACATTTGTTCAGTGAATTTTACCCCATTTTATAACCTTTCTTGCCACAGCTGTTAAGTGAATCTGGCTTCCTCATTGATTTTGCTTGTCAGAAAGTCGCAAAAAGTGATCACATGACCCCCGGGACACTGCAACTGTCATAAACATGAGTCAGTTGCCAAGCATCTGAATTTTGATAACATGACCATAGGGATACTACGATAGCCGTAAGTGTGAAAAATGGTCATAAATCGCTTTTTTCAGGGCCATTGTAACTTTGAATAATCACTAACCCAACTGTTGTAAATCAAGGTCTACCTGTACAGGATCATCTCTTCACTCATTTTCTTTGTACTCTGTTTCCCTGAAAATAAGACATCCTCTGATAATAAGTCCAGTTGGGCTTTTGAGCGCATGCACTAAAATAAGCCCTCCCCAAAAATATTTAAACGCAGAGCTGGAAATCAGGTAAGACGGCAAGAGGAGCCCCATCTTGCTCCATGCCCCCCCCCAAATAATATGATCTCCTTGAAAATAAGGCCAAGCGCTTATTTCGAGGTTCAAGAAAATATAAGACAGGGTCTTATTTTTGGGGAAACATGGTACTATAAAATAGAGAAGTGGCACATTGACACTTCAACTACGTGGCACAGTGTTTTAAGAATGGCTAGAGATTTCAGTGACAGAGGGAGCTTTATCAATCCCTTTTTGCTTTCACACATGTTATAACACCACAAGTGCACCTGCAGAGGTGAAGTCAAATGGGAAGAACTCAGATTCCAAAAAGGCAATCCCGACTCTCCGTGGTTTCTTCTTCACAATGTTTGGTAGTTTGCTATTGATCCCAGGACCCATCTTTCATTTAATCATGGCACATTTGTAACCTAACAACTCCAATTTACCTCGTTATTTCCAAGATGTCCTCGCTAGTCCATGGACAAAACAAGTTTAAATCAGCATTAGATGTAATAGGATTAAAATAGTTCTTTCTTGAGAACACCACTTTAAGATGTGCAAAATTTGTTCTACTTCATCATTCAATTAATTGGAGGCAAAAATCAGGTGACCGTTAGAGAATGTGATCCACAGTGTCAGTGGTGGGATTCAAATTTTTTTACTACCGGTTCTGTGGGCGTGGCTTGGTGGGCATGGCAGGGGAAGGATACTGTAGAATCTCCATTTCTTCCCGATCAGATGGGACTTGGGAGGCAGAGAAGAGATGGGGGCGGAGCCAGTCAGAGCGGGTATTTACCGGTTCTCCGAACTACTCAAAATTTCTGCTACCAGTTCTCTAGAACTGGTCAGAACCTGCTGAATACCACCTTTGCACAGTGTGTTTGTGGATGATAAATGTAAGGATGTGTGAACGTGCCTCCTTTCCTCTGGTCAGTAGAATCCAGCGAGAAAGAACAGGACTAGGGACAGAAACATTGAAACCAGATTCTGTAACAAACCCCAATGTCTATTTTTCTGTTATAACTATACCAACGTTATCATCGTGAGTGCTAACAACTTCACACATAAAGTTACAGGGGCCTTCACATGCTATTCCTGTAGGGTAACACATGCCGGAATCTGCCAGCAATGCTCTCTGATGAAGTCTGTGCAGATCAAACAGGACAGATTTTGCACAAAATAATTAATGGGCACAAGTCTGACATCAGGATTCAAAAGAAGGACAAACTAGCAAAGGTCTTTCCTTCATAGACCTTTGAGAAGTTGTATAGTTACAACTTCCCTTTTGAGGATAACATTCAGATCAATTCTGGAAGCACTGCAGCACTCATAGCAGTGAGATGAAAGCCCCATACATGACATTTGCTGTTAATAGCATGTGGGAAATGTGAAATGAAATCCTTTTATGTAATGTTAAGGCCTCAACTGATTGCCTCCTTGTGATTTCTGCAGTAATACGCTAGTGATCCTGGGTGATTTTGGGGCCACTTGCTCTCAACCCAACCCATCTCACAGGGTTATTGTGGGGAAAATAGGAGGAAGAAAATGCGAAGGTATGTTTATTGCTTTGAGTTATTTGTAAAAATAATAAAGGTAAGATACAATCAGTAAAAAAAAATCCTTCTCTTGAGTGCTCAGCAGCCCAAATGTGGAAAGGAAAATGTGGAAAGGATCTTTTTTCCCCCGATGGGTGCTTCTTTCCTGCCTTCAAAGGAACTTCAGAAATGGAGCTGTTGGTGATGGAAAGGATGGCTTTGTTGCTAGGAGATAAAAGTAAGGTCTCCTGGAAGCCTGAAAGCTTCCCAACACAAATGCTTATATAATGCTACTTAAGTTGCTGTGAAATCACCGTCTCAACTCTTCCAGTTTCAGCTGGCGAAGAATTAGTTACCGGTAGATGAGTCTTCACTTTCTCTCCAGCAATATGTAGAACTGCTGTCGGGCAGGTGTCAAATTCTACAGCAACAGCTTGAATCCTGCAGGAGCAATGCATTTTATCAGTAGGCAGTGATTTAAGAACTCTTTGTACAATCCACAATTCAGTTCAGCTGACGTGTTTGTGTTAAACCACTTAAGACCATGGCCATTTTTCTACTTCTGGCTTAAAACGCCTCCCACTCTTCCTTCTATCGAGGAAAAAAAACCACATTACTGTTATAACTTTGGTTGTGTGGATCATTGGCTCCATTGTAGTTCTATAGTTGTTCAGTATGGAATTGTGCTGCTCTTAATCTTTTCTTTGCCTCCCCTCCAATAGTGTCACCCTTCCCCTTTGTAAATATCACCTGATTTCAGGCAGACTGCACAAATTAGGGCCCAGTAACAAGGAAGATCAAGGTTGCCAGCTCTCCCTCATGTTTTTTTTTTTAAGTTACATTATAATATTCCACTTTTGCACATGTTCTGCTTTGTGAAAATCTGCCTGGGCTTTCCATAACCATTCCCTTGACCTCCTTTATTTTAGGGATTCGTGGTACCCTATGTGGGTTCAAAAAACTCTACACAAAAATGAAACTGACTTGATTGCATTAAGGAGCACCATGAAATTGACAAGAAGATTGGGGGATATTTCTTTTTCCCCCAGGCAGTATCAGGGGTGAAATCCTACCAATTCGGACGGGTTCGGGCGAACTGCTAGGGATTATGGGCATCAGTTTGCCAAACTGGTAGTAATTACCCCTCCTTGGCCCCACCCATGCCCGGCCGGTTGCCACTCACCTCTTCCGGCCACTTGATATTCCACAGAATTTGATGTTAAATGCAGCAGAGAGAATGCTAACTTTTCTCCCTCCATTCACAACGGAGCTGCTGCAGCCTGTCCCTTTTAAGGTAGTCCCCAGGAGGGAGGCGGATGGGGTGGGTGGGGGGAGCAGCTGGAATGGAGCCATTTTTGTGAAAGGCAGGAAAATGGGGAGGATTTTCATGAATGAGACAGGAATGGCCTGTCATCCATTCCTCAATCTCAGCACAGACTGAGGGAAGTATGGTAGGCAGGAATATTCCCTTCCCCATTTTCCTGCCATTCGCGAGAAGGAGTGGCTGGGAGGGGAGGGGTCGGTGAGGAGCCCCTCAATGTGAGTGATGTCGAGTTGGTCACGCCCACCCACTCACATGACCTCCCCCCCAACAAGCCAAGCCTACAGAACCGGTAAGGGAAATTTTTTAATTTCACCCCTGGGCAGTATGGTTTGTAATTCAGACTTTAGAGGTAGTTATGTACCTACCTCTAAGGGTTCATATGTAACCCTTCTAATACATATTCTAGGACTCCTAGATCTGGGCTACAAAAATGTGCAAAACCACAAGATTGCAGCAAAGAGCTCCCAAAAGGTATAACTCTTTGCTTCCCTCTGGTGGTCATCCTGATCTTTGCTGCCTAGATCAGATAATCCTAATAGTGCATCTTTCAGAGCAACTAACCTGAAGCAAAACCAATGTACATGATTTCCTGCTATACCGTTCTTTTTATTTATTACCTTTTATAGCAACTTTCCAGAGCATCCAGATGAATTCCTTCTGGACAGCCGACGTCAGTCACAAGTAGCAGAATAATAGAATGCAGCCAACAATACTGATTATCCATCTCTCTTTCTGTTTGTAGGATATAATCCCCTATTGCTTTTATGGTTGTGGCTGTTTTATTAAGGACTGCTTCATCGTCCAGATGTTTTTGTTCTTTTGTTTTATTTTAACAACTGAACCTTTAGTCGTAATAAAGAATTCATTTATTTATTCAGTCATTTTATTCAACCTTAACATTATTGAAAAGAGAAACAAAAACAGGACCCACTATGAAAAATCTGGGTTAGATTATTTAATAAGAGCAAAGAAAGATAGCAGATGACATTTTCACGTAAACTTTAACTTTGCCTGTGGAGGGAAATGCCTTTCTAAAGAGAACCCAGAGAATTATAGTTTATTCAATAAATCATAGTTAAACTTATATAAAGGAATGGCTCCAACACAGGCTGTAGTGGAAGCCTTCTCTTTTCTCTGGACTGACTTCTCCCTGGTAAGTAAATACAGGCTAAAAGTAGCTAAGGGAACACCACAGATTCTGTCCTATAAAATGTGAGGAGAAACTGGGTGCCTGAGAAGATATCAACTATTTCCCAGCAGGAACATAGGTCCAGCCCTATGGAACATCCTGCCCTCAGAGACAAGCCAGGCCCTGCATTTTGAAAGTGGTCTGTTTGTATTAAATGGGGGTTTTGGAGCTTGGTGTGTCACACTCCTTGGGATCCAGAGCTGGGGCAGAACATAGATAGATAGATAGATAGATAGATAGATAGATAGATAGATAGACAGACAGACAGACAGACAGACAGACAGACAGACAGACCGATGGACAGACGGACGGACGGACAGACAGACAGAGACTGACAAAGATAGTCTTGTCAGATAGATATTGCTCGTGCACAGAAGCAAGTCCATAAGGAATCCCTCTTGATATATGATCATAAAATAATCCAGAAGATCTTAGAAATGTCTGCTAAGATATAAACCCTGGCTAATTCAATAGGCCTCACTCCCAAATAAAAACCAGCCTCTGAGGGAAAGGGAGCTGAGGAAGGGGAGACCTCAGAGTCATCCACTGATTTCCATGAATCAATGGGAACTTCAGCAGGGTCTCTGTAGTTTCCACCCAACCTGGATTGGTTTCTGTGTCTGCACAGCTGGCTGCCAGCCAACTAGAGAGCAAGCTGGATGCCGGCCATAGTCCAGGTAGAACTCAGGCGTAACTTTAGGAAGAAAAGAGTCTTTTTAGCTAGTATTTTGAAATGGCAACTCTAGGCATGGCCAACAGGCTTGGCACAGGTTGAGAACAGGACTTCAACAAACAAGTAAAGAATCCAAGGGAAAAGTCAGGAGACATAGGTTGAGGAGGCATTTAGAGTTCAAAGCCTGGCACAGCAAAATAAACATGGTAGAACTGAGGCTTGAAAAATTGTGCTCAATGCCTGCCCCTCAGGAGTCAGGCCTATAAATCAGGCAGCAGAGCTCCCAATACACAGCTGTGGCAGCCGACCCCTCAGCATTGGCTCTTCTCTTGGCTGGTTTTGTGGCAGGTCTCACTTATCTATGGAGTTCTGTTCTCTGTTATTGAATTTTTATTCTCCTTAGAATTGGCCCACCCCACTTGCTGCAGCAGAAGGGGTTTGTTATGAAGCCAGACTGTCAAAGAATTTCAACTAGCAGGATCAAGAAATATTCTGCCACCAGAGATGGGATCTCTCCCACCCATTGGCCTTCCATAAAGGATTGATTGATGATTGCTTGATTGATGCCACCCATCTTACAACCAAATAAAAGCAATGCTGTAAAACATCAAAACAGTAAATATTAACATTAAAATCGTCTTTATAAAATAACAAAGAAGGCAAGGAACTGGTTTTGCTGACTGGCTTGGGACCCCAAGCGGGGAGGGCTCTTTGCTGGAAGTGGTTGACAGGGTAAAACAGAAGGCCCCAACCCCATGCCGTCTGTCCCCTTGGTTTTTAGTCCTTACTTAAGTTTTATTAATGTTAACTATTAACCATCTAAAATGGACACCCAACATCAAAAATGTCATCAAAAAAGCACAACAAAGAATGTTCTTTTTGTGCCAACTCAGAAAGCTCAAACTTCCCAAGGAGCTGCTGATACAGTTCCAAAGAGGAATGATTGAGTCTGTCATCTGCACTTCTATAACTGTCTGGTTTGGCTCTGCAACCCAACAAGACAGACACAGACTTTAGAGGATAATTAGAACTGCAGAAAAAACAATTGCTACCAACCTGTCTTCCATTGAGGACCTGTATACTGCACGAGTCAAAAAGAGGGCTGTGAAAATATTTGCAGACCCCTCACATCCTGGACATAAACTATTTCAACTCCTACCCTCAAAACGACTCTATAGAGCACTGCACACTAGAACAACTAGGCAGAAGAACAGTTTTTTTCCCAAACACCATCACTCTGCTAAACAAATAAGTCCCTCAACACTGTCAAACTATTCACTAAGTCTGCACTACTATTAATCTTCTCATTGTTCCTATCACTCATCTCCTCCCACTTATGACTATATGACTGTAATCTTGTTGCTGGTATTGTTACGATTTATATTGACTGTTTCCTAATATGATTTGATTGCTTATTTGTACCCTATGACTATCATGAAGTGTTGTACCTTATGATTCTTGACGAATGTATCTTTTCTTTTATGTAAACTGAGAGCATATGCACCAAGACAAATTCCTTGTGTGGGAATCCTGGGGGCTTCCTGAATCTGCCTTCATTTTCTCCAAACTTAGAATCATTGGTTCTGCCACTGCTGGAACCACCCACGGCAAGACTAATCGTGGCCCTGACTTCATTTTCTCCCCATCTTCCTCATCTGAGGACATGTCCAGGAGGGCCAGAACAATTCCCCAAATATATTTTTTCAGGGGGGAAAAAAGCTGAAATGTAAACCTCCCTGATTCCCAATGTCACAGAAACAGGCAAATGTGGTTAGACATATTGGGGACAGCATCTTGTTGCAGAAATTAACACAGGGTCTTAGCAAGCAGGCAATCAAAAAGCAAGATATTGGGCTAGGTCAAACATGGGCATTTTATGGCCTGTGTGGGCCACATTTGGCTCTTCGGCTACCCCTGTCCAGCCAGGGGTGAAATGCTCCCAGTTCGGACTGGATCTCCTGATCCGGTAGCAATGGAGGCGGGTGGTTCAGAGAATCGATAGCAAAAATCCCTGCCTGCCCCCCTCCCCATGCCCAGCTGAGCTGCACAATCATCAGAGGCTTTTTTTTTTTACTTTTAAAAGCATTTTTTCTACAAACTCTTCAGCCGAAAAAATGCTTTTAAAAGTAAAAAAAAAAAAGCCTCTTATGATCGCGCAGCTCAGCTGGGATCGTCAAAGGCTTTTAAAAGAAAAAAAACCCCTTTTTTTCTTTTAAATGCCTCTGACGATCCCAGATGAGTTTTTTAAAAAGCCTCTGCCGATCAGGCAACTCAGCTGAAACCTCTTTTCGCCGAAGAGGTTGTAGAAAAAATGGTTTTAAAAGTAAAAAAAAAAAAATTGGCCACGCCCCCCAGTCACATTATCACCCCCCCACAGAACCGGTAGTAACAAATTTTAGATTTCATCACTGTGTCCAGCCCAGCATCAACAGCCCTCAACAGTCCTAGTTTCTCATGTGGCCTCTTGGTAAAGTTAATAGCCCCTGTATGAGATTAAATAAATCCGCCTTCCCTTTTTTTAAACAACTGTGACACACACACACACACAGAACATTAAAAGCGGGCTTTGATTGCAGAGTCAAACCTGACATCTTAACTTTTTTCATACCCCACCTCCACCCCTGTGAATGCCAACTGACCACTGCAAACTGCCATCATCATTACTATAATAATAGTGGTAGCATTCATGTCTTGTCTCTTTTCTTCAGGGAGTAGTTCTTTTCATCTCCCTTACATTATCACAATCATAAGAGGCAGGTTAGGCCAAGAGCTTGTGGTTGGCTCATAATCTCTCAAGCCAGGTCAAATTATAAGTCTCATTTGAAATCATACCAGAGGTGCGTTTCAGCAGGTTCTGACCAGTTCTGGAGAACCACTAGCGGAAGTTTTGAGTAGTTCAGAGAATGGGTAGTAAAAATTCTGACTGGCCCCATCCCCATCTATTCTCTGCCTCCCAAGTCCCAGCTGATTGGGAGGAAATGGGGATTTTGCAGTAACCTTCCCCTTGGGTGGGGAGGGAATGGAGATTTTACAGTATCCTTCCTCTGCCACGCCCACCAAGCCACACCCACCAAACCACGCCCAACAAGCCATGCCACGCCCAACAAGCCACGCCCACAGAACTGGTAGTAAAAAAATTTGAAACCCACCACTGAATCATACCCCAAACCCTGATGGGTCTGTCCCTCATTAATTGCCATATTATGATATTGATCCTTTTTCCTAGCAATCGTAAAATGGGCTGCACGTATAATCAACATCACAAATAAGGATTCTCCTCATAGGGCGAACAGGGAGGATTCCCTACATGGCTTCTCTCAGCACAGCAATTTCCATAATTTTCCAGCAAAATTACCCAATAATTTCCTGTCAGGATTTTTATTTTTATTTTTTTATTATTTTTATTGCTTTGGAAGTCAGTCCAATTTTCTGCATGGCAACTCTGAGCAGATGCTGCATCCCAATAATTTTCATTGCAAACAATGGAACTCCGATACATATCAAATAAACAGACTCCAGCTAAAATACTTCATGAGGGAAAAAATTCACGAATGGGGTTCAGGCTGAAGAAATCTACTTCATGTATTATTAGAAGCCTGAGATTCAGGGACAGAAATAATAAGGACCCAGGCTGGCTGAGATGAGTTTTATGTCAGCTCTGGACCTGTATGATTGTTGAATGTAAGAGGGCTTTGAGAGCTGAATTGCCTTTTTTTGGCCTCTGCTGTAGTTTATTTAAAACCAGAGCAAAGCTGGCTGTTCCTTGGCTCTTGAAGGAATTGCGAACAATAACCACGGTAAACTGACTAGTATAGCGATGCTCAATCTGCCCTGCAGATATTTTGGATTTCAGTTCATCTCTGTCCCAGCTAACAAGTATTAATAATAGGGGATTGTGGGAACTGAACTTCAGGACAATTTACTTTTGATCTGAACACTCAGGGCACTTGAACGCATTTGGAAAAAACGCCCACTATTACAATCGATTTTATTATAAACTGCTAGGAGACCTTGCGAGCCAGTGATATTGCATACTGAAAAACAACCTATGCAAGTTGGATCTTATGTAACTTTGCCCAATTTGGTGCTCTAGAGTCACATTAGCTGTGTGGAATGGCTATTGTATTCAAATATATCTGATGGGCATCTACGTAGAGTAAGGGTGTCAAGCTCGATTTCATTGAGGGCCGCATCAGGGTTGTTTGACCTTGGGGGGCCGGCGTGAGCATAGTCAAGGTGGGTATGGCCAGCTCAATGTCACTTGTGTCGGGGGTGCCTGTGGTGGCCTGAGCGGGCCAGTGAAAATGGGCTCCCAAGCTCCGTTTTGGCTGCGATAGCCTCCTGCAACCCTCAGCCAGCGAAAACGGAGATTGGCCCTCACAAGCTCCATTTTTGACTGAAATGGCTTCCTGCAACCCTCTGCCAGTGAAAACGGAGCTTTGGAGGGCCGCACACAGCCCTCCCGAGCTCTGTTTTTGCTGGCAGAGGCACTGCGCGTCAGTCCTTCACTGTTTCCAAGGCAGCTCCGCGGGCCAGATCTAAGCACTCTGTGGGCCGGATCCGGCCTTCGGGCCTTGAGTTTGACACCCCTGATGTAGAGGATGGTACTCTTGACAAGCGGGCATAGATTTCCAATACTTCTTTAGATCAGTGCTAGAAACACCTTAAATTGCAAGAACCTCTCTGCTTTTTAAATATCGCAAATGTTTGCAGGCCATGGACTTTCTCTTTCAGCCTTTTGGAGTTTCATTTGCCCTTATTGTACTTGATAAAAATTAAAAGCAACAGAGCAAAGATCTCTTCTGCCAGCTCTTTTTGAACCCATGGGTGTGATTTATCCCAGCCTGCTGATTTTAAAATGTTTATATTCCTGGTAGATGCCATTTAACACCCTCCCAAGTGCAAGTTGCAAGGGAAGATGGTTCATCATTATTACGAGATAAGAAAGTACAGTATCACTCTGCCCAAATACAAAGTAGAAATATATACTGAATACTATTTTCCATGCCATTAATCACCATTTTTTTTCCTGATCCATGTTGAGGAATGCCCCCAAATCATTTTTTTAAAAATGAAACTTTTCTCTAAGCTCTGACACATCTGAGCCTTTGACCAATAACTATCATCTCTCTTATTAACTGTGT